>OY754877.1:12073611-12687710 GCA_963576445.1 Lithosia quadra | reverse complement strand
TTTTAACATAATATAATTTCTAATCATAACTTCCACTAACATTATAAATTATATCTCAGTTTTTAATTTCAAATTCATACATAGTTTTACCTCGGTATTGATTGTACCTACCTCAGTCAGCAAAAGACTTTTAAGCAGATTAATATTATATAGACAACTTCTTGGCAGAGTTTAAAATACTTTGATGAATGCTAAAACACAATGAGTGCCTTGTCAACGTCATATGCATGTTCTTACAAATAATTTCAAAGCGGGATTCTTCTCGAATTGTTTCAAGCAAAAGTATTTCTATTAAAACGTGAGCAATGTGAAGTTGTATACCTTAATAAGTATTACGTTGCTATAGTTACAGCCGTTACCCCAATGAAACCAATGAACGTATAAAATTTTAGGGGAATATTATTCCGTGTTCAATATAAATGATATACTGCGAAGTGGCTATAAAAAGAAGGTGCAAACGGATCATGATCATACTTTTTTTATTTATGTATACGACGGGCAGTCTGCCTGATCGATAACCGCATTTGCTAGATATTATTCGTATTGCCATATAACCCTTTTACCGGTAAAATATAAATTTCATTGATAATAATATACAAAATATTCTGTACGGGTGATACCTATTCATATTTTGGTTTTCTTCAAACTAAAGCGATAAAAGATATAAACCCAATTAATCAAATGAAAGGTATTTTATATCGTTTTATTTGAGAGCAACATTTCCAAATGAACATGAAAGATTTTAATATATCTGATTAGGAATAATTATACAGCTTTGAAGTTCGAAATATATTATAATCTGCGATCCATACAGCTAAAATACTGAGGGAGCGATAAATAAAAATTTGATTAAGCGGCATTTATAAATGGGATTGTAAAGGGTGGTCCTATGGGAGTGAGTGTCAGGCTTACCGGCCGCCACGTCAGCCAAAACTGTTGGCAATTACCTTAAATGTGGACAACGCAGTTCATTCCACAGGGAAAATTATTATTCACCGCATATCCAATTTTTAACCTGTACTCTAAATTGGTACGCGTTACCTTTGATTGCTCCTATTAATCGTACGGGTTCATAATACAGTTGACACCCTTTCATTTTGTTTTTATTAGAATTTTGTTGTACAGTGTACTTTGTAGCCATAGCCTATGCATACGGTAGAGACCGGGTTAGTTAGTGAAAACCCAGTTACGACATTGTTTGATTCTCTAATCTTCAAGAATATAGTAAATAGTACTGTTTGTTAAATAGGAGAGTAGACTTGGGGCCTGCAATAATTATTACTATATAATTATGTATTTTAAATTGGTGGAAGGTTATGCCTGGTTCCTAAATAAGATACTACAAAATATTACTTCTGTTCGCAATTTATTTCACTCTTATCTTTTTAAATTACTCCAGTAAGTAATGTTCAGTAAATTAGACAAAGATGCCATCGTATAGATGAGATTAAAATTATATACATAATATTTACATACATAAACGATTTGTATTTAATTTAATAACAAACCAGTGATATATATAACGTAAAGTCAAAAATGCTAAACTCAGTGAGAAGAAAATTTGTTTATTTGGAATTCAACTATGCGCATTTCAGAGCGCGAATCAAAAAATTTAGTACGTGCAGTGTCGGCGAAACAACATTAGCGTCGGTCTCGTTAGGACACAGTAGTAAACCAACGGGTCACAGTCATTTTGTTGTGAAAAATTCAACAATTTAATTTAGTCCAACTTGACCGCGGGCGGCAAACACTGAACGGCCGCAGCATGACAAAAAGCTACACACACCAATTATGTTGCGTCCTGCACCACCACCGCCCTTTTACGGGCCACGTACTTCTAGCTTACGAGTTGCTCTAACTCAATTCATAATGTACCACAAACATGGTGCACACTGCTCTCACACTTTACGTCTCCTACAAACAACATTTTCGCTATACACCAATATTGTCCCCATTTTTTGATGGTTGCTAAATATCATAAACTTTATGGGGCGAAAAATTAAAATATCAGTAAGTACACATATACAGTGTTTCCAAATCTTTTTATTTGGTACGTATTTCATTTTATATTGCAATGTAACAATGACGTAACTAAACGATCCAATGTTAGTCGTACAGTGTTCCTTCGAATAATGTTTCATTTTTCCTAGAAACCAAATCTAATTCACACCACACTTTTTAAGTTTTGCGAAAATATATTACAGGTAGTGAAATTCACTTTACAACATTTTCTTTTAAGAGTTCTCTGTGACATGAAAGAGTGAATACATCACTTATTGCGGTAGAGTCGGTTGGGAAAATATTAATCAATTTTTACACAGAGAATTTCGGGGGATCGTCGCGCTGCGAGGGTACAAAGGTCGGCCGACCCACCCGACGCTGACGTTGCATTTCATTTTTGTTTGCCCACAGCCTCTGGCTCGCTTGTCTGTTCTTTGTCTTCCTGAATAAATGCGCATTTTGAAGCACCTATTTTTCATTATTACTACACCCACAGGATAGAATGTGACCTCCCTATCATTCATTTATTTTTTTCTCTCACAATGTGCGTTTATAGGCGAAAGTTTCAGTGAAAAGTATTTTGGTTAAAACGAAAATTGATTTCCGTTCAGAAACTGGCATTTCATCGTGCGAATTTACGTTACAAAATATGGAAACAAAGTATGAAATTCTGATATACAGTATGCGAAGTTTATCTTATTCATTGGCAACATTATAACTGTATCTAAATGTATCTATGTCGGCGGTGTTCGGAGCAGTGAGCATTCCGCATAGATAGGGGATGATCCCGTCTTCTACTGTCGCTCACCTTATCTACTTCACAGCTCATTAGGTCTCGTACGGGGCGCCTTCGAACAGATCTATGCCATTTGTAACAATACACAGACCGTACAGATGGCAAATAGTGATTCCTGGGCTTAGGGTGCCAGTCTCGTTAGTTCGGTGGGGAGGCGACACGACGTGGAATAAGTACGTACTCGGTTGTGGTGCGCGACGTCAACCGACGCAAGATACTAAGCACTTACATTCTAAATGGGATACATTAACGAAACGTTATTGCTTCTCGGCTTCACCGACACTTGCACAATATTAATCTCTATATTGTATCGCTACTTACTGTCTGTCGCTCGATGGAGTAGTTAATACCGAAAATAACAAGTCGCTGCCACACTACCACCTACATATATAACTACATCCTACTATTGTTGTACAATAATTGAAATCGTGCAATGTATCTATTCAGTTAACACCTGTACAAGCCGTGCGCAGACTTGTATTTAACATGAACACAGCAAGCGAAAGATTACTAATACAATAAATAATTCAATAAATCATATAAGTGGATTTTTTCGAAGTCGATGTACGTTTTCATTGAATATCCGATAAAGCGAGCACAAACAAGTATGTACAAAAAACGAATACATGTAAATGAACAAACTTCTCAGAATTACATCGTGAGCTGAATAAATAACGCCTGATCGATGCGTTGATAAGTCCATGAAAAATTTAAAAAGGATCCGTACAATGGTGGAAATAAACGGATAAAGTAAGTATAAAAGAGCCTGGGATATGGTTTCTTTCAATCTATTATACACACGTAAGAACAACGAACCACTTCATTATACACGGTTATTTGCATATCACCACCAGTATGTATGTAGGTAGTCTTAAATGTCACTTCGATTGTTGATAGTAGGTACTGTCTTTTTCAAAGGTATTAACTGTATGGAATGACTTGTACGCTTTTAAAAAAAGAATGAGTACCCGACATTATACGTCAGACATGCTTTTATGAGAGTTTCCAGAACAATGGCAGCATTTAGGCGTCTAAAACGTGAACCGGTTCAGTGCACTTGTCATCGAAAGCCATTCGGGACACATCATAACTGCACATATATAAAACCTCGTTCGCGTATCGCATATACGTACTTTATGTAGTAGCACCCAGCGAGTGGATGAAAGCGAGACGCCGGGACGCCTTGCCGCTAACTCCCCTTTCTTGCTAAATGCAAAAACTACGCCTATACCCAACATAGACTATTGTAAGATTGACTGAGGTTGCTTTGTTTGAAGTATGCAGACGTGATGTAAATGTGTATAAGATGAAACTGTAGAAGGTAATTGAAATTCTCCTTCCATTTTGAATATTCTTAATGGAATGCGTGTGTTTCTTAAAAAAACAAAATTAATAATTTGCGTGACGAAAATACAATGGATGTTCATTGTTTCTAGAAAAAAATATAACAACAATTCATTTTGAAAAGAGCTGTATCGCAGAAGATAAATGAAGTTTTGTAAGTGAATCATAATGTAAAGATTCCTCTCCCTATTAAAAGTGAAGGATACAAGATACTTGGAATTTTTCTTTTTTGCTACGTATAATCAAATAAAACTTGATTTTATGTTTCGAGTCAAATTATAAGCTGAGGGGAGGGCGAAATAAAAAGTGAATAATGAATGTCGAGGCCGAATCCCGGACCGCGCGACCGTAGCAATTATTTTGTTTCGAGTACCATCAACATGGTTCGTTCTTTCAAATTTTCATACATTAAGCAAATGTCGAGAATGCGTAATAAGGACCTAAATGTTGTAAGCCGTCGCGGGGCTGCCAAGAGCATTCATTAAAACACCAGGGGACTGGACAATCGGATATTCTTTTAACGAAACTTGAAGTTTACATTCGGATTTATTATTACACTTATACAGTGGGGACTTAGTTTGTAAATAAACAATACATGTCGTGGTGAAAAGAACTAACATTAAAGAAAAGTTTGAACTTACACAATGTTTAAAATGTGCAGTATGTGTCTGAATTTGTTCTGTTTGCTTCTATATGTCTTGTCGTAAATACACAAGGTACCTTGAGTAAAAGCAAATATACCTAATCTTTTCAACCGAATACTTTTGGTTGGTTGGATTCGCATTTTTCAGTTCAGTCTTCCATCCCATTTTTTCATATTAATAATTTGAACTAACCCTAATCAAAGCAAAGTTTATATAAATTCATTTCGAATACGCCATTCTTGTGACAGCATAAATTCTTCAGTAAACTGTAGCTATTTCAAAATCAATCACAAAAAACAAATAACAAGAAAATTGTAAATGACTATTGATAATTTGACTAATTAAAATTAAAAATTACTGAAACGTTAACTTATGAGGTTTCTCCAAGCAAAACAATTAGATAAGTTAAAATAAGATATTGAACATAAAACTGTATGGATATAACTGCAGTAATTGGTTTAACTAAAGCGCTTACATTTAACCTATTTATTGTGAAGTTATACAATTCAAGTGATGTTAAACTACACAGCGTTTGACTTACAACATAAATAATTGTACTGATACAACGCTGTGTTATGAATCCATCTTCAGTGTCACTTAACTGTCCTTACTCTAAGCAAACTACTTGACGACACTAAATCCTCCTATGCTGTAATACGAATGGAGTATTACCCGTGAGAGTAAATAAATACAAAACTACAAGAACAACTGACGTGGATGACGGACGCTGCCTACAAAATATACAATCCCTATAAATTATCGCTGGCCGACTGAACTTTATATGCCTTATATTTTTCTCTTTTCTTTAAAAAAGGAAGCAGCCTGCCTGTAATAGCACATTCGAAAACAAACCGTGTTACATAAGTATAATAGTTGTATTTCGAGTGACACTTGTGGCGCGGTTGAGCGCTTTCGTCTACACATCGGTCGATAGTGTTGACGAACAAAATAAGCTCCCCTCCGGGTGGGAGTGCGGTGTCAAGAGGCTATAGGATTAAACTTAAACTGGGTTTGCCCGCAGTTTAATTATACAAAAGGTATGTACTCTACTACTCACGAAAATGTTCAGCTCCTCTCACACACAGTTGGAAATTAGTTAAATTATATCCTTTACACACAGTTGAATGGCAAATAGAATTTAAAATTAGACGTCTGGAAAGTGGTATCAAAGGACGACAATAAATTATTCATACCTTAGATACATACACAAATACTTCACATATTTATAATTGCCGGAAAAAGGTGTTCTCAATTTATATTGGTATCGGACAATATTTTTTAATTCATTCACGAATTTGGCAATGGCGCAATGCAGGATTAAAGTTTGCACAAAATAATTACCCATGTAATATATTGCTTTTATATGTGTAGGTACGGTGGCTGAATTAAATCTAGTTTGTACTCGCCAGAAATGTAGTAAATTGTGCGTTTCATGGAAAACTTTTGCACTTTTATATCAAGCAAAGCCGGCCAGACTCGATAAATTTAAAGCGCCCTCCTCAAAATGAGTTAGGATAGAAAATGTTATATCTCACGATTACGAGATCGTAATCTGTTTTGAAATTTAATAATGGTTATCATATTGCGTATGAAAATTTTATTATTCAAATAATGGGTTAGATCGTAAGTGCTGTCACTATTTTAATATTTGACCGGTAGAATCTCGTCGCTCACGTCCACCGGAGGCTTTATTTGAGATTTATCAAGGAGGAAAATAAGTAATCCGATATTAACTTTTGGCAGTAGGTATCCATTTCTCGGAAAGGAAATAAAGAAAATGAATCGGCGTTACTAATTGGCTGGCCAATGAGTCGGTGACGTGATGAATCTCGGACGAATGAATGAATGGTTCGGAAGCGATGTCCCCGCGCCCCATACGACAGATTTTCGCCCTCTTCTCCCCCTTCGATGGGTGTGTTTGACGCACGATTTATTTTCCGTGCTGGTGGTCGAGACTTTCGGGGTGCAACGTACAAAGTAATATTGTATGTAGATGTGTAAGATACTGAATTAATTCACAAGCATTGTTGGTAAAAGGGAATGAGTTCGATCGTTATTTAGATGTTTAAATAAGCTGAGGTGCTTTTTGTGTTACAATGAATCGTTGTTCTTATCGCTAGCCCTTCAGTCTTACTTTATTATTCTTTATATCAGAAACACGAAGCACTAGAGAAATGTACGAAGTTTTATGACTGGTAAGACATAAAACAAACTAAATGTTCGACTTGTACGTACTCGTGGTGCTGACGACGCTTCCGTCTGCTACCAGCTGACACGCCGCAATATGGCTGACTTCCGTACCACGCGACCACGACTAACGGCACGTCCTTAAAGGCTTCATGTTTGGGATCTCTAAATATTTGCTTTGGCTTTTGCGATAGTAAATGGGCTACATTTTAAAAATTAAAACATCTACTTCATCAAAATGAAAACTGTACGATAGCACAATTTAGTCTCTATGAACAGCAGTAACTTGTGCCAAATTGAGGCTTAAGTCAGTGTTGTAGTTAATTGTAATAACATTCGAAGGATAGGGAGTGCAGTGAGTGGAGGGGGCGTTATTCCGCTAGATGGAAGGAGTAGTGTTGCGCAGGCGCATCGCGCACGACACTCGAGCACGCGCCAGTACTCGAGCGCCCTCGAGCGGCCACTCGGCGCCCGTCGCGTCGAATTGAAAAGATACCTACGCCGACACTGCACTGAATATTCGCTCAACGTATCAAAACCGTAAAATGCAAATCTATGCACTGCGGTCGTCTAGAGTACTCAGCGAAGCCCGGTTCGCGTACCGCCTTTCATCCAATGCAATATGACTCATTATCATATACAAGTACCTTCTTAGTTTGTCAACGTAGTTACATTATTGATAATGGCAATAATTTTTTAACACAGTATCCAATAAAGTATGTATGTAACATGCATCGTATTATTATCACCAGCTCTGAATGATTTAAATATCTGAATGATGTAAATTTATGGCACTAAATTGGAATTACAAATCCTAATTCTAAAATAACGTACCGCGCGTCGGTATACTGTATTACTGGAATCTCTCTAAAACGAATCCCTCAAAGCCATCCATCTAGTCGCCCTAGCAGTATCCCAGATACACGTTAATAGAATGCGCAAACGAATGTCGTGCGACATGAGATGAAAACGCGAGGACGCAGGACACCTCGCCCGTCTGTTTAACCGTCACACAAACAAAGTTGCTTTTCCATACATATGTACACCCCAATTTATAATGCGGACAAGCCACACTGAAATGGATTTACAGCTGCAAACCTGCTTGTCTTTGATGAGGGTCTATTTTAAGATGCGCGCCGAGCGCACCGACACATTCCAATATTTCCAGTCGATATATTATTATTACGTTCGAATCCGAATCGATGCCGTGTTATAAAATTTATTACGCACTCGTCTCCTCGACGTTTCTTATTTGTAAACAGGCGCTTGAGTAACACCGCGCGGGGCCCTCGATAATGTTTGATGTCTCGTTAAAAATAAAATCGCCCGTCGATCGAAGCTAACAAATCCGTGACTAATTTGTCGAGTGACATGTTGGGGGACAATCTAGAAATAATATTCATTGACGTCCACATAAGACTATGATTAAAATTTTAATGAGATTATATAAAATGAGGTGAGTCTTGTCCAAAATTATTAATAACTTTTATTTTTAGGAAGAGATCACTTACTGAAAATGGAGCTACATAAATTCAATTAATCTGAGTAATACAGTAGAGTTGTACTATTTAGAACTGGGCTTTAATTTTACGTAGTTAGAGGCTGAGGCCATAAAGCCAGTGAGCTAAACGTTTCGGTTCTAACGGTTTGTCGCAGATTTAGGTGGCATGTTTAACTTTCGTGTAATCCGCTGTAGGTAAACTAAAGTCCGCAGTGTCTTTTAGGCACGCCTACTCAGTATGCAAGCGTTTTCCTGCACATCCGTTGTACGCGACCGCGGAAGGACTTCCGTACACAAAATACTATGTTTATGTTCACTTCTTTTAGAATTCCTCGCCGCAGTTGACTCTTCGTGCCGACATGTTGCGACAGTGAACAGAAAATATAGTTACATACTTTGAAATCTTTACCGAATTATTTTGTTTGAAACGTATTCTTTAACATTTGTTACAAACAATGGTAGATAATTCTATCTTTGAACATCTATAACAATTAGCAGCAAATAAAATAAGGATGTAGGTAAAGATTTTTCTCAGATAAATCACCCTTACGGCTCCCTAACTGAATATTTATCCTGGGAGCGGTGTAGTGTAGTAGTGGCTTTATGAACGGATAGCGTAGTTCGAGATATTTGCCGCACTAATCTCCATTTTAAGAACGGTCGTACGATGCTCAAGCCTAGGATTATGGAACTTGCGTGACACTAATTAAGTCGGAATTAAGGGCGAGCCTATATCAAGAACCGCAGCGGGAGTTATAAATGAAAGGGTATTACCTACGCGTGTTTACTATACCAACGATACTCTGAGAAATGGCAAAAACGATCAATAACAAATAATAAATCTCACACTTTTAGGATTACTTTAACTACACATCTTAAGTTATGTTTGAATTAACCATCGTGTTAGTTACATAGTACTTACAATTTGCCAAACATGTCGTCGCTATTACTTAAATCCTTCCGGGGAAACGTAAGTTTAGGCAAATCCTACTTAACGTTAACTTTCACCAAAGTAGACAGTCGCTGATGGCTCTCAACATTGATGAGTTAAGATGAGTTTATTCAAACTTTTCTACTTATTAACTTGTATATTAAGAGCTTATTTGTACGAAAGTTTGATGTCTAAATGTGGGTAGTACTAAAAATGAAGTAAGCATAAAGATCGGGCATCGGTTGAGCGTGGTATTGAGGGCGGCTGTATCCGATGTAAGCTGTGCTCTAAGCTTAATCCCCGCGCTCGGCTAACGGCAGCGGTTAGGCCCACTACGTAAATTTGTGTAATTTGGAATCTAGGCCAAGTGCCAAGGGATTCAACTGTACGGCAATGGTGATTGATATGACGCTATACAGAGCATCGTCTTGCCCGCGCCGCGTCGCTGTCACTCGAGCAGACAACCCGATGCATTTGTAATAGGATCGGTATCACTATATAGGTAGCTATAGTTGCCCTAATATCATCAGGTGACGCTATTTTCTCTTTGATCTTGTTCCCAAATATTGGACAGCAAAATTACAATTAATCTTTATTATTATTTTGCTGTTAAAATGTAAATTGTCGTCTCACGATGTTAAACAATAAATTGAAGAAAGTTAAAAAGGTGAATACAAATAGACGTTCCCTCGTCTTCATACATTTTAGCTCATAAAATAGAAGAGTATATTTTTCAAAATAATGGCGGGCGTGTGATAGATAACAAATATAAAATATCTTTGGTTCTGTTACTTGGTACACTTTGAAAGTAACAAAAATATGGCTCCTAAACTACAAAACGTAACGTAAATTTCCAGCCCCATTGTGAACATATCAAAACCACGTTCCCAAGCACACCACTTACAACATTCACTATTCCTGATACGGTGGGATGCAAATTTCAAATTCTGGTTCCACTAGCGAGTTTTAAAACGATCCATCTCCTTCGTTCTATAGAAAATATAACGTGAGGTCTACAAGCGATCGCTTCAAACCGACGCTACGCTGTGCACACCGAGTAACTGAATTTCAAATACGCAAAATCCTGTGGTTGCTTCCAGCGCTCGCTCTTCAATTTATGCCATTAGTAACCTTCCGCCCTCTGTAAAATATATAATATGTAGGTACGTGAAAATAATTTGAGACCAAAGGGTAGGACCTGATGAATTTGTTTACCGCATGTTACAAAAGGTTTTTGTATATCATTAAATATTTTATATTATATAATAAGATTTATTTTTATTGTTCTTCTATGACGTAATTATATAAATCAAAATAACAAGCAGACGCACAAATGTTTCTATCGAAGTGTATGTGTTTGGGTATAAGAAGAACGTCATTTTAAGGAGCGAAATCCCGAACTTGATCTGGCCTCGAAAGCTTACGGTAACAAAACAAACGTTCAACGAAATGATAGCAACAAAACCTCCGTCAGTTTTGTAAATTACAATAAACCTTAGAGCAGATCGTGGGCGGAATTCATGATGACTCCTCGTGCGCGCGACAATAGGCTTAAGGCGGGCCGACCGCCGCTCTACTGCAGATACGAGTTCTAACCGTCTATTAACAAAACCATTTCGTTGATACATAGATGTTAAAATTTCGTAGCTACATATTCAAACCAGCTATTTAAGTCATGATACCATCAAATAATATATTTATTTCATCGTACAACGCGTAACATTTCATGTAACATGAATGAATACAAAAACGATTGACTAAATAACAATGACATGTATTATCATAAAGTACAAAAGATCGTCCACGATTGTTACCGAATAGATAAAACCACGATATCGGGCGGAGCGCCGTTGGAGAAGGACGACCTCGTTATTATTTGATAGGTCCCATGATGAAAATCCTCGCGGCACGCAACTTTCTTGGCGTTCACTCGTCAGAATAAAAACAACTTTGTATGACATTTCATTGGCCTCGGTGAACTTAGAATATGAATATGAATAGAACGCCTGCAGACCGCTGAAACGCGACAATATCCCGACGAGCATTGAAGGATTGTCCTTCATCACGCACAAATTTGGCAAAGGAATAGGCGGATAGAACACGCTGCGGCTCGCTGCGTCCCGATAATAATAGAGTACATCGATAAAAATTGAATTTCTACCTTTTACCCGTAAACGACGCGCGAACACGCCGAAGATTTACCTATAATGCTATCCTATTTACAGACTGGGAAATTCTATTTGCTTAAAGGTCGAATGGAGGCAATATCGTGGACGTCGCGACGCTGCGGGCGGGGGGTTGCAATAAGCGGAGCGGCCAGCGGCGGAGCCGTCGCCAATTTAAAGAAAGCCCACTGAACCGAAAGACAAGCGCATTGGCGGCTCACGAACACAGCACACTCGCACCCGCCCGCTCTCTAAGGCTCCTCATATAATTTTCAATCCAGCGAGCTTTAAAATCGATTGCTCTTTGTAAGTGCAAAATGAAACAAGGGTTTACTATCTAACGTACACCTCAGCAAATTAGGGCTTAAATTCGACCAATTTATCCTGAAAATTAAATTGATAGCTAAACTAATGCTGCTCAGCATTAGTTTTTAAAATAAACAGCGAAACTCTGTAGGTAACTGAAAATATATTCATTCAGCATTCGCTTAAACTTAGCATCTCGTTAAATCTATTCAGATTAAATTGGTTCTTTTAAACGCAATCAAAGTGAATTAGTTTAGTACTTTCATTGCTCATGCCAAGTATATTTTATATATAATATATTATCTTTTGAACATTTATAATCTTTATCTTCATCATGTGTAATGAGTTAATTTCATTCCCCAATTACGAATAACTAATATGAATGTTTAGAGTTACAAGTAATAAATTAAAGACCGGACCCCATGAAACCAGGCAATTGCAATTCTGATTTAACGAATATACTATTCGAGTAATTTCTCAGAATTGAAACCTCACTAGGTATTCAAGGAAAGTTCGTACGTACATAAATTAAACCGCAACGTTTATGTATTAGGGCAGATAGTTGTATTGAGCTAGTCGGGTCGGTCGGGCAGTTTCATTTGTGCCTATAAACCTTTCATGCAAACTCCCAAATTGTATGAACAAGTGCGTAATGTACAGGCTTATCTGTCGCCTTAATACCTGTTTAATGAAAGGGTTTGATCGTAAATCTACATGGTTAAACTTAATACACCGTCCTATTGGGCTTTACCCCCGCCAACGGTTAGTAATTAATGTGCTACCATCATAGAGAAAGTTTTACAACTACGAGTATTGAAACTACTTATGTATTAAACTTTGAATCGAGGCAAGAGAGGTGTTTGCGTTTCACTTTAATTTGAGTTAAAATAAGTTAAAGCGATTACTTACTCTGTGTGTACGTAACTATGATCTAAAATAATTATATATATATGTTTTAAACTGTCGGGGATGGTGAAGATCGTGCGAAGTAGGAAAGAAAAATGGTCAACGAATACCTATACCATACAACAAGAAGAATTCCTGGGGTTTACACTTATGCCAATATACAAATATTTCGTGTAGTAATTATGTATGAGAAAATTTCTGAATAGAAATTTTAGAAGCGACTGTTGGCGAAAGTTAAACATTATTTTCATTCATTATTTTGTAGAAGTTTAATCGAGAACAAAATCATGTTTGTTTAATTTTGCTTCGTCGGTGAGTTTATTGCATTCACTAAGGTTCCCTCACAGTTCATTGGATATGAACAAAAACTTTCTTCGAGAGTGACTAAAAGGAGAATATTATGTATAGTTCAATCTTGAAAAATATGTTGACTTTATATTAACTTGTCTCGTTTTAAACAGTTTTTCTCTTTAGAAATAAGCTGTTTTATTTTAGAGTGGTTTCAATTACGCTTTAAAAGTTTTTAGATTTAGATTATCGAAGTTTAGCAACATATATGGGAAATTATGAATTAATAATACAGACTCAACCCTCTCTTCCCACGGGAAGCAGTGGGAGCGCTATAATAATAAGCTTCAAAACAAACTACTAAGTAATTACAACTAGAACAACGGCTATTACTCAGTCAAACAGCTCTGGGCACTGTCGAGTGTTGTTTTATATTCAACCGTGGTCAATTACTGAGCAAATACGGGTTGTTTGGTTAAATGATTCACCGGTCTTGCATGTTGAATTGTGATCTTTAGACGGCAACGAATATTTGATGCCCATTCATATTGATTCCTTGTATCACGAAACATTATTGGTGCCTGCGACTTCAAAATAGCGTATGTTGTGTGCCTACTATAAAAGTTGGAATGAGTTCGACTAGAATAGAATGTACACAATAGATTGTAATAGCACCTTTTAGTACCACGAATTTAATTTAGGTAATAATTTTCTTGAATAATATTATTTAGAATAAATTAAAAATTAAAGGTTATGTTAATATTTTATTTACCTCACAACAGCTGGGCACCTAATATAATTTACGGAGATTAAAAATTCCAATTAGAATCAGATCACTGATTGGTATAGATTAATAAAATTCAATCTCTTGGATACCCATTTCTTCACTTATTAAAATCGGTGCGTTGTAACTATATTGTGCAAGAAACCTAAAAATGAATTTCTATATCGGTATTCACAAGTAAATTTATCTAATTAACCTAGAAATAATACAATTCGTAAAAATGTATTTCATAATTATATACACTATTCTTTGATGTAAATCTAATATCGAACAATGTTTTAATATAGCACTTAAAGAGCACTTAATATTAGCTGAGAAACTGAACATCTTTTTTTTCTTTTTGATCTTCGTTTCTTGTAAACATTACTATGAAACGCGTATTGTAACACATTCATAAAGTTACTTGTGATACAAATTAACATCAAAAGTATTGGTATGAGTAGTTTATAAGTCATAAATTATTTTCCTTTGTCGATTGTGATTGGTACCTACGAGTATAAATACTGTGAGTAAATTCTATCGTATCTAAGAGTTTCTTTATTCTATATATTTAACATGTGTAGTAATAATTAAGCTAGAAACCCTAAAACCCGTAATTATGTTTACGAGCATTAAAATGACTATGGAATAGGTGGGTGTAATTCATTTAAATAGTCCGACGTCCCATCCTGGTTATTTCAACTTTAATATAACCTGATTAAATCGTAGGCACATATACCATACTCACGTTTATTCTTAGAGAGGTAATTATATTGAATGGAATGAGATTGTTTAAAAAAAAAAATCGTGCTTTTTATATTTGTTAGGCCCGCGTTTGACCACTGTCTAACTTGATAGCGAGTGGTGATCTGATCGACGATGGAGTACGCTTACCCAGAAGCAACCTATTCACTCTTGACTTAAAGACTCCTAGGTTAAGCTTTCAACAAACAGACTCAAGCAGGGCATGACAAGCTGAAGCTTGAACCTGTTCATGCGTATGAGTGAAATATCCACCATATATATCGATAGCACATCGCCGCCGTATGTTCCGGTCGTTTGGTGATGGAAAAGACTTGGACGAATCCGGTTGGGCAATCCCAGCTCACACTCCCCGAATATATACATCCAATAAAATAGATTAGATTAGAGAATACTGAATGTATAAAAAGGTTTATTAGATTAAAAGATTTCATTTTTAAAAGTAAACGCCAGCTTTTTGTGGGTAAAAAAATACTGGGCTAAAAATACATCATGAAAATGTCGATGATCGTTAGAGCTTACAGTTAAAACCAATAAAAAAGGTATTTTAAATTTGGAATCTGCAGGCTGTTTACCGTTGCTGTCGATCCTAAGTGTCAAATACCCGCCAGACCTACTACCCTACTAAGCTTATTTTATACCAAAAGGTATAAAATGAGCTTAGTGTAGCGGGTAGTAGGTCTGGCTGATAATAATTAATATTTTTATAAGCTGGCTTGTTCTTACTTGTTGTGTAGTACTTATGTTGTATGTATGTAGATAAATAAAACGCCTCCCTAAATATTCTACTTCCATTGTCATTTACCTTTGCTTTCCCCGGGATTAAATCCCGCTGTGTACAATCGTGGGCATGAAGTTTAAAAAGTATGAAAGTGGATAATTTCTTTTAGCAGGTGTACGTTCGAGTACGTTTCTCAAATTTCACGAATTTAACCTAAGCATAAAAATACAAGAAAATGTTTTATCATCCTAAGGTCCACAATCAAAATGTATTTACCTAAAGTTTCATTATCTAGTGGAATATACAAGAAACAAAAAAAAAACATTTAATAAGTAAAACCGAGAAATTTATGAGAGGTTTTTTCAAAAGTATTATAACTTGCAACACGTGCCGAGACAACAAGAACAGAAGTGTGAACAAAAAATTTGTAAATAAGTAAAGATCAAATTCGAGTTCAAATTTTGTTCCTTTTCTTAGTTTTTAATGTTATTTCTTCGGTCTAAGTCCTTTTTAATCTCATTATTTGTCTTGTAGGGATAGACTTCTACTCAAATTTTGTTTCGGCTAAATATTTGTTTTTTATTCTGAAGCTCGGGTAATCTAAATGGATAGTGATCCATGATTAGATTTACGTCAAGATATTTTTTTTTCGTTATTCACATTAATTATGATAATGTTATTGAATGTAATGATTGTGGTAAAGTTTTATGGTCATGTGTGGTATTTTCTTTGAACATTCAATGTGTCTACGTTTAAGATAGCTATCCTTTTTTACGTAGGTATATAAAACTTTCCTAATAGAGTAGAAACCATAACTCAATTTCGAAAGTCTATGATCGAGAGCCATCACAAAAAATTACTCAGTAACAAATTAGGAAAAAGTGATGGAAATTTGCATAGAGATCGAATGCGTAAAGTGAATGCATTTCCGTTTACCTTGAAAAAATTTATAAAGACCAGGCTATAATTTTTTTTATACTTCTTAGGTGGCAGACAAGCACACGGCCCTCTTGATTGGATAAATAAGGGAAAAAATTAAATGATAAATTAAGTGAACAACTACCGATTTATTATTCTACATTTTCATAAGTTCAATAAAAGAAAACCTTTAAATTACTTATACTTTCTAATACATTGGACACAAAATTTTTTTAACTAAATAATTCATTATAAATTTTTAATTGTTTAATACAATGCATGCCCGATAAAATATAATAATACTGTAAGAGGAACCGTATCTTTTCCTATTGTTCTAATATCAAAACATATGATATATCATGTCCAACAAACAAGTCGGTTAGCTGTGCGTAGACATCTCTGTTTCATCTATCATCATCCCCCGCTATTCGATCATTAGTTGTGTTTACTTGTGAAGGAGACAAGGTACACCACATTGCTGTTAAGGTTTGATGAAGTTCTTTAGTTACGACTGTAGCTCGCTATCTACAAAACTTTCCTGAAGGGTTGTGGATAGATATGGTATGTTAGAATTTTTGTTAGATGAGATATTTAATAACGTTATAGTTAGAGATTGGAGATAGAATATGTTAGTACGTCGAATAATGCTGATATTATACAATATTTTGGGACATATAACAAAGTGATTATTTTTTTAAATAATATTAGTACCTAACCGAAATTACCTACAAAATTCCTTCAATGCTCTACTTAATTGTTTGTGGTATACTTACTTGCATAACCCAGCTAAGCTAATTGTTGTTAAATAAGGTAATTTTTCGCTAAACTAAATTTCCGAAATAAGTATCACTCAATAATTAGTAGTCAATATAAACCAATATTTAGAAGATAGTTATCAAGTTTTATGAGATGAAGTCTCTTATGTAAACATATTTTACTACTCCAACTGGCCTTCTCACATCAGTAAGGCGCGTACATCGTTGTTTACGTAATTTGGTTGTCGCGTGTGAGATCATTTAATTTTAAAGTAGGTTAGTTAGTACTCGCGTTTTTCTTCACAAACAGACTATCAAAGAAACGTTGTGTCTTACAATAATATGCTCTTTTTGTTTTTTTTTATTTAGTCTGAGAATACGTACGTAACATTTGATTCATATAACATTTTGCCATCGATACGAAGCTATAACAAAAAATCATTCCCGTGACCATGATTGAAGACAAAATGTCGAGCAAAGTATAATTAATAAGATAACATAAATGTGTTATTTGTAATAATAATCTATAAGAAAAGATTTATTTTAATAATGTGTCATCATTTTGTTAGTAATAGGTAGGTACTAACAACTATCGGCTGCCATAAAGAAAATACAGACACTTGAAAATATTCCGTACTTAAATTGTATTCAAGTTTATTCAATACGTCGTCGTGGTACACAATTATTTGTATAACTTTCAAAGCTGAGGTGGTTTTGGAACTTTACAACCCTGAAGAGCTATAAAATATATTGTGTACATGTGATTATCGTTACTGAATGTACCTATTAACGAAATTTCCAACCTCTTAGGCAGAGGTTACATTAGATCGCGATATGACTGGCGATAAGAATGTGAATAAATAAAATACGAGTCTATTTACGAACACACTCTGAGGCTAGATTTCACAGTTTAAAACTGAGCTTTCAAATTTGCTTATGTAGCTGTATTAAGTAAGCTAGCTTAAATGAATGAGGTATTATATTACGAAAAATCGATGCATAACAATTTTAATTTGTTCACTGTCAAGTGACTCCATAAACGCGCTAAAGCTTACAACGCGGCAACGCTACGACAGTTCAAAACATTTTGTTTTCATCGCTCTTCAAAGAGGTTTATACGAATCACGATGAACGTTAAGTGGTTTGTATCCGATACACAGTCCAGACTAGCAAAATAGATTTTTCTATTAGTTAATTATTAATAATATGAAGTTTCTCATGTTTCCTGTGCTCTGTATTTCATTAATCTGTGTTAGGCAGTCGCTGCAATTATTTTAGTATTAGCACTGATTCGTTTATTTCGCGAATCCTCGAATGCATCGCTAAAAAGCATTTAAGTAAAGTAGCCTCGTCATATTTACATCTTTTCACGGTCTCTTTCGCATCGTAAATCGCTGCCTAGTGTAACCACAGCCTTATTTGTCCAATATGTAAAAGTAAAGAGAGTTTAACATGCTTTGCGTAATTTACTGACTAATTAGCAGTTATTTTTATAACAAACAATGTGGTTTCATTGTTCATAAGTTTTTATTAACCGTATTATAATAGTTATGTTAACAATAAGAAGTATATTAGGCACAATTATAATGCAAAGACTTAAATAAATTCTTTGTCAGGCCGAGACGCACGTTCCATATAAAATTGGCCACCTTTCTACAGTAACTGCCGATCAAGTCCGTTTATTAATAATCACAGTTCCTGCTAAATATATTTTTGTTCATGACGTGAGAGAGCAATCGGTCATCATCACTTTCTACGTCAGTCGTTTTAAAACACAATTTAGATTATTATTATGAATATATTCATAATACATAGTACCTACTATTATGAAAATTTTATACTTGACTCTAAAATTTGTTACAGAATATTATTTTAGTTTTAACTTCTGATGAATATTATATTTTTGTCTTATAATTAATAGTAAGTTTTTCATAATTACATAATCGATATTATTAATATTAAATAGTTATTCTGGATTTAATCAATTATTTTATACAACATTGAATATAATGTTAACCCTATTAGGATTAAAAAATAATATAATTATCTTCCCAAAAGTTTTTTGGTTTGGACATTTAAGTTTTTAATTGAATGAAACTAAAGGCAGAAAACTATAGTCGTGTAAAATTACACGGCTGACATTTCACTTATACGCACAAAGCGCGTCGCTTCCACTTTCACAGTAGGTACGTGCCACTAATTAGTGGAAGTCCTTGCTAGCATTTGTGTTGCCCGACTACAATATAGAAGTTTCAAGTTGCGAGTCTTCCATACAAGCTTTCATAGTAGGTTACATTACTTAACATCAAATGAGATAATGATCACGCATAAGCCTGTCAAAAGTAAAGAAATATCTCGGAACTAATAAATGAATGGTACTAGATATAACTGATTGAATTTTGATATCTTTAGAAAGAAAATGGGTAGGTATAAGTACCTATATAATAATTTGTTATAATTTTACCAAGCAGCTGTTTGTAGTAAAATCACTACTTATATATATTGAAAAATTAAATTGGACTACTATGTTAGTTAAGACTAAGTGCACCAAATACAATTAGATATGTACTTAATCTTGTGATTTAGTTAAGTAAACTTTACATTATTAAAACATATTTTCGGGACATTAAGCTACTTAAATTTTGTATTACCTATTATTTTGTATTATTAATATTGTATACCTAGTGATTCACTAAAATGGCACAAAAATGTGGGCACTCTGATCGTCATACCTAGTTTCTCAACAGTTAGAAATTATATTAAATTATATAGAACTTTCTATGGATGCGAACTTTCCTAGAATTTCCAATATATCAATACTATGACACCTGTTCCAGAGAATTCTTCCTGCGTAACTTTATTTTGATGTGAAGAAACTTCACAGGAAAAAAGTGTAACGTGAAGGACGACCGACGGAAGTGAAGCTTTTACGTATTTAGGTTACGAACCTAGCCCACAGCACATTATTACAGTTAAGTAAGCGAAGATATAATTAACGCATTCATAATTTATTACTTATGACTTGTTAATGAATTATGAAGTACGGTTACGGTGACGTTTTTTACATGTTACTTTATCTCTTTATTGGTTTGAAAATGGCTTAAGTATATTGTGTGCAAATTTTGATGTTTTACTAGAATAAAGGCTTAAAAATTAATAAACTAGAACAGTTTTAAGTATGTATGTAATTTTTCATTTTCCTAGAATCACTAACGTGTAAGTAATTAGGTACTAACGCATATGTGATTCTGTTGTGTTTATTATTTATTATTATGTTTTATGTTTACACATTTTAAATAATTCTTATACTCAGTAATTATTCCTACTAGAATCGCCGGTGGTTTTGACTCGATCAATATTATGTATATGCTCTTATATTTCATCTTCTCACTCCAACGACCCTCACCTGCGTTCCACTGCACGTATCGTGATGAAAGATACGTTTCGACAAATCTGCATCGTAATACGAAAACCGCGATATATGGCGGGAATATTCTAAAATATGTACGAGACTAGGACCCACTGCGCACTAATATAAATAGAACACGCAAGGAATTCAAAATTACATAAAGTAATAATTCGACGGCCTCTGTGGCGTAGCAGTAGTGCATTCGACTGCTACGACGGGGTCCCGGATTCAATTCCCACTCAGTACAATATTCATCTGAGTATTCATGTATACTACGTATTTATTTACAAAAGAAGACTATATAAGTACGTTTAAACACATAATAAAAGCTTACTTTGGGTCTAAAGAGCGCTGTGTAGAATATCGTAAGCGTAGAATGTTTTTTTTTTTATATAGGACACGTCAAAATGACTTTACCTCGCCTGATGGTAAGCTAAAAGTTAAGTCTCAGGACTGGGGTCACCACTACATACACCGGTAGTGCTACAGTGACGGCCCTCAGCTTGACGGCCTCATCAAATGCTTTTTTACGCCCCGCTTAAAGGCCCTGGGACTAAAGGAGGAAGGAAACACATCCATTGGTGAAGATAATATTATTACATCTATCCAGATTCGGACTGTATTTTTAAATGAATAAATAATTATAAACCGTACTATTTATTGAAACGGATTCGAATATTGTATTTATTAATATAGCTTGTTAATTGATTATTTTAGATAATTAATTGTTTTCCCTTTATTTTTTTAGGGACATTAAGCGTATTTTACAATAATAAATAACAGATAGAAGCAATTATATTAAACTGTAAATCAATTTACTTCTAAAAACTAATAAATACCACAAATAATTACTTAGGTACCATTACAATCTGACTCACATCAAAGTTTTAGGGTGAAATATAACAATGAAAAATAAGGTTTGTGTCACAACAATATTTTTCCGTGGGGACATCACGCAAAACGTAAATTAGCTGTGATAATAATACGAGGAAATGTAATTGTATCATCTACATTAACTGTTTCTGTAGAGCACTTGAATAGCGTGATTATTTATATTTTACAAGACCAGCAATGGACGGGCGATCGTGAATGTTGCACGCAGATGTCCGCTTATTACTTATTGCGCATGATAATAGAGATCACGTCATTCGGTAGTAAAGTTATATATTTCTGCCGTAAAAGATCTGTTACATTAAGCGGATTTTATGGATAAGGAAATGTATGTATGTTTATTCATTCTATTACAGTGGATTGACCGATTTCAGTAGCCATAATATATTGCTTTCTATAATTATTATGAAAACACTATTATTAAATACAATAAATTTGCTCATTTTTTAATAATGGATATAAGAAATTATGTTGGTGTGTAATTATTACTCAAATAAAATAATAATTTGTTTTTACTTTTTCTTTATACGTAATATTAATTGTTTTAATCATAAAATCTTATTAATTCATAAAATTAAGTTTTGAAAAAGAAACTATTAAAAATGATACTTTAAATGAAAGTAATTTTCATGCTATTAGCAAGGCTCAATAGAAGGGAGAAGTTAATACTGTAATTGTGAACGATGAGTCTGTAACTCTCAATTATGTATATACTATTACAATGACCCATTCAAACAAATTACTGCTAAAATGACTTCAAACGTTCCCAAAGTAACTGCGGGTACTCGGAGATTTCTTTAAGAGAAAAAATGAGGTCAATATTTACTTTGTAAATAGGTTATATTTAAGAGAGTCAACTTAAGATACCAGCTTCTTTTAAGAAGTTATTAACTTTGTTGTTATCTTTTAGACTAACAACTACAAGAATTAGAAAGATATACGGAGTTGTAAATTAATATGAAAGTATTATTATATAAAATATGGTCAGCAAAAATAATCGGATAAAGGATTAATCCATACGAATCGAGTTGTTGTTGTTAAGTTCTATCTTACGTAGGTATTTAGTTAATTACACGTCAATATTTATACCAAATTTGGTATTAGGTACAACGAACGTAATGAGTGAGGTATAATTTGCTAAAAAGTTAATAACCTGGATAATTAATACATGATAAATATCTTAATGGCATTTTATCAGGCAAAAAGAGGCAATTTTTTGAAACTCAAATAAGAGGGAACTAAGTTATACACGATACTAAGGCTTTGTTTTATTCGCATCATCATTTTGATTAACAATGAAGTTATCATATGAAGTTAAAATCACTGAATACGTAACGATTAATTAATTAATTATAGAAAACTGTAAATTCAGTGACATCTTTTCAGCAAAATGTATTCGTTTCCATTGCAAAAATAATAATAATTAAAAGTTTTAATCATTCAATAATTGATTGTAATCTTCATAATTTCGAATTGAATTCACAATAATCAGCGTCATCGAATAAAATGACTAAAATATTTAGGTACATCGAAATATACATTGACTAATATTATGAACTATTTCAACTTTTTTTTTCTGTCCCACCTAATAGGATGCGAGCTTATTAATATCACTAGGCACTTTTTCTTGTTTTCCATGTGTAATAATTGTAATCATTTATGGTATTATATTATGGTATTATCCATTAAAAATAAGTAGATGGAGTAAAAACGTAGTATAGTCTCTATTTTTTATCTGCCTGAGTAATTTCAGTCGAAGATACTAAAAAAATATTAATTAAACTCAAGAGTAGTGGGAGTTTTCTGAAACACTCTTTGCCCAATAATGAGCCTTCCACATTAGGGATGTCCCACATAAATTTTATCAAGTATTGATTAATTTTAAAATGTTTGGAAGTGAAAGTTGGGTATGGCAGAAAAAGCATAAAAGTAGAGTGAATGCAGTTGAGATGCGGTCTTTGCGGAGTACGTGTAGAGTTAGGATAGGTTAGGTTAGGTGGATAGGAAGAGGAATATGGATATACGAGAATGCTGCGGTCTGCAAGAGAATAAATAAATAATAAATATTCTAGGGCATAGAAAAGGGTAGGTATGCTAAGGTGGTGTGGGCACGTAGAGAGAATGAATACTGAGCGAATGACACACCAAATATGTAAAGCACATGTAACTGGGCAGGCAGGCTGAGGTCGACCTCGCAGAGTATACACTGACTAAATTGGGGAGTGTAGAAAAAAGGGCAGGTCAAAACATGAAACTTGGCTTGCATGAGAGGAAGCGCGTGAAGTATGTCAGGACAGAGGCAGGTGGCGGTCTTTTTGTCTCTTCCTATCCCGGAGGCGTGAGCATATATGTATGTATGCATGTATGTATGTAATTAAATAAATGTACTTATAAATATATAATAATATATCTAACATTAATCTAACATATTGTTGTTATACCCTATATAATATACTTGTTGGTAACATTCCGCTTCCAACTCAGCGGTGTCAATGGTTTTCTTTTATTTTACTTGGCATAATTTGTTGACAGTATCTTAAATATTATATACAATCTGTACTTTGAAAATCAGATTTGTAAATCTGAGAAATGAAAACGTTATATTTATACAGCACTCGTGTTTCTGTCAAGTTATTTTGAAATGAATAACCAGAGGGATAGGAATTTCATTACAAAATGAATATGCTGACAGCTATTTATTTATTTTGTAATTAGAAATTTAGGAAGATTTCGTTATTGTAGATATTACTGATGATACACGTTCTTGTGTTATTATTAAAATTATTTTTGTATTATAATGTAATTACTAAGTACCTACCCAAAAAAAAATAAAAATTATTTTACTCAATTGATTATTCATTCTCTTTAAATTGACATTTATATGAACATAATATTATATTAGAATTTTATTATTGATTACAATATATTTTAATAGAATAATAATTTAATCTTTTATGAAAATAAATTTAAATAAAACTAATTTATATGATAATAAAGAATTGAGAATGTATATTTAGTTTTATAGTTATATTTTTTGATGCTGAAACATTTTATAGCTGACATAATATTATGTATACAATATATGTTTCGAATAGAGTATTAAGGGGACCATAGTAACATAGATTAGTGACATTTAATATGCGATGGTCGGTCAAGCAAGATATCCACCCACGCATTACAAAGTCAATTACCTACAGGTGTCATGATGCAGCTGTCGACTCACTATTACACTGGATTCGTGAAATTGTCAATTTGAACTATCAGATATTATTTTAATTATATTTAAGACGAATTTAACATATTTTTGGAGGCTTTATTTTTAATAAAGCATCCAATCCACTTTTATTGATTTTAGCTCAATTGCGAATATAATTATTTGCCTAAACGATTGTTTATGAAAAATAAAAAACAGTAATTAAAATATACTAAAATAAAGTTTATTAATATAAATATTATCATATATAGTTTTACACATATAGTTATATTTTAAGAATATAAATTTTATTTGTACAAATATATTTTTAATTTCACGTACTTCTACAACACACGATTCCTTTCATACGTATGAAAATCATAGATTTAAACTGAATAAATCTCATTCAAACTCAATGATAAAATTGAAATATTACATTATATAGGTAGGTAATTGTCAAAGTTGTGACAGTTGAAAAAATATAATGCTTCTATCTTTATTTTTATTGGACCATTTTCCCACCATTTAAATAACTTTTCCAAACTCTAAAAACTTGGCGGATGCAATACCGCGCTTTTACGTCTCTTGAAATTGTGCCAAAACTTATTTGAAATGAAGTCCACCTGCACGCAAATCACTTTTTAAATTGACCTAATGCTAAAAAGTTACTTAATATAAACATACAAAAAAAAAATAGATCAAAGAAATTTATTTTTTACAAGTTCGTAGAACACTAATTTTAGAAAAAAGTAGTTAAACTTGAACCGTTCACAGCTAATATCACCGTTACATGCGATTCCACAATTTTATTTCCAGCTATTAGTGTAGCGACTCTTATCTTATCGCAATATTTAGGCATGAAAACAAAATATTGTGGTTGTTATTAGTCAATTTGGATCCGTTTGTGCTAAACAAAATAGTGGAACGGAGATTTGTATTTTGAGTGTCTGTATGAATATAACAGGTCGATTGATCTGTTTGTTGTTTTTAGTGAGGGTCGAGAGGAGCGGGAGAGGAAGCGACACAACGGCGCCGCCCGGCCGATAGGAACCACTTGCGGCTGGGGCAATGTGCATCCGACGCGGCGCGCACTCTTCAACTTTACAAAACTTTGCTCTCCCGAAATAAACTTTTTGTAACGTGCGTCATGGAACACTGACACCAGCTGCACTTTCGGACCAGTGCACAGATGTTGCGAACTACTAACCCTGAGTGTCGTGCAGGTCGGATCCGGTTGGTGAAGCTGCGGTAGCACTCTCGCGGTCGCGATGGGAAGCACTGACTTTAACACTTTGGACATGTAAAGTGGGAGCGTGTCGCGAGTTTTGGTCGCACGGCGCGGGCCGGCGTCGGCGCGGTCGGAGCGGCGGCGGCGCGGAGTGTCGGACGGTACGCGGGGACGAGCGACGAGCGACGGTGCCGCTGGGAGTGTGGCCGCCGGCGCCGCGGCACCCGCGCCCGCCGCCGGGGGCAGGTTCGCGCACGCGTCGCCCGCCCAGCGCCCGCCCCCCGCATCGACCGCCACCACCCACCCCCGCCCACCACCCCCGACGCCCGACCGACTGTTTTTCTCTCGGCACCCGACCGGGGGACGCACCTGATTTTTTCCGTGATATTTTTTCCTCCCTTCTCTTCGCGACGCGATCCGTTCGCTTTCATTACGGTTTCGAGTTTGATTTATCACCGCGGCGGCTCTGAAATATTCTTACGATGAAACTTGGTGTCGAACACTCACCTACTAATTAGCATCGATTGATCGTTAAAAATGAACACCTTAGAAGCACTAATGTTATAAATTTATACAAGGAAGTTGACTTCCGGTTCTATTAACGAATATACTTTTTTGTTATTATTCGAAAATAAAGTATTTCCTAAATAAAAATAATTAATATCAATTAATCATTGATTTATTATAGAATTTTACATTTTTTTCATTTCAAATTTCTTTGATAGAAAAATATAAATGCTATAGGTATTTAATTTAATTATAATGATATTTATAACAAAAAACACAAGTTTAATATGAATAGTTACATAAAATATATAATTCGACTTAGATACACATTATTTTTCAAATTGTTTAAGGTCATTATAAAAACTAAACAGAGTCGTAGCCTGTAAGCCTACCGTAGCACGTGTCTACGGCGTAGCTGAAACGCCTCCACAAGTCTACGGTTTAAAGCGCGCACCCGTGACCCAACGATTGGTATTCGCAGTCCACTCGTGTCCTGCATACCCTCAAGAACTTAACATATTTGGCCGCGATTCAAATTTAATGTTTTCATATTTGTGTCATAACTTTCGGTAAAGAGGAAAACAAAAATTACCCCTGCGAAGGGAAGGAGTTATTCGTAAACGGTTGACGTCTTGGCATTTTTATACAGAGTGCGTCCATTTTGGAATTGTTTAGGTAGTTGCTCTACGATTTTGTTTTACAGTTTATATAGATGAAGAATACTGTTGAAGTCTGAGATAAAATTGTAGTACGTGAATCCATCACACGCGTTGCAATAAAAGTTACAAGACACTGACGAATGTATTATAGAGTTGAAACATAAAACTTGGCTTTTGCAACATTGTATTATTTTACTATAAATTGTACACTTGAGTTATTCAAAACTTAAAATAGAAGCAATATAAGTATTTGACAAATACGAATAAATGCCAAGTAAACATACACGGTGTTTCATCAGATTAAAATAATTTGAGACAAACTAATAAATCGCTCATACGTGTTTCCTTCTTCCTATAATGCCGAGTCCTTTAAGTGGGGCATGAAAAAGCATCTATTGAGGTCAGACTGCCAAATATTGGTCCTTAGTTTGACGGCCAGGCTACCAATTCTAGAATTTATAGTTTCTAGACTATTAGCCTTTATTTTTTAAATTGCACCTTAAATTATCGTACCAAAAAAAGATGCAAGCAAATTGACAGTACTACAAATCAAACTATATTCATACTATCGACGGAAGATAAAATATGAACTCCATGAATTAAATGCTGAAATTAAAGTAGGTAAGAGTTATAAAATGGAACCCAAAGAAAAAGGAACGTCTCTTTGAGAAGAATGAACCAACTGTAATGTTTTGATTGAAAATGAAAGTGTGGTCAGAGTCTCAAAATACTTGTGTAGTTTACTATCGAGGGAAGAAAGAAATGAGATAGGAGAGGACAGTCTACAATCTGACTTCAAAGAACATTGTGATTTGAGTATGTGGAATGAATGTACTAAATAAATGACAAGTAACATTCATAACGCAAATGCTAGGGAGTAGTCGTTCAGGGGTTGATTTAGAAAAAAAATTATCGACTAAAAAAGCAAGTCAGGAGCAACCAAACTCCCCGGCTGGTTTAATGACAGCTTAAAATGCGGTGAGGTACAGTCGCCCTCAGTATTACCTTAACACATTTTAAGGTACGGACCCTATTAACTCAAAAACTTGACATAAAATAATAAACATAAAATGAGAAATTTACAAAAAATCATTTTTAAATAGAAGTTCGAATGTTATTAATTTCTTGAACCAGAGTTCTTATATTTTATTTAAAAAAATCATACCTTAGGATTTGTTATCATTCAACTGGTATAAACAATTTTAGAAAGCAGTTATAGTAATACAAATTTAAATTACAGTACCTATTCTAAGTGTTCATTTCTCCTCGTAGATCTTCTGAGGTTGCAGGTAACTCTAACCGCTTACCCCAGAAGGGTCATATTGCTTTGCTTTTTCATTCACTCGTCTTTTCAATTCAATACGATCAACAAAATTCCATGTGTAACCGTTTTGTACTTCAGTCACTATAGCGTTCACCTCGCCTCGTACTCATAAGAGGTGTGGCGTCAGAGTCGGCGTCGCGCCGTCTATGTTGTCTGTCTACGCGTCTACGTAAACCCAGAAGGTTGCTCGGTCCTTTACAGACAGTATTTTTTCTTTAATTTTTCTTTTTTTTTCTTTTCGTGGCAAAGTGTGAGTTTAAAATTGAAAAGTTTTCAGTGTTACAAGCAATTTGGGTTGCAGGGATAAAGTAGTTTTTTATTCGTTAATTCTATTTCATTAAATAATAAATCTAAAGCAGATAAATCGGAAGGTACATAAATGTTTTGGGGACTCGTTGGTAAAATAACCTATTAGTCACAATATTAAATTAATAACCAATCAGAACAGTATTCTTCGTAATACTAGCAGAAGTTTACGCGAATATTACAAAATTGCAATGAAACTAGTTTTACCCCATTATATCGAGATTTATTACTTGTTTTATAACATTCGCCAACATTTCATGCTTTGAACATAGGTCATGATAACATGGAGACCAAGATGGTGGTCATCAGATGTCTTGAAAAGTATTGTTATTTCGAAGAACTAGGTATAGATTTATTAGTTTTTCGATTTGGGTTTTGCTTTTTATGGGTTTGATGCAGATTTTATTTTGAATGCGATATACGATACCTGATTTAAAACTTACAACAATTGCTAGCAAAATAGTAGGATCATGTTCTTACTAGAAGGTTATTAGTTTTTAATATGTTTGAAAATTTTAAAGTAGGTAGTTCTGCTATATAATGTACTCAATTCGTCAAGTTAATCATGCTAAAATCAAACAAACCATAATGTTATAATCAATTCAAATCGATAAACACGTTTTCCATTTCCTCCTTATCTTTCGCTAGATAATACAGTTATCTACCAAATCCAGTCAAATGCATTGTCTCCAAATTGATCGAGTTTGCTCACATTACCTATCGCATCAAGTCAACCCAAAACACACGTCGAAGTCATAACTTGATAGCGTACATTAAAAATTTATTTCACAAACGTTTTTTATACCGTACAACATGCTTTTCAACGGTTGAAATTAAAAGTAATCGTTGCCGAAGCACGGAAGCGTAGATATGGAAAATAATACCCACGTCTACCACTGTACGCCGGATATGCGGGCCCGATTAAACGTTCATGGCTCAAAATCTAAATGCTACTACTTTTTGTTAAAAAAAATTAAGGGGAAAGTAATTGTGTGTTTAGTTACGAACGGCCTCTTAGGGGACAGACAGTGATCAATCCTAAAGGGAATGTCTGCACCTAGATTTGATTGAAGTATTAAGCTTAAGAGCGAGAATTTATATATAGAGGCCCACCCTTCAGTTATAACTTATAATATGGTCCTATAGAACGGATGTACTTCATACACCATATTATTTGATTTTGCTGCATTTTTTTAAATAATATTCGGGGCAAAATAAACCTACTGTACATTAAATATTAACACCATATCGGTGCATATCCGATTTTCTTTACGCGAATGATTCCTGGGTGCTATATAATTTATTTATTTATACGGCAATTGCGAAGCACAGATATGAAAAATAATAGGTTTCTACCTGAGATTGGGGCGAAGGGCCGCAATTATACCTGTACCTTTAATATTCTCTTAGTTTTGTAGGCACAATGTAACAGGAAACTTTTCTTTGAATAAAATATTCAACGAGTATTACACATATTTGGAGTCTTTGAGATTTTTGAAAGGTATGTTTAAAACTCCTCATAGTAACAGAACAAAAAGAGAAACATAAGAGTAACAGGCCTTTACCGTCACCATCAGGCTAGCTGGGCGATTTTTACAAGGTTTTTTAAGGTAAGAGGCTCTTCACATGTTTTATTAGTGTTAACGGCAGTGGCTAGTCTAGATTACAATACATCACGGTGCAAGTATCATATCGAATCCACAACTTTTAGTAGACGACAGTTTCAGAATGGCAGCGGCATGATCTGTTGTAGATATTTTCTATATTGTGGCAAAACCGTACCTAATGGCCGATTAGTTACGGGTTGACTGATTGAGGTCTGTACCATACCATATCCGCCATATCCAAATGAAGACATACTCAAGTTCCACTTCAGAAAATTAGCTGAAAGTATCAATATCTTGGTCAGTGAAATAGAGATTTTACTACTTTCATCCATTATCGTTGGGTGCTTGGAAAAAAATTGCCAAGTTAAGCATTCTGTGTTTTTGATATAATACAAATGTAATGACTGATGCAAGGATATCCAAATAATAAAGTATACAGTATGGATTTATTATTACAGATTATAGTTTGTTACATAAGATAAATATTATCATAATTTCCGTGCGTCAATGTTATAACACTCGGTGCAGTGCAAACGGAAATGCTGAGATAACCACTTGAACCATACAATCAGTAGATGTAAATAGTAACTTTGAAATAGAATACCTACGTAAAAATATTTATGATTCAAATTATTACATACTTATGTACCTACTCGTAATATTAGGTGAACATCATTATTGATATGGATTTAAAAACCCACGCAAGGAGCCCATCAAAGAACTATACTGAACACTAGAGTCAGCCAGCTTGCCTAATACATACAAATCGGCACGCACTGTCAGTCACTGCGCGGCATATGTCATTCGGTTCAGTCAATTTACATTGCGAAAAAAATACACCATGTATATTGTTGTTGTTGCTGTAAAAACCGTAATGACAGCAAGAAAAAGAACCAGGAATCACATTTTAATTTGGATATAACGCTGTGAAAAAAAATTCATTCAGACATGATTAGCCACCGCCATTATTGTGACACAGTTTTGTCTTCGGCACGTTCGGTCCGATCATTTATACGTCCATAGTGTAATATTGTTCGTATCTCGTATCTTTCTGTTCGTATCTACTCGTATAGCTTAAAAACACACACCTCTAGCACCTCAATAACACTATAACAACATAAAAAGTAGGTGTGCTATGTGCCTACCTGTGCTATGTGTATAAAATCTATATAGTGTGATTTATAAAAGAAGTACCTATCTATATAAAGAGATAGCGAATACACAATATTAGAAAATCCTGGTCCCAACAATTTCAATTTGAAAAAGTCTTTTATATTATAAGGAAGGATCTTCAATCAATAGCTACCCTAAACTGCATAGAAAATATCGAGAAAAATATCTAAAAAAAGTATGTCAAGTTCTATAAGCATCAGTAAAAGGTTCCTTTTGTCTGGCAGAGTGATTAATTATGTGCTTCGCGTACTGACAGCTGTGATGGTCTTGCAGAATATGGTGTACTCACTGATACCGAGTGATTGGGTGTAGGGTGTAGATGATTTTGTTATACTACTCAGGAGCCTTTGTTGTTAATTATGAAATATACATGTACAATTGTGATGATATCTATCTGTAGTTTAAAAAAAATGTAAATGAGCTAATATTCATACATTGAAAATATTATATAAAAAAGACTCAGCTATGTGAATGATTCTGAACTGATTCGGAATTCTTCAGTGGGCTGGTTGCTATAATTATGTTCTTCTAAAGTTTTTTTTTTAAATTTAGAAGTATAAGTGACAATTTTACGTACTACTAGTTAAAATTGAAATATTCAAAATTAATATTTTCGTAAATGTTTATTAGAAATATTAAAAAGTTGGGAAGCGTAGAGCGATGTGAAGTTTGAAGATGTTCAACGGTGAAAGTATCAAGGGAATATATTAAGTTGGCAACAAGTTCAAGATAGGTGCTCCACGATAAGGAGCAAATAATATTGAAAAACGTACGTAACTCTCCACCTGTCTACGTAACTAGATACTTATTGAAATTTGTTCCTACTATATGGAATTTTTGCAACTTGCGTTCATTTTAAGTAAAAAAAATGCTTTTACTTTTAATAAAAATCTGTTTCTGGTCATTTTCTTCGTATAGTTTCTACTTCTATGAAAATTGTAAGCCTAGTACAGATGTAATCTGTGATCCACCAAAGATCAATAAACTAAAAAGAATATCTTAAACTAGCTGTGTTCTGTGGTTCAAATCGCGCTCGTCGTTCCTGAATTAGCGAGTTTTAATAAAAAGCAGCTTTATTATTAGTTTATATAACTATTATTTCTATGAGTAAATGTTTTGAAAATTTATTATATATATATTATTTTATATTTTGCTTTTTCACGCCCCGCTTAAAGAACCCGAAGTTTTCATATTCGTAAATAGAACTTTTTAGTTTATTAAGGTACTATAATATATTTTGTACGGCTTCTGATAAGTTTATAGAGATTAAATCACAATAATAATAACTTTTTTTAAAATGTTAGTATATCTTTCTATCTTAACACCCTACGGGTATCGATTCGTATGGCATACTGTAACTGTTTAATTAAAGTAAACAAATATGTCTATTAACAGTTGCCTACGAAACCACCCGTGTGGAACCCGTGACCTATAGAAATAAGTAATCTATGTGTTATTCCATACGGTAATAATTATAATCTCCGTGCCAAATTTCATCTAGAACTGGTCAGCCGTTCTGACCTGATTCAGTAACAAAAATTCATCCATCCATCTAAACTTTCGTATATATAGTAATAATAGTTATATATATATAACTATGAACGAACTACTCAACAAAACAAATATGTTTTGTGATTATGACCTCAATCTATAATGTCGATCAGAAGTTATGCTCTATGTTTGATTGATTTATTTCTAAGGAGAAAAACCTATTATTAAAAAAAGTTTATTCTCTTATTTTTCTCTTTTATAACATAAGTTGTCTAAATTATTCATTATCATTCTGTTTAGGGCAGCACACATATAATTGAATACCTATCTAACTTAATACTACTTTATTGCCATCGCTTCGAAGAAGAAGAAGATTATCATTACAGCGTTATTCCTGGTTGCATTCGAGATTTTCAACTCTGAGTTAGGGGACTTTTACTCCTGGGTTATTAATTCTGAGGAGCTTCGTATGTGACCGAGACTAACACGAAGATGATAATAATGATGGTTTTTGTAGAATCTTCTGCCGTTTTACGTCCCAACCCTAAGAAGAAAATCTACGCCATAGCCTCATCTGTCAATGAGCAAGTTAGTTGCAAACGTAAAGATGCTAGCTGCAGTCATTGTCAGATTATACCAAATAGTTTGTTCTAACTACACATCAACTGTTAGACTCACATATAGAGAAATGGAAATCTTTGTTGGCGTGAAAATTATTAACTGAAGTATGAATACATAGAAACAATTCTATTGTTTCACTAATGTTGGAGGTTATTATGGTTTTTGGTCACATAATTATGTAATTATATTGACTTTGAATTGGTTAAAATGCCATAATATAAGTACATCTACCTATTCTTAGCGTGTGAGTGGATATTTTATCTCGTAACGCTGGTAAAAGAGACATAACATTTTTAAATGTCAGACGTGAGAGAAGATGCGAGTAAAAGCTAGTATCATCTAAAATATTTATGTATAAATAAAAATGATATCACGACCGTCACATTCTCAATTCAAATGTTCAAAACGTATCACAACACTCATAAAATAAACAATTCGTAAGCGCGTATTCCCTAGGGTTGTCACAGACCTTTGTGTGACTACCAGTAAAACGACCAGTGTGCCGTCCAGTTAAAGACGTAAGAGGATGCGCAGCCCCTAATTGGATCACAATCTGTAGAACTGACGTAAGGCACGCTCCGCCGCCGGTCTATAGGGACCGGTAAGAATCGACGTCTCCTCGGAGCCCTGGTGCCACGCTTCGATAGTTTTGAGTGAGCACCCCTAATCAGTCCTGAAAAGTTTTCCGGGCGGTAAGCGTGCGTGAATACATATTGATTATGTGTACATATGACGTCATTACCGACGATCTGATTTACAAGGATTTATTTACTTATTCAGTAACATTTGTATTTATGGAATGTATTTGAAGAACCAATTCATGAAATGAAATTAGATATTATGATACTTTACTATAATATACCTATTCAGTTTCAGTTTGGATAATTTTATATCTGGTATCATTTAAAATTTTGAATGTTTTTACTGTTTCTCAATTCAATTCAATTCATGCAATTAAAAGTTTATAGTGCAATTAATTCTGTACCACCGACTGTTTAAACAGTTATATTTTTTTTTTTTTTTTTTTTTTATTCATGATAGGCTTACGTTTGACCTCAATCTCACCTGATGGTAAGTGACGATGTGGTCTACGATGAATCACGCTTGCCTAGAAGGAACCTATTCACTCGTGACTTGAAAACTCCCATATATTTAACAATTTGACACTGTTACACGTACTTATTCGATTAATGACATTATAATGCATTACCACTTGTAGCGATCCAATTAATAACACAGAATCAAGTATAATTGTGCCAAAAACCAGCTACGAGTAACTAATTAATTAGGATCACAAACAAATCTTAAGGCTGTTGATCGACGCGACTTCAAATACGAAATAACAACAATTAAACAAAGGAACAAAGTTAAATCGACATGATTGCGCGACGATTGCGCCTCTGATAGAATAGAACTGATAAAACTCTCATCAAATACAATCAGTGGTTGCCTGGACAGAGCTTAAAACACTAGGCCTCTGTATCCCGCCATTTCCTCGGGGCGAATTTCATTACCACTAGCTTGTCCGGTAATCCCGAGCGGACAAGTGCCTTAATCTACCCGCTTTCGGTTCGATTCCAACTCTTAAACGCGCCACTTGCTTCATTTTTACGTATAATCCATTTTTAATTGCCTTCTCACTGTACCATTATTAAATTTTCAAAGAGAAATTAATTACGGAGATAAATTTGAAGGCCGTCAATGTGACAATAGATTGTATCGGTGTTAATTTAGTAAAGAAGGCCGAGTTTTGAACACTTTTGTCATTGATTGACGTAATTCTTGAATTAAGGTTTTATATTAGCAAAATGATCCGACATTGTTTTAGGATGAGATACAATCTGTTTGATGTTTCACTGTTATTAAATGCAGATAGAACCAATTATTTAGCAGCTCGCGAAATTGAAAATTAATGGTTATGTCGATGATTATCTTCTAATAATTATAGAAACATTTCACAGTGTCACGTATAATCTATTGTTTAGTAACATAAACAAAATGTATCACTGTGTAAAGATAAAAGTTTAACCTACACAAATACCTACGTTATGTACATAGATTTCTAAACGGTCAAATAGATCATTTGGAGCGCAAACAAGATTATAATAAAACGTGACGTGCGATCGACGCGCATCTCTGTCCCTAGTGCCAGGCTTGGGTAAATCGAAGACTGCAGTTACGATTAGTCGATGATTAATGCTCGCACTGCGACGCCATCTGCTGAATTAATTGCTTCATTTCCTCTCGACGGCACCAAATGGAATTTTGTATTTCGATTCGTAAAACGATCGACGTTTTTGTCCGGCCCAGTACACTTGTTCAGGTGTGTTATGGACTCTGTGATTTATTATTACTCCCTAACGAGAGATTTTTGACACAATTTAATTTCTCTCCTATCTTTTTTGTAGTGGTTGATGTATATGACTTTTGTTTTATGCTTTTATTGAACGGATTAAGTAATATAGGCTAAAAAAAGCGAATATAAGCGGTAAATTTGCTTGAGAGCATAACGTCTCAAGAACGAGTTGAAGACCTTTGTACGGCTCAAAAGTTTGCACAAAAGGGGCCCCCGTATGATTTGTGAATGCGTGTAATTTTTCAAACGTCATATTTTTTGCAACAGTTTCACCAACCTACGGAGAAAACTTCGCTATTGTAGAGAAACGACTTTTTGGAATGTTTCCGTCTTTCTTTAGCGCTTTGTTATGGAAAGTTAGATAGTGTTGGACGCGCGAGCACCGGTGGCATCCGTTTTCGCTTGATAAACTTCGATGTTCAATAAGGATTCGACTCGGACGGTTAGAAGTTATGTTCGTACTATGACAATGTTACTTCATGTGAAATGGGCCTAAAAATTGAGTACGGGTGAGTTTAGAAACTATTAATATTGGAGTTTTGTCCTTTGAGACGACAAGCGAATGCGTAATGAACAGGCACACCAATCAAAGCCCTATTTCTGATCAAATAATTTTATTAACGTATACTGTGGTGACTGTGGAAATATCTTCAGTGTTTGTTATTTTCTTTTTTAAAGCAAGTCTTTTCCTCAATGTAAAACTACATATTAACAAGAAACCAGCATTTTATAACAGTGCGTCTAGTTCCAACAAATGAATTAGTTTTCATCAAAACTCGTCAATTCTCAAACAAAGACGCTCTTCGTTTGACTTCATTAATATCCAAGGAACTCGAATGGCTCCAGGTGAAAGGAGTGCTTTCACGGCTTGCGACGATGCACTCATATTTCCGGATTTCATTCCGTCCTGAGCGCACTATATTACACATAGCAAATCCAAATGTCATCATAACGTAACCCTGCCGGTGTTCCCTGTAGATTGTATTAAACAAAGGGGAATTAAATAGCAGACAGCGCGGTGTACCGAGCCGCGACCAACGCGGGCACGAACCACTTTATTCCACCTTCTGTACCGAATGCGCGCGTAGTACTTACGTCACGCATCCCAATTTTTATTTTTTGAAATAAGCCGACGTGAGTGCGAGTAATTTTGTTTGTGTTTTTAAAATTGTTGCGTATTTTTTTGTTGCACGGTTTTGTTGCACCGCTTGCGGTAGTGCCATCTAGTGTCAGAGATGGAAATGTTTGAAACGAGTATTATCTCCGTGGCAGTTTGTCTGTTTGATATGCTCGTACTTTCGTGTTGTTATGTTAAATAGTTATGCATCAGTTAAAAATGAATGAACGCCTAAAGCAAATGTTTGTGTGTAAATGTAAATTTCAATTAATTTCATTCATTTGTCATTGTATTACATAACAAACTGATTAAGTAAATAAACATTAGGCGTTTTCAATTACATTGTCGAAACGGCAGCTACTCAATTAACATAATCCCGTTCTGAAAATAAGCACAGTTAATTTTAGTTAAAACATGGAGAATTGGGTGTTTTCAATTCTGTTTATTTGTATGCAGAAGCGTGTAGTGACCAGCGAATTCACTATAGGTGATCGTTTTTCAAAAAGCGATTTCACCTCTGACTACATCCATTTACAGATAATAATTGTGTTCGGTCGCGGCTGCCGACTCATTATCATATAAATGAGAGAGAAAAAGCAACGGTCGGCCATTAATCAAGAGAATGGAGCAACAACACTGGCTAATACACTTATCAACTTTAATTCAATAATCCGGTGGCGCGAGCGCCTGCCCTCGGCATTCGAGTTTTCGTAACGTGAAAAATAAGCGGCAAATGGAACGCACGACCTCACACACTAATACCAATTAATTGTGCCATACGACTGCCCCGGCTTGCCATTTCTGAACTACGAATATGTACCTAACAAAGCTAAATTTAAAAATAACCAGTGTTTAAATGGTCACATAAATTTACAACTAGTTTGATATGACATCGTAAATTTTTAAACGTAATTTTGAATTAGAACAGAAAATTTAAATGTATTCATTTTTTTATATAATTTCCAGCTTTTTTTGTTTTACTTATAATCACGCAGTAGAATTATAGGGTTATTATATTTATCCCCGTGTGTCGTACAAACCTAATAACACATATTATATTATGTGGTTTAGACTTTAATTACTTACGAAATTCCAAAAAAGATTTTGACGGCAATGGACTCGTCCAGTACTACGTGGAACCCAAAAGTGTTAGTGAAATATGGGCAATTAATTAAACTTCTTGACCTATCCTTTTAGGTACGTATATGCATGTGTAATAAAATACATTTTAATATTATGTAATAATTCATTAATGTAATGTAACATTAGCTCACTGTTTAATTAACGCTTATTGTCATGATAGTAAAGTCCCCTAAACTAATTAAGTTACTACACGTGAATATTACGTAGGTATCTACAAATCTGTAGCAAACGCTACGATGGCCTCCGCGGACGTAGCACTTGCTACGACGTAAATTGAAAATTTTGCACATTATACTTATAAATTGTTGAACTCCTTAAAACTATTATCATAACTCTATACTTACGTTATGTCACGAACCTGGCTTTAGCTTTGTTTGCAGTGCAATTTGCAGCATCCTTTCTACGGTATAACAATTAATTCAAACTACGAAATGGGCGATCGTCCAAAAGCTATCAATTGTGCCATCTTTTAAGACAATATTCAACCTCACATACAATCTAGGTAACCAAATACTGATAAACATCGTATTATTTAATTATGAACTTTATTTATTGGTGATTTCATCACCAGACCGAGTAACAGTGTCTAATTATTATGTTGTTCGCAAACATCAAACATTTATAGAACTTACACGACAATTTTTAAAAGTTGGTTTAATTATAGTTCCTAATTTTGTTTACTTACATTATCAGTTAGTTGCAAATGAAGCTATTAAAACATTTAACTTAACTAAATCATAAAACTAACCGATGATTTATACCCGTACTCCCCTGTATGATAATTTTATCATCATTTCACAATCCAAAGCTTATCTTTTGGAGTCTTCTCGCTCTCTTACTTTTTCCCTTGTTTTAGCGTATGTTGTATTTGTTTCTTTCGGGCGCGTCTATGATTTTACTAATGGAAAGGCTACGCCGGTGCCTCGTCAGTTTATTAACAGGCGTACGGGCTAGTAGGTGAGGTTGGCTTGGGCCCTATAGATTTTCAGGAAGCTCCATACATTCCAAAAAATCAGTCAAATTAATCTTATGATTTTGCACGGTTTAGTGATAGTTACAAGTCACATTCTCATTTAAATGAGTACCTATTATGAGTTAAGATAAAGTCGATGTAATTAGACGGCATTATTATGAAAAGTACATTTTGTCAAATATTCAAAATCAGCTCCGCTCTAGTTACAAGAGGCGAACGTTAAGGTTTTGCGAGCCAATTTCATGCCTTCGTGAGCTCGTGCACCAATGGCCTACAGTGTACCCACTAGAGAAATTTCACTAACACAAAGTTATGATTAATTGAGGTAATAACATGAAGACTATGGCACGTTGTCCTGGCTGTTCAAACCCTTTGGGACGAGCGTACACCGTCCTCAGGCGTTGCAACGATTGTTCATAAGAAACATCATTCATCTTAGTTGATTCCCTACTTTAATTATATTAGACTGGCTATCACCCATAACTCCGCCTTCTTGCATTACTGATCTCATTTCCATAACTCACGGGTATCTATGTATAATTGTCAATTATATTTATAGGTACCACAACATTACAATCAAATCAGTGCCAGAAGTCAACATGCATACGTCCATTCAAACTTTTGCATTTTTAATAACAAGGAAGAATAGTTAGGATAAAATTTCCACGAACTAAGGGGTGATCGGATTTATTGGTATTATTGGAATTAAAATCTTTGTTACTCGTAAGTTTATGAGTTCTGAGTTAGATGATTTTAACTTTCATTTATATATTACTAGCTGTGCCCCGCAGCTTCACCCGTGGCATACGTCGCCGTCGTCCCCGTGGCAGGATTAAAAGTATCCTATGTCCGTCTCCTAATAAAGTTAATATAGTTGTTAAGTTTTCTTAAATTTTCTAATGTCCCGCACAACTTTCTTGACTTTTTATTTCATAAAAACCTTCTCCAGACAATAACAAACACAACAAAAAAAGAATTAACGAAATCGGTCCAGTAGTTTACGCGTGATGCTGTGACCAAGGGAAATAGGGATTCATTTTTATATATATAGATTCAATCTTATGAATGTAGCAAAAAGTGTGATAGAAATGTAATTAGATAAGTACACATTCAAATATCGCTAGCTAAAATATAAGTTACGTTTTCCGACTGTCAAAATTATCTTAGTGAAAATGTAACAAAATTTGCCCACATCAATAATAAACCTAATCCTAAAAATTTAATATATTACTTGTCTATTTAGTTAGGTACATATCTAAAATCTAAGGGTGTGCCCTTGCAAGGTGGATTGTACTCCACCTCGCTTTTGTAGATATAAAAACTAAAATCACAGTAGGTATATTAATAAATTAACACAATACTAGTTTTTTTCAATTAGTTGACGCTTGATATGCCTTTTAATATACCCCTTTCTGTTCAAATATTTGTTTTATTAGAATCAGAAACTATGCGGTCTGAATCCGCAATATCTTTTGCGCAAGTCGACCACCTAAGGCATTTCACCGTCGCCGTTTTGAACGAAATTAACCTCTATCTCATATCCATTTAAAAATATCTCCCTACTGCTATAGTCCGTAATATAATACCAAAGGGTTCACAAGCCACTCATAATCTATTCTTTACTGCTTTTATAACAAGTATTTTTAAAGCAAATCTGTGATTCATAACATTTTATGTGTACCCCACCCAGGTTTACTTCGGCTAATATTTCTATGATGCTAGCGAGCACGCCGTTTACATAAAAGGTAATTGAGTTTATTGGTGAACGGTCATGTTGGAAGCAGTTTTTAATTAAGCTCGAGTAGATTTCATTACTTAGAGCCATGTGCCACGTGTTGCTCACAGACGAAGTAGACTGTAGGGTAAAGTCTGAGCTTAGATTTTTCTCGAAACAATGCCTATACAGCTCTCCGTACTGGATATTCCTTACAACAGTTCTAACTTTCATAGCCGAGACAAAGGAACTTCCTACGTCCCAACAAAAACTCATCCACGCCAGATGATGTGTCTATGGCGAGAAATTGCAAAAAAAAAGAAAAAACAACTTCTACGTATCTCTAAGTACGTACGCGTGGAATTTTAAAACGAGCCGTATTTTTCCTCCTTCTCATTGAAGAAAACTGTAGCGGATGCGAGAGGATAGACAAAAGAGAGCTCTCCGTACTTTGTTAGGTACTTAGAGTGAGTAAAAGCGAATGTAGATGAGCGTCGCGGGCGTCGGCTCACCCCGCGCCCCTGCTTAACTACTCGTACAAACAAAGTCCTTACATAAATCTTGTCGTGGCGGGAACTCGTGCGGCGCCAACTCACCTCTCGAGGTAACTACGCACTTCCACCCTCCGATGAATTCGATAACACAACAAATTAGAATCTCTCTTCGTATCCGCGCGAATAATGGTAAAAATTCGAATTTACAGCCCTTAACATCTATGTAATGCTTTATTGAGTTACATCTGAGTGGCTTCTTTATTATGTAGATATTTTGGTATAGTACATACGGGCGTACACTTCTATATACTTAGGTGTTTACCTTAGTCTAAATGGGATGGTATTAAGCTTTAATTTCATATTTTTACAATACTATAAGTTTATGAACATAATTTGGTTTTTAAGAGATTATTGTCAGAGCTAAAGTAGCAAGGAATGTTTGAGAGAATTACACCGTATTCTGTTATAATAAGACAAATCTCGTCTCAACAGATAAAGAGCAGATGCATGTCACAACAAGTGAGATAACTAATCCAAGTCAATAATCACAATGGGCTCTGTTTGAATTCTCTAATACTATCCAAGCGTGATTTCGTTATACTAATTTTAACCTTATAGCAGATACGATACGGTAGATATTTGATTGTGATACTTAATGCTAGTAGCGTAATCTTACATACCGGTAGATGGTTGTAAGGAAACTTTTATGATAGCAAATCTACCTTCACATATATATAAGAGGTTTTGGGTTTAATTAACATTGGCCTAGAATGAAATTGTGACGTATGTAACTGGAAGAATAACGTTTTTTTACATAGCTTAACTACATACAAGACTTTCGACAGATCTGAAGACTAAATAACGTAACGTAAGACGTATTCAGACTTATTAAACTTCTTTTAAAAAAAAAACAATTTTAGTATTACAAAGGTGATATTAAAAATAAATACTTGGGTTATGTTTAAACATAAAAATATTTCTTTGGAAATTCTTGTCCGTGTGTCTGTTTGTTCGCGATGAACGCTAAAACTATTGAATGGATTTTGATGCGGTTTTTGTATAACCAGAGATGTAACTGAAAAACCATAACCAATCGCGAGCTTCAACTAGTACGTATACAATATTTTGCAAATTTTTTTCTGAAATATTTCTTATACCGAATTCGTAGGCCTAGAATACCTTGTGATTTAATTGATTCAAACCAAATACAATCACTTTATTTATACTTCTTTTACGATGGTAAGTATGAGCGTATACACAACATGTAAAAGTGTTTATGAAATAATATATGGTCGATATTCCACTCATACGCACAAAGCGCTTTGCTGACACGTTCATCGTGCGTACAGCTAAGGAGTGGAATTCCTTGCCTGAGTCAGTGTTTCCGGAAAGCTATAACCTGGGAGTTTTCAAGTCACGAGTGAATAGGTTCCTTCTAGGCAAGCGTGATTCATCGTAGACCACATCGTCACTTACCATCAGGTGAGATTGAGGTCAAACGTAAGCCTATCATAAATAAAAATAAAAAAAAGAAAAATACAGAAAATGAATATTCAAATAAGTGCAAAGTTCTATAAAATTTGTAATAACGTATCGAGTAATTGATCTAATTGCCGCTAAACCATAATGTCTGTGGAAGCCATTACAGTGAATTATAAAACCATTAAATACCATTGATTACAGGTACAAAGATTTAGAGAACTATATAAAAGTAATCGACATAGAGGGTGCTTTAAGTGATATTATTTTTTCGGTTATTACTTACACATAATATTCATATACTCACACCTCTGCGTAAGTACCTACCTTCGCGGTAAGCAGAGAGTTCATCTATTTTATTACTGACCTTACACAATTCACGAGGAAAATATAATTTGTTACAACATGTTAATTTATTAACTACTTTTTAAAATGATTATACAATGCAATCTAACATCAAAAAAAAAATTGCTGATTTAAATTTGGCAGACTCAAATTTTTAAGATTTTTTAAAGTTTCATGTCGAAAGTCAATCATTTCTGAAATTAGAGTCATATATATAAAAAGTCTATTTTACGGCAGTTATTTTTTGTTATAAACTACGTTTAATAAGAATGAAGAAAAGAAACCTAATTGTAAAATTAGTGATGATAAAAATACTTACATAAATAAACAATGTTCATGAGAATCTTTGAACATGTCTTAATAACATAGCATGTCTACTAGCCGTACACCTATTAATAAGCTTGGTCTAATATTTACTGTATAGACTTACCTACATACATCATTTTGATATATACCTTCGTACACGGATCTCTTCGCAAGACTAAAGGTGTCTGGGCTTACGCGCAAAATGGATGTTACACGTTGCGTTTAATTATCGTCAATTAATTATCATTAAGCGCCATTGCCGTATAAAACACGGTAGGTAAACAATTGTACGATGTAACAAACTGCTATGTACAATGGAATTTGAGGAAATTCTTACACAAAACCTTAGTAGGTATATTTTGTTCTAAACGGTTTATCTTTAAACTGCCTTATTATTTGAATGAAATTTCGAAACATTTGCTACGATAACTTTTACCTGTAAATTTAACATCTTGAATGGAACTTGAATTCACACAGTACTTGTCTAGAGGGACATTTGAATGAACTGAGCTGTCCTAGATAGTTGACAATCTAGTTTATATGAAACATGCCGAGATCAACCCGACAGTTAGTTTATCAGTAGAAATTCTCAACAATTACAGAGTACCTATTGAATGGTGTTGCTATTGTGTTGAATTTCAAAATTGACGGATCAACACCGAAACTTTTTCTTGAATACAAATCCTAACAAAATATACCCTAAATGAAATTTCCAATTTCAAAGTCAGTATGTAATATTTAAACAATGATGAAAAACTTGTCAAGGACTCTGTTGATTAGTCGTCCAAGAGAGTCCGGAGATTGTGCGCATTTGCCGCGGCCGTGCATCAAATATTCTACAAGTTTATTCCTACTAAACGCTTTCAATGAAAATGAGACTATAAAGTTTCCGGGCGACGCAAAATGATTCTATTACGAATATGAAATGTTATTACCTCGGACGGATTATAAGCAGGAGCAGGTTCTCACAAATGAAATTGCTTCCCTCCTTTGGAATCCATTTTAAGGATGAATGATATAATTCTTACGGGTAAAGACTTTGTAGACTTGGATGCTATGATTGTTAGAATCACAGAACAAAGAAAAATCCTTAGGACTAGAAATCGTATGGGGGCGTGTTTGTGTCGCCAAAAACCTAAGTGTAATTGCATTTACCTCACACATATACACTTGTGTATGTGCACAACGCAGGCTAAAATAATCAAAAAACAAGTTTATGCGATTGATTTTAAGGTTTATTTTCCTATAAGTTTTCACGAAATATTTACTTCAATATTCTAGAAGTTTCTATACCTGTCCAATTCAGGATGCTAAATGATAATTTTGACAGTTCACGTCTATGAAGTATCGTATTTTTATATACAAAATAATACCTCTAAAATTATCGTAGCACATTGACAAGTACCGCCCACTTTTCATAGTGAAGCGTCTTGCAAGAATTCAGCACAATTGACTATGACACACAGGAATCGAATGAATCGAACTTAAATTAATTTATTGAAATTTTTAAGTACTTATCTACTACAATTTTTTGTAATATAGCTAATAATAATATAATATAATAATAAAAGTGGCTAAGTATAATGCAAGACATAATTACGGTAGGTACCATAAAACTTCTCTTTTATCATTCTGAAATAAGTTACCTAAAATAATAAAAAAATAAATGCTTTTGTGTTTTTATAACTATCGATTCCATATTCTACGGGAACGATAATCGAAAATCGATTAGATTCATTTTCGATTATACTATATGGGGTACACTACTTAGAGCTGTCAAAATTATCATTTTAGGTAAGTTTGTGAAAAATGTACGACAGAATGTGGTGTCCGTATTTTGAGTTAAGTTAATTTCATCCTTACCATTGTTATATTTAAGGACTGATTTGCAATACAATACAATTTTAGACATCTATTGGTGAAAAGCAAAACTATAATGTACATTGATTTTGCTATTGACCGCTAGATTGGGGTATTATTGGGATAAATAAATGTGTACTCTATTCCAACGTGGCTTAAACATAATTTTGTTGTATATTACTTTAAAATGGGGGCAGATTTGATGGTACTCTGTAAGCATCATTGAAGTTTATACCTTGTCAAAACGTACTTTAAATTCATTTTCAGTAAAATAAGGTGTGTAGTTCTGCTCTTCTTATATTTTAAGGTAAAATGTATGCAACCAATAAGACGTCCTATAAGTCTGTGTGAGTGTATTTTTTGGCGACAGCTATTCCTTTGTATTTTTACTTAATTACTACTTCTATGGTTTTTTAATGTTCTGTGGTTAGAATCGTTCATTTCAACAATGATGGCGGCATTATCCGAGGACATAGTTGAATGTTTGAATTTTTAACGGAAATAAAATAGTATTATAATAAAATAATTAAAACCAAATTCAAGAAAAAGATACTACAAAGTACCAAAATTTGAGGTAAATTTTCATAATGTTGGAACTGTTAACTGAGTTAGGACTCCGCACTATTTTTTCCTTGGAAAGAAATAGTCAACGTTATAATATTATGTCATTATCAGATTTTTATCAATCTGTTCTTATCTCATATTTGGGCAAATTTTTATTTTGTTGTACATTTTTTGAAAAGTTCATTTAAAAAATAAATTGTATTTTTAAAGATTTGAATAACAATTTTTTGCGTGTTATTAACTAAATTACGTGAAAAAGTAAGAAAAGCTATAAAATAATCATTAATTTGAGAAATATTTACATTTTTCTTTGGCTTGTCGCGTATGAGCTTTCCGCTGAGTTACGAATTGTTCGGCATTGTTAACGCGGAATGAAACGCAGGACGTTTAATATAATGTTTTATTAGGAAGAAAATAAGGCACAATTTTAATAATGATCACAAAAAATTAAGAAAAGAAAGAAAGATAACTGAGAATTCACATCAGAAATTCCTCTGAGTTACTTTAATGATATGGTATAGCCATTTTAATTAGTATTATCCTATTAAAGAACAAAAAAATAACTTCGATTATAATATAATTAATTGCGAACAAAATTTTCTATTGTGAATAACAATCATAAAATGGTTCTATTTAACATAGAAAGAAAACAAATTGTTTTTTTACTTATAAAAATAGAGGACAATTTCTCAGTGGAACGTAACAAAATTGTAAGGCTGTGTTCAGTTGGGACTACTAATTTGAACCTAGAAAACGTTATAGAATCTAAACATTAAAATCGACAAAAATAATAATTCTTCATAAATAAAAAAAGGAAACAACCCAAAAAAACAAATACGTAAATACTCCAACTTAGTTGGTGATTACATTTTTGAGCCGTTTGGGGTTGAGACGCTGGGGTCATGGGGTCCAAGTGCCCGCCTTGTCTACAAAGACTTGGCGAAGCGGCTGATCGACGCCACAGGTGACCAGAAGGCTGGACTCTATCTTGCACAGAGAATCAGCATTGCCATTCAGCGTGGCAATGCTGCCAGCCTTCTGGGCACATTACCAGTCAGCGATGATGCGGAGGAATTTTTTGACGCCATGTAAATATTTATTTTGTTTAGATTTTAGTTTTTATTATACTTAGTTCATTATATTATAAAAAATTGTAGTAGATAAGTACTTAATTATTTCAATAAAATTCATTGAAAATGAAAAAACAAAAAAAGTTACAATGAACTTATTCTAATTTAAAATATTAAAAAAAAACAAATATAGCTATTATTGCACAAATATTAACAAAAAATTATTACCATCATAATCAGTCATGAAAATTTTAGGAGATCAACTGGACATTATAATTATAATCTTTACATATTATTATTATTATTATAAATCTATATATTTTACATGCATGTATCACAGACAAAATCAACATCAGTCTCTAATTTAGAATTTATACACTTTGAACAGTATAATAGTTCACATTTGTGACATTTAATCATTGCATTGTAAAAAAGATAAAGATTTTTACATTTGTTGCATGGCACAGTGCGTTTAACCGCCACTTTCAGTGCTCTTGTACTTGATGGTCCTTGCTTTATTTTAAATTTTATGTTCGTTTTATTTGTAATTATATTATTCTCTAATATTTTAATTTTTTTTAGAGTAGGCATAATAGCTACTGTTGAAGGACGTTTAAGGGCTGATCTTGAAGTTTCAGATTCATCAGGAATAGGTTCTGAAGAGAAACTTGCTGTGGGTAAAATACTTTTATAGTTGGGTTTCGGGATTTCAGAATCATCCAACAACAATTTTAAGTTACTCTCTACAGTATTGTTCGTTTTAGATAGTATCACATCGTCTTTTGCATCTAAGTAAGGTAAGTCATACGCAGAATTTATAAGATTATTTTCTTTCTCATCCAGCATCAAGTTTATTACAATATTATCAAAATCTTTGAAATGCGTCTGCACCTGGTAATTTTTATCATCCAGCACTGCTATGTCATCAAAGTCATTCAAATTTGTATCTAAGTCCAGAATATCAGCATTTACGTTAATTGGTAAGTCAAATTTAGATTGATTGATATCTACGTTTTCTTTATTAGAAAAAGCCCGTAGGTCAGGGATCTTAGGTTTTATTGAGTAATCTTTGCTGTCACTATGAACATCAGCAACAACTGTAATCACGTCAAAATTAGAATTAACTTGCGTAGCAGCCTTTGGATACAATTTTTTATTTATGTTCGGTGGACTCTCAAGTTTTGATGAATAGTTTGGTCCATCAGTAATAGCATCAGGAGAGATATCAATAAATAAGGAATCAGAATTCGTAATCTTTTGAGATGATTTGTTTCTAAAATCATGTGTTTTTGGATTAAAACAATTGCATAGGCCCCTACTAATGCCACAAAAACAAGAAAAATTCCTATACTGGATGCGGTCAATCGAACAAGAAGAAAGTTGGTGCATTTTCATTGTGCCAATAATCGTTGTGAGGTTTTCTGGAACAAGTTTTTGTAAGTTTATAATATCACTATCCGGTATGTATATAATCTTAACCAATTTCATGCATTTTAAAAGATGCTCGTATGCTTGTGAACCGTTCTCAACATCCCTGCCAAATGCCACTTGCCGATCTAAAGCTCTTTTAACAGCACCTCCTATCCCGTCTGCTACTCCTTTACCATGTCCTGCCTCTGAAAATGACCAAGTTGAATAGTCAAGTTTTAACTTTCCCGTAAATAAATTGAGCAGGTAGAAATTCTTCTTCTGGCGATACTGGGAAGTAGGGCCGTCTGAATGGAAATGTATCACTTTTGTCAAAGGGTCTATTTTTCTAGCCTCCTTTATCACTGGTAACAAATGTGCCCAAATTGCTGCAGGTTCATGAGAATTGTTATCAGATATGGTACAAAACGAAAGAGATTTGTCAGGCCAATATATCATACCAGTGTGTAATGTGATCTGGTTTTTGCTGGCCCCAAAATGTGTCGCTTGTATTTCTTCCCCCATTTTACACCCGTAGTTTTCAGAAAAATCGCATATTATTAGAGCCTCGTGTGGTTTTAGATTCTTAACACACTCTTGATATTGCTTTTGCTGGTAAATCCAATTAAAATGATGCCTTTTAAATGCTTTTAAACCGTTTTCAAAACTAGATACAAGATCGCTTGCACTTCCTACTTTTTTCAATTTAGCTGTTCTTTTTGATGTAAATTCTTTTTTTATGTTATTTTCCATCTTTGTGTATTTATGATCAATTACTCCCCATTGACTCCACTCTATCTGATTTTCTTTCCTTTCTTCTAATGACTCGTAGCTTATTTTCTTGATTTTACACTCTTTACATTCTTCATACATGCATTTTTTTGAATTTATATCACAACATAAGTTTCTCATAACGTCCAAAACAGTATTGAAATTATTAAGTATTTTGAATTTCTTCATGGCAGAAAACAATAATTCAATATTGTTATGCTTGATGCACAGGCATGTTTCCCTATTTTGAACAGTAGGGGATAGTACATAGAACGGCTTATATTTATAAAAAGTTGAAAGGCTGCATTTTCCTCCTTCTTCACGATATATTGTAAATAAATTACGGACTGTGTCGGTAAGATACCGAATTTGTTCCTTTTTTTTTCTAAATGTACGACATTGCTTCTTTCCAGCTGTCATTCTACTTATATCATCTCTAATATAAAAAAATTCAATTTCTTTTCGTATTTTGTTTTCGGTTTTATTTTTATTTTGCATTCTCACCATTCCTTTCAATCCTAATAGCCTTGACACATAATTCTTTTTAATTGTTTTCTGGATATTCTCTTTTAGTATAACATTTTTTAAGGTTTGTTTTTCTTTTACAGTTTTACATTGTGCATAAGACGTCTTTAAAGTTAATTCTAACACTTCCGCTCTTGCTTTCAATTTCATATTGTTTTCTTCAAGCTTTTGTATTTGTTTCGTAGTGGTTATCCTTAAGCGATATAGTCTTTTTCTGTATGTATGTACTAATTTTGTCAATTTTTGGTTTCTTATTATAGCAGCCTTATAATTCTTAAGTAACTTACTTTGGTTTTTCGTCTTTGGTTTCTTAGGTATGCCTTCTTTTTCCTGAACTTCAAGTTGTTTTTTGTTTTGTTTCTGCTTACGCTTCTGATTTCTCCATATTTTTCGTTGCTTCTCCTTTTCTTCCTCCGTTAGCTCTTTTACCGTTTTACTTTTAGATTTTACATATTCAGCGTGCTTCTTTTTGATATTTTCCAATTTTTCTGGATTTTGTTTAAGCCGTTCTCGATATCTTTTCATACGTTCTGCTGGCGTCAAAGCCATTTTTGTAATGTTTTATTATCTACAACAAAATTATAAGGTTTAGGTCTAGTATTAAATATTGCGAATAGATTAATGGTGATATGTATATAACTTCAGTAGAACATATTTTGGTATAATAATATCCTTCATGGTATAAAAAAATATGTTTAACTAAATAACAAACAAAATTGACTAATTATTGTAAGTATTGTTAGTTTGTTATCTAGGTAAACATATTTTTTGTATTGCATTGGACAAAATTACCTATTAAGAAAAAAAATAACAAAATTAAAAACAAACTAATTACCTATATTAATTATACCTACTTTGTTATTATATTATTATGTATAAGTATACTATTTAATATACAGTTTTATTTGTATAATGTAAAATATTAAATTTTAGTTTCTGGTGTTATTGTATTTTACTTACTTGTATCGCGCCTTTAGCCTTACACTGAGTTACAATTTATTCCACTGAGTTACGAAATTTCTCATTGGAACGTAACGTCTGGTTTCTTGAGTATCTAAAAATATAAATAAATATCATTGTACCTACTTTCTATTTAACTTGTAATGAAAATTTTGGAATAAACATAATAAGTAACCAAATGCGTTTGAGCTAGTACACAAAATCATGCAAAATACCTTATAAAAGTCCGTTTTTCAATGGAACACGAAAAGTAACACTGCAACACGTGTCTCACCAGACGCTTAATTTTTGCAACTGCAACTGTCAAAACTGGCGCTCGAATGTCAAAATGGCGTCCAGTCAGACTATAGGGAGTTGCTATTTCAAAAAAATATAACATCTTTTTACGTAAAATTTTATAGGAGAGAGCAAATTATGTCGTAACTCAATAGGATTTTCCACCAAGTTCTGTTTTATGCCCCAGAAATAAATTATCTTTTAGTATAATGTTGATTTAAAAGAAACTATGTTATTGAAACCTTTTAAAAGTACATATTCTCTTTTTTGAGAATAATAACTACTCCAACACAAATATTTAAAAAAAGTGGTATTTTCAATCATTTAAACATGGCTATTGTGTAGTAGGACATAGTCAATTGACCAATTAATCAAACTATAAAATAAATTTTATTAAAAATTATAATTATTATCATGCTTTAATCATACGGATTCTTAAAGCTAATACAGTCCTTAAAAAAATAAAATAAAACTTTTAATACGAAAAGCATTAACTTTTAGAGAAATACCGTATGAACTGGGTAGGACATTGCCAAAAAACATACTGACAAAGAAATAAAAAATTGCCCATTTATCAGTTTATTTTTCTACAAAAACTAAATCTTAAAATCGGCAAAAATAATTAGGAACGTAACTATCTATCTAAAAAAAGTATTTAACTATTATTTATCCGAATTCTAAAACCCATAACCATAGTTATTATACTCAACACAAAATAAAAGGCCCGTTTTGACGTTTGTTCTCGTGGCGTAACTAGTTATGTAGCTATACGATTCGGTATTCGATACTCAGGATGAATCGAATCCAGTTTGCATGGGGATTTAATCGATTTGAATATGTATGTAAACTGCATTGGATTAAAGTTCTGATTAGAAAAATTTGCTTAACCTTTGATTTGTAGGTATTTTAAGACAATACAATGTTATTAAAGGTCAATTTACTTATATTTAATATTTTTTTTACAATAACATTCACTCAATCACAAAAACAACAAGAATAATTAAATCAGTCTTCAGAATCTAAACACAAGTATTAAAATAAATAAAAATAAAAGTGCGCGTCGGACTTGAAAAAAAATATCTCACTCGATATTTTCTTTCCTTAACTGATTATTAATAGTCTGTGGACTACATGAAAAAATCGTTATGCACAGCACTTAGCCGAGTGGGCGGTACCTGTCAATGAAAAATGTAATTACCTTTAGAACATTTCAATTGATAAAAAATTAAGAACTTCATGGGCACGAACTGTCAAAGTGGGCCTTTTATTTTGTGACAACTATAAAGCCATGTTTGCTTTGGGTCCAGATAGAATAGCATTGTGCATTTTGTACCCGAATGTACAGAATTATTTCTATATTAGATTTATATTATCTACATTAAAACATAATAATTATGAATTAAGAATCTCCTATTTAAAAATATTGTACGCTGGTGGTATATTCAATGTTTCTTTTTCACAAATCCGATGACAAAATAATATTTAATATTCATGGATACAAGTTCAATTCAAATGAAAAGTACTCAATGTATTTTCAGAAAATTGGATTTTATGTAGAGTGTGGGCAATAACGGGTTACTATTATGTTTTAAAATAAATTGCTTATTATAATACCTACGGCTTATCGCATTTTAGTTATCGTAAACTGTTGTGAAGGCAATTTAACCGGCATTCAATAGTTTGGGATGTAAATTAAGGCGGATATAGCGTATCAGCCGCCTATTGTTATATTTGGTATAACGATATTGTAAACTAGTGATTATGATAACAGAATTATTATTAAACTTTCACATTGGCCAACCCAAGGCAATCGTTCGGTTTCTTTGTATATATCGGTATTTAGTTTGAAGTCATATAAGATTTGAGGTGTGTTTACTTGCTTTTTGTTAGAGAAAATGTGATAAGGTTTCCTTTTCACCTGTGTTGCAGAATGATGGATTACCATACTATTTACTCAGACTGATAACCATATTTTCTCTAACTATATGAAGGGATTTAAAAAAAAAATCTTTGAATCACAGTGCTAGTAAAATACCTTCAGGTGTATTATAATATGTATATTATGTATAATATCCACATGCAGCTATGGATGTGTACCTTCTTTCGCTCTCTGATAAATAAAAAATTACAATATATTCCGGCTGGCTTGCGTGAAAGGTTTAATGACAGTAGAGGAAGCGCGTGAAGTATGTAAGGACAGAAGAAGGTGATGGGCTGTTGTCTCTACCTACCCCAGAGGGAAAAGGGCGTGAGCATATGCATGTAATACATATATGTGTGTAATTATATTCCAGTTGATAGTCTTTTTTGATTCTTTTAGAATGAATTAGAGAAATTGTCAATTAAGTAAAAAAAAAAATGGGCTTACCATATTTCGTTACAGGCGTATTAACTATTGACGCTTTACAAAGTAGTCTTACCTGAAAAGAAAAACAAAAACACATTAAATTTTTTGCAATTTACTATCTGATAATGATATCCCGTTTATAGTCAAGTGTGGTCTAAATAACTTTCACATTACATTCAATGGTTACTATTACCATATCAATTGTTTCAGGCCATTTATTTAATCTGAATATCAAAATGACTAGCGGTACCTAAATACTTTCCAGTATCATCCATGTTAAATTTCGGCTTAATTCGGTTAGGTCATTGCATAATGTTATTTATTATTATCATTATGAGAGAAAAAATGATACAAAAAAAACTATATCGACTTTGTACTAAACTTCAGTTCAAATTATTCTGTAATAATATACTTATTGGTAAGTATACACTGGCTTAATTAAGTTCTATTCCATTTGAATACCACACAAACATGTAAAACCGTTTTTTTGTTTACTTGGAAAGTATAAACAAATATCGAAACTTTTCATTGAAATCGAGTCCCAGCACGAATCCTAAAACGTTGGTGCCTTAGTATTTACAACCTCTACTGTATGAAACCTTCCAATAACTTCGTACAGTGAATATTCTTACGTAAGTATGATTTCAATGATGTGTACTCATCCTTAAACAGTTAGCTGGCACTATAAAGCAACAATATGTGCAGAATATCTTATCCTTGAATCACTTGAGTGGAACTTCTAATATATTTCAAAGGAGAAACATTTACAACTCTCTCCACCTATTTAACCCATTAACTCTTGGTAAGGATATGTTTTTGGTGGATGATTTTAGAGAATGGTTTTGAATAGTTTAATTATTTGCTTAAGGCTTAGAATATGTGATGATAAACAAATTATTATTTGAAAGATCATTACAGGATCAGGATTTTTATAGACAAGCAGGCTCCAATCAAGGTATAAAATTTGTATCATGTCACTCTTACTTTAAAAGCACATACGAACATACTCTACGAGTCACATGAACATAATAATTATCCACAAAGATAGCCACAAAGAAGGAAGTAGGAGAAATCTCTGTGGTGCACTAGCTTTAATTTTGGAAGATGTAAAATTTGTATATTTTTCAAGTGTTATAAAAGCCTGTTTTCACTATAATTTATCTTTTACTTACTAAGCTCAGCTATCATACAAGGCTATTGAACTAGTTAGTATAATATCATAATAATGATTATGGTTATCAGATTTATGTTTAGTGGCCACTTATATTTGATTTACTAGTTTATTTTAGTTGTAATTATTGTATTTACCCTCCCTCAAAAAATTAAATTCATATTCTAGTATGTTCTATATTTAAATCTAATAAGATACATGCAATTTCACCAAATTAATAATTCAAAGACATACTTTGTACAAATTATTTTGCGAAATCGCTAATCGCTTTCGCTGCTATCTAATGAGCACCCTAAGGTCCAGTGCAACGGTGCGTGAGGACCCACGGCCTGCGTGTCTCTGGCAGGCCATGAAAACAAATCGCTCATAATAAAGCATTAGGTGTAAACCTGTCTTGTACCAATACATAATATATAGAAAATAGTAAAATAATGTTTTGAAAGTGTGGTTCTAAGATAATTTTATATTCTATAGCAACACAACTAATAGTTAAAAATATGAATACGTAAAGACAGCACAATTTTTTTTTCTAACGCACCGTAGATTACCTATAGTATATTATTATCAAGAGGGTGAGTTCGGATCACGATGAGTACATAAATATACCCAGTTGCATCTAGAGTTGAAGTTTATGTTTTTATTTTTTCTACACTTTTGTAGAAGTGAATGCTTATGCTAAGAAAGCCTATGCAAGAATCTCGACCGGGCATAAGCAAGCGTATAGACTGGCTTGCAAGTGAGGTTGGCAAGATTTTCATGGCTTACAATGCATATGGTACATACTTTTGGTTATAAATAAATAAACAAATAAATAAAATAAAAATAAAATTATTTCACTTCGAATGCAATGATACATAAATAATAATAATAATAATAATATTTATTGTTCAAAAACATTAACAACAGGGTACACAGTATTGAATTGAGTAGGAGTACAATTTAAGGTGAATGTTTGTAGCAAGCTAAGCTAAAATTATGTACCTGAAAAACTTGGAAACCCTTGGATAAGTCCTGTCCCTTAAACTAGGTTAACCTGTACTATAAGGGACAGTGATTCGGCACGAGAATAATTAGATTTGAAGGTTTGTGTCTACGCGTGTGTTTTGCGTTGGTGTGCTTGCATGTGTTTTAGTAGGGTAGGTATGTAGGTGTGTGTGTGTGTGTGTGTGTGTGTGTATGTGTGTGTGTGTGTGTGTGTGTGTGTGTGTGTGTGTGAGTGTGTGTGGATAAGAGTAGATTAGTGCATCTCCCGGCTCTATTAATATAGCTTACGCTATGTATTTGAGAATAGCTTCCGTCTGTGGGTAGTTTTGTGCCAAAAGCCATTCAGACACTATAGTTCTTAAGGTATTACTGTTTAGGTCCATTATGTTTAACTTATTGTGGACTTGTTTATAGATATAGGTGCTTAGAACAAGGTATTGTTGCTCCGCAAAAGTGGTTTTGTGACGTATGCACTTAGGGTAATTTGTCCGTTTGTTGGGGTTGGAGGGAGGAATGCTCGTGTGTCTTCTGAGTATATTGTTACTAACATATCTTGTTAGTAACAATATACTTAGGGCTATATGTTAGTAATATAACATATAATATAATATAAAAAATACTTGGTCCTAAGTACGAGTATACTGTCAGTATACTTAGTATTATTAACCAAATAAAGACATAAAAAAAACTATTTAGAGACCAATTGTACGGTAGACATAGGTACATCTACGGTTATGCAACTTTTTTTCATTCAGGCTGTGTCCATTGAGGCAAAGATTATTTGTACCTACTAAACCATAATCAATACATTATATAAAACTCAAAGTCCTGACTGACTGATTGACCTAGAGACAACGCACAGCCTAAACCGCTGGTCGTAGAGACTTGAAATTTGATGGGTGTGTTCGTTTTGATGCGTAGAGGTGTACTAAGAAAGGATTTTTAAAAATTCAAACCCTAAAGCCCTTAAAAGGGTCCAAAAAGGTACTTTTGTTAGAACTCAAGAACGGCTGAACGGATTTTCATGATCTATGATTTGTTAGATTTGTCTTCGCTGCGAATAGCATATAAGAAAATTAAAAAGATATGATTAATTCATGAAATAAAGAAATAATAAGAAAATTAGATGTTCGCAGACGTTTTTATCGCCATCTATAATTGTTGTCATGGCAACAGGAACTAAAAGTGACTCAGTCTAAATTTTAATCCTTTGTTTCTTTTTGCTTAAAGGCAAAGAGGATATATTTATTTTTAGGGTTCTGTGCCTCAATAGGAAAACACGAAACCCTTATACTCAGGATCTCTTCGTTATCCGTCTGTCTGTCTGTCAAGACCTCTTTCTTAGGAACACGTAGAGGCATCTATTGAATTAGATCAAAGGAATGTTGCGGATAGGCATTACACAAAGCGTAATATCCAAACTTACTGTGGTCTCACTATCGAGTCACTTACCAACCCCAGGCCTGCGCTCATGGAGGAAGGATGTCGTTGAGTGGCCTTTCGCCACGTGAGTGATTCACCTGCACCGCAACCGGAGATTTTCGTGCGGAAAGCCCCACGGATCTCTCCCCTCCCCAGTAGGGACGTGATATCGGACTTGACTGACCAAAATCGCATTCCGTCTTGGGTCTAAAGTGCAGGTGGCCCATGACCCTGAGCTATCCAAGACTCACTGATGGGCATGGCTGTTTTGGTGAGTTCTTGCATTGTGTAGGCCGGGCGCTGACGCCCAAATGCCACCGTTGCCGGGGCTACTCCGTGGACACTTCGCCGCTTCACACATTGGCAGAGTGTCCAGAGTGAATAGAGTGGCGTCATATCCTTGAAGCAGACGTCAGTGTAGGGAACCTCATGCTCTGGCTCTGGTGCCGACCATGGTCACCATAGAGTGTATGTGGAACGTGACCGCTTTTTTTGCGAGGCGGTAATGAGCGCAGAAACAGCAGCGGAAAAGCTACTGGAGATATCTAGCACTGCCGGCCCTTGCCGTTGAAGGTGCACCGGGCGGCGTAGTTCGCAGAACTATTTCCGTTCTCCATGATTGCGGGTCTAGGGTGACAGTCGGGGCTAACCGTCACCCTAGCAGAAGCAGGCCCAGGGTGCCAGGACGTTATGTTTCCACGCGTGCTTTTTTATAGATAAGGTCGAGGTTTCTGGGATATCCTTTCTAGGACACACCGGATCCCGGGTCACATAGGCCGATATGACGAAATACCGTGCGATTTTAGTCAGTAGGAGTCCGACATACTAACCTCTCCGTTGCCGCGATAGCTCCGTTGTGAAGGTGAAGCCCAACGGGGTTTTCGCACGGAGAAAAAGAAAGGGTACTTCCTTTTGGGCTAAAATCCAGATATTTTGCAGAAAGTAAAATCTTATGGCAAAGGTAAAGGTAGAAGTTTGAGAAAGCGTAAATATTACCCACATCACCAAAAAAAATCTGTGGGTACCTATGTCTGTCAGTCAAGACAAGAAGCACTGCAGCAAAGCTAAGTTCGTCCCTCAACCCAGTGTTGTACGGAACCGGGACGGTTTTTATTAATAAACACACGGGTTATTATACCTACTCTTTCTTTAGTTTCAACTTTTTGAATGTCAAATCAGGTTGTCAAAATGTCAATGTCTGCATAGCAAGATTTTAATAATAAAAACCGATAAAACCAGATTTTCGGAAATAAATAATGTTTAACTAATTTGAAATAGTGCATCGAATGTGAAAGTGAAATGCAACTATGGTAAAAGGGTTTATCAAAGGGCCTCTTCCAAGTCACACGGTATACATACGCGGAATCAACAGTTCATAAGATCAACAATCAATATTTCAACGCTTGGCCAGAGCAGCTATCTAATCCCCATAAAATCTCCATAAAAGGACAATGATGGTAGACAGACTGGTTTTGGCCGCGATGCACGGGACTTTACCTTGAAGGATTTGATAGGACTCGAGCTGAAATAAATACGTTTAGCTGCAACCACTGTTTGCCAATGAATAGACACATTGAAAGTTAGTATGGGTAGTCCCTCAGTTTAAAAAAGACTTGGTGACGATAGTCAACATTCACGCGGGCGGAGCCGCGCGCGGGTAAGCTAGTATACATAATAAAATTTCACGTTAACCAAGCTCGATTAAATACTTTACAAGCAGTTATAAATACATAACCCTCTTATATTTTAAATACCCACTCAAAGACGTAACAAATACCTTTATCCTTAACATTATTTTTTCAATTTAAATGTACATAAATCACATTAACAGTAATGAAGCACAGAAGATTGGAAGTCGAAATAACGATGCCCCGCTATCTAGTTCCGCAGTAATCTAAAATTGTTAAATCGCTAAGTCGGTACAACAAATCTTTCTCCATTTATTTAGGTCTCTTTTATCTAAGACTCGTGACAGGTTGTGATTAATAATTTCCATCCATTGCCTATGTACTTACACTCCGCTTTGTATTTGTCGCTTATATCGTTAATTATTTGTACCACTTCGTTTCAATTATGTCCTGAGAGATTAACAACGATTTCTACTCAATTAATTAGTATATATTATTTGTGGGCTGAGCTGCGTAGCTAAATATAAGATGAGCCGACCGAATTACACAATCAGAAATTTCATAAACTTTAATTTATTTTCATTAAAATATTATAAGTAAATAAGTAACAAGTTTATTTTATAATCTTATCGTCATTTTATTAGTAAATTCATAGATTGTGTGTGTGAATGTTGAGTATTGAGTAAATAGTAAAAATGTTTTTAGGTGTAATACATCAGTAAGATTGTTCAATCATTAATTTAAGCGTCCCTAAGCTCTTTCTATTACAGAATACATTTTCAACAATTTCAGAAAAGCTGACAATTACGTTTTTGCGAATCTCAAACGCTGAATGAGTATGACTTAATTTCTCTTGAAAATATCACGCTAATCGCTCACATAATATTTCCAGTGGCCGCAACATCTTGACAAATTAGATTTTTAACGGGTATTGCTGGCTAAGACTAAATTATAGCTGACTTTGAGTCGAGTGCAGGCTTTTAAACGTGAATTAGAGGCTACGTCGCTCAAGCGTTAATGGCGTATTGTGACTGAGTAAATGTCGTGAAAATTATGTGGCCGTATCGAGACTTTCAACCCGGGCCCGCTTTTAGGTAACCAAGAAGGACGGCGATTCATTTTGTTAGAGTTCACCGTGAAATTAAATTCCAATTATTTTTTTAAATTGAAGCTGGCCGTTACGAATATCCACTTTATAAACAGAAATTTATTACGTAATGAAACCTTAAAAATTTGGTTCATTATACTTTCGTTCTTATCGTATTAAATATTAATCCAAACCAAACAGAGCCTGAACGATAACAATTGCGTTTACAAACTTTTTGTTTGTTTTTGAAAATCCGCTTAACAAAACATACGCTTTAAATTTAACATATATGCCAACAATTGTTAGGTCGACATCATCATGTTATAACATTTCGGGGAGCTCCGCAGCGTAGCTTCATAATCGGATGCCTGCCCACCATCTGCCGGAAGTTTTACAATGTTTATGAGCTCCATCGGGAAGCATACATAAATTCTGGCGATTGGACGTGTACGAACGATAGCACCACATAATGGTTTAACCGTATTAACCCTCATAATTGTTTACAAGTAGCTGTAAATGGCTAAAATGTAGTATTCATGTTGTAATCATAGTAGTCTCGTTTATCAGAACATTGTATCCCACCTACCCACATTTGTGCTATTATATTTCACCACGATTCGTCGGTCATAATATAAGGTTTCTCAGAAATTGAAAAACTTCAGAACATTGTTATAAATAAAAGGATTGTAAATCTCGTTAAACTCGGCAGGAAGTTAAAGTTCACCAATGATATACAACATAACAAAGTTCACGGACATCTACAAAACGGGAAACAGTCCCAAAATCATTTTAAATTCAGTATTAATCCTTGAAACTCAGTCCCGAGCATCGTTTCTTCCATACTTTGTGGGATTTTCGAAAGAAAGCTGCTCCTACAAACTTCTATCCAAACTCCCGTGTAATCTTACTTATAAAAATAAACTTTTGCATTAACTGATTTCGAATCAGGAGCGAGCAACTTTCGCAAGGTAGGCCAACCCACACCGCCGTCGCTTCCGTAGAAGTTGCAGAGTCAATCAGCCAGAAAATAGAAACAAATAAATACACGCTTAGGTAGTTTTGACTTGATAAGCGTAAGTAGACTTGGGGCACAAATTTATGGAAGAGTTCGGCAGATAATGTAAAAGTTGGCAGATAAGACAGGCTTTGCTAGGCTTCGGCGTGCGCTCAGAAACGCTGAATATTACTGACGGAGTTCCGAAGACTTCAAGCAGGTTATGTTATAGTGATATTTTGTTGCACAAACACACTAACTCTTAAATATTATTATATAAGAAATTACTTAGCTATCCCGAGGAAACTTTTGTTCGCTTGGTACCTTTGTAGAATGATCATATTACAAAGGTAATGTGATAAAAATATCATTATAATTTTGACTGTGATTCATAACTAGGTACTTACCTATACTTCTCAAGATTCAATTCTACTGGTGGTGAACCTTAATTACTATCGATGTTAAGCTGCTAGTTTTCTACATGTTTTGTGGGAGTACTGGAGGCCATACCTCCTATACCTATTATTATACTTTTCCTAATCTCCTCTATAGAAGAGGTAGGCCTCTTTCCTCTCTGGTAAAGGCAACGCGCTCATAACGAGTGTAGTATATAACAAGTGAGATTATATGCTACGAACAGATGAGCTGTTTACTATAAATATTTGAATTTTTAATGATAAATAAGAGGCTGTTAAATTGATTGTTTTATAATTTATCAATTCGATGCGAATTCAGCCTGAACATGCTCTTAATTATAAATATCATATTTTGTAAAGACATAACGACGTTATGCTTGCTTGAAAATTATATATATTATTTGATACAAAGCAATATTCATTTAATTGGCCGCCATATCAAATAAGTATCGTGTCTACAGATACGGTACTTCTTTGAAGTGGTGATCTTCAGAAAATGTGTGTTTCTATAATATAAAAAGGTCGTGTTGAAGAAATATTGGCAAACATTTATATTTGTGTGTTAAAATAAATTTCACTTATTGGCCATGAACGTCCAAGAATATTACGTATAAAGTATTTCAATTTCATTCATAATAATTATAATGAAATATACGACTTTAATTATATTATCGGGTCAGTTGAAATTTTATATTAATCCCATAGTCAAAGGTATATATGGATGTTCCTAAAAAAGAAATTTAAAAAATACGAAACCCAACTACGTAACGTGGAAACTAAAAATTTGGACTGCCAACCGCCATTCCCATTTTTCCTTTGTTACGCAGTGTATTTATGTCACTCACGGGATTGAGACGAATCTAATGACACCTGAAATATTAAAATCCATCAAAAACGTTGGTACTTTATCACGAATAAAAGCATACTTGGTAACAATATAAAATTACAAGATAAACACACAATTACTTTTGTTTTGTTTTGTCAGACGGAATGTACCTACTTGCTGACAACACTGTGCTATGCAAAAAAAAAAAAACATAACACATAATGTGGTTTGTGGTAGCTCACATACACTTACACGTAAACACGTGCTGTTTAGGCTGTACTAGTAATTTGATACAAGAATGCATCTAATACCATATTAGACGCATTCAAGCACCCTTTTCTCAAATAGTCCGAATAGGTACTTGATATCCAAGGACACTTATGAGGCGTGGACTTCACCCCTTTGTGGCTATCTCCAATTACGCAAGTTACTCACTTTTGAGGCAGTATGAAGCGCAGATACGTAAGACTGCAGAAGGAAAAGGTCCCATGTAGCTGCAATTGCCTTGTTAAAACCAACCGAAAAAAGGCAACAAGCTATTTTTATCTCTTCAGATAGTGAATAACTGCTGCATCTCGTATAGAATTCTATTGAATTCCAAGGAATTCCATTCCATCCAGCTCAGCCAGTCCAGCAAACTATACTTTAGGCAGCACTTCATAATATAGTAGGTTCCTATGTGTATAGATTATTTTGATCTCTCAGGATTTTTTTAGTCTATTTAATCTTCATACTATTTACTTAGTCTATCAGTGATAGTGTAACATCTAAGGAACTTAATCGTTGAGGTCAAATCCATACACAATATTTGGTAACACGAGCCAGTGATTCAATGTTAAGCTGTACTTAGGCTGTAGTCACGCGATCGACTAATTTAACGTATATGACTATAATGACATATTTAATTTAATCAGGTATTATGTAGGAGTATTGCCAAAAGAGATATGTAGCAACATGTTACGATTCATAGAAGCAGTATTAAATCCTAGTTAACTATCTTCACCACATTAGTCTCATCACTTCTCATAATATTGTACATCCATTTCATTAGGATGCGACCGATATGACATAGGTGCATGTATGTTTTTTATAAATATATTTACTATCAACACGACGCACAGTTTTTGATCCACGAAAGATAAAAGTACCATTATTATCGTCACATGTTTGGCTAAAATATTATTGAGAGACATTTTACATAGTATATGTATAATAGCAAATGCTCAAGTCGCTGAATGTTATTTCCAAAGCGAGGTGTGAAATCTTTGTAAACATTTAGCATTGTGAAGCGTTTGTATTACCTCGCGTCGCACCGTCCTAAAATAAAATACATCAAAGTTAATCGAAGTCGACTCGTAATTTGAGAGCAACATTCTAATGTCTTAAAATCTTTTGTGAAAGGTTCTTGGGCTTTCAGGCGGAAAGGTACTGATTTTCGATTTTTACATTTCTCTTTTTTCGACAAGCCTTGGAGATACGTGTCGTACTTATACCGTAGCGGAGTGTAATTAAGGTGCAAAGATACCCGAAGTCTACCGACTAGAGGGTTTCGAGAGCCCTCAATGGTCGGCTGTGTACCTACTCAAAACTGATGAGTGTTACGCAGACTGACGTTACTTCTCTATTTCGTTCAAAATAAAACTTAATTGGGATAATGTTTCGGTTTGCGTTACCATTACATCGTTAATATTTCGATTTGAGTAATTTCTCTTTACTAATTTTATTATGTGTATGTATCATTTTTGTCTGCATGAAACTTCTTTTTAACAACGTTAGATTAGCAAGTTGGTAGCAGGGCGAACTTATTTCAACTTCGAAGTAGTCTGTTATATCGCATGTACACCTAAACAAACTGGGAGATGAAACAGACAGAAACATCGAACCCAATCTTATTACGGTGCCCTAACTTATATTCCACATTACATTAATTTCTCCGGAGACGTCTCGCAAACTAAGCAATAGCAGCTGCTTGCCCGGTCGCATGTTTATTGAGAAATTGCCTAATCTCGAAGAGCTACAAAACAAAACCACATCGGAAATGTTGAACTAAAGTATTTCTTCTCTCCAAGGATGCTAGTGGTGGTACCCTTGTCTGCGCTAACCGATCACACCCTTAAGGCTCCCGAATTACTGTCCGGGCTGATTACCGCCTCATCCCGTCCCGCTCCCCGCGTCCCGACGAGTGCGCTCCTTCGGCCTCTACTGCCTCGGGCCCTACGTCAACTATTATTTGTGTTCCTTACTTATAATTTCTGCGTTGGAAAAGTTCGATAAACACCAGTCATTTTATTAAATATAAGATAAGAAAAGTTCATCGGAACTTTTGTTGCGCGCTCCGGGATCGCTTGTTATTTTATTAGTTATCTAGCTAAACCAGATAAAAGTGGACAATCGGAATAACCTTATTACATCTTTACTTAATTTATGAGATTCAATATTATAAGTTTTTGAATAACAAATCTTATTTAAATAACTCGTAAAATCTATTTAATGAATTGCTTCCTACTTTAATAAGTAATAGATATTTATGTAGGTGTGTGAGCGTTCGACGATGAAAATAAATTTCAATTTGCCGCCTCTTCTACTTTTTCTCATTATGAGAATGAGAAAAGTGTTTTTATCAGAAAACATCAGCAAATATTTTCTATCGTAAATATATCCTTCAAAGTCCACAAAAATATATAAAGGTACACAAAATGGCGAAAGATTGTTAATGCTCTTATGTTACTGATTTTCTTACAAAATGAAAAAAATGTGTTCATTGGTGCGAAACGAAATCATCGTCCCAGATACATCTCTCAACAACAAAAGCCGCAAACGTGCGTGTTTAACATACTTCTCTTTAAACAGAACGCAATATTTACTGGCTTACATATATCGTCTTAAGGGGATAAATAATGGAGTTGCAAATGTGTGTTTGGCATCCGAGGGTTGAGGAGTAGAGCTGCTCACAAATATGATAATTTGACAAAAAATACGGAAAAATACCCTCTACAAGTGGTGTAAATTTGCGGAAGTGAAACAAACATAATATAACTTCAAAAAGATCCTTTAGTACCAGACATCATTATTTAGCTGTAGCTGTTGCATATTTAGTTATTCGTGTTTATTTATGTTATTTGCTAACAATATGAATATAAACCAATAAAAATATTTATTCTTTGAAAGAGAATGAGTTCCTTTTTGAACAATAACAACTAGTTTGAGCGGTATTTCTCAAGTTACTAGCTCCCGTGTTGGAATACATAGTTTCAGTAGGATTCATTCATCATCATTATCAAGCATTTAAATTTAAGTGAGGTCATTGCAACCCGTAGATATATAAAGTTTGGATACAATAGAAAATAACTATCATAGCAGAAAAACTTGAACTGCAGATCAGATGGCAGTCGCTACATGGAAAATATCAGAGTACACAGCTTCATAGTTTAGCTGAAAAACCGGCAGATGATGATATACTTATACTAATAACAAACTTCCAAGATAGAAATAAAAAAAAAAATCAAGATATAAATTATTATTATAACATCTATCTCGCCAAATGTTACTTTTTTTCTAGATAATTTAGTGGGTAAGTCTTTTAAATTATTACCTATTAAGCACATGAAATTACTACGTAAGTTCACAACCTGCAGGTCGTACTCCGAAGGTTATAGGAGAAGCGATACATCAGCATAGTCACTAATGAACCAACATACTGGTAGTTCAAATTAAACTCACACTGAAGTTATTATGTGAACACCTATCTTCCGTTGTAAAATAACTATCTAGGTTGTTATCATCTATCTTCGTGAAGCAGTTACACGTTCAAGCAAACTATCCATTTTTGAGGCGTTATTATTTTTGAACGTGGTTTTTAAAGGACGGATTTTACAACTTTTGATTATCAAATTGAAGTAGGCGTTTTTAACAAAAATAGTTATTCATGTAGAATATAGTGGAATATTTGGGTTTCTTGAAAAATTATAATCATTTCTATCTGTTTGTGGAGATCTATAATTTTCATTTATTTTTTATGTTGTATGTATTTTGTTGTGACTTGGCTGTTGGTTTCGCAAATAATATAAATAAATAATTACTAAAATGTTACATTGTTTTAACATAAACAATGTAACATTTTTAGTAATTATTTATTTATATTATTTGTTTAACATAAATATAAATATTTTTTTTTAAAGTGTATTAATCTTTAGTACTTAATTAAAATTACGTTCTAGTAATCCATAGACCTAAGTGCTGACTAAGAATCCTTAGAATTTACCGAGTGATGAAACTTTATTACTTAGAGTGAATCTCACCAGTGATAGGCAATAAAATCAAACTGAACTAGGTTATCACGTTTTACTTAAAACGCATGAACCCAATTTAGTTGGATCGAATCGCAATTATTTTTGCCTGTGAAATCCAATCTAACTGACCTATTGTATCACTACGTACTAAACGGGGCATCCGAGACTGGTTGGAGCGAGTGCAACACATCACAAGATGGATCGCTGTAGTAATCAGTATTATACATTATGCGTTCACGTACAACTAACGTGGCAGGCTAAAGTTAACTCGAACACCTTCATAATTGTTGAGTAAATACAAACATTGAATTATACAGAATATTACTAGGATGATTTTCTGATCGGAACAAATGATCATCCAGGACGGGACTTGAACCCGTGACCAGTCCCTTACAGGGGGAATCTGACCAACTGAGCTACCTGGACCCATCTTAGATGCTCGAATGCAATTGCTTAAAAATTTCATTAAATATTACTAGGATTGCAACTGGTGTATTAAATGTGGGAATAAAACAACATGGCTTGAACTGTGTTGCCTGTGGGTTGCTCTTCTACTCTTCCATTACTTTATTTTGCCTTTTAAGGGAGCAATTGATGTCTGGCCTCCCAACCTCTCGAGAAAAGCCTACGCCAGAGTCTCATCCGTTAATTAATACGTGTACTGACTTGCAGGTGAGGTTGGCTTGGGCTCAGAAAGTCTTAGTATACGCTCATTACATCAACTCGACTCATGATGCGCGCGAGTTGATTTAATAGTAAATATAAACATAAAATATGTTAAAAATTACATATATTATGTTATTATATAACTGAGATTCATATAAAAATATGTAAATGGTTAAAATCCTATATATCCAGGTACGCCTACGAAAAGGTTTTCTTTTCTTTTTAACAGGTAGGTACTAAATTGTCTCAAGAATTATATAAATTCAAAACAGTCAAGTTCCGAAACAACCTTCACCTTACAATGAGGCTAACTTAATATGACCTACACATCGAGTCGTAAAATTTCATAGAACTTCCGTAGAGTCAGCTTTAATCAGTGCTCCATGCGAAATGTTACGATAATCACCGTGTTGTGCTGGCAAAGAGACTGAAATAATAGATAGTACCTACTAATTATCATCTAAACGGCATTACATAGCATAGTTGCCCGTTCTACTAACTTCCATCCTTCCATTTTTATATGATACTTGAAGAAGTTTATATGGAAGGTATGAAGGCTTTAGCAAAATTACATGATGAATTCAGAGGATTATTTAAGGAAAGTAAGAAAATTTAAATCAGCTTGATTGGGATTGTTATATTCTCAGTTATACTCTATAGATAACCACAGTAAAGTTTCGTCTTTTTCAACTCTGGTAACCGCTTACCATGAACTGGGCTGCGTGCTTTAATTTCAACTATATCTGTAGATCACAGACAAATTGTACCTACAATTCATTACATTTGTATTATTTCCCAAGCTAAAATCAATAGCTGACCGTCAATAAAATATATCTAGTTCTGATAATTAGTAAGAAAACACACATGAATATTTAAAAAGTCCATAGCGATACGTGTATGTGACACCAACAACGTACAGGGTACAAAAGTAAGGTGCACATTTAAAAGATAGATGGCGTCATTCGGATAATTCTGTTATCAGCAACGAGAGGGCGCCCTCGTGCTCGTATACTTAGAAGGCCGTTTCCTGCGACGTTAAGTCCTTATAAAGGTAACTGTTCCACTGAAAAACTCCTATTTCAGTGACAAAGCACGCTCTTAACCATCCAAGTGAAAATTCTAAGAGATTTTGTGTTTACTCGTCGAGATACTATCCCTATTGTTGTGCCGGTATAAAGTTTACTGGATTTTTACCTACGCCTATGGTTTCGCCATTATGTCGCAAAAAGTAAAATAAAGCTTTAGTAACAAAACAAATAGGTACGATAATATCGTGTCGCACATTCAGCAGATTACGCAGTGTAGCTATCTCTGGGGGCAGAAATATCGCATAAGCATAGAAACAGAATTACTTTCTTCCAAAGTTTAGATTTATTGGCCATTGCGTAAGTTCGCTCGGCTGCTTTTAGTTGTTCTTAATACTAAATCATATCTGTGTGATTATAGATCGCTGACGGGTGAAAATAAGGTGACTTACTTGTACATCGAACCTTCGTGTACAATCGGTGGCCTATATAACACGATTCGGTACATTTAAAATACGTCCGGATAATATGATGATGAATAGGCACAAAGCGAATTAAGATTCGTGTTCACATTTCAGTTGGAAATGACACATTCGTTACCAGCAGTGGGGACCATTTTGTCGGTTCAATTCCTCAATTTAGCCCGCCATGCAAAAAGTAATTTGAAGTACTGTGACGCATGAGCGCTTACTTATCTATTTTTGAAGGAACGAAGTCCGCGATCCGTTAAATAGACTTAGAGTGAGTAGAGCCGACTTCCGCGCATGTGTGCTCGCCACGCACCGACACACTCGTCTTGTCGCGTCGTGACTTTTCAACATAATGAGAATAATTTTCAACATAGGAACTTCGTAAAAACACAATTAATTAACAAAATAATTCGTAATAATGGGGACAATCTAATTAAGTAACAATCAAAATCTTGACAATTGTTATTTTACGTTATACTAGTAATAATATCACGCTAGACTGCGCGAGAAATGCGTTTTGTGTCGGCTCAAGTCTGACATAACCGACCCAGCAAAATAAAGGCTTTGTACATAAATCGTTTTAGAATAAAGAGAGTAATAGAAATCATTAGCAATTTTTGTAGTTATAATGAAAGAAAGTTTGACAAGTAAGTATATTATGACCGAAATAGCTGGCATAAAAACAATTTCTCTTCATCATTTAAATAATCGTTTAAGGATAAAAGCTCTTTTTCATAAAATAATTTATGGAAGTTGTTGAGGCGTAAGTTTAGTATATTTATGAGAATTTCATTAAAAAGTATATACGGAATCTTTAATTAATTCAAGCTGAGTATGTATAGTATATTTACATTGTCACCGCTTTGACTGAGGAATATCAAATTAATTGATTTATGACGTATTCACTCATCATCAATCTTCTCAGTATGACTATATTAAAATGTGAGTCAAATGCTTTTTTTGCTTGCTTTTGCAGCAATTTGCTTCACAATGTTTAATAGAATACAGTGTTTACTCGATATATTCAATTCCTAACTAATATTGTCATTATAGTAATCCTCAATATTAAAAAATACATTTTTAGTTTTGTTATAACAGTTTCAAAAACAAAACCAAAAAGCCAAATAATTAAACTGTTGTTACTTAGCCACCCAGTAACCGTTAATTTCAGTCATTAACGGTAAAATCTGATTCTACCCGGTTTATGGAGGTGTACGATAAACTGACTATAAATATGTGTAGATTGCACACAATACTTCCATTATTACCGTAACAAGGTTGAATCGTAGGTAAAAGCACCATGTGCCCTGCCCATGGAGTATTAGTAGGCCACGGCAGATCGTTCCACCACTGGCTAGTAACAATGACGACGTAGATAAAGGGCGTCGATAACGTGAAATAGCAACGTGAAAACGTGGCGAGAAAATAGCATTATTAACCTCTCGGGCATAATACGCGCGCCACTGCGCCAGATATGGTAATGATTATGTAAATCCTGTTCGCACAGGTACATCTTGGAAACGTTATATACTTATTAAAACCAAGATTGCCAGACCGAGAGGATCCCATCCGACAAAAACTTCGGCCGAAACTTGAGTCGCAAGTGTTTACAGTCTCTCAATTTTTACGACGTTAGTAATTCGAAATCTCGGGTTCTCTGAAATCGGACCATCGAGGTTGCAGTCTTACTTGGCGACTCTCTTTTCAATTTTCTTAGTTTTCTCCGCGAAGTAGGGAAGCATTGTATGGTAGATTCTTATCTCTTTCAAAAGCTATTTAGCTAAATGGAATTTACAAAGCCCGCACTGCAGTTCGACGAAGTACATTGTAATATTTAAAATCTTGAAATTTGAGTCTAAATCCAGGCATTGTATTACGTGTCTAAGACTTTTCAAGATTCATTTTACTGTTTTCCCGTTGTGGTTCCTTTAAATTATGCACTTTGCTTGATTGAAATGTTGGGTCCTCTTTGAAACGTTCCAGACTTAAATAAAGCCGAGTTAAGTATTATTTAACCATCGTACTTAGAATTTTGTTTCAGTAGCCGATGAACATTGCTTAACAATTACACAGTAGCGCTGTTGGAAATGTTTAACTTTAAGTACCTAATTGAGCTCCGTTAATCAAGAGAACGAAGTTTTCACAAGTGCTTAAATTATTTACCTCAAACATAAAACATCGGCATTCAAAGCGTTTCTGGAATATTTTCGCTTACACAGACGTCGGGCACAGCATAAAATGAATTATACGAATAGAAAATATTGAAAGCGTGCTGAGAGCATCAAAAATACTGACGCTGAATCTTGTTAATGAACTTAATGAGTGAAGAAACTGGGAGTTGTATAGCGAAGGAACTTCACGAAAGCATCGCACAACTTTCAATTCCGAATGCTGTTACAACAAGAAGGGAGGACTTGTACAACAACGCGGGAACAAAATGAAATGCATCATAAAATAAACACGACATAATTTCTGTGTCATATTTCAATGTTTTCGGTCATGGACGAATTGCTTATATATGTTGACTTGATTTTACTTCACAAGAGGTAGAAGTAGAATATCAATAACAATGAGAAAGGTTTGTTATTTGCAATATAGATTTGGTTATTTATATCTATGTGTAGAATTGCACTATAGGCAATATAATGAAACGCATTTCGAGCAAAGCAGACGCTGGATCGAGCAGGAAACGAGCTACACTTGCCTCTTTCAATGTTAGGCAGATCATCCATTTCTTTACATGAATGCTCCTGTTGAATTCGGCCGTAATTCTAAAATTTTGCAAACTCAAATTGCTACGTGCAGCACAATCCAACCCTACCTCAAATAAAATGTATTTCAAAAGAATATGCTGATGTAATTAATTTAAAAGCTACAAGAAAATAAAAATAGAAATGTTTTCATCATATTAAAACTTCACTATAAAATCGAGTGACTGGTAAATAAAGAACTGAATTATTACCTTTTTAAAGCTAAGTATAAAGTTCACTAATTTGAAGTACGAAGGGTAACTTGTAAAATAACAGATTACAAGCAGCATAATCATGAAGTTTTTACTGTACGGTATAATACTCATACGTAGTTATGCAAATGTGTGAGGCTCGTTTTTGCTAGGATTAAGGTTTCGGGTCTATTGTAATGGGAAGATTTGTGTAAAACGCGGTAAATCCAATGACCCAAGCAATTATACAAGTCCAAATGATAATATGAAACTTAATTTCGAAATAAATTAAAGATTTGTGAGGTTTAATACAGTTGAGCAAAATTTAATCAGGAGATTAAATAACTATTGGAGAAATAAAATCAATCTTGTTTGTGAAAAGAGCGGTGAATACAAAAGCAGTGTTAAAAGGAGACAGCAAAATTAACACTAGATGTAATAAAGAGATTGGAAAATAATTTCGACAAAAAGCAAGTCTCCAAAATTCACGTCAGACACTCAGTAAAATGAAATACGTAGCCGGCACCGGCCTTCGGCAAATGGTTTAATATCGAAATGTGATCACTTAGCGCAATCTCTTACAAAGGAAAAAAACACAGGAAAAGCCCCGAATGTACTTAGCTTTTACCAGAAACCGAAATATGTTTCAATTTTTATTAAAAATCGCAAAAGCAAAATTGGAGTGATAGCTTTTCAATCCAATCCTTTATTTAGATAGATGTGCATAAATGTGTTTACAGCATTTTTTTTTTGGTCGAATTTTTTCGCTTTCTGGATGGTTGAGCAGCGTTTAAATTAGAAAAGCCAAAGTTCGAAGAGCATAAAGTTGTGGCAGGAACATAACCCCACTTCACCACTTACTCAAATGAAATGTGGTGCTTACGGAGCATTTTCGCATAAACCTTTGATGCATATAGGCTCTTTTAAATTAAATCAATTATGCTATTTGCACAAGTATTTACAACTTTCTGAATAATTTTTAATAACTGAAATGCTCCAAAAATATCTAAGTATAATTTTTGGTCCTGTGAAGCTTAGGTTGCACGACTACAATATTTGAGGATATACATAATTTTAAATTATTTGATTCCTAAAAATTTGTTTTGAATCCTATGAAGAGACTATATTATAATGCATAATCCAACGTGTTATCAGATTTAAGAGATTTAACATAATATTTCAATTCTTAACTTTATTCTAGAGTGTTTCAAGCAATAAACGACAAAAATTATCTATCACCGCATTTTTGATATCTCTTGTTCCTATTAAAAGCAATTTTAATTTGAATATTCTTCAAATAATGTGAAATAAAGCGAACTAAGTAAATAAAATTATTTACCGAAATTAATTTTGCTACATTACAATTTAATAAAAAAATAAATGTTGAACGGCCATTGAATTCTTCATAGCTGCAAAAGCACCCAGGAGAAAAATATTTACGCTTTTCCGAAATGCAGAAATCAAGTAACAAGGAATCGGTTTTAGCGAAGAGAAGCGTTAGGGACCGGCTGTTGAATAAAACGAGAAGCTCCGCAATAATAACGCTTACCTTTCTCAAGTATGAGTTAGAAATACGAATTGCATTGCTTTAGCTCATCCAAATGGTTAGTAATGAGTAGATGTGTTTGCATTCCATTTATGACATACATACAAATTAAAATGAAGATTTGCAGTTACTACTGCAACTATAAGCAGATAAGCTTTTTAAGGCTCTTACAATGAGTGGACTGGAATAAGCTCCTTCATTTATTGCTAAGCTAAGCTTTTGCTTCATATTATACAATCAAGTACAAAATGTACAAAATAATGTAGGTACAAAAATAAAAAAATATGAATTGTACACATTATAATCGCTGCGGTAATGTGCTATTGTTTAATCTATACATATAATAAAATGGTAGGAAAGTCAAAACTGTACATTGAATATTTTTTTAAAAGAATACTTGGGGAGTGATCTACAATCGATACCGAAGCCAAAAATATAATTTTTAGAATTTTTGTCTGTTTGTCTGTTTGTCTGTATGTATGTCCGGGATAAACTCAAAAAGTGCTGCATGGATTTACTTCAAATTTGGCAAGAATATTATTTATAAGTCGGGTCAACACATAGGCTACTTATTATCACGCCATCACCTACGGGGAACGAGCAGTGAACCTTTATATCTTCAACGCATTCTGTAACAACGTTTAATCTAAAGACGCATATTTGAATGTTGTTATTATGTTAATAACCATGCTATAAGCTAGCTTCACACTATAAGTAACTTGACCGATAATGTATACAATAAAAAACAAACTTAATTTTGCGGTTCGATCCGTAGACCCGATTACTGTACCAACCGCAAATAATAAGTTTGTCGTAGGTTACGTCAATAAAACTGTAGAGAGGTAAATTCTGTACATTGAAATATTTACAACATAACTATTCGGGGATGATTGGTGATCAATACCAATAGTAAAAATGCAATCAATATTTTTTTTTTCTTTCTGTCTGTCTGTCTATCCGTATTTGATCAAACTTAGTACGATTTATAGTTCATACTTCTGGACAACATAATAATATCAACCCATTTATGTCCCACTGCTGGACACGGGTCTCCTCTTCTCTAACAAGAGAGCTTAATCCACACACGCGGGCCTAATGGGGTTTGGTGGATCGAACATGTCCTTAGAATTTCTTCTAGGACACTATGTTTTTCCTTCACGGTCAGCAGATGGTATCATGTGATTAGCACATATAAATTCCACAAAGTGAAATTCACATTGGTACTGTCCAGCCGGATTCGAACTCGATGCTGAGTAGAGGCCACGTCCTTATCCATTTAGCTGCCATCGCTTACAGGACAACATAATACTTAGACTACTTTTTATACAAAGCCGGGGTGCGAGAGAAATTCTCTAATAGGCCCCCTTACACGCTGTTTTTCCGTACAAAATCCTCATGGATACTCACCCCGGGGCCAGCGGGGCAGGTTATGTCGGACGCTTACTGACTAAAACCGCACGCCGTCTGACGCCAGGGTGTAAGATGGCCCATAGAGCATTTCCGTCGCACCCCGACTTGACCCGGGCCATCCGGATTCGAGATAACCCCCTCGGGTTTGGCAACCACGGTGTTCCCGTCATGCCCCCGGAATAGGGGGGGCGCGCTACGACGCGCCGCCGCCTCGGCCTGCTTCTGCTAGGAAAAAAGGCTATTTTTTATACAAGCTGATACCCGCGACTCCACCCGCGCGTCGTTTTAAGGTAGGTCATCATTTTTTGGTCATATCTCCAGTTCTACTTAGCCAATTACAACCAAACATAGGGTAAATTTTAAGTCTATGCAAGACCTTTCAAAAAAAAAAGCTCATCAAAATACATTAAGTAGTTTTTACGTCCATCGTGATTATCGGCTTTTGATGGGGTTTTTTATTAGAAAGGTTTTGGTTAGATGAGTGGAGACCGGTGGAGTAAAGAGTAGAGTGGAGAATGGAGCAGTGAGTGGAGAGTAAGTGGTTTTATTAAAGTAGACTTGGTGGCGATACCGACCTCCACGCGGGCGAAGCCGCGGGCGGAAGCTAGTAAGCTAATAAGTGAACTTATAAATTGAGATTTCTCTACCAATAACCCACAACCCTAAACTAAATGCGCGCAAAAATATAATCCGAAACAATATTTCTCTATCTAAAAGACGATAGCGGTGCGTTGGTCGTTGCAGTCCCCGACCTAATCATGACCGAATCCCGTGTGCCATTTGCCTGCCCACAGCTTCGATCGCTCACTATAACGATACACTCCCACTATAATGATTACCTCACGTTTTACTTATGCTTTTATTTATTTATCATCACTTAGATATTTCTCTTGGTATTTTCTTGGTTTTTAGTTTGATAACATGTTTTTACGGATCCATTGGAATCTATTACAGTGTATAATTTTTAAGTAAATTAGGTATGGGTACATGTAGGTCATGTGGTTTCCACACGCTTAAAAGATGGGTTGGTTCTTGAAAGAACGTCTAGTAGACTGGAGACTAGACTAGAGTTTAAAATGGTACTTAATAATGGTATTATCCCTCTCTGATACGTTGTTTGCTCAATTTTATATTGATATAAGTAAATTAAACCACACAGAATACCTACTAAAAAAATTTGAAGATATACTGGTTTATAATTAATAGTTTGGTTAATTTAATAGAAACAATCTTATTGCGAAATTCGAAGAGGTGCTATTTACTAACTAGGCAATTTAGAAAATACCCGAATCTAACAATTGCAACCAAAATAAATTTGTAAGTGTATCTTAGGTATTAGCAGAATAGACTGACATAGAAGGCACTTAGCCCATCAAAACATAAAAATTCTCAACACTAATGAAAATACATTCCATGCATACATTATCTATATTTATCTATTTTTCCAATACCGCAAGAAGCAAATCAATAGCTTTTTATTTTAAATCTTTATAAGACAAATAAATAGCACTTAGTTAAAACTCTAGACGTATTGGCTACAGTTTAACCATCAGAGGGATTACAAAACTTCTTGGTTCTTTTTCATCATCTAATCGAAAGTGTGTAGTCTCACTTAATCCGGATCAAGCTGGTTAGATACGAGTTAAATAAAATACAACTGATCCTTAAAATAAAATTCTAGTTTACATTCTATATTTAAGTACTTATATAATATTTTATAGTTATATGATGGTATATTTTTTTACACTCAATCCCTCATTTGATTGCACCCCATTTGATGGTAAAAAGCTGGTAAAGTGCAACATTTGAAGGCGAATGTGTGATGTTATCGAACCTAAAATAGTAATCCCTACTTTGGTGGTCTCGACAAAAAATGCTTTTACATGCTCCACTGAAGAACCTGGGATTGTAGGAAAGGAATGAAGATGCTTCAATATATTACACTTTTGATACACTATTCATTAGTAGTAGGTATTCATTAGTACCTAATGATATTCCTTATTTTCGCTAATAATCGATATACACTTGATTCTGAAATTGTAATCTCTGTTAATAGTGGCATGAAAAGTAAACAAAATAATTGAAATTGCTGTAATAAAACAAAAAAAAAGATGAATCGATCACAGTAAATGAAGAAATACACAAAATACAATTGCTCAATTGATAAAATCAGATAGCGCGTACGTATAACTGTATAACTAAATACAATTATATATTTTTTTATTCTGGGTCGGATCTAAGGCGGGGAAGCTAATATCCTTATTTATTTCCGTTGGGTGTGCGTCCGCTAATTGCGAGTCGCTACCCAGTGATTTTCCACGATCTCGCTTCTTATTGTAATTACTTACCATATTTATGTGCACTTTCTAGTATTAACGCAACATTTTGTCTTCTGTTTTTTCATTTAGTAAGTCTATCTATGAATTTAGAATTAAGTGGTTGTTTTTGGATTGCATTTATTATTATAGTTCATTTATTGGTTAGCTAGAGAGAAGATAAATAAAATGACAGACGTTGTTTCCTGGAGGTGTTTAGATTTTTTTTTTATTGGTAATAGGCACGCGTTTGACCACGATCTCACCTGTTGGTAAATGATGATGTGGTCGACGATGGAGCACGCTTGCCTAGAAGAAACCTATTCACTCTAGACTTGAAGACTCCCAGGTTGTAGCTTTCCGGAAATACAGACTCAGGCAGGGCATTCCACTCTTTAGCAGTACGCACGATGAACGTACTGCCAAAATGTTTTGTGCGTATGAGTGGGATATCCACCACCGGTGGCGCGTTGCCGTACGTCTGGTCGTTCGGTGATGAAAAGGGCTTGGAGGAATTAGGTTATGCAATTCCAGCGCACATTCCCCGAAGTGCAACCGATAAAAGACAGAAAGGCTAGCAATTCTACGCCGATGTTCCAAGCTTTGAAGCTTAGTCTCCACCAGCGCATCGCAGTTGATGAGCCTCTTGGCCCTTCTCTCAATTGACTCAAGTGCCTCGAGTTGGTATTTTGCTGAGCCGTCACAGAGGTGCGAGCAATACTCCATACACGATCGAACTTGCGCTATGTAAATTAGAACTTCTTCTATGCTTTTATTAACATTTTTTCTCCCCTAATGAATATTCATTGGTTTAAAATTATTTAATATTTGAGCTAATATTTGCATGCTATACAATGGTAAGTGTGCTGAACTAAAATAATATTGTACATAGAGTAGGTACCTATAGAACAAAATCTTTTTTGTTACCTTCATCTTTACGCAACATAAGAAACCCTACATAAATTTACTTTATTAGTGTTTACCTTTATATTGAAGATATTTCTCCATCAAGATACTCATAGATATAGCCTGTATATCTACTATCCTAAATGATCTAGCCTGAACTGCCAAGCCCAAACCACATTGTACAGTTATACACATAAATACAAATGTAGGTAAATGTGATGTCTTCTTCTATCAAGAATATAACGTTCTTATTGTTTCAAAATATTTGTAGGTATAAAGGTCTTTGTGTGTACTTTCGGCGCCTTACGCCTTTTAGATTTGAGTTCTGCCTATATAATACTAAATCACCTTAATTGAATACGTTTGACGTACCACTTGTCTAGGACTAGGTAGGTACTAGTTTTCATTGTGTTTCGAGAGTATTTTTAAACGGTTTTATTTAACTCGACCTATTTGTTTGGGTCAAATCTAGTAATGCAAATTTGACCTCTTTTCAGTGGTCTGATTTGTCTGATATTTGGCAGAAGTCTTTAGTTCTGATGACAATACAAGTTAAAACCGTTTAACTTGAAAAAGATTTTTCACAATTTATTTATAAAACCGAAACCGCAGTGTGAAAACTATTTTAAGAAACGATACTCAGGGCTGGTTTTCTAGCATAGTTTATAAGATGAAAATGAAAAACAGATGAATGAAATGAAAAAAATGAAACTAACCAATCTCAAACCAAGTACCAAAAAAATTAATAGATTTACATTACTAATTTACCAACAAAATCCTTTCCAACTGTAAATAAACATCGGCAGTGGACACTGGCATTGATTAACAGCAATAAAATACATTTACAGCCGTTATATTAACAATATCAATGAAAGCGTACATTTTAATGGTAAATGCATCAGGATTGCTAAGTTAAATAACAATTTAGAGTTGATAGCAGAAGCTCTATTATGTAGGACGCTTCTGGCTTGGCACGCAGTTAATCACTACTTTAAATACATTTCGACAGAAATTAATTTATAAATTCAGTGTCGGATTGCAGCATTCGCCGCAGCAAGAGACATGTTATAATAACGACCACTGGAATGCAAATATAACTGATTGACTTTTCATAATAAGGTTTAATGATAATAAAGGAAGCTTGGGACGATTGTAAGAACAGAAGCAGATGGCAGGCTGTATGAGAGAGAGCTGCTGTCTCTGCCTAATCCGGAGAGAAAAAGGCGTGAGAATACCTTGCCTCAGCATATCAGTATTTTTGTACCAGTATTTCACTGCACATTTTTACCAATAAGCTTATTCACATTCCAAATATTTAATTGTATAGAATGGACGAAGTTCGGTCAACTGCTTGTTATTACTTCATACGTATATGCAATTTCACGTGAATTTTATTGTTTACCTGGTAAATGTAATTTGTATGTAAAATTCTCTCATGAGCAAAAGCATTTATTCCGAGCGCACATTCATTGTTTAAATGTCTCGAATTCAAAAAAATGGTTTTAAATTTTCCATCTCAAGTTTTAGCACTGTTATGAGTGTTAAGTTATTAGTTTTGTTAAAATAAACATGAGGTTTCAATACACATCAACTTTATATTAGAATTTTGGAAATGGCATTCAAACTTCTCCGTAAGTAGTACATTTTTAATTTGCATTGTGTAAATCATTCTAGACCTTATTCACACATAATTCTTTCCTGTGTTTACCATACAGAAACAGCCTGGCAACTCTAATCAATATGCTATTATTATAAAATAAAGGTGGGCGTACGTAGCAAACTTTCCTGGAGCAAGGTTGAAATTCTCAAGTAATTTTTTCTGTCTTTTTGTATCTCTGAGTTTCCATTAGAATTTGAATGATGGTGAAATTTCAGTTTCTTGGCGTGGTATATTAATGTATCGGGCAACTCTCTACTCTGATATGAAGCAGTATCCACCGAAAACACTTCCAAGAAAATTTATTCCTGTAATTTATTCCGGTGTTTCTGGTAAACAATTGACACGGCGACTCGAGTCACTTTTAGAATGGTCGTATTTGAATGGAATTGATTTTGATTGAATAAAGGTCCTAAAATAAAACAAAATAACGAGAAATACAAAAATATGGGTAAATTGAAAAACTCCTTTTGTATATTAACGCGAAAAGCAGACGGAGGCACGCGGCGGTCAAAATGTCCGCGACGCGCTCTTATTATTACTGTCATTAGATCGCATTTAGACTGCGTATGTCTGACAAGCCACATGAATTAATGCGACCAACCTTATAATCGTACAAACAAGAGTGCGTCGTGGACATTTTGACCGCCCCGCCCTGCCGTCTGCTTATCGCCTAAGTCGACTGCCAAATTAAAGATGTACAAAAAAATTAAATACTTAGATAGAACGAATATATAACGAACGAAATACTTAGGTACGATATTCGCTTTAGAATCTCTTATATATTTTAAATAGATATAGACAGAAGAATAAGAGATAGAATAAATAGAGTAAAGTTTAGAAGCTTAACAAAGAGTAGCGTTACACGCACATATTTATAAATCTTTCATAAATTTCGGATACATATGAGTGCATAAGGTAAATTGCAGGTACCTATACCGTCTGAATACTGTATTCAAATTGTGAGCAACGTCCTTATACTCCTATTCTCTATTAGTGGATTGACGTAGTGGTTTGATGATACCTAGTCATTGATTACTGAATATATAGCCGCCTAGTGCCTCACTATTCGAAGCTGCTCAGAGTTCAACGTTATGTATGTATTTAGAGTGCTTTTAAGGTCGTTTTAAATGGTGAAGTAAAATAAATAGGTTTCAATTTACATGATAATTCAGTTAATGGCTTATTTTTGTAATGTTATTCGAGGGTTAGTACGCAAATTACCGTAATTGTTATGGCGTGCTTTACATTTAACAAACTGTAAAAACGACTTACACTATAAATTCTACGTGTGTTTTTATTTATTCATACCGATAGAGTCATCTAAATGTTACAAGTGAACAGAACGTAATGTAGGTAAAACTGGAATCATATTGAATAGGTACTTAAAAATATTCGTACAAAATACAATACCTATTAAAAAAATCTATTTTATAAAAACCTAATTTTCAATAGAAAAGTAGAGCAATAATTGAGTATTTTACCTAACTTACTGTCTTACTTTCATGAATTTTGAGTATTTTGCGAATACTGTAAGGTACTCCATAGTAATCAAAATATACATATCTAGGAAGAAACAATACCTTCCATCCAAATAAATTTAAAATTCACAACTACTCAAGCAAATTGCAAAGCCGTATAGAAATGCGTCTTATTTATCAAATTTGTGAAATATATGATAGAAAATTTTAGATTCCATATCCTTACAATGCACATATAGAAAGACAAAGATAGAGCGCAGTATATTTGGTAAGTATCTCAACTGAGGGCTTACGGGTATAATACACGATGACAAAGCGCCGTAAGCTGTGTCGCATTTCACCCGAACTTACTCCAACTTATTTGTTACTAAGCGAAAGAATATTATGGGAACTGATAAAGTGAGTGTACAAATATAATATTCGCAGTAGTTTTGAATAATTTGTAGAGATGATATTATGCGTATTGGGTTTTTCTTTATTGCTATGAATACTACTCTCCTTTTCTTTATCATAACTTCTTTTAGTCTGTTCCTATATATAATTAAGTACGATTGTGGCTTAAAGTACGCTTAAAGCACATGAATAGCTATGGTACTGTCGTACTTAAAGTAAAGAAAAATTTGAAAAAAAAAACGAATATTTATAAATATCGGTGGCCAAAGTAGAACTGGCCATCAAAACTCGTCATAGCTTCCCATATCAGATTCGAAAATAGGTTCTATAACAATATTCAAATAAAAATAGTCTTTACGATAACACGATGGAATTTCATAAGAGGCCATATTGATGACGTCATTATCATTTTATTAAATCAAGATTGATCACAGCGGCTCGTAAACGTTAACGGGGAATACGAAAATTACAAGCCTGATTTTTTGTAAAAGAAATTGAATGAGCGATATCAGAATTATGTAATGGTATTTTGATACTACATCATCGTGGTAAATAATCAATAAATTAATAACCAACTGTTATTTATTATAAAGTTATTATTATATAACGTCTTATATAAGTTATTGTTGTCAAGTGAATAAATCGCTAATTCATAATACATATTTGATAATGTAATCCCAACACACATCCAGTCGCATATGAAGGCGTGATGCAACATCTCGCCTTCAGCAAAATTAGGAAAAGATGGCAAGAAATCTCCTGCGAGGTGAATAACATTCGAGCAAGGCGTCAAGGCGATTGGCATGGAAACCAATGGACTATTTGAAAGACTGCTTTGAAAATTAAAAAGTAACACTGTTTCTTCACCAATAATGGGCGCATTCTATTACTGTATTGTAGGCACTTTTTTTTGTTGCTGGCCCTTATAGGCTCCTCAGACTTTCAGCCTCCAATTAATATCATTATTATCTGGTTACTAAATCCACGCTCCATCTAAAACACCCATTAAGCAAATTAAAAACATTTTGGTAGCTTGTAACTGTAAAAGTATAACAAAGCATTTCAATTTTACGCAATTCCATAATCAAAGTTAAACAAGTAATACCAGAAACAATCAAAACGAAGTCAAAGTTTCGAATTTAGAACAATCATTAGTTATAAGAAATCGTAATAGATTTTCAGTCCACGTAACAGGTGTGGCTTTGGTATCGCAAAATCTTATTTAATTGAATGATAACAGCCGCAAGACAGAGCTGTGTTTATGTAAATCTTACTCAGTTAAGTACACCCTTCTCCGCAATCGGCGTATTTGACCGAATGCTTTGCAATGTTTCATTTTAGTTCAGATTGAACTTTGGGGTGTAAATGTAATATTGGCAGCAAGAGCTTCAGAAGTTGCGCAATAAACATGTAATCTTATGCTTGTAAAGAGTTTATATTATATACAGCTAACGATTAAGTTAGTTTAATAAATTATACAATTTTATTGCTAATTTTAACCCTTAAACGTTCGTTCGTTCCGGGTTGTGTAACCCTGAGAAAAGTACTGGTTGATGGCAATAAGTTTAGTCTTATCCCATGACCAAAATGTGCCTATGAATACACCTCTCTTTACCCTTTAATAGATATAGAAGCGTAATTATATAAACAAATATGCTACAAATACCACTCCGACCAATAACAATACAAAAACGTAATACATCTCGTATAATACATGATGTCTTCTCGTATATTAGGTTAGGACAGCATTTAGTTAGTACATATCACGGAAAAACAAGTCATTCGATTGATATAACTCTTTCCTTATTGCATATTATGAACTTCTGAAGCTTGTAAGGAAACCCACGTCGACGAAATTCCGGGAATACTACTACTACTGGTAATAAAAATGTGTACTCCACATTTGCTTACACAATGTTATTGTTTACTAAATCTTGTACATACGTTTCTATGAAACTACTCTTGCTGTTTCTGTGTTTTACTTTATCATCTAAATTGCATTTTCTACTTTAAGTATATTACACTTATATATCTAAACAAGCTCTCCACGCTGAAAGTTGTTCTGTGTACTTGAGACTAATAGAGCAACATCATCATCAAAACTTACCCCGAGTACCCGAAGAGCATGGAAAGCGAGAAAATAAACTTCTACCTGCTGTTCGAATGCCTTATCTAATCACTGATTTGATGGGACCTCCTAGTTTCAGACAGACTAGACGAGAAAGACCTAAGTAATCTGAAGATTGATGAATCTGATCATCTGGGTCAGATTCATCAAGGGTACAAGAAGATTTAACGGGTACTGTTAAAGAGCTGGCCGACAACGTTCTCTCCGAAGAGAGAAAGGAAGAAATGAACGAATTGGCCCGTAAGTGTCGCGGGTAGATCAGCTGGCGGCGGCGTATCCGTTGAAAATATTTTTTTTTTTTCGTTTAATCGTAATTATTCGTACATCTGCATGATTTACTTATACCTGTTGGACGCAGCTCTGCCCGCGTATTATACTGATCCCAAGCCCGCGATTCGTAAAAACTTATTCCTGGGATAAAAAGTAGCAACCGTATCCAGAACTGTTCATCCTCACAAACTTTCACATTTCTAATATTCATAGGATAATAACTTTATTATATCAGACGAGAATTAACCGAACACAATATTGTTCTTATAGCCAACAACCTATTTGAATATCAAAGAAGGAGTAAAGCAACAATTTTTATCAGTCTATTGAAACGGCCGTGAAGAAATTTGCATTAAATCCATTTACGGCAAAGATTATAGGCTCTCAGAATAGTCCGCTTGGCGCCTGGCGTACGGCGTGATCGCGGTGACGCACAATACACGTCGATTCGGATTACGCTATCGGCCCCCGTCGCCGTAAGAGGCTACGTACTCTAAAGAGGCACTTACCGACGCCGCACTGAGATGCCTTACCGCTTCTTACCTAGATTGTGATCCAAGATTGTGCTATCACCAATGATACGTGACGCGTTTTTACCCCATAATTGAGTTATTACATACTGAAGGTGTTCAAGTATGATATTTACGGTGCGCGATACACTGTCGGTATCAACGAGTTGCTTGAGTTATTGTTATGTTTGTGATAAAGTAAAGAGATTTTACGTTATGCATAGGGAAGTCACGTCTCAATGTTACGCGGTATTTCTTTTTGAAGAAAAATGAATTATATTACGAGATAAGTGTTGTAGTAAATCTAGATAGCTGTGGAATATATTTTTGTATTTCACTAAAGTGGATGATTCTCGTAGGAAGCGCGGTGTATTATTTATGCTTAACATCAAAGAAAATGTTTTCATGTACGTTTTAAGCCATACAACTAGTTACTCACTGCTTGTAGTTCACCATTACATTATTTTACTCATTATGTACGGTCGAAGACGATAGTCCTTTATCACCTTAAGGTCGAAAATCCCGTGACAAGCGCCGCTGCGCGCGCGCGGCCCCGCCAGGCCAGTGTGTGTGTGTGTGTGTAATGTTTCAATGCAACAAGACACCACGCGTCTAGCTAGACTAGAACAACAAAATATGAGTAGTTCGTGTTAGAAAAAGATAACGATATAATAATTATGTTCGTTTTCAAAACTGTATTATTCTTTACAACTGCTATGATTTTATTTCAAATCTACCTTCATACTTTTTACATTTTATGTTGATCTTTGCTAAAGTTTAACAAATAATAAATTCTACCTAAGAAACATATTTTATTCATCTACCTGATATTAATTTATAAATGAAACACAAAAAGTGTTATTGCAATATTGTAGGGTTCGAACCATCAACATTTGCATTTTCATAAACCTATAATTCTACCTAAGAAACATTATTTTATTTATCAACCTGATATTAATTAATTTATAAATGAAACACAAAAAGTGTTATTGCAATATCGTAGGATTCGAACCATCAACATTTGCATTTGCATGTTCATAAACCTCATGCTAAAACCATTCGGCCACGGGTTGCTTGAGTAGTAGCTACGAAATTATCAATGATATTCCTACGGAAGAACAATTTATGTGTGTGTGTATATTATCTTAAAAGAAAAAGGTCATAAGTAGTACTAGAATGTTGACGCGAAAGTTATGTAGAATTGACACTGCACTTTTGTGCCCTATAGTGCCCTATAAATAGGAGAAACTATTTTTTTGTAATACTATCTTATTACGAGGGTATATTTTGATCAGCAGTGGTAGGCATTTAGTAATTCTCATTCTTCCTACACACACTTCAATTTCGGAATTAAATAATCGTGATTTTTTTCAATGAATTAATTGACAATCGCAAATATTATTATTTCGAAAAGTGTTTGAAAGAATGAAATCTTAGCACACAGGCGAGGTGAAGTCATTTTGATTGGTTTCGTACGTGGCCGAAGGGATATACAAAAAAGACTACGAGCTGTTAGGTTTCCGAGTGAAAAACTGATCGTATTCTGGTAACCCAAATATCCGGTAGCAAATAATGTACAGTACATTGCAGACTACAATCTAATTTCTGCGGCAAATTTCATTCAGATTAGCCATTCTGCCGTTCGGGTGTGATGGAATAGCAAATATCCAACGAAACTTTCTCATTTCGTACTATAAACCAGGCAAAGAATATTAATTGTTTTTATTATCAAGCGTCACTTTGTAACTCATAATGATTAATATTATAGCATACAATACGTCTTTATGTTGATTGTAAACGAACTGTATAGTAGGTAGGTATCTATATAAAGTATTTCACAGTATCATAAAATAATAGACCTACCTACTTAAGTATTTTTATTAAGTTGGCAATCAGCTCTTATTGTTGAAAATTCATTTTAAAAGCAAACTAATATCATTGGTGCCTTAAATTAGTACCTACATAACACTGATATAAATCTGACATCTTACACCTCTTGTGGTAAATCAGAACTTACTTTCATCGAAAAAACCCGTAACATCCACGTGAGTCGGCACCGGGTGCCATCAAATTCTATGCACATTGTCGGAAAGCAATTTTCACTCAATCCCCTCTCGTCAACAAGTACAAACTTACGCGGCGCACGTGCGTCCGTATCAATAGTATAACAAATAGGCTGATATTTCGTCAGAAATAACCCGAATCAAGTTTCAGTGCGAAAGCTTTTGTGTGTGGCAGGTGAAAAAGTGAGAGACTTGATTTATTCGCACCGGCGCCGCCTATCGCTGGATGATTGAACGGGGAACGTGTTTATACGGCATCGGCCAAACCGTGAAATATGACAACTGAAATACGCTCAGAAGTGTTCTCTATTTTTAATAGTTGTCGACTATATGGGCGGCGATCTTCCGAGACGGGAGACCCTGTCGTGACTTGCGTTTTAATATTAGAAATATCGAGTCCGTACGAATACAAAAATTTGATTTATGTCAGTATTGCGCGTTGTATTGTTTCTTGCGATATGGATCCGGTTATTCTGTTCCTGTCAAACGCCTTCGTACTGTTATGCACGGGAGCGTTTATTGTACGCGTTGTTATTCAAATAAGTTTCCCGACACGTGATAGCTCTGGAACTAAGCTGTGGAAAAATCGTTTCTAATCTCATTTTTAATGTACTGCATAGCAAAATTTTTATAAAATTTTACATCTCTTATATTAATATGGCTATGGTTTTAATTATGTAAAGATAACAAATAATATTGCTTATGTTGTGTAACATTTTGTATCAGTGTCATCTGCCTTATCTTTTTTTTTTTTTTTATATAGGACACGTCAAAATGACTCCACCTCGCCTGATGGTAAGCGAAAGGCAATATAAAAGGAAAAAATAGATCATAGATGAACAGATACTTTACAAGTAATTGGTATAATATGTATGGTCAGTCCATGAAAGAGGTATTTTAGTTTTCTTTTGCTTCGCCTGGAAATCGCCGGATAGCACCTTGATGAGGTAAAGTACAGTGTTTCCAACATCAGGCATATTGCCGAGTGAAATGAGTTGCTCGCATCTGTGTGTATGTCTTTATACTTCTGAACTAATTTTGATGAAATTACGTGTGTGCATTTGAGAAGAACCCGTAGCAGTACAGATTTACTATTAGACCCAATAGATAGTGCTGCAATCGCGATAAATTAAACGAAAAGAATCACTTGGACAGAATAACGTCCGCCAGGTCCGATGAATGATTTTATAAAATTTAAAATATATATTTATTTGCCAATCACAAAATGTTAAGTGGTAACTTTGGGCTATACTTAGATGCAGACGAAAGCGGCACAACAGATTTGTAACACTGGTGCATCTTAATACCTTCACAAACTGGAATTATTTTTTTATTGCATTTTAACCCTAAACTTGGCAGCGTATCTAATAATGCACATTTTATAAAAAAAATTATTGCGAGTAGTATCACTCATTTTCAACTGTTTGATTTGTTTGAAATGGTAGTATAACGTCCAAACTTTCTACCAAAAAATATATTTTAGCATTCTGGCAACACTATTTGACAGTGGATCGCAAAATGTTGGACCATGCGAGGGCGATGCCGAGACTCAAGGTAATAACTTGTAATAATTCCTTAATTTACTTGTTGGGTCCTAAGCTAGTTACTTCATTTTATAGTTGAATACCTGTACTTACGGTTTTAATTTCAATTTGAGAGAAAAAAACACATTTTGTACAACAATCGTGAGCGTTTTTATTGGTGTATCTATAAATGCACATTGCCAGGTTATGCATATAGCAACGTTTATTTGGTCGTGTGTATTTTAGGATACATTGACAAGGACTCAACAAAAAGTGTGAAATGGTTTTTTTGTTATAATTTGATATAAAAAACGTGTTTAAATAAAATTTAGTTTTATTTTTTGTTGTTCTTGTTTTAATGTGCAATAATTTCACGATTTGCAGCCAATCACAATGATCTCAGCAAATTTTGACATAAGTACCTAAGCCAGGAGCAGACTCAGACCTAGAAAAGATTGATTCCTGGGAAGGTGGACTGGATCTACCTAGGTGTTTCCATAATTACAACAGCTCGTCAGCATTTTTGTGGTACTGCAAACCTTCTGATGCCAAGTCACCTGCAGAATACTTTTGCATGTTTTTGTCTGGCAGGTCATCCAGGTTGATAGAAAAAATTGCGAGGAAGAAGTCGCCAGAATAATCCAGTTAGGTTTGGCAGCATTTGGCAAACTACATCCAGTAGCCTCCCCTCCCTCACCACAATGCCTCAAAACGAAGGTCTTCAATCAGTGCATCCTACCAATATCATCAATATCCACGTTTCGGCACCGTTAGTCATGACGACTTACGGTGCCGAAACGTGGATATTGACGTTGGGGTTAGTCCACAAATATAAAGTCGCGCAGCGGGCTATGGAGCGAGCTATGCTTGGAGTCTCTTTGAAGGATAAAATCTGGAGTGAGATCATCCGACAAAGAAGTAAAGTTACCGACATAGCTCGCCAGAATAAGCAAGCTGAAGTCGCTATGGGCTGGCCACATCTGTAGAATGACCGATGGCCGTTGGGGCAAACGAGTTCTAGAATGGAAACCGTGAGTCGGCAAAAGGAAAGTGGAACGCCCCCCCTCCCCCCCCCCAGTCAGATGGACTGACGACCTGAAAAAGTTAGCTGGTATGGACTGGATGCGGAAGGCAGAGAATCGAGTGGTATGGCGCACATTGTGGGAGACCTATGTCCAGCAGTGGACGTCGATAGGCTAATTGATTGATTGTTCTTGCCTGACGATATACAAATCGGTATCATGTTCCATTAAAAGGCACTTCGCTGAATGTAACTACCGACGATATCAAAGAGTTCATTGCCATCAACCTCCTTATGGGTGTCGCTGATATGGCATCTTACACCGACTATTGTTCCACTTTTCTCAGGTTTCACAATCGGCGTTATTATTACAAGTAATTTTTACTAATAGCTGTGACTTATGATAAATAATAAAATATTTTCCTTACCAAAATACCATGTTTTTTTTCTCTTACCAGCAGGCAATGTATCTCTAAAGATACGCAATTATTTTCTACTACAATTTAGACCTCTTGGCAATGTATATTATAAGATACACGTCATAAATCCAAAAATATAAATAAGATATTTTTTTTTGTATTTTTTTCATGTATAATTATCACTTAGAAGCTAAGTTAACTAAAAAAGAAAAAGAAAAACGATCACTTTTTCCGCTGCCAAGTTTAGGGTTAAACCTATTTTAGATTTCTCCAGCATCAGCACCGTATGAGTTGCAACTCAAAATCATTCAATTTTTTCAGACACTCATATCATATTGACAATTGTAATACTTACACGCGGTGATAATCCTCTGACATAAAGACGAAACGAATGCGAGATCGTGGTCGATTATAAGCAATTCTCGAAAAACTGCTTCCACCAGTTCGTCAGAAGCCCATCAAAATCAATGATATAAGGCACACACGCGTACTACGCAGCCTATATGTACGACAGCCGATATTGACTTTGATAAACGAGCTAGTCAGTGTCACCCTACAAGGAACTACGTCACTTTGGTGCATTGCGGTTCCTACATCTCAGCCCACCCTTGTTTACACTCAATCCGCGTACTTTTTATGACTACTAACATGATATTACGTCCAACAAGAACGCTTATAGTAGTCCTTTATTTGTTTGATACAGTTTATTGCACATAAGTGGAATATTGTAAGTGGGCACAACAACCGTTTTCGACATTGAGGTATATTGCTCTGATGTTTTCTCTCTGGATTTATTCAGTTGTTTCTATTATGTTAGCGGGTCTTTATAGGTTTGTGAGCAACTATACTTTTAATAGAGACGTGCTTTACCTAACCTGCAATAAGCAACGATCAGAGAATTAGTTTTTTTGATATAACGAAATAAGAACACTAATTTAGTCTACGAATCCAGTCTTATCACAAGAATACTCCGAATAAGAATATGTGTGCCCATTGACCAAATATGATAATTGAAGTTATATTAGCTTAATACGAGTAATAGCACTCTGGGAATATTACATAGTGCAAACTATATTCAAGCTGGGCAAATTCTAGAACATAAATTTACTCTCAATAATGCACCAACTGAGTCTATCTCTGCACCTTTGGTTGACTAGTAGAAAATGCCTGTCGTATTAAGTCATCGTCTGCTAAAGTTTCCAGGATTCTTGTATATAGAAGCAGACCCGATTTCATCCAGAGTTTTTAATTTATCCTATTAATTTAGTATTTCCAGCTCTTATTAGCATTCTATTCTTCACAATTTGACATATTTACTGAAATTTTAAATTACTGGCTAGAATTGTCTCCAGTGGGTGCCTCATTACATATTAGATTAAAATCACCCATTATCAAAGTTGCAAAAAATATCTTTGTATTATATGCCTTGTGGAGAGCACTGTATATTTTATACCCTGTGGTGTAGGAAAATCAAGTTTGTTTTACGCTCCAAGCGAAATGACGTTTTCCCAAACGTTACTCACTCCGTGCTACTACTGCCAGTCTTATTACGTAAACAAAGTAAATAGCCCGTGCTGGAACTAAATGATTTTTCCCTTTTTCAGGTTTTATATGGCTACTTACATGCAAGTCTAACAAAGGCTAAGCTTACTGTTTACTATTAGGCAACTCCATATTTAGCGTGCCATTTATTTGTGGTTCACCCAAAAAGTAACTGAGGTAATAATGTTTTGTCAAAGTTAATTTTTTTGTTTTTGATTTCAATTATGTTAGAGAACTTAAACAATAGCTATTAAAGTTGTCATATAACTCCGAAATAATCAATTTATCGCACCCTCAGTGACGTTATTATACTTACCAAGAAGATTTGGAGATGTATTTAGGGTAGAGACCCTGCCAAATATCATAACGCAGTTAACCGATTTCTAGCATAAAACTTAACATAATTTAAATAATTTGGAAGAATATGAGTAACATTAAAAAAATGTCAGTTTATTCAGCCTATATCAAGATGGAAAATGTGTGATAGAATATTTCTATAATAATTATGAAAATAAACAATTTCCATATCAGAAACGCTTTCGTTATCGTTAACTAACGTTACGGAGACCAAGGCTTTCAGCCAGCTGATAGCATTTGCATAATACTGAAACGGTTCCGATACACCTAGGGCTCATTAGCCATTGATCGGCTTACGATATAGAATACGGCTGGCAATACACTGGTGAAGATTACACTTGCCTCGTTGTTGTTTTAGGTAATGAAAAATTACTTTTAGTAAGTGTAAGTCATATATACATTATTCATTTCAAAACTTTGAAATTTGTAAGAAAACTGTTATTTTAACTATTTATTTTCTACAACGGTGTTTCATACTTAAAACCATATTTGAATAGCACTGAATGCATAGTTTTATGTTTTCGTTGAAAAGTGCGATCTCCAGAGCACTGGGCAGGTTGCTAATGTGGGAGCATCACCTGTGGAGTCTTCAATATCAAACATCGGGAACTACTCCCTATCTCGTAGAATGATACTTGTTTATCACTTTAGAAGTATAAAATTTATAAATAATTATGAACACTGACTGAAGAACTGGAATAACTGGTCGGGTCTCATAGATCCCAGTACCTTTACATTGATCTATATTGAAAATGATCAAATGTTAATGGGCTGTGAAGTGAATATGAACTTCGTTTAAGATTAATAATATGATCTTTATGTTCAAATAGTTTTAAGAATATATTATAGTAAACGATTTTTCTAGAATCTACCAATTTCATCTAAACGTTATCATTCTCATTTTGACGTAATAAAATTTTCTGTGAACCTTTTTTTGCGAATACTTGGAGGAGTTTCGATCAAAAAATGATTGAACTCGATCATACTTCTATGCTATGTGTAGTAAGAAGCATTTAATTGAAAGAAAACGATTCCTGATGCCAACTTAAACTCGCAATATGTACGTAGCACGTGTCATTCACGCTTTAGCTTCACCTTATTCAGTTATTTCGTGTAGCGTAAAAATAAGTTTTCAACTGTAAATTTATCCTAAAAGCTTTTCAATTAGAATGAGTAAGTAACGTGCAATACCACGATGAAGATGGTAATACTATCATCGAACAACATAGTGCAACCGAAAGGCAACTACTATATTGAGTATTGTTCGTGGCTGTCTATGATAGGCTAGTTGACTGAAACTAATCCGTTCTAAGTGCGTCTGCTAGTAGAGTAGCCTAAGGGAAACTAGCTAATCCGAAATGTGCTTCACACAGACGAATGATCAGATTAAAATGATCCTTTGCCATGCAATGATGTGATGTTGTTACACATTTGTATAAGCTTATCCATGATAATTAAAGTTAATTCAAATGGAGTGAATTAATAAATTCGCGTATATATGCAACAATGTAGTGAACGTCAAGCATTGTCAAATCACTGTCTGAATTAATTACTATAAATACAGAACATGAAAAAAAAAAACGTTAATAATTTACCAGTGGGTACCATATATTGATGAATTTCTGTTCAGAAAATAGTTAACTTGAATTTCAGTTACAATAATTACAAAAAAATTCAATGTTTTGGTATTTTAACTCAAGCCTTTGATTAAATAAAATACTATTGACGTTATAAGAATACAAACGCTTCGATAGATGCTTTTCATTATCTATTTTTTAATCAAATTACGAAAATGTGGCGACGTACCCGTAGGACCTCCAAGTTTCAACCCCATCTGAAAATAGTGCCCGTACGACCCTATTTCAAAACCCGGGGCCCGTACGACCTCATTATAACGAATATGAATTTCTATCATAGTTACGTACTACCTAATACTTATCTACAATTTATATCCCAATCAAAATTACAACTTTCTGTGACGAAACATGTCACACAAAGACGAACCAGTGCAGCAGAAACAGACGAGATTCATTATAATAGATTCCCCTTAAAATATCACAGCCGATTGGATACAAAGTAATCGACAAATTGCGCGCGAATAACTTAAAGGTGCATATCGAGGGAATGCCTGTTGGTATTAGGATTCCTCCAAACGGGACGATTTAATTTTCGTATGAAATATGTAGTTAGATTCGCCGACCACCCACAAATTGTTGTTTTACCACTAATTTGTACAGTTTGCGACTTTTAATTTGGCTTGATAGGAAAATTAGTGAAAGTCCAGCTAGTGTTAACGTGCTTCGGTTTTGTAATACGTTGTCACTAACGGTTAGTTAAAATCGAAATGGAAATTGAAGCTACAACTTGAATATTTTATAAATACAAACGGTGTAAAATTGCTCTATCTTCGTAGAGTTGGCATAGAGCTCGCTCTAAAAACCGGTTTTAACCGAACTCTCACTTTTCCTTGCGATGTGCCAAATAAAAAGCCGAATACTGTACTTATTACTTTCTTTGACAGATTTGCATTCGATAAGATCTGATAGCGAGAGTGCAGAATTTTGCTGTGCATAAATGGTTTTTGGTTGCATTTCTCGATCGTTGGTAACTGAACGTGTATGGTCAGCCTTATTCAGCAAATAAACGTAAGCATTTGCATAATATTGGAACGTCAGCGATATGGATCCAGGAGCTCATTAACTTAATTGATCGGCTTTCCGCTAGTCCGGAATCAATCGCACGTCCAACCAATGATTTGCATTAATTACCGTACTGAATGTCACATGTCGTTCTCGTACGCAAAATATATTGATGAATCTCATTTCGATTATTGATTTCAATGACGAAGTTTAAGTGGTGCTTTGGCTACTGATGACCGGTACCAACTTCCAATACAGGCAACTAGCTGTTCTTAATGTCGATTAGAATTATTAGTCGTATATAATTCTAAAACTGCAAAACTAAATTATAAAGGTAAAATATTTTCCCTTATTTTTTTTCCCATAAATAAGCCTTTAAATTAGACAGATCAGCATGAGATAAACCATCACCAAATATCACATTAATATTGTTCTACGTTTTACTATCAGCCAATTCTTCTTTACTTAATTAAAACACATTAAATGTTTCTACTGATGAATAACACCACAAAACTTTTTCAGCGATGTGGATTGAGTCAGTAACGTAGCATACGTACTTAGCTAGCCCAGCGAGAGTTTGTCAGTAACTACGAACTTCTTACTTTGGCGGGTTGTATTCTTATTTGTCACCTTAGTAGCAGTAACAGTATATTTTATCGTCTTTCTACTTATGTCTACTATGGTCAGTTGCCATTATATATACCGTGATGGTTCATGAGACATAATTTATATGTGTACTAGTATTGTATGATAACTCAAGTTCATATAGGTAACTAATACCTAATCTATCCCGAAACAAACATTGCAAACAACAGTGAGGTTCTGTTTCAAAACATACAACTTTGACATCTGCCAAACCAGAACAAACACAATCCAGCGGAAGGCGGTGGTACACACCCGACTTAAATCAAATAACTGTATTGCTTTTAGCTTTGTAAAGCTTCAAGTGCAATAGCGTCAGTGGCGGATGTTCCACCCCCGTCTCCAGTCTGTAGTCTATGATATTGCTCCACGCCCTTTACATGTTCGGTGGGGTCTGAAGGCGGGTGGCGCGCGGGCACGCACGCGGCGGAATCACGCCGCGTTGCGACTCTCGCGACTTACCGCCACCTCTCCAGAGATATCGCAAGCGTGACGCCCGACCTAACTGCTCCAGTTTATCCCTTTAATTGCCTTTTTTCTGGAGAGTGGCTTTAAGCGCTCCCGCCATATCTCCTCACGTCGCAATTACGGAGACGTCTTATGATAAATCTGCTGTAATTTGCATGAGATAGCATACGCTCTCAACTTTCACGTGAAGCTTCCTACTCTTGGCGTTTATTACGTTAGGGAACGTTTCCAAGAATGAGAATGAGCTATTTAACTACTAACTAGATAACGTTAACTATCATTTGCGGTTGAAAAATTCGGGACATGAATAATAATTGTACCCAAGCAAATTTTCATTTTACGTGGTTAGTGTTTATCACTCATGAAATCGGAGTTCTCCAGGCAGTTACTTGGTTTGTCAAAGGAAATTTTTGGAAACTTGTGAAATAACAATTTTAAGGCAGATGCACTTTCATACAATTTTTCCAGGCGGAAATAAGATGGTAAGAGGCAAACAAAACAGACGGTACAATCTTCGTGTTGCAACGTAGCGAATTGGCGGCCGACACCCCAAGGCTGCGGCGTTCTCCTCGCCAATCTCGGCATTTTTTCGTAGTTGCCGGTGCCTCTGCGAGCGGGAGGTAGATATTGTAGCGTCAGCAAACCGCCCTGCGGACTGCGACGCAGCGCGGCTATTTGTCGAACGATGCGCCAAAACATCGCATCGCAATCGCACGGAAAAATTATTCCTCGCTAGATTGCTACTCTTCGCTTTTTGAAGGTGCATTTACTTTGCAGGTTGAGAGTTTTATATTGTACGGAAGATGAGGTACAGATTGTATTATCTTGTTGGCAAGCTTTTCGATGCAATTCTTATTTCGATTTGATGCAAATGGGTAAAATTTTGTAGCAGTACCGTTGAAATCAGGCATCGTTCATTCATTACCTTATAGATATTATCGAGGTGCATGGAAATATACACATTTATTATAATGGTATTTTAGCTTAGCAAAATGTGTTACAGTAATTCGCGCCCTTTACGTAAAGAAAGCCGGGACCTCAGTCAAGTACTAATAATTGTTAAAAGCTATATAGATAACTTGCATTATTATTAGAAGAACAAATGGGGAATAATCTGAACTACTATTATAATGAGAAAGTTTGCTCAGCAATTACTCAATCAACATTAATTTATTTTCTGCACTATAAAAAGGTATAAAATAAGTTGGTAGACGTGATTTATCAACATGAAATTTGTAAATTCATTTGACAACATACAATTATCATTAATAGGTTCAGTTTTCTTTTATATTCTTAATGAAATGAAAATCTTAAAGATATATTTCAAGAATGAAACTCGTACAGCATACTGGTTAGTTTTAGAGAGCCTCGAAAGTACTGAATTCGTTTTCTTTGGCTGTGATTTGTCGTGGACAAACGTGAAGTTATTTTAATGGTATACATAATAATAGATGCACATGTAGGTACAATAGTGGTTTTTTTTTCAATAACTATGCAAACATAACTTCTATTAACATATTATGAGAAAGTCAATGCGCTAGAAACTATCTAAAGCTAGTTTGAAACATTAATGCTACCCACCCGAGCGGTTAAAAAGATGAAATGAGCTCTAGTCTCGATGGTCGATAAACTTATTACCGGAGAAGTGTTCGGTGATCGTTGGAGCGTGTGGGTGGACTCGTGCGATGACGTGTCATTAGTCCTTTACAACACACTCGCGTCTTATATTGAAGATGTCTTTGTAAAGTATTTTGTTATTACAAGAGTTTTATACTTCAAACTTTTTGAATACATTGTTGTAAGATATTGAATTGTTCAAAAATAATTTTGTATTAATGTTAGAGTACTATGTTTTTATACGTAGGTATATTACAAATTCGATACATTAATCGAAAATTCATTACGTATGTACTCTTTGGTAATCAAAGAGTCATAGGAAGTTACTGCATGATCCACACAAATATGTGGCACTCCCACCTTGGCCGAGAATTAGCCCGAAGCAGCAGGTACAGTTGCCACGTCTTTCCCGAAGTTACCATCACCTAAGTACTTGTTTCAAATAACTCCAATAGATCGCATCCCTTAAAACCGATCGAGTGCTTAAGTAATAATTGTTTAAATATCAATATCAATGTTTGTATTTGTGCTATATTAAATATTTAATATTTTATTTTTTCATATTACGTAGACACGTATGCCTGCGTATACCTAATCCTTACTGTAAAATACTTGGATGTTTTTCAATAAGATTCACATTCATTTCGTATGTATAAATTATTTCAATACCGCGGTATATTTTGTAACGCGTTCTTGCTACTTATTTAGATCCTCTTAGTGAATAAAGACGCAATTGAAACGTATACAAAGTAACCAAATATATAATCATTTATGTATTTAATTCCTTTACTATACTTTTCTTGCTTTGTATAAAATGTTTACCTTTTCGAATCATATAAGTATTTATTATTTTTCAGCAACCCAATTGAATTTATAGAGTTATTTAAATGTTGTTAATAATATGTAATAGAATAAAATATACCGGGCTTTAAGAATGTAATGGTAACACATCTTGATCAATAATGTCATGTAAATTTTATTCAGCGCACTGTGTTTTTACAAAAAATAATTCATTTTCTCATCAAATAGTCAGTTCCTATATAGTTTCATTAAATATATTATAAAAAAAAATACGATCTACCTTCATCGTTGGAGTTACCACAGTAGTTATCTTCAAATACGCCTGGATATGTAAAAAGAGCTACATTCAGAATAAGTAGCGTATAATTTTTCGACCTCCATCATAAAGAACATCCGGAAAATGAGAATGAATAAATGAATATTTCAGTATCGCTTGAATCTACATTATTCTAGTGTTAGAACTGCGGTATTGCAGGTCATTTACTTTAAAAATATAGGTGATAAATTACCACAACGTAGCTATAAGCTGCCCCTATTTTCTGGTTACCTCAGTTCATATTTCAGTGTAAAACTGAGTGTCAATAAAAGGGCGTCGCGTCGGTGCGATCGTCGGCATTCTCCTGATGAGCTAGTAACTCGTAAGGCGGACCACCCATCATGTGCTATGACACCCCATTAACCCAGGACGGACTGCGCTTGCTAACTCACTTCGCTAATATTATGTTTTCAGACGTACCTACCTATTTAACGTATATGACGTTATTTTGGTATACTGGACATAATATTGACGCTTGAAAATGAAAACACCTAAATAGTATTGTAGAGTAACTCCTCTTTACATTTTGGTACAATTAAAATAACTTTTGTTTACTCTGAAAACAACGTTTTTAAATTGTAGTAAGGCACTTATTAAATTTTTGAAGCAATTAGGTAATATTAAAAAAAATACCCAGATACTTGTAACTCAGTCGGTTTTCCCTAGAATTGAGATTGATCATGGGTTCAAGTTCCCTTCTGGATAATAAATGTTTCCGATCTAAATTTGAGGGTACTTAGTCGTAAGTATTTTTTTAATCGATGCATTTGGAATAATCGCTATAATACAACAAGGATGGTTTGAGTACTCAAACTAATACTAGAGTAAATTATCTTTTGTTGCGAGCCCAATTTCCAATTTTATACGTGGGTAGAAGCTGCAACAAAAATATTAAAGTGTTGTATTAAGCTTTGTCCTCTTCACATTTCGTCCGCGTCACGGGTGACCAATTTAAGTATTAATAAAATGACAAAACGTGACCCGGCTACAGACCGCCATCCATCACGACCGCACGTCAAGTGGTGGTCGAGCGATTAAAAAACTGTATCTAACCAATGTATGCCTCTCCCGCAGATAGGGAAAGTATTTCGGGACACACTCGGCCGGTAAATGTTCTAGACAAGGGTGAGATTAAATATTAAATTCGCGGTTAGGAATTTCGGGTTGAAAAGTAACGGCCGTGGGCATGCGCAAAGCCACACTCATCCCCAGCCTTTTCAAAATCCAGTTTACAGCATTAAATTCATATTAAAAACAAAGGTGTGTAATTTTTTATTAGGTGGGTAATAACAACGGTCGCGCATGCTCACGCCATGGAACCGATAGTACATGCGTTTAAATTAATGAAATTAGGGCTTCGCTGAAATATTCAACAAATAACACAAACATGAGATGACGAAGTTGGCTGAAGGCACGTCGTGTGCCGACGCGATAACGCAACTAATGATTGATATACTCGTGCGTCTCTGTTCAAACTAATGACAGGGTGAAGGGTGTTGACTTTCAAGTTATTAATTAATATTGCTATTATTTAGGCGCTGATGATTACATGGTTCCTGTCAAATAGTCAGTTGAAACAATGTTCAACAAAAATGTAAGTTGCTATAACTTTAGATCAAAATAAAAGTCATACACTGTTAATGGACACACCATTAGTCATTTTCGCATATTTATGTAATCTATATGAACAAACTTATGTATAAGCATTAACTAAAACTTGCTCGATCAGTAATAGTAGGTATGCTCTACGAGTATGACGCTTTTGGGCAATGGTAACCGCTGCAACGATTTTACATGAGATCCTAGATGTGACTCCTGAGTCGATGGAAGTGTTATTGGATTATCTATAAGAAAATTCTCAGTAGTGGCACTAGGTTAAAAAGATGACAGTACCTCACGTACGTACTCTTTTCCTCGTTACCTACGTGAGGCCTGAAACTCAGTTGGTTAAACATGAATGATGTATCTCTGTCTACGCTCTTGTGAGTACACTAAGACTTGGCTTGAGTCTATGGCCTAAGTTGTAAAGTATGCCTGAGTAGTTTAATCGACTATATTTTAAGAGGCGGTGGCATTAATTTAATTTAAGACATACTTAAAAAAAATACATTACATAAAAATAATTAAGTTAAAATTTACAAATCCTCATTTAACTAAAAGTTTTAATGAAAATTTATTAGGTGTCATCAGTGCTTGACAGTAAAAAGTATACAGCGCTCATTTATTTCATTTATACAGTTGATACAATTGAAAAACTTCTTTACCAAGTTCTGATGAAAATTACTCCAATACTCCTACCACACAAGAAAGAATTCACCAACGAACGATCTGATCGAGTACTTTCACAAACTTTTTAATTTCAGAAAAGTATTTGTCGTAAAAGCCTATAATAAGAAGTTTTTTTTATTAAAGTAATTGTTGACGAGAAGTATGTTCGAAATTCATAAAATATACGAACTGGAAGCGAAGTTATGAGGTCTCAACATGATTAAATGCAATTTCTTTACGAAGTATGCTATCCACTTGTAGGTGAAACTTTTGCTTTAGGTGACCGGATTCTTGCGACTCGCAGTTTTGGAGATAATATTTTCAAAGTGTTGCATACTTTTTCCATATTACTTTCATAGCCTTTCACTTATTCAGATTATAAATGCAATTTTTTAGACAATTGTTTTAACCAAATATTGTTAATCACTTGATTTTGGATAGTCTGGAAGTAAACAAAAATAGGTTATTTTTACTTACGATTATGCTTATGTTTGAACTCTATTTCACCTGGCAGTACCCAAAATTTCTAAAACTGAAATAAATAAAACATCTCCTTACACATTTTGTCCTTTAAATATTTAGCTCGTGCTAAATATGGCAATGCTAATAAAAGACTTGCTACTGTGCAATTTCGAAAATAAGTACCTTAATACTACGATTACCTTTTATGTTAATTTCGGAATAAGGATATACCTATCCAAAGTATTGTAGCTTACATTGTCTTGGCAATAAACGATTAGGTTCACGACTTCATATATGTTCTTCGTGTCAACGTCAGGTTTATGATACTAACGTTAACCGCAGTTTTCTCCATCACGCTACACCAGAAGCGTAGCGTGCAATCCGTTTTGTTTCCTTTACGAAAACGATGGATAAGAGGTGATAAACAGTCACTAGTTTTAGTTTATTTATAAAGGTTAAAAATAAATTGAGTGCTCGAACCGTTTTGGGTAAAAGTTGGGATTTATGCAGAATGGTCGCGTGAATTATATACTCATTTACGAGTTTGTTTTGACAGTGTGGACGTTTATGGGCATTAACTGCGCAACCCTTTCAATATCGTGTGTGCCGTCCCTTTTTGGAAAATATCAGACTACATGTACACTAATTAAAATTTGCTTTTTTATCCCATTTTCAGTTCTCAGAACGAAAATAATCAAAATTATTTAATTATTTAATTATTCCATATATCGGAAATACATGTACGTTCAATGAAATTATTAAAAATAAATTATCAAAGCCATTAGAATCAATGTACAAGGAATTATAGAGCTATAATTAGATATGATCAATTTCTATATTGATAATTTTTATTCTTGAAAACGAACTTAACTATTTCTATCAAGTTTACAGTGTAAATATTGACAGTGAATATTTAAACAAAGTGCTGCTAAAATACTGACCATAAACGTTCTTAAAACTAGACTAGATTGCAATACAGTAATTTTATTATCTATAGAAACTACCTTTACACCTTCGGTGTGATGGGCAGATATAGGGGTGACTTATGGAGGGGCAGTCTCATAACTACCGTCCAGCAGCGCATAAGTCCCGAGACCGCAGCCTGCTGCGCTTACATCATTCACTGCCTTGCTTAACAACCATAGCTTGTTATACAGAAATTATTGCCGTTTAGCTCGTAACTCGTGGGTAATTTACAAGGAATTAAAATATTAGAATGCACTTGGCAGCATTATGGAAGTAAAAAAATGCAACTGCTTTTTGTATTTCTATCACTTTTTTTCTTGCGGTATTTCCCCGTTTGGATACCATGGTGTCCCTGTCTTGCCTTTTTTTTCATGAGGAAATCCCCACGGATAATACTCCACCGCCAGTGGGGGTGGTTATGTCGGAATCGAACCGACTAAAACCACACGCCGTCTTGAAACTTCTGGCACCCCCGTTGCGACCAGTAAAATAGGCACGCAAAGGTAAATAACATCATATTTTGTATATTGTTGGCGTCAAATTATTGTAAAAGATAGGATATTTTTTTAAGCAGTAGCGAGCAGTTGACGGGGCAGATGGCCTTATATTATAACATGCTACACGTCTCATGTCGAAACATGTCACTTAGTCGATTTCTCTGTAATCAGATGTTTTGGTTCATTCAATTCGAATCCAACCTTCAACTGCATTTTGTTGTAGGAAGTATTTAAGCCTTAATACTACAGAAGTTTCCTTACAAAATATAAATCAAACGATAGTACCTACCTACCTACACACAACACAACAGGCACTTTTTGTTGATAAAGATACCACTGACTGCTTACACATATTCACGTTGCCTATTTAATGAAGTGTTGTGCCATAAAAAGTTTACAATTTCATTAAATCCTCCCTAAATAGTTATAAAGAACTTCGTTATTTGGCTGTCAGTCAGCTTTTAAAAGCCCGACAACAAAGTTAAAACGAAGTAATTAAAAAAGAAAACACAAAATACTTGCAAAGTCGGAAGCTCGGCTCTCTTCACTTAAATTACTTGCGATTACACCGACAAAACGTTTTAATGAAACACGTTAAATCGCGCCAAGTGGGCCCGCCAGTGCGCGCTACGCCGCGCCGCCCATACCCTCCACGTCTGCCATAGTTCGGCAACTTCACCACTTACTGCGGTAGGTGGTGGGTAGTTTTTCCTCAAATATCTTAGCCGTAAGTAGAGTTGAAACTACTTCTGCAAAGTCCATTAAAGAGTATAAACTCACGCCGCGGTGATTACAAATGCCACCGATTTCGGCGACCGTTTCTGGGTCGATTAAAGCTTTTAATTGAAATCACCTGTTATAAACTTCGGTCAAACGAACGGAACTCATGTTAAATATAGTTTCATAGAAATATATTGTTTGTTGATAGCTTTTTAAATGCAAGTACCTACCTGCTTATTTTGCACATTTCATATAATAAATACCTGTTGCGACTTCTAATTTTTGAATTGACTACATCAGTGATACATTGAAGTTCATTAGATATGTGTATCGATCATTCTTAATTATAAACCATTTTTTTACAATAAAATGAACGATAATCAGTAATTGACAATAATTGGAATGAAACTTGTACATGTATTATTTGTTAGTGGGAGAGAGAGAACGGTGTAGTCGCTGCATATAAATATGTAAGCGGAGGAAACGCTGACGTCTGCGTTCCGCTGCGTCGCTGCGGAAACCGCGTCAATTAAGTTGGCCGCGATGACATATTAGCCTTTGTTCCCCTGCATCCCCATCCTACTACCCACCGGTATTCAGTTGCAAGAATCTTGCTGTATATTGTATCTACTATAAAATAATAAATAGATTATGTTACTAGCGCCTGTGCGAGATTTACTATGCACTTGCAACGTTCCAAGTTTATATTCTATTAATTTTCCTCTGAGTTTTAATATTATAATGCTGCTGAATTACTTTTAAAGAAAATATATTTAGCAATTGCACCGAATAAATATTTTCCTTATTGAAAAAGTTTTATAGAATGGCGGGAAAATTGTGACAGACAGAAAAATTACGTCTTTAACACAAAGAAAGTTGGGAACCAATATTTTTTTACGAATAATCCAGATTAGACAGGTATAAAAGCGAGAGATTCAAAAAATATAAAATTTAATATCTGCCGTAGTCATCTGCCAGATGCTGACTGGACAATTAAATACCGCTGAATCAATTCTAAATTAAATAGATCCACTGTGAAAATACAAAGTTTAGTGACCGTCAATGTCAAACAAAGAAGATGAAAAAAGTTTTTTCTTCCAATTCCATTTTCTTTCACAATTCCTCTTTTGCAGTCTCTAAAACTTTTCAAAATAAGAGGTTTTCCAGAGAGTCTCAATTATCGATAAAGACGATATTAAAAATTCGTTTGTTTTGTTCTTAGCTTGCGCCTTGAAAGCGGTGTCCCCTTTTTTCCATTGTTTGCGTAAGAAGGGAAAACAGAAACGGCGGCAAACGATAATCAGAAATTTGAATTTCGCCCCCACAAGACACTGACAAAATCATCCGATTTTGTGCGTCGTTTATCATAGCAATTAATTAGGCGAACAAAAAATATTATCTTGGTCTTTTTGGAAATTGTTTATGTCAACAAACATTTCTTTGAAAGAACTTTTCGAATTTACTTTATCTCAAACTGCGCCAAGCCCCGTAGCCAAGCAATCGATTGAGAGTGAATAATAAGCGGAATCTATATCCATAATTTCCATATCTACACGATAGCCGTTCGGTGCTATGATGAAGGAACATGGTCTAAATTTATTCGTGAGCATTACAGTGTAACATGTACGAGGCAGTGCTCCCTTAATGTATTCATGTAATTCGCATAGCCGGCATCCCCTTTGACCGGCCACGCAACACCGCACTGGCTGCCCGGATAGAGTAATATAACGTGATGTTTTAAAACCATCCATCACATTTAATGTCCATATAAAAAGAAGGAAGTGGCGTGCCGACTCTACCCGCGGATTTTTTGAACTAGCAGATGTTAGAAGTTTTCTCTAAATTTTATTTATCTTTTTGTTTGTTAAACACTACACGCTAGGAAACACTCGCTTATCTTCAACATCTTTGAAGGAAATTCACTTGTTGCAAAAAGCCCGAACAACCACAAGTTTTATAAATGTTAATACAAAACAACACTGTCGACTTTCTCATTTTCACCTCACGAAACTCTCTTGCGTCGGTTTAGAGCGAGTGGAAATTATCAATTGACTACACTCTAGTATTCAGCAGTGCAAATACAAAAGCAAGAGCTTAACGTCTATTCTGTGCGAGGTCAAATAAAGCCTCAAGTATCAGGCTACTTGAATATAAAAACGTTGGGATGCGGCTGGGGCGAGCGGTGAGCCTGACGCCAATTTACATTAAATGCGGCTTGCACCCACCAATGATAACTTACACTTGCCAGTGCCACAGAACTAGTGTTTACTATTGTGAGATTAATATTTTAGCTCAAATAAAAACTTATGCAATTATATAAGAAACAAATGAACCATGTCAAAAATCTTCAAGTTTGTTTATTATTTGTAACTCTCAACTCAACTCTCAACTCTCAATCTCTGAGTAATAATTACTTAATTATCTTGGTAAAATCTATTTATTATTTGAATCATTTTCTTTGAATAAATTTCAAGTATAAAATATGTGTAGGTCGAGTCTATTATAATGGCGTAATGTTATATTCCTATAATCCAGTGAGTTTGTCATAGCATCATTTTTTCATTAGGTACAGATTATACTCATTTGAAAATAATTTTTAGTTACATTTACAAAAACGAAAGTGATGTGTCACAGCTTACAAAATTTAACAAGATAAAATTATGACAAGTTAAAATCAGGTATATTTTTAATACAAATACCCAACAGACGATGAGCATAATACCAGTAGGGTCACTGTTATAAAATAACTAAAATATTATATGTCATAATCTGACCATGAAATTGTTTTGATGTTAATATTGAATTTTGGTACTAAAAACACTCACCAAGGAAGGTAAAAACTTGACTCGCATGTGCAGCTATACGAGTACTTATGTAATAACAATAAATAATGCGGCGATACACTAGGGCCACATAATTAGAAGCACGATGCATTATTATGATGAATATTCTAACTTGAATATACATTATATTCCAGTAAATTACATAAACCTATTTACATAAATGGGGAGAAAAAGGTAATTGTATAAATAGCCTGTTATGCGATTCAATCACAGCACTATCTAGGTTATGGACGACCCTGAGATCACAACCCGCATACTAAATTATTAGCCCTTAGTTATTTATGCATCGTGGACCAACATCTTAATAGCGAGCGAGAATTATGTCCAGCCTAAAATAATATTTTGTGTAAATGTTTGAAAGTAAACAAGCGGCGTTGAACCAGTTGTTTTACAGTCACAATGTGTCGTAACTTAACTACGCTGCTTCGCCGTTTTGTGGTAGTACAATGTCGGAATGAGTTTATTATAAAGGTTTAATTTTCAATTTACGTCTAACCGCAATGTGATGAAATGTTATCAAAAGCTTACCTTTGGATGTGCTCTCCTGGGGAAGGCCACTTTGGGGTCAATCTGAAATTGAAAACAGAACATTTTAATGTAATTCAATTCAAAGGAAGTATGTAGCCGTGCTGCTACATTTTAATTATAAAATTGTGGGATTTTGAAAATGTAAAAATTCAGTGGGACGGCTCGGACCCAACTAATCATGAACCGCACGTCCGCCAGAGAAGCGGGTACGATAAATTCGCATCGTCTCTGCGGCTGCAATGTCCAGTCCTAAAATCCAGGCTGCAAAAAACCATCGGACTGAAAATCCTACGCCGTGGTCCTGTCACTCGATTTCGCCTCTCGTCTTTTTCATGTAACCGAGCTCTACTATTTCATACGTGGCACTGTTTAAGCCCTCAGATTTTCTCCCGGCAGCGAGCGGTCGCTGCAGGTCTTTTTGCTCGTATCTCGACGCGCCGTTGACCGCTATAAACGCAAAATATAAACCCAAAGAAGCTACCTTTGACATTTTAGAGGTAAAACGTTTCATTTCCACTCGTGCTAACCGTTTTGTCGAACGTTTTCCACATTCAGCAGAAGTGCTTCAGAATTTTACTTTTAAAATTACTGAATAGATAAATATAAAGAGTAATAAGGATATAAGTAGTGCAATCATGTGTGTATCTAATATCGTTTAATACCTAATAAATTTGTAATATCTATTAATAGTTTTAATTATGAACATTATCTAATTGTATGCCTTAAACTTATAAATGCTACATAATATATATTTTTAAGGTTTAACCGCACAATAGACGAAGCTGGTTAGGCATCCATCGTCCGCGTAATTACAAAGCAAAAGTGTGAGAGAATAATTTAAAAGATTTCGCCCAAGAGGACTGCATTATTACAATATCAGGGAAACCGCTTTACAGCGTCATTCATACATTCTTAATTATTTAATTATCTTCTGAGTGCGCTACGGCGCACCTCGGCTGCAGAAAACCCTGTATAATTTGATGAAATTGGATTTCCACTGAGTTAATTCCTATTTTTGATGAAAATATAAAAATCATTATTACGAACGACGCAACCCACGTGAGCTTGCCAGAAAAAATATCACTACACTTACAAAGGAGACGTAAAACGTTGTTGGAAAGCTTTTAACCGCCTCACGCAAGCAATTTTGTAAACGTTGTAAAATGACCACGAAAGTATACAGAGCAAGCAGAAAAATCATAAAATCGCAGATGGTGGCGCTAAAGCGATTAAGCGGGTCGATGATAAATTTTAACGAGTTATTTTAATGGAGGCGATCGCAGTCAGTGGCTAGCCGGCAGGCTGCGTCGATAGAAAAATAAAACCAAACTCGCCAAAAAGACTGTTTAATACGTGACCCCGTGATTTTTTTATTGTTTCGTAAACGTTTAACGATAATTGCTTTTTGAAACGACGCCTTTTGTACATCCGAAATGTCATTTCATTTGTAATTGAATTTATAAAATGTGGTGGCATCCTTATCTATAATAACGTTTGATACTTGCACAGAAATGAAATGAAAGAGAATTTAACAATACTCGGAAGAGCAAAGGAAACGGTTGAGATAACAAAAAGATCCTTTTATTAACCCTTATCAATTAATTTGCTATTCATAGTAATGCATTGTTCTGATTCATAACAAATATGACGTCATTGCCGCAACCAAATCTTACGGCGTGTACTAACACGTAAATCTTGTATAAAGTGATTATTAACAGTACATTAATTGCAACCCTCATAGAAACATAACGGGATAATTTACTTCACGGTACATGCTTATCTATTTATCAGATTGGAGGGCCTACGGAGATTTTGATTTCTATAAAAGTTCTAAAAATTTTAGTACTCCTGCGCAAAATGACAGGAAAACATCGATACAAATGTGACATTTTGATATGGAGCCATTTGCGTGATTACAATCGACGCAGTGGCGCACCCTCAGCCGGCTTCGACCTCCCCCTTCCTACAACTTCCCTTACGATAAAGATTGACATCACCGACCTTAACTTTCAAATTGTCCTAACTGCAAAATCATAATATAAACTAAATTGTACTTTATCCTTTACATTATAGAATACAAATTCATTTACGCGAACACTAAGTTTTAGCGTGTCATCGCAAGAAAAGATTGTAGGCGAAAGCACATTAGTGGGATATCACTACTGGTAGCAAAAGAGCATGTTCACTTTATATACTCGCTACGACGGCATCGACGTTAAGTCGATTACGTTAAATTTTATATCAAGCAAACAGTTTTATCGATGTGCTGTGTATTTTCAAGTCATTGCCGTAACGTGTTGTAATAATAGGTTCATAGTCTTGCTCTATTGGTTAACCTATCACTCTACAAACAAGAATAATGAACCAGCAGCGGTGCTTATTAATATCTGTTGCTTCGATAAGGATGACACGTACATCAGATTATTATAAAGTCTATTTCAAATCATATATGAATGGTATCACGCCAAATAAGTGTCATTTATATTCCATATTAGATAAGCTAACATTCTAAGCATCAAACAGTACCGAAGTTAATAAGAGAACATTGTACGAACGCAATTCGATCAACATGTTAAATTCTGATAATTAACAAACGTCACACGTCGAGGTTGAGTTAAGGACAAGAAAGTTTAATGACGTGCACTCAGTGCAAGCGGTAACTGAATTTATTTACGTGCAGACGACATGTAAGTGTCGCCCCGGGCGGCAGCGTTAAGTGGGGACCGCATCATTTGCTGTTCAGTCAGCAACGCGTACTCTAACTCCTCCTAATTGGAACGAATTTGGCTGCAGGTGCAACACTCGACTTGGCTCAAGATTAGGGGCGAGCTATTGCAAGTATATTCTGAGCCGTTTCTCCTTGAAATATTCGATGTACAATACGCGACTTGCGGCTCACAACTCGCTTGCTCGTGCGACGCCGTCATCCACGTGCGCTCCCACTAGCTTGAATTAAATTAAGAACAATATTTACCCTCGCAGCCGAGATAAATGATATTGCACACTTAAGCCAGAGTTAACGTTTAGTGACGACTTATGTACCCACATTCTTAGCATAAGCTTGTGAAAATGCCATTGCAAGAACGAGACACTCTCATAGACGTGCCTTGAATCGGAAAGAGAAGGTCGCGGAGAAACACCTCAACAAGAAAGACTTAACGAAGCCCTATCAGGTAGATAAATAATAGCGCGTTAACAATGTTACGTGGCGTTATTTTAATTGATACAGGTTTAATTCATTCGGTACAGAAAAATGGAAACAAGTTGCGACACGATCGGAAAACACTTGACACAGATTGTTTATAAAGTAGGGTTTTCTTTAACGCTCGGCGCTCGGTGAGACAAGCAGTAATGAAACCGGGCTAGGGCGGAGGCTCGACAAACGTCATTACTGGGGCACACATAAATATGCAAGGCAGGTAACGCACATTTTCATGCGACGTCGCAAGAATTTTATCGCTCGTTTAATTCTGTGAGAAAAAAATGGGATTCTTTTACGTGTAACAGGAGATAGGCGTCCGCGTGGGAACCGACACGCTGCCCTCCTCGGCCACATCTAAGTGCAGCCGAAATATATTTTATCCACTTTGTCAGATATTACTTTCTCTTAAACATCGTCGTCGAAAGCGTAAACGGCGGACGAGGAGAGACGTAATCTTATCCATCAGAGGCACCTTATTTGTTAGGCGCTAATGTGGGCGCTTTGTGTTCTTAGACGTACGCCTATTAACGTGTGTTTTATTCATCGCCCTTTTCCTTCGCTGTGTGTTACACGTCGGCTACAATTGCTAGGGACCTTAACGACATAGTTCTCTTTTCTTAATGCCCTTGTTAATTTCGTTTACATTTGTTTAAGTGTTGCCGTCGTTTATTTACTTTGTTCCACCAGCTCAGTATACGCGCAGGTGTATTATTAAAAGTTTACGTTACAATAGTGAGAAGTGGGGGTCTTTTTGGTTGTATGGAGGTTTATTAACATCTGAGGGGCCCAAGCTAACCTCACCTGCCAGCAGGCTGGTTTTACGAGGTTTGGAAGGTGAGATGTCATTCGGTTCTGTAATCTCTGTCTACCTTTAGTGAGTAGGTTCATGAGCATTAGGTATATAAATATTATCTAAATAGTTTAAAAAAATATTCATTTTACTTCTGCAAATTGGGAAAAGTGTATACCCATCCTTTTCTCTCATACTCTATCGCATAATTGTTGTACCCAATGTATACATGTACACTATTATTGCTTTAGTGTCCTATAATATCCAAATACCTAAAATTTAGGTGAATTATGAAAGCAACTTAAAATTCATGACTCCCATTGACAGATTGTACAAAGTTGAAGCTTATCTAGCCACTCGGACAGTACAAAAGCCGGGGCATTAGCACAATGTGGCCGACGCGACGGTCTCGTGAGACAAAGATTACGCACTCGCCCCGTCCGCCACTGATAATGCCAGCCGCCACTGGATGCGGTGCACCTTTTGTCAGGATGCACTGAGCTCGTTATAATGTTTATGACTGTAGTTATATGGATTATGCACGAGAATAAAACATAAACTCAGTTTGATATAAAAAATATTACAATCTTCTTTAATCAAATATCTAAATATCCCAGTAACGTATCTACAATTCTTTTTTTTTTTGTATGGTTCTCAAATAATAATTTAAGAAGCAGGAAATATTATGCTCATGTACTTTGATATCTCCATGAATGGGCTCATACTTATTGGAAGAAGACGTCTTCCCTATGGTTTGAAAAACCTATTAATTAAATTGCATCTATTAAATAGTCCCTATTTGTCTACTGCTGGATATAGACCTCACTATAACACCCTACCTCTGCTACGTAATGCAAGAACATTCAGACGACCCACTTTTTCTGAGTTTATAATTATTTTTATTCATTTTTAGTAGGTAATAGGTGTAACATCTTCTAAACATTTTCTTCTATACTATGGGTTTGTCGAAATTTAAGTATTATACCTACAAAATTAAGTTTTTAATTTTTCTTCTAACATTGCTTAGACTTCAATGTCAATGGTGAATAAAATTTAAGTTATTCTACACTTATTCATCTATTAAATAGAATTTACACGTGTCGCATCTGTTATCCGGATCCACAACTGCATAAATCCAAGAACTCGATCACGTCAAACGCAGAGGCCGGCAGTTCTCTAATCCTGTTTGTTTGATTGATCAATGACCTATCTAGTTTCCAAACAATCTACGTCGGTTGGTCCGGCAGACATCCGGCGCAGATATTTGCAGTCAAAACAGACTTAGGGCGCTTGCTACCCACTGCACTCTGCGCATGTCACTCTGGCTCTGTATTATTTATTAACTCCAACGAGCTTCCGATGTTACTTTATTCTATTGTGCAACTATCTACGGTTCCTGATGTCCGAGCTTGGGAAGTTCTGAACTGACATGACTAGGAAACTTTTCGTGCATAGAATGAATGCCTGTCAGCTGAAAGTAAACATGCAAGCAAAATACTTGGTATATTATTTAGTTTGTGGATTGCGGATAGCAGTTGCCACAGGCATTGCGAGATTTGTAACTTCATAAAAAAATCTGGAAACGATATCACACTGATAGAAGAAAAATCTGAAATAATATTTAATTTAAATAATAATACATTACATGAATGTTAATTTTATATTCAACGTAATTCGAGGCTCAGTCAAGTTCAATAGGCGGTTAAGATCCATCAATACTTAATTGTTAAGGCTTCACGCGTACTATCATTTGTGGGTATAGGTTGTTTTCAAACTACGAGTATATCTTCTAACTGTAAGTCCTTAGATCCAAGAGGAAAATCCTCGAAAATTTTGATGGGGTCCAATAGAACAGTCTAGCAAAATTGGTAGTGGTAAGTGGTATTACAAATGTACATAATAACATAATTATATTATGAAAAACTTGAGCGTTGCCAACGCTGTAAATTTTTTTAATGCCTATTATTATTCTCATGGAAAAACAAAAGCAAGTCATTCCACAACTGAACAATTCACAGGAGGAAATTCTTGTCGAAGGTATGACGACAATGGTTTCAAAGTGTGAGGCTGGTTCCCCAATCTATGGCGAGATATTCGATATTATGACAGATAATGCGCATGACCATTTTCTTGGTCAACTCAAACATTTTGATCTAAGAGTAACTCTAGGGCCTCACTATAAAATGCTTATAAAGTTGCAAAGAAATGTACTAAAATCTAAATTAATACATATCTAGGAAGAGAAAATAAAGTTTCTATTAAATTTTTAAATGAAATGTAGTTGTATTTACAGTAAAAGTCCTCTAAAATAATAAAGACAAAATTCAAGAAAATCAGTCACAAGGAGAGAACGTAGCATTTGTAGGTAATACTGGCGAAGTCGGCAATGTTATTTGGCGACCCGGTGCAAGTAAAGGACTCTATATTAAGCATTCCTGTCCCCCCAATCTCTTCAGGTGGGCGGGCGGTACGTGAACTCTACTCCAACTTATTATTTCGGGGCCGCATGCGAAGCGTTTGTTTTTCTCCAACCTACGCCTCTAATATACATTTACATATGTATCATAAACTTAATCCCTTTATTAAATTCTCTGGGCCCTTTTTCCTTACCAAATATTTTTTTTATCTTGTTAAAATTTAAAAGCCAATTCTTTAAAAGCATAGAATTTTGAACAGCATATTTTACAGCCCACTGTTATCTTGCAGTATATAAAAGCTCGGCTTTAAAAGTGCTCTTATATTGTCCATCATTAATGAACTCGTTATATCGCTAATTGTTGCCACAATCGGGCTGGACGTGACATTAAAGCGACATCAAAAATGTATGTACACTATTTAAAGATTCCCATTTCGCGGTGGTCGCGTGCAGCCGATTTACGAAAGCGACTGGCCCCGTGCCCATTAAAGCAGATTACGGACGAAAAAAAATCAACAAGCACTTGGTGTTATGAGTTAATTTTGTAAGAGTAACGCGGGCGTTGGTTAGTATTTCCCTTTATTTGGTGTTCCGGCTGCTCTGTTTGTTTAAAAGGGTAATCCAGCGTAAAAACAAGCCGAGCCTACGTTATATAGGTACATAGTGGTGGCACACAAATGTGTGTTCTCAATGTTGTTAGAACGTAATCGTCGGACGATAAAAATCACTTAGCGAACCGAGTAGCCTCTAGACGTTACCGCTAACTACTAACTACGCTGAGTATAACTAGAGCGTTTACGTTAAACAAGACTTGTTATACTTATTTGAAAATTAACTTTCACTTCAGGAATATTTTACAGCACTTCGTCCGAGCAAACTTTTCTAAATAGAGAGAAATGCTGAATACCTTAAAGATTTTAAGCTAAATGTAAGATACACATAAACTTGTACTATCAGTTAAAATATTATTAGGTAATAGGTATATATAGATAGTACTACTTATTTACATTTCGTAAATGTCGTAGTTTTAGAAAGCAAAGCTAATGAAAATAATATATAACGTGATAATTACATGAGTCGCGTAACCGAAAACTATAATCGTTTCGGCAAATTGTGTTAATTTGTAGTTAAGATAACAGTGGTATAGCAAATATATACATAACAAATTTATGAACATATTCCTTACATTTATATGACTACAAAGGACCTATAAAAATAATATATTTTTTAAAAATAAATATGAAAATTTATTAAAGTAATATAATGTAAAAATGATATAAAGCATCGTAACGGCATTCACTCGCAAAATGTACTTATATCCTGAAACGCGTGCACTCCATATTTTAAAGGTGTCGATAAGAGAAAAAAGAAATGTCCCCGAGCTGCTAGCGCGCCTGGTCTAAACGTGTTTACAAGTTATGCAATAATTCAAATAACGTAGTACAGCAAATTTATGCTGCTGCACCGTAACATACTTCAATGGCTGCATTGGAAAGCATTTTATTTCCATGGACGTCGGCGACTAGTATAGCCTCGTCGTATTTTCGAATTCAGGCAGAGCGCGGTGAACGTGTTAGGTGGCAATATGAATTTATGATCATGGTGAATTAAATGCGTTTAAAGGCGAACGTGATTCAGTGGAATACGCATTGGAATTTAATTAAGGACTTTTTACACTTGACTGACCGCCGCCGGTGTTACAGACTACTTCGGTTCCTGTTGTTTTGTACTGCAATGTTGAATTCGACACTAAGTTTTCGTTATGAAGTATGTTGTTAATGAAAAGGACAACATACATACAAATTGAATAATGTTATATAATAACAGTGTAAATGAGGGAGTGTTGTGGAATGGTAAAAGATCTACTCTGTATCTAGTGACCAAAATAGAGAAAAGGATGCTGAGAATGTTCAGATACGTAGAGCAGAGAGACTCTCTTCACTATTGCGTGGTTACCAGGTTTGTGTGGTTGAATGGGTAACCTGATAACCGCACATAACCGCTCAATAAGCCGTAGGACATTTTTCCTGACGAAATAAAAAAAAACGTATTCTTCGTAAAGGTTTCTTTCAAATTAACGATTTCTTTAAACGTGTGAGCATTAAAATATAATATTTTTTTAAATGTTCCATAAGAAAGAAAATAAGCATACCAATTTAAAAAGTATTTGAGCACGATATGTGTCTCGACAAATTCCAGACAGTTTTTCGTTGTCTCATTAGCCCCCACGAGATGAAATTTAAGAGTCATCTCAGTCGAGTAAAGGCTCCACGCAGATCCAGCCGCGATAAAAGGGAGCCCTAGGGACCGCGTATACCAGCAAAAGGAATTTTTAATTGGCGCCCAAATAAAAGTCCATATAACTTACAAAATAAAAGGTTTTGTACACGGCGCAATTCGTTACGGACCGCAGCTTTAACTATTTCAGCAAAATGATTGAAAAAATAATATTCATTTTTTAATTGACTCTTACATAAACTTGTTGTTGTCGTATCGTATTTTCGCAGAGAAAGATGCCAGATAACGCGTCAAAGACACGCGGTGAAAAAAAATACGGACCTCTTCTATAGTCATAATGGCTTGATAGGCCCTAACGGCCACTTAAAATGAAAAGTGTGTTCCATTTTAAACTTTATTCATTATACAAAAGTTCTTGTTAGTGTAACAGACATTTTACTTTCATATTTTGGAGGAAGTCTAAAACAATTAGGACGGTTTAATCGCTATCTCTTTAGGGTGGTCTGTTATTTTAATGAAACGGAGAACATTGTATTATAGTAACTTGTGTGCTTGGCTTTATAAATCCAGATTCCTGGATCATCTACGCTTTCGTGAATATTAAAATCAAAACATCTGCTCAGAATTTTAGTATTCTGCGAAATTATAACTATACGAAACATCATAGGTATTTGACGGCCTCTGTAGCGTAGCGGTAGTGCATTCGACTGCTACGACAGTGGGCGGAGGTTTGATTCCAGCTCAGTGAGATGAATATGTCTATTTGCATTGATCTGGGTATCTATAATGTATGTATTTACAAAAAAAAAATATCTAAGTATGTATATAAGCTAGTTAAGCTAAGCTCACTTTGGGTCTAGATAGCGCTGTGTAGAACGCCGTAGAATATTTATTTATTTATTATTATTTATATATTATATCATTTTTTTTGCATAACAAGTACTGTAAATAACAGACCAATTACGGTAAAATATTATATAATTATTAAACCATATTATATGACGGTAATAAATGTTACAACCACACACGTGTGTCATTGTGTTTCCGTCATTACTGCGTTACAAAGTGCTTCATATTTTTAAATAGGCGCCGATATGAAACCGCATAAAACATCGAACATTTCCCGTGGAAGTGAAAATTTTAATTTTACGAAAAATTCTGCCGCTATAGTTTAAAATTCGTGATTTATTATTGCGGGATATAACGTAAATACCATTTATACCATTATGGCGAGATGATAGCAGACATTTGTGTTCATATTTACGTTGCAAGTTGCAAATATAAAACAGTACTTTTTCTATGAATTCTTCAGAATAAGCCAATATTAATGTTACATCTAATATCTATACAATTATAAAGCTGTAAAGTAGCTGGACATGTATATTGGAAATATAAAAAAAACTTGGGTTACTTATATTTTATGAACGATTTTGAATACAAAAAATATATAGGTTTAGGTAAGACCTAAAATCTTATGCATGTTTGATCTCAGTCGGTTGAGCAGAACCGGAGATATTTTTAAATATAATCAAAACACGCGAAAATCTGCAGGTGTAGGCTAATAAATAATATATTATTATGATTCAAGTAAATACAGATCGTAATCTTTTTAGATATCCTCTGGATTGGTCTCCGAGGAGATGAAAGAGTCCGAGTTTGAAAGAATTTTCATAACATACTTAGGTATTTCAAAAGGCACTGACATGTCTTTTAAAATACTACTTTAAAAGGTGCACAGGTTTATAAAATTGAACAATTTCATCAACTCACTCATATAAGTAAAATTTTACTTTTTGAAACCTGTGTACCTATTAGTATGATTAATCCAGGCTTCACGTTTTTCATATTCGTTTGTATTATCAGCGACCTTTTCTGTATTGGATGCTACACGTAATATATTTTTTTTTAATATTACGTTTATATGTAAATAAAATTGATGATATTCAAATCATAAGTGTGATCTAGAGATAGAAAGTAAGGCGTGATGCGATTGAAAACCGAATTGTTTAGTTTAATATGGATTGTAGGAATAATGGTGTACATTATTCAATATTATCTTCAAGTAATAAAAAAATCATCATCATCTCATCATCATCTTCCTGCCCTTGTCCCAATTATTTGGGGTCGGCGCAACATGTCATTCTCCGCCAAACATTCCTGTCCGATGTCATCTCCTCAGTCACTCCCTTCCTTTCCATATCGTCTTTCACGCATTCCATCCATCTTTTCTTAGGCCTACCTCTGCCCCTGAAGCCCTCCACATTCATACTTTGATACATACATCTTAAGTAATAAAAAAATATTTACATTAAAAAAGTATGTACAAAAAAAGAAAGTTTAGGTTTTAAAGAATAATAGTTAAATTATTATCCAAAATAATGATACATTTATGTCTTTCTCTGAGTAGTCGTATGTATAAACACATCTCAGATTTTTTTACACATAAGTTAGAAGTTCAATAAAATGTGAGTGTGTATTCGTTTCTACGTAATGGTAAGTATAAATTATTTAATTCCTACAAACAGAAAACATCTGAACGCAATCACTGATAACTTCGAGTGAGTACAATTTCTTTACAACAACCTAGTTATTTTGAAACCGATGAGCCTTGGAACAAAGTTGGATGAGGAACTAAATAAGTTTCAGAATTTCCCCTTTAATAAAATATAAATGGAGAAAGTTTAGTTGTACTTGAGGAATGGATCTGCCTGAATATAGTGTTAGATGGGTGCATTCAATATAAAATTGAATTTACCGTTATAGTTGATACTATATTAATTTATCAAAGTGTACCTATCTAGTAAAGGGAATATAATTTAATTTTAATTAACTCAATATACAATTTAAATTTGTAAAGTTTCATTATTGCCTATTTCACTGTATAGCCCAATGGTTCATCAGCATAATTCACCTGGGAGGACTACGGGAAATGATTTTTTCTCATGGATCACCAGAATATCCATAATGCTGGCCACGTTTGATTAGTAGAAAAGAGACGACATGTTGTGTCGAAACGGTTCTCTTTATATTATTTGTATACCGTCAGTTCGATGAACGATCAGTATATAATTTACCGTAGTCCACCCAGATAAACCATGGGAAGAAATAATTTGCCGTGAAAATGAACTACGCAGGTGAACCACGCGCAATAAAGTGCCATTTGGTATTTAGTAGGAGATTAATTTTATAACGTTGGCTGTAAGTACACTGCTGTGTCATCTTTGTTAATGTTATGAGACATAATTCACTGTTAAGAAACTCAGCCTTCAGACTATACATACAGTGACTAACGTTATTTAGGCTAAATAGATTTTTAGAAATTAAGAACAATGTAACTTACATGGAAATTGTTCTCATAAATCTTCATATGAAATTAAATCATGAGTGAATCATTTTATAAAAAGCTTTGCTTCCAAAAGAGCTATAAATTCGTCATAAAAGATACATCAAGCAAATGAATAAATAAGAAACATATACACAGTCAAAATATATTATTTAGTAGTAGCATATCACATTATGACCTTTGATTCCGTACACAAAAGGAGCCGGCACCATGTGCGCACTGTTTAGTGGTTCAATCGTAAAACTCACAATAAATATTGATGACTCAGAAAGCTATTATGTTCAGGCATACTCCCGAAAAATGTGCACAATTTACGATGTAAAGACATGCGATTAACTTTTCCGCTCAGAACAGAAACAGTACACATACATTAGAAAGCAATTTCATGTAAGAATAACGTCGGTAGATAGTTGTGTTTGTAACCAGTACCGTATTAGAGGTTATACGCATTTATTTGTACTCCGATTTATTTTCCGTAATAAACATATTTCAGATATGTAGTTTTTCTGTTATTTATTTTGCTACTTGTATTGTTAACTTTATTGACAAGGCAATACCACCGGTACCGCTCATATGGAAATACTTATTTGTTGAACTTTAAGCATAAGTATATTAGGTGGACTTAATGCCACAGGTATTCTCTACCAGTCAAGTAAAGACCAAACCAAATTACAATGTCTCTTTGGAGATTATACCTAGTTTATTTATGTAAAATTTTAGTCAAAGAAAAAACGTGCTTATAAGGTTTCACAAGTCGCATGGTAGCCTGTCTCTAAATCTAAATTTGAACTTTCTTAGAAAGATAAAATTAGTAATGAGGTCGTTAGACTAAGGATTTAAGTTACCCAAAGCTTACAGAACATACGAGCTGAAGTAGCGCTGAATGAGCTTCTAACAACTGCCAAAAGACCGATGGATGCTGGCGCAAATGATTCCTACATAAGGTAATTCAGTAAAACAAAACTTTAACAGAACTACGATAGATATATTGCAAAAGCGGAGGAACAGCCGCTTATTGCAAGTTTTATATATCCTGCTGTTATAGCTGAGGTTGTCATAAGACAAATTCATTACTTTTATTTCTTGACTGCTCGGTCGGATTTCATTAATTTACGTCATAAGTAGAATTTTGCCATGTTACTTATGAGTGAAAAAGAAAGTAACTTATAAGTCGTTCCATATTTTGATATCTGGATCCATAGGCAAATCATCAAACATCAAATGTGAATAATGCTTAATTATTTAGTCGTTGATATGCAAACCATTATTTAGATCTGTTTGATTTTTTTTACTGAATTTAAGTTTGTAAACTATATACATCTAAATACGTAAGATATATAATAGAAGGGTTCATAAAACTGTTGCATTAATTTCCAAACCTGTATCGCTACTTGTAGACTCTGTACAATCTATATTAAATAACTCCTATTTAATACAGATTGTTTAGTAGTTAGAATACTTTAGCTATAGCCGCGTAAGTCTCAACCTAAATAACAAGGTACTTTCGAAAAGGGTAAAGAAAAGGTGCAGTTCTACTTGTAACTACCGTTTACATGAATATTCCCTTTCTTTTATCTTTCACGGTGTCCGTTCCTGATGGCATTAGGCACCCTTTGCCACTAATTTCCATTACAATCGCGGCCCATTTCACTGTATCACTGGTATATCAGTATTATATCGGTTACAGTCCCCAACCCGAAACTACACAGGCATTCTTCTAACCACATGTATTGATTTTATCAAACGGTTTTATAAATTATGAGCTAGTAAATGTATTACTTTTTTATATTAATGACTAAGGTTTAGTTTTTGAACGATAATTACTTGCAAATCCATGTTGTTAACCGTGGCGTGTAGTATGGTGTTGCAAAAACTTTCAATCAATTAGCCTATTGTAGTCCACTGCTGGACATAGGACTCTCCCTATGTACGCCATAGCACCCGATCCTCCGCCTTGCGCATCTAGTCTATCGCAAAAACCTTAGTATTGAAAAAAGATAAACTATCGTAAAAGCAAGTCTTTATAGATATGTAATGGATTATAAATAATTTAGTTAATAAGTCTAGTAACAAAATTAGAGACAACTTCTCACAGTATAAAAAGGGAAACTCTACAAAGCTGTAAATTTTATTAATTTCAATATCATCCGCAAGATTCTATAAATCATAACTTTTTCAATATCAGGATAATAAAATTCCAAAGTAAACCTTACGATTTAAAAAATAACTGGATTATCCGAAGCTTTAAAAATCCTCTTAAAGGTTTTAATTTTCTGCCGAATCTTCAGCGAACGCTGTATTTTTTATTTTTTTTCGATTAACATTTCCCCTTTCTTTTTGTACTACCATTTTTCCTGAATGTTAGATTTAAATAACTGTTGGGAATGTATATTTCGTTCGCTTTATGCTATACAATATAAAAATACTCCTTAAATTATTATTTGTATGAACAAAAAAAGGTATTTTCCGCTTTTTGCTTTGCGATCCCTTCGTTTTAATGATTACATAGCAACATTTCAACTGACAACAAAAAGCCCCAAGGGATCCTACATCATCTAAAGTGTTAAAACAAAACACAGCAGGTGTTCTTTGGCATTATTTTCTCATTTATCTTAAATGTTGAGTAATCTACAAATATTAACAAAATTGCACTCCAAAAAAAGTCAAAAAATGGTTTTGGTTACCATACAATATTATATGTGTTAAACGATATTATAATGAAGATATGTGATACTAGACTTGCTCTTATGGTCTATTTTCCCAATGTTAGAAAACAAAATCAATTAAAACTATACTAAACTGCGATATCATTTTTTTTTTCATTCATTTCATTGAGATAAATTTCATCGAGTAAAACCTGAGTAACCAGTTTAATGCAACAAATTTTCACAGATACAATCCACAGGTAAGACCCTGATTTGATAGTTCCTACAAACTAAGCTACTAAAACTATTTAGATACCTATAATGTATTGTGCATTCTACTGTTACATACCACCTATTTGGTTTTCCTGTAAACTAATGGTGTACAATAATGAGTATCTATCTATAGCTCCTACAATAAATATGTGTAAAAATCATCATTCTCTGAACCTTTTTCCCAACTCAGTTGGTGTCGGCTTTCCAGTCTAACTGTGATGCGGCTGAACTTCGATATTTTCCGTGGAGCGACTGCCATCTGACCTCCACAACCAATGGTCATTATGACCAATGGCGATATCGAAGTTCCGAGTTAGACAGGTTGGACTTTTGTGGGCTCCAACTACCCGTAACGACGGCCATAGATGTTTGTATGGCAACCGGGACCGACGGCTTAACGTGCTCTCCGAGGCACTAATAAACCTGCGATAAATACACACATAACTTCGAAAAGCATCGAAAAGTCATTGGTGTGTGCCATGGTGAACCTGGGATCGAACTCGAGACCTCGTCTCAGCAGTCCATTACCCAGACCACTAGGCTACCGCGGTTGTTTATTTAGTGTTAAATATGTGTAAAAATATGGATAAAATTTGAAAAGAAATAACTGACCATTCCACAGAACTACAACTCTATATGGGCAAAACCAATTATGACTGACTATCTCACTTAATTTCAAAATTGCACGCGCCGTAACTATGCTTTTCAACATCACAAGTAGTGATTTGATTGCAATTAAATGGAACATAATTAAGAGTTGCAAGAGATGAAAATAAAAAGTATAAGAAAGACTTTGCTTGGACTCCCTGTTAAAATTGAACGTGGCTGTAAAATGAGCATTTAGTAAATTGATATTTAATTTTAAACTTTGAACTTTACCGTTTCATGATATACGATAATATTTGTAGGAAAATCGATATCAAGTGGTTTAAAAACTTGTCATCTCGTATATTATTTCTCTTCTAAGCTTACTGTTTTGAATCGATTTTTAAAATCGTATAAATGGAGTTTCCTATATTGCTGTAGTGATTAAATATAGACTATTTATTTCCGTTTTTTTTTAATCTAAAAGATTTTTATCACTAATAGTTTTGTGACACATTACTTACTGTGAATGTGATAAGTTTACTGCTATGGTGTTCACATGTGGCGTCATCTAGTTATGTTCGTCACCCCTGGCTTCTATAATATCTACCTATTTATCTTATCTTGATCTAAGATATTATCAAGGGGGCAACATAGAAATAATGATACGGTGTAGATGATATCCATAGCATGCCTTCTATCCTACCTATAGCTCGAATGGTTTGCTAAACTATTCTTCAATATCGTATATACTTAACCAAGTTCTACCTATGACTATATTGAATCTTATAAAGTTTCGTGTGACTAATGATGTGAGGAAGTTAATAGTGATAGTGTTTATATAAAATTGTAAATTGCAGGCAAAATTGCGATCTTCTACGTTCGTCCTATGTAAATTGAGAAAATACTCTCTCTTCTCGCTCAATTTGCGAGGCTTCGGCTAATCTTTCGCCAGTCGACTACAATTTAATCAAAGTAAACAACGACGGGTACTGTAATTTATCTGGATTATTTCGTGGCGAGCGATAGTAATCGACTTTTTTCTCCATCTGTACACAGTGAATGCTTGGAATGAGAACTCGTAATGTGTCTCGAATCCCAAGATACAAAGATGATTATTATCTACATAAATGGCAAGACGTTATATAAATAATAGTCTCTTATGTTTTTGCTACGATAGTTGGCGGAAACTGTAAGCTTTATGGTAATATTTCGTTATTCGTACGATAAAACATTAGCAACAGTTGACCCATTCGTTTGTTCCTAAAACACATTTGAAAACAGAATAAATAGAAAACGAATGTTATAATTTGGCGTAAATAATAGTCATAACACATCATAATAATTGAACGAAACTTACCTAAAATATTTTTTATAGATACATTATTATTATTCTTTAACTCAATGAAAAAGAGAAAACGAAAAACTTAGGATTATTTTAAAAATATGCAATCCAATACAACAGCTAGTGCTATGGAAGCCACGAGTCAGCAAATTTAAAATTGGACGTAATTTAATTGTAGTAAAACAAAATGTTCGTGTATAAATATTAAAGGCTACTGTGATTTAACACTACACAGCGGCGTCGGAGCTATTTGGCCGGAGGAGAGGTAAAATACAACACCATAATTAACGTCGTCATATCTGTTAACTTTTGCGTAAAACGGTTTTTTTTTCCTTTGTGGTAAACAGGTGGATATTTCTAACTTGTTGTTACAAGTTACAATTTTTTACAACATGCTTTGGGTTATAACCGACTAGCCCACGGCTCTATCTGTGTGAAAGTAGGACGAAATCCGCACTTAATGATTCCATTTTTGGTCATAATTATGTGGTTCTTGTCAACTAGTTGCAGTCAAACATATGGTAGTTTGGAAGTCTAACCATCATCCACCTGCCCTTGTCCCAATTATTTGGGGTCGGCGCAATATGTCATTCTCCTCCATACATTCCTGTCAGATGTCATCTCCTCAGTCACTCCCTTCCTTTCCATATCGTCTTTCACGCATTCCATCCATCTTTTCTTAGGCCTACCTCTGCCTCTGAAGCCCTCCACATACAAACTTAGAACCTTTTTAACAACATTACTTTAATTTTTTCTCATAAAACTTGTCCATACAACGACAGTCGCTCGCTTCTCAATTATTCATTTATTGGTGCAACTTTCAAACTGCCTCTAACATATTCATTCCTTATTCTGTCCATTCTTATCACACTACACATCCATCTTAATATTCGCATCTCCGCTACATGCATTTGTTTTTCATCCATCGCTTTCAAGGCTATACCAATGACGATCCATGCAAGACGGCAGGTCATATCATGGTTTTATAAATTTTCTCCTGGAAGTCTAACCATGAACTTTCTAAGAAAAATCGCATCACAATCCGTTCAGTAGTTTTTGCAACTACCCATCAAGATCGAACATAATATTAACCCTTCTTTTTTGGCATCGAATGAAACTTATAAAGCAGTTAGATTTTCGGATAAGATTGGAATTGTTCTGTTTTGTTGATTTGAAACATTTCCTTGAAAATTAACAACACTCAATTGCTTTTTACTTTTATTCTTATTTTCATTTAGTTAGTTCTAGTTGTAAGATACTGCGGTTAAGTTTTTGAGTAATTGTTAGGGATTTAAATGTTGTAAATTGCAGTCGTTTTAAAGCTTTAGCTATAAAAACTTTCTTGATACTTAGCCTTATTTGCTTTACTCAATATCGCTCTCTTAATATACATTTAAAAATATACGAACACGTGCATTTTTTTTGTATTTTATTCCATCTCAGTACCTATCTTAACTTTTTTATGTGGCTTAAGAATCTTTGAGTAAATTCGTATACGTAAAGGTATGTTTTAAATGTTTCATTTTCCAATTTATATTACCACAATTGGTTTCATAACAACATTGTTGACATAAACAATAAATGTGTTAAAAAATCTATTTCTATGTCTTACCTTTTTTCCATCTAATTCGTGTGTTGCTTGAGCTAATACTTTGTCTACACTAGCTGGCTCGCCGAATGTGATGAAACCAAAGCCCCTGGAACAATAAGAAACCATAGTTGAATAATTTGAAATCAACAACCTTACATCAGTTATTCCTATCTTCAACAACCGTTCCACGAGACACTTGTCTTAAAGGGCATCCACACTACACAATTTTGTGACCGGATTGACTATTTTGACAATCAAAATAGGCCGTGAGGATAGAAATATTAATCCGTAAGGTAGATGATCATTATCACATTTTAAAATTTTGTTTTTGATCTAATAATCTGTCTAACTACATTTGTTAATGATAATGTTGTTTTACTACTTGATCTTATTGAAATATTTTTAAGCTTTGGGTACATTTTTTTAAGTTTGAAAAATACGTAATCGTTATCTATTTTCGCCACTGACTGTAGGTATGTGTAGAAGGAAATTGAATTTCGGTCAATATTGGCCAATATTTCTATACTTACGATGCGATTTGACTGTCAATCTAGTCAAATAATATAGTCATAAAAATGTATCGTGTGCAAGCTCTTTTACAACTTACTCTAAATTTTCACCCAAGAAAATCTACTCTCCTTTAGTAAAGTCTTTTCATTTTCCAATTCTAAGTGAAACATTAGTACCGTCCAGTGCACAGAGTAGAACGGGCTACAGAGACAGAAACAAGTGTAGCACTCGATACGAACTGTCGCACTGATTGCGCGATGGACCTGCCTGCAAACTCTAATGATGCTTATATTTGTTTTACACAACCTTCGAGTTTGTTCAGGTACTTTTTAAAAGTAAAATACGCCCTTGGAATTCTTTATAGTTGGACTTAGTTTTTAGGTTGGAAGGTTGGAATGGCGAGAATTTTTACTTAGCCTTGTAAGGTACATTTCCTTTGAGACAATTTTAACTTGTTCGTATCTTATATATTTAAGATACGAACAAGACTATTATGATACTGATTTTATATTTATTTTTATTTGAAAGAATACGCATTTAAAACCTTTCCAATACTGGTATTAAAGCAATAGTATTGCCGTGCATTTGGTATGCACAGAAATATAATAATCACAATAATCTGAAATACTAGGTACTGTTTTTTTATGAAAGAACTTACGTATTTTCATATTAACTACGGCAATTCTAATTCTAGCCTAAAGCGGCGTAATACCTAATAGACACGTACCAGTATCTACACTGTGAACCCACCCCTAGTACAAGTATCATCTGAGAACGTTTGGTGGTGAAACGTATTACAAACTTCGTTTACAATGCAAATCTAAATAAACTCTTGGCCAAGTCACTGTTTTATTATTCCAATCTTTTTTTTTAGATTAAGATCACCTTTTAGTGAGAAATAAAAATAAACAAAAATCTAATTCACGAGACATGATTATACAAAGATTATTCACATTGGAGTTAATATTTCAAACAAGTAAATTGAATAATAACACAGCGATTTTCAGTAAGCGGGGTGCTGGCCACGACCGGGAGGCGATAAATAATAAAAAGCCTTCTCCACTTTAGGACTTGCAAAAATCACAATTTATAGAGCATTTTAATTTCACTTAGCCGATCCATATTTTACATGTGGCGGCGCGCCCGACCGTTCTCGGGACTCGAATTAATACTAAATTGAAATTGTAAAAATGGAAATACAATTTTCTCGTTGTACACGGACGGCCCGCTACCTACAGGTGTTGCCAGAAATGTGTTATAATAACAACGTTTCCTTAATATTTTTGAGTGGGTCTCTTTGTGGGAAAAAAACTGTCAAGTACGGGACACTCGGCTTCTTTGTGAGGTTTTCCGCAATTCTTCATTTGTTTTCGAGTAGTTGGACTGAGTATGTCTTCAGTCACTTGGACATGTAACTAAAACATTACAGTAATCAATGGTAGTCACTTTTTTGCCTTTTTATGTCAGGTACCTAATGTTTGTGTTAACTATATTGAAACACTCGTAGTTTATCTTTTATTTAATGTAAACATGTTAATAAGAAATTATGAACATAATATAATGCCCCTAATTTAGGAATACCGATATAACCCACAAAGCTACCTTTCCAAGAAAACCTTCAACATAATGACGCACCTCATTTCAAATCCCAGAAATGTTAAATTTAATCAACTCCCTATATATTAACTAATGCTTAAGTGCCTATCTTTTTTTATTATATTGTACAGTTATACACAAACGCTCATTTCATTTCGCTAAAAATTCACGTAAGCGGTTTCATAATGGAGTTTTCCTGTGATACTGTATGCCGGAACAACCTTTTTTTAAAGCTTATGATAATGTGAAATATCTTAAATTAATTCGAATTTTGCCGCCATTTGGACCGACGCGTCTTATCTCAAGTTTTAATTGGTTTTGTTGAGGTAATTTTGCTCTGATATATTTTTTGTGAGATTGGGACACATCAGTGAGGAATTTAAATAAAACCACGGGCTGTGGCTGGAAAAATGACTCAAAATAGATAGGTATCGTAAAATAATTTTTTTATCGAGCTTTGGCTTTATACACAGATAATAAACCAATAATCCATTTTTTATTTGTACTTCATACATCGAAAAACAATCGTACCCCTTCCTTGGTAACGTATTAAATCAGCTCAGGTCTTTATAAGATTCATGGCTTAATACACTCGCATCTCATAGTCGTATACGAAAACGTATAGAGAGAAGGGCGTTCGTGTATGGAAATTGAAAATAACGAGGGCCTCCGTTCACACCGCGCATCAAGCCGACTATATGCAACCCAACCACTTCTAATCGACCTCTAGTACACCTTCCGATAACCCGTATCTCGCCCGATCTTCACACCGATACAGGAGACGTGGGGGCTCTCTTAAACTTGGAGCCACTACGCGAGCTACGAGTGGAGAGGCCCTTTACCGAATGGAGTTACGTCGTACTTATCTTTAAGGGGACGTGCCTTATTTTCTTCCACTTGCAAAAGAGGAACAACTCAATTCTCTCGTACAAAACGATGGTAATAAGCTTATGAATGGTTTTTGTTATTCCAATCGGTGTAAAAACATTTTATATGTGCTACAAAAATTTATTTTATCGATTTCCTCCACGTACACCCTTTTTTAAGACGAACAATTTGAATTTCTGATATCAACTAAGTTATACCATAAAATTATTATATCAATTTTAGATTTCTATGAATACGATGAGTAAAGCTGCTGCTGTTTTTCTAACACGGTGCCCAAATCATGTCAGAGTAATGAAAATAAATAAATACAATTTAATTTTCTGCACTTTTTGAAAAAATATCCAGAATATAAAAGGTACATTATCTCTGAGGGAAGTGTAAATTACAATGATCTGTGAAAAAAACCAAACTGAAGCTAGAGCGGGTTGCTACCTAGTTTCGTATACATTGAGATTTTTGTACTAGCTACAGCGGGTTGCTACCTAGTTTCGTATACATTGGAATTTTTGTACTAAATAATACTCGATTGTAGTGTGCAGAAGACAAGTCCCGATGTTATAAACAAAAATAACAACCAAATGCTCGTACGGGTAGTTGCCGATATTCGCGTATTCGCCACGGTCTGTGCAATACGATTGAAACGCTGCTCTGAGAAAACAAATGATAATGTACTTTTGGTACGGTATTGTGCGATTATTTTCCGATTTATTATAAGCATTTATATTACTTGCTCTGTTAATTTGTGAGTTTGTTAGTATGGGTCAAATCTTGGAAGTCCAATTAAAACCTCTTCACGTCAGATTGAACTTATATTTTGTGCACTTGTCTTTGTTATCTCGTAGATACGACACCTACTGTACAATGAAGCTGGTCCTGGATTTGATAAGATAAACCAATCGAGTTTGGGTTCATTTATTTGGTTTTCGCAAATACTAAGCTAAATGATATCCAGGATCAGAAAAACGGTGACGATAGGTGGTCATAGGAACTTTTGCAATACCTAAACAAGTTAAACGCATAATGTTTGGACTCATTTAATTTGTTTTTATATACACTTACCTACTAGAAAGCTTATTTTTTTTAAGAAACACTAAAATTCACAATATAAAAATAGTCATCAACGCGCACAAAAGTGGTTATATAAAAATTCATTTTTAAATAAAATCTAAAAGATTCGTAAACCTTGTACTAAAAGTGTGTGAATACTTAAAAAATAAAAGAGTCTCTTTTTATTAAACTTTAACTTAGGTAGGTTTCCTGTTCCTCTTCGGTTATGCACAATAGAACTTAAATGGCTCAGGCGGCAGCAAGCGTAACCGCTTGCCTTTAATTTATGCATGAAGAGATTTTGATACTGTTGCCGTAACGGTTATCCTGTTACAACTTAAACGAATCGCTTGTCAGCCTGCTACTGACCAACACTAGAGGCAAATAAAGCATTATATTGTGCGATTAACGATTTTGCTCATTCATTTAGGAATTTGACTAGTAGAACTAATACATTGCAGGCATAATATGGGATATAATGAGAGCCACGGGGATGAAGTATGTCACGCGTGAAATCGTGAAGCACAGTAAAGGATAAGACTAAGACTGGACAAATAGACAAACATATAAAATGATAAATAATATGACAAATAGATTTGTAAGTCTGACTAAAATTGGGTACATACTTTCAACAAATCTTTATAACCATTATCTAACCTCTCACTTCAATTACTTCTTTAACAACTTAATGTATCATTTTTCATTCTAAATACAACTCTTTTAATGAGGTTTCTTTGAAGATAATTTATCTTCAAAAATATAATTATTATGTCATTCAAAATAAGCCCATTACCTTCTTCAGTGTTAGGCCCAAACTATTGAAATCGGCCCGATAATCCACTTGACTGTTTTGTTCGAACAAAAGTCGAAGAAAATAAATACAGGATAGCGGAATCGAGGTAAAACCCTAAACCGCAATGTCAGGAACAAATAGCGGTAACTCCCGTATTCATGGTTCATGGCTGCAGCCTCGGGTGGAAACCGATAGCAATTACTGGCGAAATTAATATCACGCCCAAATGCTACTCGCTCATTTATACGTATCGACTGCAATATTGTCTCCTTTATTAGTTGCCGGGACAAATGCTAGCTCTGTCGTAATTCCGCCCTTATTCCACTCTTCGATTGGCGCATTTCTTATTTAATCTTGACGGCAATTAATGCTTTTTACCGGCAAGGTTCTGTGGCTGACGTTGACAGTGGTTTGATATCGATCTTCGATAACTGCGTAGTAAATAAATGAAGTATTAAAACTTAATCATTCTTTGATTAAATTGTTAATAGAAAATTTCGCTGTTTACCTAATGTTTGTCCCCTACTGGTGGACATTAGGAATAAACTTGCAATCCGTCAGTTTACGACAACGTTACTGAAATCTTCTTTTAGGGATCTAGGGATAGTTTATAAGTAGAATAGGATATAAAAACAACTCATTTCTTTGAATGAGTCCCTCAGTGGTAGATATCAAAACCAAAAAAACATCGTTGTCCTCTACGATTTGGTTTTCATAATTAGTAAATTTCTTGACAAAAAAGTTACTTTAGGTAAGAAAGCTAATATTATTTAGTCAAAGCTGTTTTATACTAATTTGTTGGAAATAAATATAACTCCGAATTATATTTACGAAGTACCTGCCTAAACAATAACTAAGTGATTTTGTCTTTATTATCAATTACTGATACAATATACAATAACAGTAAATTAGTATAATTAATTGTAGTCGCGAATTTGATAACATTAATAATTCTCTTTCATTAGATTCATTAGATCAATTTAGGTTATTAGGTATTTCATGTTATTACGTAGTTAAGTACTGACATAAATTACTTATTATTAACAAAATTTAACTTACCTACTAACACAAACGAATTGTATATGAGCATGTTCTTGAATTTCACATGATGTGCACTTGTTACCCAAAAGATATTTTTTTCGGTTTGAATGTCCTTACAAATACCAGTTTAAAAAATAAAAATGGTTATTTTTGTCAATGCGGAATGTTTAGTTAATGCCAAGGTGATTTAATTTAAAATACGACTACCTACCTACTTTTATGATTAATATTTATTAACAGCTTTATTATCATTTAAAGGAGGTAGGTAACATAAAACACGCTATTTGGCCTGCGCACTGCAAATATATTATATAATATTTCTTTTTACCATTAGTATTAAATCCAAGATAGGTATAAAATATTTTACCTATTTCTGTATCTAAGTACAACTAAAATTAGTCACATCATCTTACTCTCACTTCTATAAGAACAAAATTATTTTCTCATTGCAATATATCTAATTAACTTCATAAACAAACAGTTTGTTTACCCAAATATTCCCTATACAACGAGTGAGGTATAAAATATACCGCAGCGAAATTAAGTAATCCAATAATTAATCTAAATGGACCGTACAGCCGAATGGTTCAAAACAATCAGCTCCGCCGCAAAATACGCGCATTAAATGAAGTGAATGGCCGCCTCCAGGGGATCCCTGATAAATTAAATTGATTAGAATCCTGTTCGATACCGGCCGTCGATGTAGCTCAGCGAAAAAATAAAGCCGAGTGAAAAATAACGAGTCTAGCTATAAATGATCACAATCACTATACACACCACTTAAATGAATAATTTCTTTTGTATTATCCTAACTGCTTTTATCTAGAGTTTTGGTGCTTCAATATTTATCTATTGTACATCTCTCGATGGGATTTTGCGAGACATATAATACTATTACGTTGTTCTGAGAAAATCGACAGCAGCTGTCACTAAAACTGGAACACCCTGCTTCCATTTAGAATTTTCGGGATCTCAATTTTTTTTGTCAGTAATATTTTATATTACTTTCAGATTTCTTTACTATTTTATGAATTAGTTATAACGAGAACTGGGAGGAAAATATATTTAAACATAAGTTTTACATTAGATACTTTATAGTTTAATTCTATTGAATTTGATTTCTTCGCTATTCACCTCCTAATACACACAAACTGTGTAATTTACAAGTTATAAATATAATGTATTATATTAAAGCATGTATTATTATACTAATATAATATATTATAATTAAAGGCGTTTTGCTTTACTTTTTATAAAATCATAAAATTGTTATTTTTTTGTATAAGCACTGTATAAAATTTAATTCTGCATGTACAACCTCGTCTTTCTGATGTCATAAAATAATTATCCAAGCCTGATTAAAGAGTGCACATTCAAGAAAATTACGGAGAAATTTTCTACGTAGAACTACAAAAGTTGCTATGAATAAGCTTGAATTTTCTATTAAATTTTAAATTTGAATTAAGATGATCTTATAGCGACGTTGCTTTAGTGCATTTTGTAAAATAGTGGTCAGTACAAATAATAATAGTGCAAAGCCTCAACCAACACTGAAAAGGCTTGCATTCGGTAGCTGAATCTAGGTTGGACTCCTCGATACGGCCCACATAGTGAAAAAGTTTCTCTCTCTGGAGTCCTGACTACCGGTAGCTTGGTTCCTGTAACCGATAACGGTGGGGTCTTATCGACACGAGGAAAGTTGAATATAACTTATACTGCCTTTATTCTCAAATGAAACAATAACTTGATGTAATTTATATTGACATAGAGGTGTCTGTGTCTATAGTAGTGCTAAGTGCGCCGTTAGCAGGGGGACTGTCGCAGCCGCTGGTGTACGTCGGTCGACTCAGCCTTATCGGTCTGAACACACGCCGTGTTTATTTATTACCAACCTACTAGCCTAGTAGACTTGTAGATGTTTCGCGACTGTTACAAGTTTGGCTGTAATATGCCGTCTGTTGTGAAGTGTATTGTAGTTAGTAGATAGTTTCATAGCCTTTATTGAATGTATAAGATGTACTGAGTCATGTTAGTTCAATATATTTGACAATTTGAACCGTTTTGATATTAACGTTGTGAAAAGTGAACTTGATAATAACACTAACTAGTACCTATCGAATTAAATGCGTTTCAACGAGACTCACATTACTAGCAATTTTATAATACATGCATTTTAAAGATTAAACACATTTATAGGAAAATGCCAAAAACATAAAGAAGCATTAAATAAAATGCATAGGATTATGCCTTGCATTATGGAATAATCCCTGTGCCGCAGTAGGGGTTTCATAAATATAAGATATATTACCCATTAATTAACACAGAGTACTTTCTAACTAACGGTTATATAAAATTCAAAGCGAACTTGACTTCTGCTTCTTTACTCAAACTTTTCATTCCTTTTTTTGAAGACTGCTCCCGCACGTAACCAATCTGGCGTATGACTTACAATAAACTAACACAAAGAACACAATAAGAACCACTATTTATAAAACAGATGAAATAAATTTTGTAATATACTGGTATACCCAAATTTGCAACATATTTGATCCCTTGCTATGGACAATAACAGTACACCGGAATCCGATTTGAGTGATGCAAACTGGCATGTTAGTTGACAGTATCGAATCAACTCGCCTTTGGTATGCTTCAAATTAAACCAAATGTCAATTTGGACAATAGGTTTAGCTATAACATGTTTTGAACATTTAGACTTGAATTGCAACTTTTAATATATTTTGAAAAGAATTTAGGTAGGTGTATTTATATATAATTTCTTAGCTGACTGTAGGGTTAAAACTGGCGCCAGGTTGCGTGGGAGTTTGGCTTTCCACCTAAGATTTCGGGCATTCCACTACCAAACACAATGCACCACACGTGTAGTGTACAGTAACTGCCCTCTTTCTCTTCAAATATCGATATAGGTATAATTATGTGGAGAGAAAGAGTAAGAGTCTGATGAGCATTCTCTCTACAACTACTCGAGGTAAATATTCTCGTACAGAATTACATACGTGTTGTAAATTAAACTTTAATGCGATACGGATAAAGTTTATATTCATTTAAATGTGTGTAACCTGTGTATAAAATACTGTTAGTTATTCTGTGGCCACGGATAATGGTTAATCTACTTAGTACACAAATAGCATACCTTCATGTATCTACCAAATATCATTTTCAAATTTTGATTGCTACTATTAAAATTTACATATCAACCAGATTTATACATAGACAAATACCTATCGCACCATTGTTTCCAACAATGTGTAATTAGCATCAAGTTTCCTGTCGTACAATTAGTACGACGTTACATTTCTCCATTGCGATTCTCTCGTGGCATTCTTGGCAGCAACTTGTTGTGATAAGCAGAAATACGATCAGCTTCAGTTGAAATTTAGGTACATTCCTTGGAATATGGAACTGTTCGTTATGATTTGAAATTTATTGTCACCCTTCTTTAACACCGTCACTATGTATTCTTAACTAAGAATGTGATTATTGAGCTATATTTGACTTCAGGTTGTTTATTTTAAGTGACCAACACACACAGAGTCCATCAAATTGTAATTTTGCTACGCAATACAAGCTAGACACATAGTATTGAAGCGATTTCACGTTATTCATAATAGGAAAGGAGGCTGATAGTAGATTTCTGCCTAATTTCGCATAGAGTCACTGAGTTTACAACTTACCTTAACGACTATACTTAGTATGAACTAAGTGCGAAAAATATGTCATCCAGTGATACGATACGGCGATAAGACCGCCTATTGTACTGTACTAGTTGAGTGTATTACTGGTGTACAAAAAGCATATTCTATTTTATATTTAGTCTTAAAATCAAGTATCGTATTATTTTCGTTGTTTGAATAAGAATACGTAAATGAAATGACATAATCTTCAATTAAAAGTAAATAAAAATACATTACATTTAGATGTAGATACAGCGATTTTCATTTCTGACTGTACCTAAATAATTAATCTTCCAGGCTCATCAACGTCGTAAAAGCAATAATTCATTGCATATTATTATTTGTTTACAATATGCGTTGAACATTGTTTGTCGAATGAGAACAAGGATATTGCGATAGAGGCCGCTGTGTACTTAGTTAATAATTACATAAGCTACGGGTATATTCGGTCTATTGATTAGGTCTCCAGTATTTGCAAACATATTGCCAGCACCATAACGTTGGCCATAATTATAATTGGTTACTCTATAAATTTGAGTGGGAACGGACCCTCACCTAGTGTTCATAATTTGGATAGTAAGATTTACGAGAAGTCTCAGGCTAGGCAAAAAGAGAAAAATATCTGTATACATAAGTAGATCAGAGTCAGATAGAATACCCCGTTGAACGTATAGTGAAATGTAGGTATTTAATACATTTAATACACCTCTGTCTATATAAAAATGCACCTAGTTGAATTCAATATATTGTTTGTTTTTGTATGATTAATGGATTGATTACAATATATTTGTAATCAATCCATTAATCAAATGTTGCATAATGATGACGCATAACATTATCATTAACAAACTGAAAATAAATACTTGTGCAGTACGAAAATGTTAGTAATGTTGAATTGCAATAACTTAATCATTTTATATTTTATGCTACAGAACTCTATTATTCAATGTTCACCGTAATGACATACGATTTGGTAACAAATTTAATTTGTAATTATGGTATTAAATAATACAGCAGTTGAAAATTTTGTTCAAGAGAAAAAATTGATGTTATTACACTGAATGTTATTTTAGCATGTCCGATATTTTTTTCTTAGTAAATAATGCCACGTAATTACCGAATTGGTTCTTCAAATCAAATAATAATAATAATACCTTTGACTAAATATGCTTGTTACTAAATATAATGTACAGAATCAGTAAACAAACCAAATAGACCCAAATTTAGAGAGAGAATTCGATAGATTTACTATGCACGTTCTAGGCCCTTTATCAGATCAACTCAACCCAGCAAGCGTGAGTACTTTCTGATTTTTTCTGAGTATTCTGTCCCGAGACTCTAGAGGACCACCTGCCTGTCCTAGTCCTAGTTATTTACTTTTGGGACGGGTGATCAGCCTCACCTTTGTTGGCCATTTCACCCACGAGAACCCCATTTCCTAGTCATAGGTCTAGTGTTGAATACGTCTTCCTACACAAATACTTCTTCAAGCTCTAGGAGTGGTTTACAGCTGGTCCAAAGGTACAAAAAGCAAATGTGTCCTAGGGATTGTAATAAATAGTGTTTTTATCTGACCAGTTCCTACTTTCCTACCTTATCCAATATTTTTTGCAGAAAACAACTCAAATATCGTTGCGTCATTTATCACGTAGTGTATTTGTAAATACCCAGGTGGTCATCATATATGACAAGTAATATTATCGGATATACGAGCTGTTGCAATTAACTAGGAAACGATCAGTCACAATAAAATAATGCATTCGAAATAATTATTCAGACGCTCGTAATCTATGTACTGTTTTGTAATTAATTTGTGGCCTGTAACGGAAAGCTCTCCTCGTATAGATTAATGGATGGCGATTATTGCAAGCACACACTTTATTACGACACAACAATGTATAATTGCGATGTCTGTGTTTTATTTTCATTTTATAGAATACTCTAAACATAATAGCGTGGGATGTAAAAAGATCTACGAGTATTTCAAATAGGAAAACAGACTTATAATCAGTCGCACTTTATGATATAAAACAGAAAAAGTCAATCGGGCCGGTTAATTAAGATTATGCATATCTGAAGATAAAATGAAACCCTTGTAGAGTCATTATCCTGTCTGTCTGTCATCTGTCGATACGTCTGTCAGTACGAATCACGAACAAAAAGTAAAAATTTGACAAATTTACCACATTCCTAAATTTAGATGCATAGGAAAATAAAAACAAAGAAAAAGGTTTTGATCAGTGCTCTCGGTTAATGGAGTGAAACATTGTTTAAAAAAGTAAACATTTATATTATCTAAAATTCGGGAGTCCCCATTCCACTTAGTTGCTGGTAAGAATTACCTACGGTGTGGTTAAATAGCTCCCGCCAACTCATAGCTCTGATCAGCAAGAAGTAAAATGAAGGCTTTTCAAGGCTACGAGATAAAATGTTTTGTCTGTAAATGACAAGGCATAAGAGATGCCACAATGGCGTCTCGTGAGTGTTCCTTATAGGGAAAAAATAATACAGTATGAAAAATTAGTAACCCCAGAAATGATAGCCCGAATACGCCAGTTACTGGTGGACTCTCTATTCTTTCAGTTCTATCGATTGGAATACAATCGATTCATCGTGTTCTCGGTGGGTTGATTCTTTACCCAAAGATAGCAAACGAGCACTTGATATAACTAAATTCTCCTACATACATAACTGTTTACGATAATGAGCGAAATCATGTTTATCATTTCAATCACTTTAATGATCACGATGAAATTTCTAATTACAAGCAAAAATGTTTAAACCAATAACATTTTTCACTTAGGCCGTACAAACTGACAAACTCTTTAGTATAATTATTCAAATGACCAATTAAATGTCAGTATGTAGTCCTTGCGTGTTAAAGTTATTGCCATTAATTTCATTTAACTGACCACATTTTTGAACTGAATTATAGCTTTATTCACACTTAACCTCGGTATTATAATTTATGACTTGGAGACATGATATAGTTTTCATAACATAATTTTTTCATCAGTTCTTCAAAATCTTTGTATCTCTCTTATTAACTTTATTATTACTCTTGTTAATTGTAACATTACTTGTATCTGCAATGCCGACCCTTATTCCTGTTACTCAGACCCCACAATCTCTTTTTACGAATAGGTACTGTACGCTTACTATTCGAATGTAATTTCGAACTCGCTCTACTGTAGTCACAGAAAACGTTACACTGTCCGTTCCGCTGTCTTAGACCCTACAATCTTACTTATAGCAAAATAATAGCTTATTTTAATAAACTTAAATTGAATAGCCGGCACAGTTAGTAGTTCCGGCATGGTTCGGACTGCACTAAGCACTATCTAAATCGCAACCTCCGGTTAGGACGGGCGAAGCTCCACCGACATTATTTCCACTTCACCAAAATACATTAGGCAATAGTTAGCCATTAGGACGGTATTATTTGACCAGGCAGAGGTGGCGTGCTGGCGGGTCGTTTTACTTCTATGAAATTTACACTGGCAGATACGTACCACGCTAGCAGACGACGACGGTCTGATATTAAAACGTCTGCAGCTTTTGTGCAGGAAACTAACTGGAACCGTTTAGACCGAGAGCTTCACCCGCGCTGAAGATAAAAGTTTATGAGTTATACATAAAACGATTTTCAAATCATATTTATGAGTGTCGTCCGAACATCTGCAATAGCTAGTTCGCGAGAAAATTGATATCGTCGAGTACGTAATGCTTTCACGAACAATTTAAGTCTGGTATTGTGCTCAGCATAGCACAGGATGAGTTTTTTTTTTGCAATGGTTAGCAAATACGACAAAACTTTAATTTTGTCTTTTGCATGCCCTTTCAGTGTCTTTCGTGGAAATGTTTGTGTAGTTTTATATTATGTTATCTAATAAAGTTTACCTAAGTAAAGTTTTACTATTTGTGTTTAATCTACAATAGATTATTTATTAATTGAAATACACGACAAGGGACGAATTATCTTTTTAACGGTGTGGCGAAGTCAGCAAAATTTGAGTGTAATTTAATTTGCATTGCGGCCAAAATAAAGGCGACAGCGACAACGGGGTGGGTGCAAGTATAATGACACGGGCGGCTTGCATAAATCAGAGTAGCTGGGGTCCGGAATAACTTTCGAGTGAATCTGCTAATGAATTATTATTATTATTGTTGTGAAATATTTCGCATAACAACATTTGTATTGGTTGTGTATTGAATCTGTGCATAATTATGTAATAAAATTTGTTATTGAACTTTTTTGAAATAATAGGTTAACACAGTTCTCCATTATCATTCAATTGAACATTGTTTTTTTAAGTTTTCCATCTATAAAATATTATGCAAAAAAAAACATAGTACTTACATAATGTATTTTTTGGTTTCCGTTTACAATAATATTATAAACATCAAGTAGGGAACCTTGTCATAATATTTTAAGAAAGGAGAAAGGCCTGCGTAATTATACTCATGAAACCTGGAAGTGAAGAAAAATGCAAAACTAAAGAGCAGCGTAAGACAGACCTGTTGGAATCCCAGGGGCGTGAATCCGACTGGCACTTTATCGGTTTATTAAATGTACTCTCTATGTAATTGACTAACTTTTTTTTCATTCAAATGAAACATATCTGGTGAATTTTGCAGCAGAGTTGACTTTACTAAGATTAAAGTCAGTTCATAAAATAACCCTCGCAGCATCGCGCTGCTCCGTCACGCTTGGCGAGTCAAAGTTTTCTGTTGCAACTAAAACGTTTCTTAAAATGCATTAATCATAGTATTCTGAATCACTTTGATATGAAAGTCTCAATCCTATTCCCGTTAAATAAAGTTAATAGTGGCGCGCACTCAATCTTGCATGAACATGGGCGTATCGCATGCGATATCTTACTTCACGTTCGGTCCTACCGCATGTTTTGCATTTACTTTGAGGGTTTCAAGCCGGTGTATGTCTGAAAGGGTTTCTCTTCAAAAAAGGGCTCATGTATAATAGATACTTAAAAATACATTCATGGTCTCACCTTGATAAGAATTTCGCTTAATTAAAATAAAGGTTGAAGACAAAATAAGTGGGTACTTAAGTTCACAGCAAGAGGAGCAACCACAATCATACTAATATTAACCGTAAAAAGTCATCGCTGAAAATGAAACGCTCCTTTAATTTTCTCGAAATCACCCAAGCTCGATCTCGGTTTTAATTCGACAAGGAGAAGCTAGCAATCAAAAGAACTAACGGCGGCTTCAACGAGGCATTTCCATACGCGAGGGGGGCTTTGCAAACGACACGGTATTAGTTCGCAACTGATTACATTCCTCGCCGCCTCCGCTGCAAACGACTCACAATGAAGTAGCGACGAATAAACTTCATTACGCCGAGTTAAGCATGGGAAATTATAAGGAGGAATTATCTTCGAATGGCGGCGGTGGCACGTACGCTAACACTTCGGGATTATGGCCTAAGGCACTCGTAGGACACGTCGCCTGCCCCGATCATTGTCGCGCCGTTCACATTATACGGCTTCAAAGTTAATATCTATGTACCTGGAATGTTCATCGTATTCGATTTAGGGAAGTGTGCCGACTCTGTTAAACGTTACTTTTTCGCTTTGTAGAATTGAATTCGGACGCCATTGGCTGACGAAGAACGCCGTCCCTTGAGGAAAGTAAATAGTGGCCCAGTGGAAGGCTTCGACAGAGGAGATCTAAATCGGCCTTTGTCTCGTGCTGAACGCTATTCTTTGAGAGATTTCCCATATTTGCCGACTTTTCGTGGATTGTATTGCATTGGAGAAAGGCTGCGGATATAGAAGAGCTGCGGTATCTCTCAATATTACAAATTATAATCTTTCACATAACATTTTGTTGTATTTAACAACTTAAATCATCCGTTCCAAAATTTTCAGGGATAATTAAATGTAGGTAACTACAAGTAGCATCGTATTCTCACTAAAAGCTCCAGTTTAATCAATACTACTTAATCACACTAATCTATTAGCTAAATGTGCTCCATAATTGTAAGTTGAAGTTAGTAACTAGGTATGCGGAGCTGTTTGTCGACGTACAGCGATCGTGTTTACCGCTACAAAATAAGTTTTAATTAATGGATTGGCACTTGGAGACACGCGTAACGGCCGGGGACAGCGTTCAGTTACAAACCCTCAACCGGACACTGCTGACCTCATACACGTTACTGGAAAGTATGGCCGCATAAATCGTCCCAAGCGACAAAAACCGCACGTCCTATGATTAATAAAAATGAATTTCATAATTACGTCGATGAGGGTAAACAAAAAGTTACAACGACACTTTGTCATCGTCTGACATGAGTATTACAGAAGTTTTTATATAAATTCGATACTTAACTAAGGTGTAAGTATAAAAGCGTAAGAAAAACAATTTGCCAACATAACTAATAACAGGAAGTCACCTCGTTACTCACAAGTGAATGGTAGGTCGCCAATCTCGCGAGCGCGCCCTCCACTTCTCGACTTAATGAATGAGAATAATTTTGCCAAAATACTTCGGAGAGACGGGACACACGCCCCGGGAATTTTTCAATTTGCAACTGACATAATGTAATAAGAGTTACACCGTGAGGATGCCGGCGTAACGTAATTAATAACCTGTAAAATATTACCTGTTACAATGAATTTAGAGGATAAAAGTTGAGTGATAAATTTAAATAACAAGGAGGGCGGCGTGTGTTCAGAACGACTACCCGAAATACTTATGAATAGTTTGTCCGGGTGATAAGTGGGTGTGTCTAGAAGCTTTACGGGAATCGCAAGTTTGTATTCGCCAGCCTAATGAACGCGTGAACGCGGAATAACTTCGCAAAAGCTTGAATAATGTATGCTTTAACGAGATGTTTTTCTTGAGGGAATCTCATTAACCCACTTTCTGATTGTGTGAATGTAAACTTTAGGAAGTTCTTATTCTTTAGTGAGAGGAATCTTTTATGAGTTCGGTAAATCAAATCATCCCCTAAATTAAAGCACCCGTTTTTTGTCTGTTTAAATATATTCCGAAACAGTGCCATTGTTTTCCAAACATTCTCCGTATATTGCGTGAATTTCTAAAATTTTAACAACAATGCCTTTTGTATCATATTGGTTCTTACATAATCACATACAGATGACTGGCTAAAATCGAATTCCCTTTATTACGACCATAAAATTTACCGATATTATCTCAAGCGAGCCAACCGGGCCATAAAAGTAATCCTTCTATTTTAATGGTCCTCCAACCTGCGGGATGCAACAATGTGTCCAATTTGCCTCGCAGTTACCCATTCCTGACACCTTCGCCAATTTTATATGAGTACACAATTTGAATTCAACATTAATATTATACATCTCTACATGTCATGTACAACTAGTTATATAAATACCTATGCTTGTGTTAGATAACTATTTCTACTTCTGCTTTAAGTGTGTTTTTGGTAAGCAATAGCAGTAAATTAACGTTACAAGATGTTACATGAACAATCATAATGGACTTGTTTTTCTGTTGAACTAAAACCAATATAGCATTTTAAATATTTACATAAAATCCTTCGCCCAGCGTTGTTTAATCGGCGCGTTAAATTCGAGAAAAGTCGAGAACACATCAAATATTAACTCAGCTCGAGCGTTGTTTCGACAAATGGGATAATATTGCGCTCATGCATCTAAATCTAAACACGTTTATTTTCAGATGAAACTTAACCGACCTTATGAAAATAATTCAGTAAGTAATTCGTTCTGTATAGAAAATCGAATAGACTGAAATCGTTTCTTTTTCTCAGAGCCCCCTGAATCACCATTAATCAAGTGGAACTCTGAAGTTTCACGCTACCTTCCGAATCTAATTTCGCAAACAAAGAAAACGAAAACCTGTCTACCTTTATCAATCAAAACTGTTTGAAAATTCTATTCCGTTAGTTCGCACTGCGGAGTCGTGCAATGGAGACAATTGGAAAAATGTATCACGAATAAAAAGTCGTATCGGAATGTAATATCGAGAGGACGCGGCTCGGAATATTCTTGTCAAGTGAAAATAAAGGGTCAGGGAAATACAGTGACAGGTTGTGAGTGGACGGTGGTCATCCGAAACGGGCACAAGTTTCGAATAAATAAACCCGGGAGCAAATAACAACGTCACCTTCACGTGTGCCGTCGACCGTCATTGAAAAGAGCACCTGGTCTTATATGACACATTTCTGACAGAAAAGTCAATCCATTGTTAAGTCAACTTCACTTATGAGCAGATTTTGTATGAAAAACTAGGTTGGAGTCTGGTGGCTTTGGCTGTTAATTCAACATTTGTAATATTTTTGTAAGTTATTTAGTTATCAAGAGGTTACGTACGGAATGGATTTATTTTAATATTAACAGATTGTAACTAATTATTGGTAATCAATTTCAGTAGCAATTTTCAGGGTTGTTCAGACCATTTTCGACACGTGTACATAATTTCGTCAGAAGCGCTACCCGAAGCTTCGTAACCGATTCAAGGATATCCATATGTGCCAATATAGATTACCCTCGAGATGTAGGTACTCCTGTGGTCTGAATTACAAATAAAACTAAAGAAACAAAGTACCAATATACCTACCCATTTTCAAGATATTGCAATCCTATACCAAAAGTTGTGATGTTACAAAAACTACTATCCAAATCCTTATCATAACCAATTTTACTACAGTACATTAATGCTTATTAAAGCAGTTAGTCGTGACAAGCTTATTCGGCTAATATAATATAAGATTATTTGGTAGCATGTAAAGATTTAACAACTCAGTTTATTGATTATAACATACTTATTGCATGACGGAAGCTACAAATATATGATTTATAATCTCCGCTGTGACTTGGAAAGGTTTATGTCTTTCGAATGCTGCAATAAAAAAATGTAATACTTAAGTTTACCAGATTTTTAGGTTACGGGCACGACGAATGTCAATGTGAACGGTAGAAACTTTAAACGTTTACATCGAGGGTGACAGGTGTTCCTACTATCATCGTTTACGATTGTGACTTCCAACAAATGTTGTTTTTACGGTTTTTCTTTTCAAACGCTAATGACGAACCAAAACAGTATAAAATGGTGCTCCAAAACTGTTATGTGTGAGTTTGTTTTGTCGCAAGCTTTGTAGCCCAAGACATAAATAGTGGTACCTATACATGTAGGTAAGATTTTTCCAACTCAGGGTCTTTCTTGACAGAAAACTCGTAGTATCTGCCGTAAAACAGACTATATTTCCTTTTACAACTGCCAAAGCTTCAAGTGTTCCAGGTACGATTTCAGCACGAAGTAAATATGTGTTTGATCCACGAACAGCTGTCCAAATCCTACTACTATACGGAGGCCACAATGGTCTCATCGCCTATACCTGTGCCGAGTATTATGTACACGTAATTACCAGACATTGGTTTAAGTCGGGTACTGTTTGTGTCCCTAAACGAGTTTTGTGGTCAACTCCCACGACAGAGGGATTATTTCGCAGCTCGTGTAGTTGTCTTTCTTCAAGTTTATTAAATAAAGTGGGTGAACATTATTATCCCTTTAAAATATCGTTTGTACTATCGAAATGCGTTGTAGCATGCATGATAGATATTCGTGACATTGTTAGTAATAAAAATCACCTTTTGCCTTGTATGGCGCCATTATCATTGTAATTTTGGCAGATTCAATTAAATAATTCAACATTAAATTCACTTGATCTCTTAGTTTTTAAGTTAGTTTAACCGAATTTAATGCAAAATTAAATAAGACAGACAATAACATATAGACTGTAGAATTGAATGATAGTTTCACATTTTAATTCAGAATTGACTTTTTTGGAATTTAGAAAGTTCCAAAACTTGATTAAAAAAAAAAGAAAAGAAATTTTCAAATCACTAAAAAACTACGATCACCAGTGTTTTATATTAATTAAGACATTAGACTTGTGATCACCACTTACAACGCAGCTAAACCGCTCAATCTGTAATAACATCGACATTGGAGACCCCGTATTGTTTTAGTCGCTTTGATTCCAAAGCACAAATGTATTTAACGATTATTTACAAACAAATAGTACTCAGTTCAAGTAATTACTTCATAAAGTTAACTTGATACAGTACAAATTGTTAATAGCTATGAGGTTTTCAGCGTCCTATCTACATAATATTGCTTCTTTAATATGCTAGCCGACAAACGACTGAAGCGAAATTGCTTTTTTCACTGTGAGAAGTCAATGAAGACAGTACGATAGTGGGGGCGCTTCTGATATGTTTGCCTAGTCAAATGCGATGGAAATGCGGATCAGATTCTTAAAATCTTTTTAAAGTGTTAACGGTTCTATCAAATGCTGAAAGCGTGTAATTATATTTGAAGCATAAAGTATTTTGTCTTATGGTTTGAATATTTTAACGACGTTATAGATGGAATTTTTCATAAGTTGATGTGATATTTTCTGATTTTTTTCCTGCAGCTTTGTGTTTTAAACGTCTCTTAAAACATACACTTATTTCTTTATTTGATAGTGCTACACAAACATACATACAATTTATGTCACGTAATATTCCATATAGAAGATGATGAAGATGAAGAATCTTTCCATAAACGAAGGAGAAAAAGGTGAATCAAAGGGCATTCCTAATTTTTCTACCATTAGAAGTGAACTATTTCTATATTTTTTTTACTACTATTACACATAATAAGCTGCCAGTCAATATCTCACACAATAGAATATTCCTCACAAAACTGGACTTACAAATATATAAAGCGTTTATAATATATCAATACCATTTATTGCTAACTTTCAGCTTCTTGTCTGACGGTATCTGTGAAACACGCGTGTGACAGACCGATTTCGATTCCATTCGTTTATCTATTTTTTGTACAAAAAGAATCAAATAAATGGTATCTGAAATTTAGTTATTATTATTGTACACTTGCAAGCAGACAGACAGAGAAAAACATTAAGTTTTATAAGATTTCAGGATTTGAAAATGTTGTTAGTTCAATGCACATTGATATGCTGTGCTTCCAATTATAGCGTCTAGACAGACGGGGTTCGAGTGTAAAGGCGTAGTTTGTTATTTAAAAGCAACTTTAATACTACGCATCGGTTGCACTAATGTGCCTTGTCACACCGCATGTCACAACACACGACGAACAATATTTTTATTGCTTTACATAGGTGTAACAGGAGAAATCGACGCCCCCAAGGAATAAACCCGTATTGTACTATTACTGGGTTATTACTGTTATTGCATTTTCGGTATCTATGGGTCGGAATACACCTGTGTAATTTTTTTCAAATTTTTCCTGCGATAATAGCCAACTATTTACCTTATGACACCTTTATTCTTCGGAAAAGTGTTAATTTTAATGTACGAGAAGAATATCATAATACATTATTACAAATTCATTTGTGTGGCTACATTTCGGTAAAGTAATATTACTGCAAAATATTTTCTATTAATTACTGGTTAAAGCGATTACAGGTTTATTCTCGTGATTTATGAGATACATATTTTCGGTAATACTCTGTTACAGTAATCATTTGGGTAAACTTTGGTCAGGCTTACGACGGCTGTCATAATAAAAATAAGTATCCACAAAAGTCTATAGGACCTGGACCTGTATGTAATAGTAAATTGAACTGTGGTAGCAAATTTACCTCTTCAGACAGGCAAAATTTATTAGATAAATTTTATAAACTAGCTGATTGAGAACAGCAATGGCTATACATTGCTTAATATACAGTACATAATATATACAGTATGTATTATATTAAAACAGAAAACATCAAACGAATTACTCTAGAACGAAAAAATAATCGCACACTTATATATATAAAGAAAATAAATATTAAATATTTATTTTCTTTAAGAGATGTGGAGGTTTTGGTTTGTAAGAAAATTTTCCTAAATATTTTACAAATTAATGAACAAATGGTATACACAGCAATAGAAAAATTTAAAACAGACGTAAGCACAATATTAGACCTCGAAAAATTAGCTCCAGCACAGAATCGAGTACCTATTTTATAACGCTAGGACAATTGGAAGTGGCCTAAAAGTTTTGATTACCGATCAGTGAGTCAGTCAGTCAATGGCAAAATTAGCTATATTCACAAGGTCATATTTCAGGATCTACTGAAGCTATATCTATGAAATTTGGCATACTGCTTTAGTACTAGTATATGATTACGTAGGTACTTGCAATTTCTTCTCTGTACTTGCAATAGAGACTGAGCTACACGGGTGGCAAAAGTGGGTTGAAAAGGTTCGTGTAAATAGCGCAGCCTGTTGCTGGAACTTTTCCTGCGCACTGATATAAATGACAGCACTATTGCTATATTCGATTAGACCGCAATCTTCTATGGGTATTTTCCACTATATACGAAAGTACCCAGTCCCAGTATACAACTGCACCATTTTTGATGCACTTCGTAAAAAGGTTATTGTTAGGTATGTTCGGCATCAACAAATTGCAAGGCGAGGCTGCACCAAAATTGGTAGTTGTTTGCTACAATTCCTCAAGTCCGAACATGAACGAGGTATTAGTAAATTCTACCTCTATTCAGAAGGCTGTTATGTTCAAATATATCCATAACATACAGGTTTTTTAAAACTGGGCATAGCCAAAACGACGGCGGTTAGATGTTAAAAAAATAGTTAATCCTTTATATTGGCATCATCTGAACAAGACAAGGTTTTCTTTAAATATGATTTTGATTCTCTTTCTTTGTTTTTTATTCTATTCTGAATTAGATTTTATGAGTTCATTTCAAACGAAATGACGCGGGCGAAAACCTAAAACAGTTTCGTTGGTTGAGGCTGATATTGTATTGGAACGTGCCTATCATCAACCTCTTCCCATAACCAAGGCGTTGCCTACTGATTTAGGTAGATCTGTATGCAACAGTGGAGCAATTCCACAGTACTACCACCCATTTTATGTTGCTTTAGTGTCTGTAGAAAATAGTGAACAAGATATTGATGATGATACAATGAAAATCGTGATTAAGTACTGCTTTTGATGTTTTTATTTCTTTATATTTTTTATATTACAATTGTGATCTAATTAAGGACTTTTTACCCATTAAAAACAATATTCTGACGAATTTTATAAATTTTCTTTAATTTTTCCTTAGAGATACTGATAGTAAATTTATTTACATAATCTGTTTCAGCGATTACATTAAAATATGATTACCAGAAAGACGTATAATATGCCAGTTACTATACTTTACCATTATAAGGTTATTAAAATGTTTACCGTAATAAGTCGGTAACTGAACATTACATTTATCTACTTATGAAAACATACATCGTTGGAGAACTCAGTAAAGTAGTGTTATGTCTAAGATTTTTAAGAAATTATTTTTATATTACAAGAATAATTCGGTAAGTAGATGTTGTTGGAATATTGTTGATAGTTCATGGTGCTAATATATCAATACCCTAAAAACTCTTAGAAAATATTTTCGGTAATTTGAACTTTGGTGAATATCTAATTATGTGTTTAATCAATAGTCACACGGCTAACTATGGTCTGTTTGGGCAAAAATTAGCTTTCCCGTCGTATTAAAATGTTGACATAATTATCTATTATAGAAAAGTTAGGACCGAAAAACACTAATCTTTTTCTCCTGTAAAATTTGATTTTTGCGATTACCAGTTTATTCCTCGGGGACGTCGAAATAGTTTGTACCGATACTTTAGCTGCAGTTTAGATTTTTTCATGCTATCCATATTTGCTACAAGAACACGGTCAATTGGTCATTTGTATGATAACATATTCTATAAGCGCTATAAACTTCCTAAAATGTCAGTCATTAGCACAAGCCTGTATAGAGTGTATAGTACCTACAAAGGCATAGACTGAGGAGAAAATTGAGATGTGAAATCTTTAAGTGATAATAAGGTCAAAAGGCATTCGGTATGTTCTATACATTATAATCATTAAATTATAAAATATTAAAATTACAAAGCTAATTAAGGCGACAGAAAATATGTATACGTTTAGCAAGATTATCTAATACATTTTATATTTCGTAAAGTTCAATGGACTCAAACTGCAGTCCTCACAATTATTTATTCTACCACAACATCTTTGAATCCCCTCAAAACCTAGATATGTTCTGTTTTGTTTCATAGTCCTACAGAGAAATGTTAAGGAAGCAATATTATGCAAATCCAAGCTTGGATGCCGCAAATATAAAAAGCTCTCGTTCGCCTCACACTTTGCATCTCAAGGCTATGCATCCGACTGATACCGAGATGCCCCTAGAGAAAAAATGGAAACGCAATTTGAAATTCTATGCGTTTTAGAAGCACCTGCGTGAACTTTGTTACAGTGTGCGTGAAAATAAGAATTTAAATTTTACCTACACAAATATTTTGACCTATTATAATTTTGCTGAAAAAAATAAAACTAAAGCAATTCTAATTCATACAATATTGACTTCTAGACTATTCAATCAAATGAAATTAGAACTAAGTCCAATCGACATTTAATTGGTTGCGAATTGCTTCAACAGTGGTGTCGATTCTGACGCGCAATTTCACTAAACTTAACTAAAATCTCCTAAATTTAAATTTCGATTTTATCTAGTTTTACTTGTTTCGGAATTTTTTTTTAATCGTTAAATATTTTGTGCGTGCATGTATGAAAACAATTAGGAAAGTTGAAGAAGCGAAAGGAGTATAAGTACCAAGATCGTAGCAAGTGGAAAGATGTTGTCTCTGCCTACCCCAATGGGAAAAGGCGTAATTTGTATGTATGTATGTATGTAAATATTTCTACGGCCTGCACCTGATTGTTTTTGCCAATTTCGGAAACAAAACAACGTTTGAATTGGCTTTGAAGTCAACATAACATTTGCACAACTGAATTGACCCCAATACCTTAATACCTACTTTTGAATTTACCGATAATGTTAGCTATACATTATTTTTAAACCTTTCATTAAATAAGAAAACAATTAAGAACTAAAATAAACTTATCGTTTGAAGATTAAAAAATACATTTAGCTATCCAAACTATATAATTAATTGACTTGTATTTCAATACAAGGATTATTACTTATATTGAAATATCAGCAACTGAGGTCACCTGTACTTCAAACAGAATTTATTACAGAGGCTTTTAATTTTTTATGGCCTAAAATAGATTTTATGAATAATTTCATCTTTATTTTATGAAATGAAAAGTAAATCAATGACTAAAATTTAATTTTCTAAGCTTTTGAAGAAAGCTTACTATTTAAAAAATATAAATACCTATTGAATAATTAAAATGGTAGGTACATTTTTCAGTTACTCAGAAACTACGAGTATGAGATCAAAGACGTCAATTTATTATATTTAGCTTATAAATTTAGGTGCAAGCTTTTGTGAAACTTTAACACTAAAATAAAGAATAGTGTACCTCCTATTGTTTATTTTAGTTATTTAAGTATGCATTGTTGTTTTCACAAAAATAATATTCTAGGCTAAAAGCCGAAAGAACAATGACACAACTTAAACACAGGGATACCTACGCGTTAACAAGTTTTGATCTCGTGGATCTAAACAATTTTAGGCGTCACACTCATATCACATTGATGAAGTATGTTTTAAATAAAGAAAGTAATGAAAGAGTGCCTTGATATAAATTCATAAAATAATAAAATTCTGAATTTTTACTAATGACGCAATGCGATGCATTCGAGCAATCGCTGTGCTCTTTTCATTGTCTTTACAAAGTATCTGAAATAAATGCGTTGTAACAAAAAGCGTACTATCTCGTCAACTCTAAGTATATGTGCATAAATTCTACTTTATATTTGCCAAGGAAAGAAGTCCGACATAGTAACTGGAGGGTTAATCTGTAATCACTATCGCAGCCCTCTCCGTCATATTCCCTCAAGCTATCAGCATGTAGGGTGCCCGAATGGTTATAACTAACCATGGTTACCAAAAAAAATAAGTTACTGTGGATTATCCTGAAATTTTTCTTTGATGGTTCAAAAAATTTAATAACAGGCAAAAAATCTTCATATTATGTATAATAAAACGAGCAAGTCGGGCACACCTACTGTTATCTAGTCTACGTTATAATAATTATTGTTTAACGTATTTTTTCAAACGACAAATAAACGCTATCCTTAGATATTTTATGTTTAAAATTTCGGTACTCTTTTCAAAAGAATATAAAGTGTGTTAATTTATCGTACTTTTTTCCGTTAACTTTGTACATTTATATTTTAGTTTTATATTTTTCTCAACTTGAAAATATTACTACGTAAAATACTGACCAGTAGTAGCAGTAATATTTAGCTTGAAGTAACAATAACACTCGTCTAATAATAACCGATCATCTTACCCTGTTACAAGTTGTACTCAAATCAAATATCACATTGTATTCTTATTAAAAGGGCAACCCGTAGAAATAATAGAAAATTTAACCACTCACCGCTGCAGTATAGTCATTAAATTCATATCGTTTGTATCATTAGAAATATTTTGAAATACCCATCATATACTTATAGAGTGATATCGAGTTGTTAAAAAGGAATTAAAAATTTACCATGGTACGTAAATCAACCATAAATTATAAATTCTATTCTCTCTCTAACATGCTTTGTAATTCCGTCCGAATATTGACGGCTAGATACATTTCGACACGTCCCAAAATCACGTCTTTGGCGCCTGGCAACCCTATAACAAGGCTAGGGCCAGTCGAGTGGATCCATACGATGTGGAGCTGATAGCAACAGCCGATGTCGGTCGTCAACGTCGCTTTGTCTTGCATACTGACGCTAGCAAACCGAACCACCAGTATTTACATAACAATGCTTCGAATTTGATGCGTACCTACGAAGGTACCTCCGTAATATGGGCGTGGTGAAGGGCAATTTTCCTGCGATCTTTGTTGAGCATTTAATTATTAAAGTTTGAAGAGTAATAACAGGTGAATTTCATAAATTTAATCTTAGCTTGTTTTCATTTAAAATTTATATTACCAAAGTAGCAGAGTCCGTCCGATGGTAAAGCGGTAGTTCGTGGTAGAACCGTAGTCTATTGATGGCTGCCTTTAATTAACAGTAACCACACACATGCTTTGTTCCTATTATGCTCTGCTAAACTCAAATTCTCGAGGCCGTCAAATTGAGGTCCAACATTTTAGTATTGACCATTGTTGCCTCTATAATAGTGGCCTCATTCTTCAGACTTCATTTACTCTCTCAACAACCTTAGCATGGAGGGAATGGATCATTTCTCTCGTTTCTTTTCCACCAATGTTATGAATAGTTGTGGTCACAGCTGTCAGAATGCTTACCTTATTATTATCACCTCATCACAAAAAAATTACAAATATATCATAATGAGAAATTTTATCATTGAATTTTACGACAACTTGAATTCTTATTAGGTACTTCAAAAACTTTCAAATTTGATGGAAAAGTTTTCGGAATCCATTGTTAAGTAGACAAAGTGCAAGCTCTTTCAATAGATAATACCCAGACGTCTCGATCAAAATCAAACCTGGTATAACATTTCAATGCAAGTTCGGCTTCCGTCACCATAGCTTGATCGTATTAAGCCAGTTAGTTCTCCTCGAATGTGAACGAAGCTATATAATGGATCTATTATCTACTACCAAATATGATATTTTAGTAATAATTCACCTGAATAGTAGCTTCTATTCTTAAATAAAGTATAAGTTCGGTGTAACCATTAGCATGAACTAATTGAGTACAAAGTTAAAGTTTTGTTTATAATCCCATCACATCAATTTTATTCATCCTGTGTACTTTAGTAATTTGGCAGTGAAAAAAAATTGTTCCTAAAATCAATCCATTCAAAGAGCCTACAACTTACTATCTTCTGACCATAGTGTTAATATTTCTTTTTATTCATGATAGGCTTACGTTTGACCTCAATCCCATCTGAAGGTAAGTGAGGATGTGGTCTACGATGAATCACGCTTGCCTAGAAGGAACCAACCTATTCACTCATGGCTTTCCGGAAACACAGACTCCGGCACGGAATTCCACTCCTTAGCTATACGTACGATGAACGTGTCAGCAAAGCGCTTCGTGCGTATGAGTGGAATATCGACCATATAGCGGTGGCATGTCGCTGTTCGTATGGTCATTCGTTGATGGAAAGGACTTGGAGGTATAAGGTTGTGCAATTCCAGAGCGCACTCAGTTGGTATATGATATTACACTAGCGTACATTGAACATTCAATACTTTGTTAATAGTCGCATCAGTGTAATTTTATCTGATACAGTGCTATGTGGTAATTTAGCAGCTTCAAACTTTTTAAATGGCGTACAAAAAGTTAAGCTACAAAAATGAATTTCATCTGAGAGTTACATTTTCCTCGGAGATACCGCTAGTAATCTGCTGAGCAGCAGGAAATCTTCAGCCTCCACTCCTTCCTTAATTAGCAGAATATTTCAGAGAAAAAAAGAAGCAACAGGAAGCATTGCAGAGAGTAATAAAAGGAAGCGGCTCGTGACCGTTATGGCTGCCTAATGGAGTCACGTTATCTGGAAGAGACGAATAAACAAGTTTAGAAAGATAATTTAGTTAAAATCAAAATTGATCGCGTAATTTATATTAAATTTAACGATGCTGCCTTTTACTTCTGATTTTATTTGTATTGCCAGCGTTCTGTTGAAGTTCGCTGAGAATTTAAATATGAAATTTTACGATTGAATAATATAGATTATTTAATGCAATTAGATTCTGGTATCTTTTTTGCATGTCATTTTCTATGTGGAGGGGAATTCCATCAGTTGTGCAAGGTAATTTGGAGGAGGTATGGTAACTCATAGTAATATGATATGGGTCTATGGGGGGCTATCAAAATCTGCAGAGCCCAAGCCAAGTTCATCTGATTGCCATTATCTCTTGTTATATTTCTTGTTATCTACATCATGTTAAATTCAGATACCCATGCATTTGTAATCCAATCTACTCATAAAGAATGTTGAACCACACAACATTACTGCAACAGAAAACTACAAAGTTTTTAGTAAATCCCAAATGTGTTCAATACAATTACGTCACCTAAGTTCCGTTCAAAATAACTTTTTTACAAATCCGACGTAAAAAGACCAAAAAAAGAACTTGATTTGCGACTTAACTTTCATGCTTTGGCATTTAAGTCAACCGTAAAAGCATCGAATAAATTGTAGGTCAGAAGGGAGAGATAAAGCGTAGAACGTATCTACCGTTTTTTTTTAACTTATTTGGTAGAATATTGACTTGCTTACTTATTGCTCTCCATTTTATGTTCTTTTCTGCTGGATTCTTTTAGTAATTTAGGGTAATCGGTCGGATACTGGCAACTGTGATTATTGTTAATTGAACTGACGTATCAAAGCTTTCTACTCGTAGTACTCTTTTCTCTTTAGTTTCAGCTATAGACAGTTTTGAAAGTAGGTACATACCTATGTCATCAATCTTAGTATGGTTTTTATAGTAAAACATGTTCTCTGGATGCTTATTATGTGAAACAACCCCATTGCTGACGCGAAACGTGGCGGTTTTAGTTACTTTAAGTTCGACATACCCAACATACTGCTAGCTCCGGCCAGGGGGTTTCCCTATATTATATAAAATTTAAAATAAAACAAAAGGGTCTTTGAACATAAAAATCCCAAAATACTGCTCATTGGTCAAGCAAATCTCTTCGTCAATGACTCTGAATAAACTTCTACAATAATGTTTTTTCGAGACTAGTGTCAGTCAGGATCCACTATGGTGTATTTTGTCTTACAAATCGTAAGCAGTTAATCCGCTTTGGGGAGGATATACCTAGCTTTTACATTATTTCGGAACACAAAAATATCAATCGTATATTAAAAGACAAATTATCTACAAGTTGATACAATATTACAGTCTAAAAAATTAAAATGGGCATTACATTAATTAATATTAATTGCGTTGTAATATTGTAAGACACATACATTGATAAAATAGAACATTCGATTTGTTTTTGGTAGCCTCACGGCGCGGCGATGGATAATTCCCTGCATGCGTGATTTCATAGAAAAAGGAAAAAAATATTTACTAAAAGAGTTCGAGTAAAGTTTAACGTTCCTTTATCGACTGACCCCAAGATTTGTAAATCAAAAACATACGTATAAACAAATGACATTTCCCATTTATACAGTCAGTGATTTCGTATTCCGTAGGGGTACATAAAAGTGGACACGGAAATATAAAAACGGATAGTGGATAAGTAACAATATTTAGACCCCGTTTAAGGTACAGTCGGCAACAAGAACACTTGGGTTATGTTTGATGATGAACTGATATTTTTTTTAATGATGGTTTTTCTTACTACTTTAAGGTTCATTTTAACGTGGACATACTGTTCATAACTTTTTCATCATATCAGTAATATTTTTGATACTAAATATCGTAATAAAATAAAATGCAAGGCTATTGAAGACTAATAAAATGTTTATCTACGAGTTTCAAGTCCCCGTTGTCCCTAGTGGTCGGTAGGCTTGACCAATGGCCACATGGATACATAGACACACACACATTTAACCAACAGTGACTAAAGTGTGTTTAGTGTTACGTCTATGTGTTATTTATAGGTGCTTAACTGTCTTTTATTACTATAACTCTATACAGGTAGGTGCACTAGGCAGACTGTTTTGGCTTGTATTATAAACCAGTGATTTTAGATAGAGACAATTAACTATAATGACCTAATTCCTCGTTTTCTCGAAGGTTAGGTACTCAAAAACGACATCAATATTAAAAAATTAGCCGTGATTTGATTTAGGAGTGAGATAGGTGAAACGAGCGTTTAAAATACACGAGAGGTCTTGTTAAAGTATCGACATTTCACACTTTCATAGCGCACTTAGTTTGAAGCACCACGACTAAGACATCTGAACTTCATCCTCGAAATGAGTATCGGAAATTTACATCAGCTCGTAATACCGTACCGGCTGAGCCTTTATTGTAAACGCCGTAATTTGAATTTCGTCTTTGATATTCAAATGAACCTCTACTTAAGACACTGCCTTAGTTATTTGAGTTTTTGTAAAGCAATCAAGTTTGTTTATAGGAGGCCGTGTAATTGTAAATCTCGGTCTGTGGTCTTAATTAATGCATAAAATCACTTGGATTCCTTTGACAAGATGCTCCTTCATAAATTGAAATAAACAAACGGAAAATCGTTTCTATTTTATTGTAATTTATCTTTCACAGTACGTTGTTTCAATGATAACGCTTGTGAATGTCACACATACATAATATATGAATCGAATTATCTTCCAAAAAGTTGTATTGCAGTAGACAGCTTCACATACAAACACGATACGTCTTACGGGTCCCCTACACGTTTTTGCAATTGATGGATAAATGATTTATGTTGGGGTAACATGACTTCAACCCTTTACGACGGAAAGCGGAAATCGTCATAATGCCTGAAATTTATTGATAAACACATTTACTATCGAGTACCGCCCCGTCATGTATGTACGTCTAGCATTTACAACAATATTTAGAGTTCCTAATTTCCATGCGGATAACGGTTTGCGTGCGTTCGATCACTTTCCGTGTTGTAAACTTTTCATTCCGGCTGTCTGTCTTGAGATCGAATCGATATTGATGCGGTTTCGACGAGTCACGAATTTCACTATAACATGAATTGCCACAAACGTGAAAGCGTCCGATGACGTACCAAGGTACGCGATTCAAACGTGATTTTATTAGCGAATTTTACAAGATACACTGTCAAACGATTCAAGTAATGTTTCAAATAAATTGTGAAAAATCTTTTTAAAGTTAAACGGTTTCAAATTGTATTGTTATCAGAACTAAAGACTTCTGCCAAATATATTCAGTCCAATCAGACTACTGGAAGGGGATCAAATTTCAATTATTAGATTGATCCAAAAAAACAGGTTAAGTTCAATAAAACCGTTTAAAAAGAGTGATGACAGTTATCGCATTCCTCCTAATACCACACGCTCCTTCAACAATTGAGTAGTGTAACTATTGTTGTTAACAAGTGTCGAAAGGTGCTGAAACAAGTGTTCATTAGCAAGATTATTACTATGTTTTTTAAATTTCAAAACATGGTGGCGTAATTACAGAGGAAGTGAAGCGAAAATATTGCAAGCTCGACAACGTGTCGACAAGGCATCGCGTTAGCACGTTAGCGTGCATTCTTTACTTGCGTTCATTAGCATAACAAGTAGTTTCGTTAATCAAATGTACGAAATTAATAGCACAGTTTAGAGTCGACGTTCCGCCTGGCAATCACACGCCCATTACAAATTGCCAGCAATTACCGCGACACCACCCTCCCCTCACCTTTTGCGTTCGTGACGATATTTTTTTTTGCGCTCATACGGCAAATATTTCATAATAGTTGGTTTAAGTACGTCATTAATGAATACCGATGTGATTTAGGTATTATAAATAAATATTTCAATGACATGTGCAATATTTCTGAACATAAATTTTTGAGGTTCTGTTGTATGATTTAGCATTATGACATACATCGCTGAAAAGCAAACAACAATTGCAGGTGTATAAGCATCTGTGACTTTACAGCTGAAGATCTTGTTCAAATATGACCTTAGCCCCTTTCAACAGGAGATATGACCCCTGCTAGGTAATGTTACGACAATGTTTAGTATTAATAATATTCAACTGAACTACAACTAGAATCTGCTTCGTTAGGAGCATTAGCCAGCTTCGAAATTCAAAACAGTATTCCGAAATTACGCAAGTTGTCAACGTATCTATATTGAATCACTAAGAATTAATAAGTGTTCACAAATGTCATGATTGATGGTATTCTGTTATATAATTTCGTAGATATGTTTTTTGTATTATATGTTTTAACTCAACAATTTATTTTCGCTTAATATAGAGAAGACTTCAATTACTTACATCTAAAATATAATTGCATATCCATATATCAAGCAACTTTAATTTACAACTAGAACTGATTGGTTTTTTTTTTGAAATATTAATATGGAGCATTTCGTTAGGTTTTTGCAAACCGAAGGCAGACCTTGAATAGTAGTGTGCTTCTTAAAACTAGTCCACACTTGCTACTTAGAAATCTTGCCAAAGGAAACCCAAGACGACGATCCGAGTTCGTAGATCCAAAGATATTTATTTTTACTCACTCAAAGGTGTATAAAGCTCGCCATTCCTCATCCTTTGAATGATGTTATCGCGATTTCCCAAATGTTTCGCTCTTTTTGATCTAAATTCTTTATATTTGGCTTTGCGTTTCGCCTTTTCCTACCACACATCACGATTCTTTTGTAGTGCGATAAGATTTAGTAAAAATCGAATGTTTATTTCCGCCACTGCACTGTAAATAGTGCGAATTCTTTTGTAAGCGCTTTCTTTTGTTTTATTATCACATCAAAATGGAGGTTGCATTGTTGTTATTTAAATTTTATTGATAAAAACCACGAATGAAATATGAATGTGAATCGAATAACATTGACAAAAACGAGATATTGCTTTATTTTGTGTTGTTTACAGTGACAAATCTGTAATCAAATTATAAATATCAATTTCGTCTCGGCTTCTATTAAGATTAGCTCAATCCCAGGCATTAAAAAAATGAATATATAAGTGTAAGTTATTAAGTCGTTGCTTTTCCTAAAATTTATTCACGGTCGAAGTTTTAAAGAAGGCGCTTATTTCGAGATAAAAAATAATAAAGATATTCATGCGATCAAAAGTGACGAAATCCTGAAAAAGAAAACTTTAATTAAACTTTCCAAAATCATGATCAGATAACATTATTCATTAATTTTAAATGGTCCCAGCCGAGCCGATGCCTGATAATTTTTGCCGCCAAGAAGACAGGAAATGACGTAAAATTTATCTTCGAACCGGAGGAATTACTTTGTACCAACTCTGTGAAGAAATGGAAATCTGTAGGTTTATAACTTCGGGAGAAAATTGTTTTTTTTTTGGAATTGGAATAATATTAGCTTTTGTTGATGCGGTAACTTTGCTATACAAACGTTATTAGATCTTTTCTAAGTGTGACACCGTAAAATGGCTCATTTCTATAGGAATCTTTCTGTAGGTTTTCATTAATAAGGACTTACAGAGAGTCAACAAATTTTTCGCGGCGCCCGAGTATTTATTGGAGGGACGGTCGGCTATAACCCAAAAGGAATATAACGCATTCAAATATCAACGAAATTTATCAACCTTCTACCATCGGATCCAATACGTTTGGGTCGTTTATGGCATATTACAGTCGAAGACTCGTCAGCTCTCTGCCGGAAAAGTCAATTTGACGCAGATTACGGAACTGAGCAGAATCTTACTAAAACGTGCATGTTTATAGACGTCCTATTTGGTATTAATAATGAATAAGACGTCGTATCTGTTGAAATCAAGATCTATTATTACTCCTACTAACTATAACGCTGTATCTGATCATGAACGTAGTGTTAAACCAAAAATCTATCAAAGGAGTTAGATATGAAACAAAAATGCTTATACCGCTACATAAATAAAAACATGATCCAATTATAGCAATCGATTATGTAGTATTTTATTTATGACAGTCTGTATTGCAGACACAAAATGCTGGTAAAATTAATTTTATATCTTGTGTGATATTCGCATGAATATTCGACAATTGACTGAAGAGTTTTGTTTTGTTTTGTCTTCCATTAGGTCACAAAGTAACGTTATGATTGTCAAGATTTTCAGATTTGCAAGGCAATGTGTAGAGTCTGTAAAAAAAGAATGGGTTCCTAATAAAAACTTGTAGCCCGCTTTTCATATAAATGGGTAGGTAAGTATGAAATAAGCAAACTTTGCACACCTTTTTAAACATATTGCGCGCACTGAATTTTGGCGAACTCTTCGAAACTGTAAAAGCAACTAAAATAAATCCACCTAGTTGTTTCTGTATCAGTCAGCTGTCTAACTCTAACCTAGTTACTTACTACAAAATCTGCATAGCTAGACACACTACTTTAATTAAACATACAAGTGTAAACTTACAAGTATAAACTTTTCAGTTACTTATACTACTCGTAATATCTTCAAAATAGTTTATGAACCGAACATACCACCTTGAATTTTTTATCTAAATATATTTCCTTAAATACCGTAAAATGCACAGAAAAACAAATAACTTACATTGAAAAACACGATTTGTTATTTGAATTGCGTGTCGTGAGCCCGTTCGACATTCTGCTGGAATGTTGTACATGACGTACAATAAATAATGCCGAGGTTGTATAATGTGGACGGTGCCTAAGTGTCCACTGAGTGGGTAGTGTAACTCCATGGGCGCGTTTCGCGACGATGTTCTATTACAAAAGGGAATTGGATCTTGATTCATTGGTTCGGAAAATCGGCAGCGTACCTTGATAATTTCATTTCTGTACAATTTGACCGCGTCCGTGTTCAGACGATTCTTGGGGGCCTCAGCGGACCCGAACACAATACAGAGACTCCCCTACGGTTCTCACACACAATACTAAGCTTTTATTGCCTCCTTTTACAATCTCCCATTACCTACAAGGCTTCATCGCTACTGGGAATCAGTTTTGTTACAGTTTTTCCTTTTGAACAATTTTCGTATCCATCAAGTTTCGACGCTGATCAATGTTATTCTGTTCAGTCGTAATCCTCTTTCACGCTATTAGTTAAGAGGATTTTAGAGAAAGGATTTTTCGAAAAATCTCTGTTGAAATTGGAAATATTTACACGTTGCAATCCCGGAGATAAAATCTAAAAACATAGCGAGTCACAACAAAAGTACAATAACAGTGACACCACTATTGATGGTGGCAGTAGCATCAAAAATATCACATTAGAGGCTAGCTTTATCGCTGGTTTGTGCCGCGGCACGGACCCGAGTCCCCTTCCAGCTTTTACACAGATTATATTGGCGCAAATACGATACGGCAGTACTGTAAATACACTTGCTGGCGGCACAAATTGAAAAATTTGTGAAATTCATGAATATGAATAAGTGTTCCGTACCCGTGAATGGGGCATCAATTATGCAAAATGTACTCGTATTGCATTGGTCATTCGTAGGACTGCGCCACGTACTGGCCCAAGTTCGAACCGGTACGATTGTAACAATTGATATTTCGTATTTATCGACTGTCGCGTTATATCGATACTCATTTAAATGTCCTCCCTTATCACATATTGGCAATGTTCAACCAACAATGCTTACGTAATAAACGTAACAATGAATGTGACGGTCCAATGTGATCGCTAAAGTGTCCTCGCTTCACTGTCAAAATTTTAAGTTGGATTTTCAACTTTATTTTTCTGAAAATAAGAATGCATGCACTTCATGTAATTTCATATTTTTGGATGGGTCAATTTAGACCGTTTTATTGGGATAACTTACATCAAACAAATGTGGATGTGTTCAATTAGGAAAGACAATTGGAGTATGCAATATTTTCAAATAATTTTCTTTATTTTACTTTTACTTTTTATAAAAATTAAACCTACAGAGCAAAGTCAACTTTACAAGATTAAATTTCCTCTTAAAGAACGATGTCAACTTCAAATTACAGAGTGCAACATCAGTGTGTGCCAGTGGTTGGTAGCCTCCTTCCACTCAAAGCTTTGTGGTGCGGGCTGTTTTCAGCTGAACTTGCACTCTTTATTCCTTCGGTGGACCAAATGGGATAACAACAATTGCACACGTTCGCTAAACGTTTTGGAATCGCTTGATAGCCTTTCTATAAGAGCGATTTTATTCAATCAGCTGGTTTTTGTTTAAAGTCTTGATTTCAAACTTACTTTTCGAAGTATTCAAACACTCGTTATGATCGGGTTGGATCCTACGTTCTCAGTTTGAAGTCGCTTTGTGTAGATTAATGTAGGTACTATGTAGATGCGATTTTTTATATATGGCCTATTCTGATTTACCTCAAATTGTATTTAAAAAATGTAAGATAAAAGTATTGGTACTTAAATGTCAGATAGAATACTCTACGAGTATACATAACAGCAAGACAACATCGTGTCGTTATTTGTGAAGTTAGTAATCTCACAAAAATATATGTAAACCAACGCGTGCATTCCCCTAATGAAAGGTTCTCTTGCATTATTTTGCCCGCAAACAAACGTTGAAAATAATTTACGTTAAAAGATCGCCTGCATTTACATAATTATGTAGGCTAACATAAACTTTATACACGATAAAGTCAGATTTATTTACAGTTAAAGCGAGCGTGTGGATTCATAGAAAAAACTTGTATTAATATTAAAATATGTGGGACTATTTATATCCGTCACTATTTTAAATTTATAAATACCTACTTCCCTTGAGCTATTACAGTAGCAGCACGATATGATGGCCGGTTTGACATATTACAATAGTGATGGAAATGTCAATTTACTCTCGATAAAAATATAATCAAATCAAATAAGTTTTTATTGCAAGCAGTACTTACCTAGGTACCTGATTCAAAAACTTTAGTAAAAAAATATAAATTTTTACCTACTTAATACATTTGAACGAACTGAATATTGGAATTAGGAATGAAAATGAGTATATATTAATCCAGCTTCCTTCAGTGATTGCACTAGCTTTTTTCTTGTTGGATACTCCTTCCGTAAATAGTAGCTACACACATGTCTTCGACTGGTTTTGCTCGTTTTTTTCTGTGTGTGTGAAGTTTATTTTCTTCTGTGCCAGTCTCGTCAGATTTTTCTTTAGTTATCTATTCGTCTAACAGTTATAGGTAAAATTGACCTTCCATTTTGAGATTCACGATCGAAATGTTACGAAGGCGTACCTATAACGAACACACGTGCCTGACTGTTTAGAACTCAGCTCTGCGTATGTTCGGCCATATCGACGAAATCCACAACAAAAGGCGTAAACAGAGTAAGTTGAGGGCTACCATTATAATTATCACTGTTAGTGTATGTAATGGGGACCCCTTCCTGAGACTTTACCATCAGGCGAGATTTACCATTTAGCTTACCATCAGGCGAGGAGGTCTAAACTATATCGCAATCGCACTGCACTCCTAGTTTGTACTTTTCGAAGCAACGTCAAGTCGAAAATGCTTTGTTTTGACGTAAGTTTGCCGGAGGTATTATTGGGCTTGCCAGTGGTCCTAGTGTCGATTATATAGATTTTATTTAAAGAAATTGAATTTCGAAAAACAAATACCGAGTTGTGTGAAATAAGTACACCAATAGGTAATTATAATCTTATAAAAAAAAAAAAAAAATGATCGTGGGACACTAATATACATTATATAATTCAGAAATCAATGTAATAAATAAATATTGTGTCCAAAAATTATACCTACATTCGATAAAATTTTATGACTTACTGTACGTCACTATTGACAATAAAGAACAGCAATTTGCTCTTTCAAAATGTCACAATAATTAATACGAAACTTCATGAGCGGACAAACGTCAAACCGGCCATTATATCGTGCCGTAGGTATAGTAAGAAAAAAAACCAACAGTGTTCATAAAACACCTACCATACGAGTTTAGTGTCAAGTAATTATTTTAAATTAATTTAACAGAATTAATTTTTTGACAAAATGTAGCTGAGAAACATAAAAGCTAATACGTTTATTTGTCAGAGCTCATTTTCTTGCTGGAATTTTAATTCTTTTGGCGCTTTACGTGAATTAAAGTTACGACGGACAATATAATTTTATGGTCCTTAAAAGTGCTCTCTTAAAAAAGAGATATACATTATGACTAGAAAGAAATTACAGGATCAAACCAAATATTCGAGTGATATTAAAAGAAATCGTTTCGTAAAAGTAGGATGACTTGAGCTGTCTGATATGCCTCCATCGAGTCGAATCCTTGTCTATCCCAGCACGTTCTATCAATAATTTTTCTTGAACATCACAGATCTCACTCGAGAACAAATCGAGATGCAGTAAACATCAAATAAGCGACTTGTCTATAAAATATCATTTCCAGCTCTTTTGTTTTTCCATCGAATCCCGTTCCACAAGTGGGCAATAATTGAAAACGAAACTGTTATGCGCGGGGGCGGGATCGCGAGACACAGCATAAAGGCGCTCAGAATAGATTGAACGTATAAAATTTTCAGTTGAAATTCGTAGGAACCGCCGCCGCGGGAGGTGCTCTGTATCTTTTTACTTTGTAACCTTACTTTTTATTCCATTAGCGCGCGTGTGAGACCCCTCTAGCCAAATATCGTGGAATAATAAAAGCTGTTTAGTAATGATAATGCGGAAAGCAGCTCTTGTTATACTAGTCTAACTGAATTAAACTAGTGTGATATGAATTTCGTGTTTTTTGATTATTGCAGTTTGTTTTTCATCTAAGTAATTATTTTATTGTTCAACTAAAAATTGTCTTACAAGTGCGATGGCACTGTGCATACTAATAAAGTTTTATAATAGCTGTTTGGTGAAACTTAGTTACATTTTAAGTCCCGTGAAATCTAACAGGATTTAAATTGCGATCCTCCTTGGAGCTTTTACTTTGCTTTATATGCGCATTGTACAACGCTATTGCTCTAACACAAAACTTTTTATTTCCGTTTATAGCGAGTCAATCGTCCGCGAACATTTTTCAGGCAAACTTTAACAGTGGAGGCAATCGCTCCTGAAATTCGAAAATGAAATCGTTCCGAGCGTCGCCAAGATTTATCGATAGATGTTCGAATTTACTTTGAAACTTTTGGGGCATAAAACTTATGACACGTAATCGTATATTCCAGTCAAGATATCTGCGAAAGGGAATCTTCTAGAAAATTAATCGTGTTTCATGTATTGTTTACTCTGTTTGAGAAGTGCGCACAGTTCGCCTACTTGCCATACAAAATGTACGAGCGTGACATAACAAAATAAAACATTTCAATGGAAATGCGAGAATTATATAATATTGAGGCAGGTGGGCAGAACATAAATATTTAATGTGCATCTCTCCGTTGGAACATTACATACGTGCCATATGATTAATAAATAAGAGAAAATAAATTATGTGAGTTCACAAAAATAAAAATACAATGAAAATTAAATATTATTTACATTAAATATAACTAAACAAAATCAATGTTCACATGGTGTCATAAAATTCCTCCGCATGATGACTGACTGGTAATATGTTATGATTACACAAATATTATGCATTTACCTACCTGTAATGAAAATGAAAAATATTTACACTCTAAATAATCAAACAACTATTAATTGGTTATACTAGAAATCTTTTAGACCCACAAACGTTTTTCACTTAACAGATTTTTCTCTTATAATAGAAAGCAACATAGAAAATCTACCAAATGATGTCCAGAAGGGTCAAAATCTTATTGTCATCACCTAACTGCTGCAGCTTGTCAAATGTGAGGATTATGGCAATGCTGACCCAAACCTTAAGTACGGTTATTGTAACAATGATGCTCATAAATCTCCCGATCTCCTGAACGGTGTCCCGTCACTTTTATTCATTAAAGCCTGTATCGGTCTTATAATAGATTCCTGTCGTAACCTGCTATGCGTTATCTGCATATCACAATCACCGTTATAATATGATTTCTACTTTACATACGAATAAAGTAAACTTTAACTACAATCAAATAATAAACAAGAATTTGCACAAGCAGATACAAAAAGAGAGAGAAAGGCAAAACTAGAGAGAGGGGGGAATAACAAAGAAATTCGTGGCATAGTCGATACTTATCTACCTTCTATTTATATTTTACACTATTATAAAATTGTAAATGCTGTGTTTGTACATTAGATAATATTTAAAAGAAAATTATCGATTCTGAACACAAAAATATTCCGTTTGGAATAATTCTCTTCTCATCTGTTTTTTCGTGATTTTGATACGGTTTTTTATGAGACAGGTCTAGGTCAGACTTAAAACCTACCGTATGTTTTATTTACAATAAAATTGGTTGAGTAGAACCGGAGATATGACCACAAGTTATAATAACTGACATTCTTGCGGGTGGAGCCGCGAGCATCGGCTAGTTGTATACAAGTTTGTTTTACGACGCCCCCAAAACGACTATCATCATTTATTTACGTAGGTCACGCGGTCAAAGCAAGTTCACCGTTGGGTATGAATTATGCCAATAATAATAAATTGGAGTACAACAAAACAATGGATAAGTAAATCGATTTAACTTAACATCCTAGGATTTCAACAAATGTCTTTAAGTACCATTATTATGGTTTATGTCACAAGTATAAATACCAATTCTAAAGTGTTGAACAATAGTAATGGACAAGATCACCTTCAGAGACCCAATAAACCTGAACAGTTTGAAAGAGCCGATGTACTTTTCATTAATTCATCTCATTCACACCGCGTCTATGTCTAGACTGCCAATGGTAGGATTGCTTATCTCCTCGATATAAATAATACATGAGTTAGAAAATATGAGACCACAGTCCACCAGCTTTCATTTTGTGCAAACCAGTGATAAAATTAAGCGATTTTATTGGCATTCTTCCCGTTGACATTATCAACTGAAATAACATGAACCATAGCAAAAATTAAATCGAAGGCAATCAATAAAATCCTTTAATTTTTATTATTAGACCTAATTTGAAGCCAGTTTATTTTGGCTAGTGTATGCGAACTGCGGATATATTATATTTACGAAAAGATTTGCGAAGCTAACTCTGTGTGTGCTGACGTCATATTACTGCCTTATTATAGAGCAGATTATGCTATGAATTCTCTCGGTTTTATTACTTTACAGGTTCTAGACTAAATACTTATCCACTTGAAAAACTGTTTGTTCCAAAGATAATAATATCTGATAACTGTAATGTGGCTTAATAACAACAAGGATTTGAGTCTAGAAAATATGTATTACATTTATGTATTATGGAAGGAAGGGGGTATATATACACCCTTCCTATAGCGAGATCGAGACGTAATGGATATAAGGAGGATCATTAGATCCTCCTTATTATATATCCATAACGACCTCATCACATATTATAATATTATTTAAATAAATGCTATTATTTAAAAAGTATATGTTGTGTAAGGTAAGTGCCATTGGTATTTAGAAACTAGTAGAATAGTAGACATAATGTAAAATAAACAACCAAATAAAAAATCACATTCTTGTTAAAAATAAGTCACTGTGACTTCTCCGCGATAGTCCATAATCCTATTAACTCAGGCTGATGTTAATATTTGATTGCTTTTAAGAATAAGATTATATCGTCCAAGTCATCCACTATTTGTTAATCCTGCTGAAAAGTTATCTCAGTATTGCAGAATGAAATCTGTTTGAAATGTGCATTAAGGATAAAAATATAATGTTAATCCGAAGGAGAAACCGAGAGTGAGGCTACACAAGGTTAATTAAAAAAGTCAAAATCTCATACACCTTCAGCTTTTAAAGCGATAAAGTATTCACTGAGCTTCACACCGTGCATAAAATTTAATAAATTAGAAATAACAGTTTAAGAGGTTTTTTTATCTGTATTTGAAAGTTCTCTTTTTATTCAGCTTATTATTACTATACGTTTTAAATGTATATTTAGTATACATATTTCTAACAATGGTCAATTAAAACCAGCAATTGTATAAGTACGAAGAGTCGCTGACTCTTGGACCAAATTGTAAAACAATTGAACTGATCTGATATGATAACTTTTATCATACACCAGAAGCTTAATACTTATTGAATTTAATTCGTTGGTACTAATCGACGGCACAATAGCAACCCTATGGCGTTAGGTATGCACACGACAGCCAAGTCACCTGTTGGTTGACAGATGGTCAAGATCTGAAAGGTTCCTGGCGATTTTATAACGTAGTTTACACCTAGAATTCTTTTAATTAGGCCCAAGAAAATCTGCAAACGTAAAAAGGCTTGTTGGATTGAAACCTTCCGTCTATTTTGATGGTTGGAATAATAAACGTCATTACATAATGGGTATGTAGGAAACGCAAATAATATTAAGGAATCAATCACCACGCGTATATAATGGTGTCTATTTGTTTGTGTCCAACATTGCAACGCTTAATCCTTGGCACACTGCTAAAGGCATGTTCGCATAAAAATATCAATCTCTATAGAAATGCTCTGGTGAACAACGCAAACTAGCAACTATAGACAGTAATACTATATACAAGAAGGACTATTCTGCCCTGAGATATATAAAATAGACAAATTGTATAACTAATTGCGTTGGCGACTGTAGCCGATTGGGACATCTTTTTAAGTTTGAGATAAAATATCAAATTTCTTTGCTAAAATATCTTGAAATGGAGGTCGCATTTCAAAGAAAACGGTTTATATCACTTAATGCTATTTTTTGATTTCCATTATTATGTTTACCTAACTAAATTAATATCCACTAAAGAGAATAACATTGTATAAATTAAGGTAACGAGTACCCATTTGATTCTGTAGAAGTAATTCCGACATCTTAAAAGTCATTATGTTTGATTTAATTTTACGATTTCATATTCTAAATGTTAACTTCTTCGACATATAAAACAGAATACCCATTTTATTATCTTAACGTTCTATTAAAATGTGAACAGATATTTCGAAATATTAGAGAAATTCCGTGAACTGTGACTTTCATTAAATTATTGTAACCGAAGTAGATAAGTGAAGAATATTATTTTTAATGATTCTCAAACAAATAGTTAACATCTCATGTCAGATTTTATTGTAAGTATCAAAACATAGTTTTTACTTTCATTTTCTTGGTGAAAATGAAAGTAGAAAAAGGACACAAGTAGACACAAGTCATGTTACATTAATATTAATGGTAACATTTTTTTGTAACTTACTATTAGCAATAATAATGATTGACTTCCGTTGTAGGTACATTTAGTCCCAGTATAAACATTTTCTTAATTCGATCTCAAACAGGATTATTGATATTTATATAAGAATCCAAATTACCTATCACAATCGAATGTTAGTTGATAATTATTATTAAATAGTATTATAAACAGTTCTTATTTTACAAACTGCTTGAACAATTTACATTTGACTGGTACATTTTGAACATGAATGGCAGAAGACGTTTATTAAAATTTCTATACCACTTTAAGTCTCTGAGTTTCGAGTATTTTTAACCACTACCACCACAATAGAATTATTTAGGAATGAATAGATGCAGTAGTGCTGAGTACAGCTACTTGTACTCAGCACTATTGTATCTATTCATTTCTATAGTCTCAATGGTACTGCAAAATATTGCTGCAACAAGCATAATATATTCAGAGAGAAATACTAAGCTAAAATTAGAGTAATGCATGATGCATTATTCAAATTTTAAAATAATAAGTTAGCTATCATGATATGAACATAATAATATATAAGAAAGGAGAGTAACATTGTTACAAAGGTTCAAAGTATGAATGTATAGGTATTTAGGGGTAGAAGAGATTTTTTTTACAAGAGGTTTTGAAATTTAAAAGATGTTGTTGTAGGTGTGTTAGGTGTTGTTAACACCAGATAAATTGCAATGGAATAAATTTATACATTATTATTTTAATTTCCATGATGTTGGGCAAAACTCAGAGAATTTGAACAAGAGCAGGCAAATGATGAGAGTAGAGACTTATGAGTAACAAATAGATTTCATCACTTAATCTGTCTTAAATAGAGTGGCATTAAATTGATTCAATTTAATTTAACGTCTTATACTTTACTTTCTCAAACAGATTTAAAGTAAATAAAAGCCGTTCGAGTCACATTTGGAGTCCACAGTGTATACCTGATACCGAAGTCGAAGTCGTTAAGCAAAATCGTTATACCCACTTACGTTTCTGGGCTCCTGGTAAATTTAACCAAATAGCCAATAGAAGTGAGTGGCGGGGTGCAGCTAGTGTATGCAACAGTACATGAGCGGTCTTGTTAGACCAACCCAATCTGGTGCGGCTCGACGCGACCGTTAGGTTTCGTGCACATTGCATAACTACAGGAAATGAATAAATAATCCCTCACTCAAATACGATCGAGCATATTTATTGAATGAATATAAATATTTAATTTTAAACTCACGCCTGTATATAAGTGTAGGTGTAGGCAGAGTTGTATTGTAATAAGGGTGGTCTTTGACCGTTGTCAGGGACTGTACTTTTACTGTCAATTGTCAGATAGAAAATAGGGGTATGTATGTTGCCCTAATAAGATCTTTGACTGTGAGATAAGTATAATGTTTTTATGACTGAATTTTATTTAAATTAAAATACTATTATGTGTTTATTTATGTAAATTATTCAGGTCCGATCTAGTAAATATCAGGCAGCTGGTGAAAGACTATTAACTCATACACAGGCGCTATCATATCTAATATTATTTAAAAAATCGATATTGTATCGATATAATCAGTATATTTCAAAAAGCGGTAATCGAATAAGTGTACAACTGTCTCAATTCGATCGAGTGCAGTGACGCATCAGTACAGTATTGTTAGCTTGCCATCGGCCGTGATCGCTCCAGCGACTTACCACTTCCAAAGATTGCACTCCCTTCGACAAAAGTGTCCTGGTATCTATACTTCACCCAATTTTGATTACATAATATAATGGTAACTACAACGTGTACATATTAGAAGGATATAGTCTCCTTATATTTTCGAAAGTCATAGGATTTTTACATGCTTTTAAACTTTCCCTTGTCCGTTGTCTATAATCAAATTTTGCAAGTTAAATTTCCATCTTGAATTTTTGCGCGAATTTGATGAAATCTGTGTAGCGGTAGAGTGTTCAACTAGCGGGTTTGATTCCCGCTCGGTGCAAATATTTGTATTATATGAATATGAATATTGGCATTGGTCTGCTGCTTCTATGTATATAAAAGAATTTTCTGTAAGTGTTTTATCCTAGCTAAACTATGCTTACTTTGGATCTAGATAGCATTTTGTAGGATTTTTTAGAATATTTACTTATTATTATTTATATGTATTTCCCGTAACAATACAATATTATTTAGTAAAAGATTGTTTTTAAAAAGTTAGATTTTATAATTAGCTTGGTAAAATGTTTGATCCATCAATATAACTGCACTCTACATAATACAAAGTTTGGGTTAAGTCTAAAAAGACTACCATACCAAATGCTATCAATTCTAAAATGGTGCTCCTTAATTTTAAGGTTTCGATAGATGCTTTTTCACACCTCAGTTAAAGAACCCGGGATTATAGGAAGAAGGAAAAGTAACCCTAAGTTCATGAGTTATTACTTTCATACTCTTAAACCGTTCCAAAAGAAACGTTTTCCCCGTTTCACCTTGCCTGTTCGATATAATATGAACACTTTGGCAGATGACAAAAGTATTAAATAGGTAATTTTTCTTCGCAATTTTTCATTTTGGAATCAAGTTCACCAATTAATACTTAAGGTTTATGTATAATTGGGTAGACTAGGCTCTACCAAAGTCGTCTGAGCTCAAGTTAACCTCACCTACCGATCAATAGGCTATGCTTTATCCCAGATATTCCCTTCAGGGTTGCGATAGCTAATATGCCAAATAAAAACAGTTACAAGGAGTTAGAAAGCCAAACCTGGATTCTAAAGTGGAAGGGGCAATCAAGAAAAAAAAAACCAGTAAAAGTGTTATTGTTTATTTTTTTTTAATTTTTTTTTTTTTTTTATTGGTAATAGGCACGCGTTTGACCACGATCTCACCTGTTGGTAAATGATGATGTGGTCGACGGTAGAGCACGCTTGCCTAGAAGAAACCTATTCACTCTAGACTTGAAGACTCCCAGGTTGTAGCTTGCCGGAAATACAGACTCAGGCAGGGCATTCCACTCTTTAGCAGTACGCACGTAAAATTTTCAACATTACCCCTATTACATCAAAGCAAACTCTCTACTTATCTTTTTTCACTCAATGATACTGTTACTTCAATATAACTAGTTATAGTCAATCCACTCCTTATCTTTGCGTTTGACATTTCAATTTTCTGTCAAATAGTTATGTCCAAATGCGTAACCTGACCGATTTCAAACAATAATCGAAATTATCTCTGAAGAAGTTGCAATCGATTTCAAACTTCGATATTTTATTTCTGCTCGATGTTTTCTATTTTTTTATATACTTCTTTTGAGTGCCAGATGTGTAACTGACTAAAATAATTCGCAATGAAATCTGTTAAAAATAGTTTTATTTTTATTATCATGATAATATTAAATAATGACTATTATTTTGGTCTTCCAACTAAATTTTATGTTTTGTAATAAACATTCTTTTTTCGTGTACAATGCATTGATTATTCGGTGACATTTATAGGCTGTTCATACATTCACTCATTTATATAAAATAAGCCTATCGAGTTTAGGCTCATTTCTTTTGTCATGGTAAAAACTCTTTGCTGAATTATACTGGGTCTCCCGCCGTATAGCCCTGACCTCACACCTTGCGATTTCTATTTTTTTCCGAAAAGAAAGAAAACACCGAGATAAACTTTTATGGATGCCGGGGAAGCTGTGGCTGCGTTCTATAAGGCCGTCGAAGACGAGTGGGCTCAGTGCTTTTCGTACTTATATGATGAAAAATTTTAATCCCTACACAACACAACTTCAATATTTCGATGAGATGATTAGCCATTGAAAACACGTGCAAGAATCCATAATACATAATATAATAAGCTTATATGTTACAACAACTTTTATGTTGACGTAAATGTAAGTAAGTTTGAACGATTATTTTGGATTCGTAATTTGCAGCGATTTCATTCGATCCCAACACTAGATATGGTAGAGTGTAGCCGTTTTCATTGAGTGAGCAAATAATCGTAAAAATTAAATCAACCGAAACAAATAAAGCATTTTAATTTTGGTAATGAGTTATAAATAGGGTAGATACATATGATACGCCAGTTTATATAATTTCTTAGTCACGCATTTCCAAGTTTACTTGTACGATTAATGCAATAGTTACATTCTAAAACTGCTGTCAAACGCAAAAATAAGGAGTGGAATGACTATAATTATCCATTTATAATGTGTCACACTCTCTAGCTGTCAAGTATTAAATCAAAGCTCTGTCACATTTATCTCCGCATTAAACTATAGTCCTAAAGGGATTACATATTTAAATGCACTCCGAATTATTGAAGCATACTATAAATACGAGCCTAACTAAATTTAATATGACCAGTACTTTTCAAAACTAGCTTAATCATTTTGTTGAAGTTACTCCAAAATCCGTAGCCGGCTCGTAGCCCGTAGACACTCCGTAGCGATATGTCGACCTACGTCATATCATAACGCTGGTTGATAGCTTCATACGATGGCCGATTAATGAAGCCGGCGTAGTGCGCCGCAGAACGTTGCCGTAATAGTTTTACGACTAACCCCTCCCCTCCCAACCCACCTCCAATCCCCCCATAGACCCAGACTAGACTACTTGATTATGCATCCGCAGTACTTCGGGCCGATTATCGAAGTAGTAATGAAGGTTACACGGTAAAATTTTGTAACTATTGTTTTCGAGGCTTACTAGTTGTTCAAGTAGAATAGAATCTATTAGATACACTGAAAAGTTTCAGTTAATTTGCAATTCTAATTCTACCTTAAAGTTAGTCTCGATAATTTACTAAAAACACATTAAACAAGGAAACGTTTTTATGCTACTGTGGAGTAAACATACACATTGACTACCTGTTAATGGAAAGCGATAATCATACCATGCCGTAACTTTTAATTTATCTTGCTTTGGCTTTTACGAGAGTGACTGTCATTTGACCGCCCTATCTAGAAAAATAAGCCTCATTCGTCAAAAAGCAAATACACTGGTTTGCAGGTGGGGTTGTCTTTTGCCTTTAAGATTTTGATGAGATCCCATATACCAAGACTGTCAGTACTTACATAAAACATTCCACTACGTAAAACCACAGACCATTTATTAGTAGACAGTCTAATATAGCTAAGGATTGCTCTAATCCACAGATTGAATCATGATGTTAATTAATTTGCATCGCTTGCCACTAATAATCAAGCATATCCTAGAGCATGTACCTAACGATAATGATAGCTATAGTCCATCTTAATAGATTGCCCTTTCATTATATCAATTATTAGTATAAATTTACAGCCGAAGCATACGCTGTAGCCTATCAATAGCAATACAGATGCGCAATCGGTCAGAATAATGCGAGGTTGATGCCTAGACATGGTTATTAGATTCGATCTCGTATCGTTATAGGAAACCAATCTCTATTGCCATGATAGCATGTTATTGGATAAAGTATATTATACGATAGAAGGATAGGTAATGTTTTAGTTGAACATATGAAAAATTCGAAGACTGATTTAGTGATAGCGATGGCCTTGCTTAAGGATTTGAGCTCAATTGTGGTGTGGGGTAAAAATTGATTTAGTTTGTTATTGTTATGTAAAGTAAAATAATGTAGTAATAACGCGAAGTAAAAGAAACCATTTGAACAAAAAAAACCTTGACTGTATTTATAAATTAAAAAAGTAAAGTTAAAATTACAAACAACAAATAACCTAGATAGGTACCTACTCTGTGATTACTTGAAACTTTCGAGTCTCTGTACGTCCTATAAGGACAAAATATATTCGATAACGTATCTTCAATATTTTATAAGAATTTTCTTTTGGAAATTTTTTATGCACATCACTGATTTTCGTCAACGCAGAAGTCTGCAATGGAACACCTGTAATTCTATATATTTTTTAAAAATCCTCAATTTTGGGCTCCATTCTAGTTTATAAAAAATGTAAGATAAATCTTAGAAAAGGTTTTCTTTAAAATATTAATATTACATTTTAGAGTTTGCTAGACAACAATCTCTGTAGAATTTATAGGGCAGTAAAGTACTACAAGTTAACAGCTTTAGGGCTCGTAAAATTCAACGTCATAATATAATAAACAAATACCGAACCGATGGGACCAATAAAACAGTTGGAAATACTTCAACTATTGCTTAATGATTCGTTAAAATATGAAAAAGTATTCCACCCATTTGCGAGGCAGCTACTAATACGACGTCGTCTTAAGTGGCGACGGGGCGGGTGAACGGGGGGGCTCGCAATCCCTCTCATTTAACACCGCTCTATTCCTCTGTAGGTGTTTGCCGAAGCGATTTCAGTGAAGGATCCTCCTTTTATGGTGCTACTTACAGTCTCATAGTGATTCGCGGTTTTATTTCGGACGGCTCATGTAAAGGCGCGTACATTTTTCACGCTACGAGCGAAACGAACAGTAATCTTTGCATTTATACCATGATCCTTTATTGATTTTAGATTTTTAGTGGAAAGCGAAATGTATGAAACGAGCGTGAATGGAGACGCGCTCGTCCAAAGCCAGTGTAAGCCCTAGCGATGATATAAAATGCTATTCACTCCGGCACATATCAGGAACCCTGAAGTTATGCACATATTCGTATGTACAAGTTGTGTTGTCATTAATGACCAATGTTTTTGAGATGATTACGATTTGAGCACATAAAAAAATAAACATAACTAAACTACCTAAAACACTAATAAAAAAATTGCAAGATGAAACGTTGCCGAAATAAGGCTGACTTTTATTTTGAGTATCCAAATTTAACATCAATGCCAGATTTGGACACTCAAGACAGAAGTTCTGCTAGCGCAACCGAAGAATATAATCTAGTTAATTAGTAAATCAAATGTTATGGAGCCCTTAACATGAAATTGGTGCCCACTTTAAGAAACCTCGAGCCGTAAAATTATGATAAAAGGTTTTGTTTTTACGACTTGAATAAAACCATGGTTTGTGGTTAAATACTTAACGCCTACAAATAATAAACTTGGCAGGTGTTATCAACACAACACTTTGAGGAAAAGGAAATTTAATTTCGTTGAAATAAAATACAGGTGTATTTTATAGTTGTAGATTTTTTCGACATATAAAATTGATGAGCCTAGACTCAGGTTTGAATTTAAAAGTTTTTGAACAAGACAATCTTGAAGTTAATTATAACCATTAATACAGTAAAATAACTAACGTGGATATTCATATCATCACTGAAATAAAATTAAAATTTTCTTGCTTTAGAATTAAAGCATACCTTTCATTTATAAATTCAATAATATCTTTTATACATTCCATACAACTGTCACATCGAAACAAGCATTTGTCGAGACAGATTTATCCACAAAAACTTTCATCCGTTTACAAGAAATCTAATACAAAGATCCGTTTTCCTTCTCCTCCGCAGAACTCTAATACCGTAATTAATTTTCTTTTTTTACAATCATAACTAAACCAATTTCTTTCACACCTCGGTATAAATTCCGACATTTATAACGATAGGTACACAAAGTTAACACATTTTTTTTCTTCACGAAAACCCTCATTTCCCTAAGCCTTAAAGAAAAAACAATGAAAGGAGACCTACCATTAAAATAAATAAAAGGAAATAAAGCACCGACCGCAAATTATTTCACTTACCTACTTCTTTTTATAAAAATGCGAACGACGCATTAAATTTTGGGGAGAAAGGAAACTCCCTTGTAAGCAATATCGAGCAGGCAAATTTTTCAGATATTGCCTTCAGGTAGCGCACATTTATTATGTACCCGTATATATTACTCCTGATTCATTGACTTTCAATATTGATTTACTTTGCTTGCATAAGCTGTAGTTAGGGCAAGACCGCGCGGCTAAACTAAACGGCCTTTGATCTGAAGGATTAAAGGCGAAGTTAGCGTGCCATGGACATGGACATTTGAAAGGTCTTAGACTTTGAGCATTAAATGTGGTGTGATTGAAACCTAACACTTCTCAACCCTCGAGGGAAGACTGGCTCTTGAAATGATTACTATTATTCATATTTTTTTCGTACGAAAGTTCTATAACAAGTTTATTTACTTTATCCCTATTTCTCGGTATCATCAACTTTCACCAAAACTTTTCTGCTGATGGTAAATATCTGTATCTAACTATGCAAGGTATGGGCTCCTAATATCGTTGTTTACGGCAGTAACTTCTAAACTGTTATCACTTTCAGGACACCAGGACGGTACATCTCGCCTACGCCAATGCCCACTTGATTTACGTTTACGATAAGGTGTCGTCCTAAAAACTTTTGCGTTCGTCTATACGGAACCCAATCGCAAATATTTAAATCCCAAAAAAGTGGTAAAGATGTTTTGTTAAACTTCACATGACTACACTACATTTACTGCGTATGATAGATACAACTTTAGGCATTGTTTGGTCAGTAAATGAGAATTATTATTTAATTAATTAAACAAGGTTAGTACAAAACTAATACTGGGTAACATTAAGCATAAACAAAAGACGTTTACATTACATTTGGCTGTTAGATCGAGCGGGTAATGTAGCAGGCTGCATTCAGATTTCCAGCTGAGCCGCTCCAATATCGGTTCTTGCTATATTATTTCAGGGCGGAGGGACGCGGGGCAATATTGAGTTGCGAAACCGACGATTTACCTAACAGGAGACTGCTAGCGGAGCAACTTGAACACGACACTTTGACAACTTATTTCTTGTCTCTAGAGTTGCTAAGCCACTCAGTTTGTGTACGTAACGGGTTGATTGTTGTACTCTTAGGCAGTAATGACTTAGTTTGAGACTATTAGAACTATTTTAAATACAACTTTTAACACGCGAACAAATATTTTAAAGTTTGCCCCTCACGTACCTACGTGCCCTTAATATTTTGAATGTAGTGTCACAAAAAAATTATATTTTTTGTTGTAAATTGGCGAAATTCTAAAAGGTGACAATCCATTCTCTGGAACGAATGCACTATTGAAGCATATAGTACATAAAACTACATAGTACATAAGACCTAGTCTGTAAGAGCAATGTCTGATTTGGTTTAAATAAAAATAAAAATAAAATATTCCAGGATACGAATAATTTCATTTTTGTAATAATAAATGCAACATCTATGATGGAAATAATGAACGGTTGAAAACTTTGAAACAAAATAATGAATATTTGGAATACATTTTTCAGCTATGAACAAAGGTATACAGCTATTAAAGGAACATAGTTTAGCAACCCGTAAAGTGTATACCGAAATCCTCATTCAACTCGTCCAAACGCTTAATTTAGTTGGAATAATTCGAGTTCTATTGTTAAGTTTCTAAATTTGAAGTCCAACATTTAACTGCTTACAATTCAAAGGTAACCGCAAATTTCGAAACGAGTGTGCCTCTCTATAGAATGAAACTTATTTGCAAACCGATAACTTTTGGTGCGAGTCGAGTTGGTCATTGGTCAGTTTATGCCGTCCTATCAGGCCGACCACCACTCGCTAACTATGCAACAAAGCATTCCTTAACCTCTGATATCTTTACAATATTTCAAATTTATCAATTATCATACTATACTGAGTTTATATTTTATGGATCTACTTAGGCATGTATAAATTATAAAAATGCAGAAAAGATTTCGAGCTCTTCTATCTATTCATTCATTTTGGTGTCTGAAGAGCGCGTTGCGCACATACATCATATAAACAAGATAAACTTAGTGTTCCTGGAATTCACCAGAACAAAACTCAGACAAAAGAATTATCAGTACATACCTCGACCGCCTCGTTGTTGGATCTTTCATAACCATAACTTCTGTGATTTCGCCGAATTTGCTAAAGTAGTCTCGAAGGCTTTCTGCAAAGGAAAGAAAATTATGGTTAAATACAATGAATACGTAATGACTTTGCAAACATGCGCATATTAAGTAACTGTTTCAAATATTGGTTTCATGATTTGTTTATTGCCTCATTCCATTTAGTTTTTATGTTCTTTTTGTGCATGAATAAGAAGCTATATCATTTTTAGATTTATTTTGAACGAAACAATAGTCTGTTCGTTAATGAATTCGTAATAATGTGTATGAGGCTATTTGGTGCCTTTTTCGAACTTCATTGATTTTGATCAGTTTTGTAGGGATTTAGAATGAAAATAAAGAAAATGATGGATACCACGCCGATCTCTGGCACTCAGCCGAGAGTTCACAATAGCAAATAATAATAAAAAAACGAAATATTCGAAAGTATGCGACCATATTTGTTTAGCCTTTATGATTTTAAAACTCTCCACTGACTAGTTTTTAAACACACAGACAAGTAAAACTACATGCTATATTATATTTAACATATTATAGACTCCGGGTATTTTTCAGGGTACGTATTGGTACAACGACAAAGAACTTTCATGGCACATTCGCTCAACACTTCTACACAATAGAAGGGTCTCGTTTTGTAACGTTGAAGCCTTTTCGATTCGCACTCCATAAAAGTAAAACGATAAGAGTCATTCCCTTCAAATGACTGGAGGAATCGTCAAGCAAATGTTTGTGAGCGCACGCTCCACACACACATTCTGACTGTTTATCGTGTCACAAGAGATTTGCTTCGACAAGGAGCTGGAGTATTTAGTATCATGTTTCTCTATTTATGTTGGCTTGTTAAAACGTCTCGAACGTCTGCCTTAAATACATGCAAGGAACATCTACGTCGAGATTTGTTTGCGACTGCTGTATGACTCACTAATGGATAGGGCGGGTGGGTTCCCTCTAAAATGAATATGCTGATTTCCCACGTCCGTGTTTTTAGGCGTATTTTACATAATTTCCGGTCAGCAACCGACACGTTACACTGTTTAATCACTTTCGGTTCTGAATAGAGGCACTTTACCTTATACATAAAATACATGCCGAATTACTACAGGTAAGTAAATATATAATACAGTATTTACTGAGAATGATGAATAACCTTTCTTTTTATACGTAAAATATAAAAATTCATGAATAAGGTAACCACACAACCATCAACAATCTATCTTCCACGCGCGTCTGTTACAGCGCGTCTTTAATAACAGTTGAAATCAAATTTGTTCTAAACAAAAACTGAACTGTAACTTGCTAGCAACCTGTGAAGTTTCCGATTAATACTAATTAGGAACAAACAGGCCAATCACGAGAAGCTTATTGCGGATACATTCCAATTTAAACTTGCCTTCAATTCGATAACGGCGGTGCTTCTAAAACCAAATGTCGGTCTATATTTTAAAGTCTATTTTCGACTTGTTTCAAGTTGAACTTTTCTAATCTGACCGCTACCCCAGCCTTTGGTTCTGCACTTCCAAACAGTAATGAAAAGTAACGATTGCATGCTGACTGTACCATTAATCACAAGCAACATGTACAAGGGTAGGTTTTTAGAACCATGAAGAATGACCTGGTTCTCACAATACGAACACTTTTTTGACCACAACGGTTCTGAGGCTACGGTAATTATACCAATGTATCGTTTCATTTATCTTCATAAACTATTTTTTACTCAAATAACAAAGCTTTGCTACATAAAAATAGCTGAACGGGAAAATATAAAACCTCTTTCTTTGAAGTTCTTTTGTTTTGGGCATAGGGCAACGTTGACAGATTACGTTTCAGAATTGAAGTAATAAAAAGTACCTATTTATTTTTTGGTAGAATTTCTGGACTCAGATTTCTAATTGGTTTCTTTTTATAAACATGTAGGATGTCTATTGAATTCATTTCCTACTGAATGTCTCAAAAATATACCTATACTCGTGTTAGCTGTGATGAATACAACAAGACGATTTGACTTTATATGGGGTTTTCCTTGAAAATAAGGGAATTAAAATTTCAATAATTATTTAAAGGTGTTGAAGTGTCAAAAAATGTATTGGAAATACGTTGTAGTTTGTGTTCTACACTTTTTGAATATTGCTAAAATTTCTTTTAAATCATGTACTTTTTTTCATTCTCTTATTCGCATACCGTGCGACACGGGAACTTCGCGACAAAGGGCGTATGTCACTTGATCACTTCCGCCAGGAGGTTGGACTGAATAGTCCCGATAAAGAGGAAGAGTGATTTGTCCGTGGAGCTTGTTATATGCCGTGTGGTACCGGCGAAACCCTTTCTTTAGCACCCTTAGCATGAATCAAGGGCTCATGCAGCAATCACAAACTGATCTAAAAGTTACTAGTCCCGCTTTACTTAAAAGAACTAAACCATGGTCGGTGTTGCTCGCTCCTAAAAAAAAGAAGGAAACAACGAAGTATTCGAATTCAATTTGTACAAGGTACACCACAGGAAGGTTTTCTAGTCCTGTACTTTAAGGTTACACTACATTAACGTGGTATAGGCACGTACAGAAATAATTTACATATGCTTTTAATTTAATTTAATAAACCATGTGACCTACGAACTTTTAAACGAAATGTTCACTATTTAAATAAAAGTTACACACTTTCAGCTCTTTAATTTAAAATAAATAATATTCATATTACAAACTCAATTTAAAACAGTTTCAAAGTTTGTTCAAATATTTTCTACGTTCCGCTAAAATATGCTTTGAAATATTAAAAATGTAACACACTACTTTGTTTTTGATATTATGGTATTTATACATTGAATAGCAATATTGTCGTTGCTACAATATTTTAATAAATTATATAAATATAGTAGGAATTGTTGAGATGTGAAAGGCGGAGAGAAATTGGAGAAATCGGCAGAGAGGCCTATGTCCAACAGAGAACTGCGATAGACTGATTGATTGATTGTTTGATACTCATATAAGGTTCAATACGAAACTATTACTTACAGATTCTATTCCACAAAGGAATGGGTTTCCTTTGTGCAATCGAATCTGTATCTGTATTGAATTACTTTTTTTATTTAATATCAGCACAAGGATTGATTTGAATCATTTTCGACCCTTAAAATTGTTCTAAAAATTATTTGGTGGTAATTATATGTTGATAACATTAATTATTATTACCAACGCGTGCTTCTTCATTTTTAAGTTCGTAAATACGAGGTTATTTCAAAAATCATCTTATGTAAAAAGGTAGTCAAGGTAAGAATACAAGTTCCTCTTCTGTTGTTTTTCCACTACTTCTTTAGAGGTATCATTCGCAAAATCAGTCCATAATCACCATTATTTGCCCAGATTTACGTCATTGTTATGTAAATCTGTTACATAGTCTAGGTGCTGCTGTCCTCCAGTTGATTGAAGAGGTGGCCTCTCAATTTACTTGTACAGTTTATAGGTACAACACAGGTATATTACCCAAAGAAGCCATGATTGTTTCCCATCCATCCAGTAGATCTCTGCGTGACAACCTTTCTTGCCATTCCAATTTAATATAGCATACGTTACGTCCAGGTCAGTCGTCATTTTTATTGTTGAGTTTAGATAACATTGCTATGTTATGTAAACTTTAGCAGTACAGAATTAGTATTTCTATAGAAGTTCCATTTGTTTTCGATAGATGGCGCTGAATATGTGTGGTGTCGCCACACATTCATCCCGCTTCAGCGTCCCTTGCGCCATTGTACTAACGACGCAAAGGTCCTCGCTTTCAAGTACCATGACAAAGTTTTAACTAGGAGACTTACTACATCAAAGCAATAAGTAGTTTATGTTCATTCTATCTACCTACTATTATTTATGTACAAATTGAATTTAATTGCGATCACATTTTCGAGTGTTTGTTCGATTTGAAACAAGGAGTGTATCGAATCGCATCAATTGGTAAACAAAAGGAAACTTGTAAATATTACAGTCATGAAAGTAGGAATAAAAGAAACTTCGCCGTCTTTAAAAGCTTGACACATTTCAATTAGAACATTACTCCAGCTATTAAAGCCTTTAATAAAATATACCTATGCTTATTCTACCAGGATAAGGAAAATAGGTAGGTACTTGAATATCAATTATTTTAGTTTGTATTAAGCAACTTTTTCACTGACTGTACCTTGAGTAGTGCAAAACTATTTGATAAACTAATGCCCACGCAATCGATCATAAAAATCCAATGCATACAAAATACAAATTAGTTAGAAAACATCAACGCTTGCTTCGCTAAACTATTCACAAACCCTTATTATCTTTACCTTTCAGATTTATATTTTATTTAGATGACGCCTACGAGTACCAAGGACATTGTGGGGTAGATCGGCACAGTTGTTCAACCACCATAAAATTAGCATTTGGCTAGTAGCATTTTCATGCGAACACAAGCTGCGGATATACCTGAATTATTCGGCCGCTACTTCTTAAGACGCAGGGGATGCAGGTATTTTTTCTCTCCTTTCTTTGTGAAGCGCCGACTATTACGGGTTGAGAATTTTTGGGAGATAATTTGAATAGTTTAGGATAAAGAGGTCCGGAGATGTACATTATTTTGTAGATATATTGTAAGGTTCTGTGCGAGTATTATGTAAGTATCTCAAGAAATACATAGGAAGCAGTTTAGGATTCAATTATTTTATGTTTTAAATAAATACTTTGACTTGAGACTATGAGAGTGAATGCTCTCTTCACTATGGAGACTTTTAGACAATATTTAATTAATTAACAAAAAGTGCAATCAACCTCGGGAATAATATTTCTTGGGTCATACAAATTATTGTCTCATGTGGGTATAGAACCGCATCATTCAACGTGGTTATTATTGTCAAGATAACCATTTAAACTACTGTGCAATAATGTATAATATTTCGTGTAGCTCTTGCATTTTTACAAGCAAGCTGGTGGATAAAACCATAATAAATTCGCATCGACTGAATCAAATCGTAATCTCGATAAAATCCCAGTATCTTACATTGCAGGAACTGACACATTTTTTTGAGATATCAAAGTTTTCAAAGTACCTACATATTTTTTTTTTATTTATGTAGGTATTTATTAAACAGAAAAATAAAAATACAAACATGGAACACAACAGTTGTCTCGAATCAAAAGACTGTAAGTGTAAGGTAAATTTGTTTTACATTATGCCACTAGCACAGTAAGTTCTAACAGTACCTATGCAAATATATTTAATTCAAAAGAAGCGGGAGTTTTCAAGATATTGTTTCGACTAAACTTAGTAAGTGAACAATCTAAACCGAGATCCTTCGCTAAAAACCTAGCAAGAAACAGTTAAGTAGGTACTAATTTAAAATACAGTAAGGAACACAGACTTATGTAGGTACTATGTTTTGCATTGGGAAATGTTTACTGGTTAAGCGTTGTTTTTTTTTTTCAATTGACAAAAGTAAATAATAATTTCAAAGTTTAATAAAATCTTATACGTATCGTGTTTTGATTTACATTCTAAGACCATGGTAGCCATTGATTTGCTACCTTAATGAATAAAGAAATAAGGCGTGTCGTTACTTACGTATTCAATACGCACTCAATTTAAATTGTTACAATCATTGATACCTAGGTCATAGAAATTACACTAAAATCTCTTTATAATGCTTATTGATGACATACGAGTACACATTGAAAACTAACTCACGTACTAAATAAAATAGCTATGAAACACTTAACATTTTATAGCATACCCGTAAGCTATATTTAATTTATAATAAACGTTATTATGACCACAGAAATGTTACGTTTTATTTCTTTCTTATACAACATTTACAGTTTAATGACGTATTACGTCTAGCTTGCAATAAAATTATTAATATTGTCAGTGGCACAGGGGAGGGGGGCGAGGGTGGCACCGACGCAGCAGTTGTTCAGCCACCATTAAATTGGAACTTGCCACACTTCCTGAACTACCCACCTTGCTACTGAATTACACCGTCATTATACTACCAGCTTCATTTTGATGAGTACAGTAAAAATATTTATAATTTGTGATACTGATACTGCTAGCAGTTGGAAATTCATATATTTTATTTAAAACTACTAGTGGTTAACGTGATACCTAATTACTGGCATTTTAGACATTTTTTCACCCTAGAAGTAATTTTAAATTGCTAGTTTATAAGGTAGCAAAAACAAAATACGATCAAAAATAAATCCCAGTATTAAAATATTCTGTGTTACACAAACTCCTATCTTTTCACTAATGTCTTCAAACCAAGAATATTAAAAGTAATGGATACTGCAAGGCCATACATTGCAGTGTCTCCATCTAGTTGGTTGGGTTGCGTACCTTTCTTTGCGGTGACCATGTTTAATTGCAAGGTTGGGATATATGATGTAGTTTACGTCTATGCTCATGAAAATAAATGGTATAGTCTACGTTTCCATATTTACTTATATTATAAAGAGAGGCCAAATTCATTGAAAAGGTTATTTTACTATAATATATTTAAAAGCTATTAAAGATGAAAACAGTAATTTTGTAACTTATTTATTTATTAATTGAGACTTACTTATGTAAGCATGTAATAACAAAATAAATTATTGACATTAAATGAAGGATTATGTATTTATTTATTTTATACATACAGTGTCATTACAGGCAAACCCAATGCGACAGAGTAGCAACAAAAGGGTGTTTCCTATAGTAGCGTCACATTAATAGGTAACATTTGACGTTTGTCAGTTTTATATTCATAATGAGGTGACCTGTTAAAAAAGGTCGATTAAAACGAATGAATCGATACGGACTTGAAAGATAATGTGAATTTTAAAAATCGTCAGGTGAATCCCTGTCCCATTATTATACTTTCTTTCGTAAATTTAAGGAACAAAATAAGACAAATACATGATCTATACTTATAATAAAACTGTAGAGAGGTCAATTCTGTTCTTTGCATATATAAATTTACAAAATAGCTATTGGGGGATGATTGGTGATCGATACTAATGCAAAAAATGCAAACAGTAAATTTTTTGTCTTTCTATCTGTCTGTATGTGAAGAATAATAAATATATAATAATATTTTGAGTCAACCTGTATACAGTAAGTTTATACTACCGTGGTCTAAGTATGTACAGTCGTGAACAAATAAAAAAGTGTAGTGGTTTTTAGAAACGATAACTTAATACCTACTTGAGTAGGTATAGGTTATGTCTAGAAAGCAATAAATAATAAGCGTCAAAGTTGAAATTATATACTTAATATGACCAGCTTCCTAGCAATGGACGTAAAAAGTACTGAACGAATTTTTATTAGAAAGGTCTTACTTAGACTCAAAATTTATCGTATGTTTGCTTGCAATTGGTTAAGTACAACCGGAGATATGACCAAAAACGACCTAAAAACGAAGCGCGGGTGAAGCCATGGGTATATCAGCTTGTATAAAAAGTAGCCTATATGTTGCCCAGAAGTATGAACTATAATCGTATCAAGTTTGATCAAAATCCCTCCAGTAGTTTTTCATCCATGCGTGCACATACAGATAGACAGACAGAAAGACAAAAAAATACTGATTGCATTTTTTGCATTAGTATCGATCACTTATTATTTCCCAATATGTAGTTATTTTTTAAATATATTCAACTAGCTGCTGCCCGCGGCTCCGCCCACGTGGATGTCGGTTATCGCAACCAAACATAGCCTATGTTCATTATCTAGGTCTAATCTACTCCTATACCAAGTTTCATCAAAATCAGTTTAGCGGTTCAGGCGTGAAAGCGTAACAGACAGACAGACCGAGTTACTTTCGCATTTATAATAATTTAGTATGGATGTATAGAATTGACCTCTCTACAGTTAATATTGTAATATATTATGATGGATATTGTAAACGTGCGGAAAGCATTTGACGTTTTGTGGGACTATGCTATGTATTTATTGCAATGCAGGAGCTTCTAGTAGGAGACTATCCCGCAAAATACGGATGGTTGGTCACCTTACGAATTTTTGGTAAACAGTGTTGCTTCTTTATTAAAATGGCTGTCACCCACAATCTAAGAAGCGAATATGTGTCAATTTTTTTATTAATTTCTATAAATATTACTCAATTAAAAATAATTGATATGTACGGTGTTCTGTGAATTTTCATAAAGCTCAACTAGAATCAAAATGAAGCTCCGAAGAACTCAGCCTTTGCGTAAATTTGACTTTGACAGGTTTGGATTGGGAAATTTTAACGTATCATGGCAATTTTAGGCAGTGTGCGAGAGAGATGACCGCCGGCCGAGATTCAAAAATCCTGGAGACAACCGCTCGTTCGAAATGAAACGTCCAGCTAAGTACAAGGAAATTTCTAATGTTCTTGCTTCAAACTAAAACGCAAACAGCTTCTACATTTATTAATTACCTTACAATAAAACTATCATAGTTGTGATTCCATATCTACATATTTAGCGCCATCTAGCGCAGACAAGTCGATCTACTTCGGAATTACGAACCATCCATCGCGCTTCGAAAGTGTCCTCAATCCTTCATTGACCGTTGGATCACGACAGGCCTGAAATGATGGATATTTAGTCGTTAGATATTTGCCTTATTGATGAAATACAAACAAAAATATAGATAAAGGGAACCTATTTAATAATTATTATAATATGTTTCATGAATTAAATTGTAAACTTTACGTTTTAAATATATATAATATAAAAACTCAGTATAACTACACATTTGATCAAAGGAGTATTTGGTCAGTTATTTCCCAATAAATAAAGGGTATAATACAGTTACGAAAATAAAATATTATCAAATATCCATTTTGGTCCTTTCTATAATTGTTCATCCAACAATAATTACGCGAATTCTAAAACAACTTGGAATTCAAATGCTCCCTAATTGGCAGTTTTAATCTACTAACTTTTGTACAGAATTCAGCAAAAGTAGGGAGCAACTTGTCGTGGTCACAGCGGAACGAATCAAAACCTTCTAACTGAAATTTATAAATTTATTTTGGCAAATTATAATGACTGGAGAGGATAATTTGCTTGATTTAAATTCGGATCGCTTTTATGGTGCTTTGGACTGTACTGTATTGCTTATTAAAGTTGGTAGGGAAACTTGGTGGCTACTTTTATTTGTGTTGTCAAATTATTAGTTCGTGTAATTGTTTTGGCCTTTGGTATATTAATTAAAGTAAAATCTATTTTTCAGTAAAATGAAGAAAGTATTTTAGAATAATAGTTATAAAATAAAATATTGATGTTATTGAAAAAAAGAAACATTATATTTACAACATTACTCGTACAATAATTATGTTCATAATAATTTCAGTAATCATTTTACAAGACCAAGGAAATGTCCTCTTTCTTATTGAAATAGATAATTGTATTACGAAATTGTGTTATTTGTTGTTCCCTTTTTTCACATAGTTAATGTTAGTTTTACTTATTTTGTACCTTACACGAGGTTTGCCAAATTATTCGTCCCGTGTGCACACAGGCCTACTCCACTTGTGCAACCACCATAAAATTGGAAACTAGCCGGCGAGTTCAGTCGCAATGAACGAATACTTTACATAAAAACAATATTAAGGTCTAAGTTTTAAAATACTGGGCATCCACATTTTAGTACAGAATAGAAATAGACTGCTTAGAGCAATGCAATTTAATAATCTACCGTCTTATTCATCCTCATCGGGACGACATTTTTTATAAGTAGTGGAATTAGAAGACGATCGCTATGGCGTAGTGGTAGAGCGTTCAACTGCTAAGTCAGCGGTTACGAGTTCAATTCCCACTCAGTACAATTATTTTTACCCATGTACCTATCCTACTAATATGAATGTGAAATTTTATGAAAGTGAAGCATTCAAAATTACTCAATCATACTCAAAAGGCTAAACTGATCTGGCTGAAATTTGATGCAGAGATAGATTCATTAGTCTGGAATAGCAATGGTGAATGATAAAACACACCGCTACAATCGGTTGAGCGGGTCTAGAACGTTCTGTGTAGTTCTGTCCCCCCAGTGTGAGATCAGTATTCCACGCAGGAACAAATCTATGTCTTATACAAAAGTCATTGCTGTTCTGGCGTGAAAATCCATCTCTCCTTGTTCAGGATGCTTAGTTTACGTGGAACTGTTTTGCTATGTAGTTTTTATTATTAAAGTTGCTGCGATCCATACCAAGTGTTTTAGGTACGCTTGCCTGGCACTCGTGATGGTGTATTTCGAAAAACGTAAATCATGCAGGAATTGTAAGTATCACTATCGTTTTCTAACTAAACTAATATTTTTCTATCATCAAATTTCCCAATTTATGGCCATCAGCCCGACCGAAAACATAGTAAGCGAAATGTGGATATTAATAAACCTTTATTTAACACCTCAATAAATGAACAGATTTTAGTATAATGTATGTCAGTAATAATGTGTCTAAGTTAAAATGAAATATGTTAGTTAAACACGCTAAAATCACATTTTAATATGTTTGACTGACACAATTCATTTTGACTTTTGTGATGTTCGTTGAGGAAATAACTTCTAACAGCTTGTAAGTGTCCACTGTGGAATAACAACATCTGAAGCAGTCATAAACTACTAAGATAGTCATAGTAAACGTCAGCCCTCACATTCGAGTCTCTATATTACTTGCAGCGTAGTAACAAACGACTTTGTAATTAGTACTTAATATTATACTACTCCTACATTTTAAAACAATTATAATTTTAGCTAGTGTTGACTGTAGTCTGTTACAGGTCGATTACGGGTATATTTAAAAGGTCAAGGTTCATAATTCTGGCTCAAGAGAGACATGGCTACCTCTCCTACCGACGGGTACAAGAACATACTGGACAGGGATGTTTCGGTGAGTATCTGTGTCGTGCCAGCTTCTAAGATGTTGCTCTAGCAGAACCAGGCCTGAGATGGTCGTACATGTTCCGCGTAGGTACACCTAGCTAAACGGAGGGAGAGTTCTTTCCTATGCTATACCCTGAATCCCTGGTAAAAGACTCACATGAACAGAACACCAAGTTGGTTTTAGTCGGTTCGACCTCGACGTTACTAGCCCTGTTGAGGTAGTACCTGTTGGGTTTTCAACACGTAACAAAACCTACATACCTAATTGAAACCAGCCACCAAAATAAAATAAGAAAATGGTAACTGTATTCTAATATTCCACCTGTATTCTTAGGTATATATTACAAATGTATGAATATATAGTAGACTAGCTTACCCGCGCGTGGCTCCGCCCGCGTGAACGTTGGCTTTCGCCACCAAGTCTCTTTTAAGCAGAGGGATTGCCCGTACTAACTTTCAATGTCTATTCATTGGCAAACAGTAGTTGCAGCTAAACGTATTCATTTCATCTCGAGTTCTATCTAACCCTCCAAGGTACAGTACCGTGCATCGCAGCCAAAGCCAGTCTATTTACCATCATTGTCCTTTTTATTGTCTTCTCTTCTAGATTTTATGCTCCAAAGTATGTGTGACTCGGAAAAAGGCCCTTTGATAAACCTTAACATTACACCATACTTGCATTGCACATTCAAATTAGTTAAACATTATTTTATTTCCGAAAATCTGATTTTATTTTTGAAATCTTGCTACAGACATTGACGTTTGACAAACTGATTTAACATTCAAAAAGTTCATGAAACTAAAGAAAGAGTAATAATAAAAACTGGTCAAGTGCGAATTGGGCACGTGCTCGCAGGATTCCGGATAACACTGGGTTGAGGGACGAACTTAACTTTGCTGTTGCAACGTTTCTTGTCTTGACTGACAGCCATACGGATTCTTTTTGGTGATGTGGGTAATATTTACGCTTTCAAGACTTTTACCTTTATTCATGCTGTAAGATTTTGCTTTCTGCAAAATATCTGGATTCTAGCCAAAAGGGAAGTATTTTTTCTTTTTTTCGTACGAAACCCCCGTCGGGCTTCACCACAGAAAGGTTGGTATGTCGGACTCCTACTGACTAAAATCGCACGGTATTTCGTCACATCGGCCTGTGTGACCAAGGAATCTGGTGAGTCCTAGAAAGGATATCCCAGAAGTCTCGGCCGACTCCGGCCATCATCACTGGCGACCTCAACGTGTTATTAGAAATCTAAATCCCTTTTCTCTATAAAAAAGCACGCATGGAAACAAAACGCCCTGCTACCCTGGGCCTGCTTCTGCTAGGGTAACGGTTAGCCCTGCGTCACCCTAGGCCCGCACTCATGGAGGACGGAGATGGTTCTGCGAACTATGCCACCCGGTGCGCCTTCACCGGCGGTGGCATTCCAAAAAGCAAAAAAAAGAAAATTATTTAAATATTCGAGGACATGGCGCCACTCTATCCAATCTGGACGCTCTGCCAGTGTGTGAAGTGGCGAAGTATCCACGGAGCAGCCCCGGTAACAGTGGCATTCGGGCGTCAGCTCCCGGCCTACACAATGCAGGAACTCACCAAAACAGTCACCCATCAGTGAGCCTTGGATAGCTCAGGGTCATGGGCCACCTTAATCTCTGTAGACCCAACACGGAGTGGGATTTTCGTCGGTCAAGTCCGATATTACGTCCCTACTTGCCAGGGAATGGGAGAGATCCGTAGGGATTTCCGCACGAAAACCTAAAACTCTCCGGTCGCGGTGCAGGTGACTCACTCACGTGGCTGAAGGTCACTCAACGAACTTCATCCTCCATGAGCGCAGGCCTGGGGTTGGTAGGTAAAGCCACCTATTAGTCGATAGTGAGACCACAGTCTGGATATTATGCTTCGTGTAATGCCAAGCCTATCCGCAATATTTCTTTGATCTAATTCAACTTGATACCTCTACGTGTTCCTTAGAAAGAGGTCTTGACAGACAGACAGAGGGACAAAAAAAGGTCCTATAAGGGTTTCGTTTTTTACTATTGAGGTACAGAACCCTAAAAATAAATATATCCTCTTTGCCTCTGAGCAAAAAGAAACAAAACAAAGGACTCTATTAAAATTTTGACTAAGTCACTTTTAGTTCCTGTTGCCATGACAACAATTTATAGATGGCGATAAAAACGTCTGAAACATTTAATTTTCTTATTATTTCTCATATTTCATGAATTAATCATATCTTTTTAAATCTCTTATATGCTATTTGAGGCGCAGACAAATCCAAAAAATCATAGATCATGAAAATCCATTCAGCCGTTCTTGAGTTCTCACAAAAGCTCGTTTTTGACCCATTTTTAGGGCTTTAGGGTTTGAATTTTAAAAAATCCTTTCTTAGTACACCTCTATGCATCAAAACGAACACACCCAACAAATTTCAAGTCTCTACGACCAGCGGTTTAGGCTGTGCGTTGTCTCTATGTCAGTCAGTCAGTCAGGACTTTGAATTATATAGTATAAGATAATACTGTCGGTTTTATTACAAGAATTTCTTTGATGTTCAATGTCTTCTCTCTCTTGCGGACATTATGTTTTTAATATCATCAAAGAACGCGTAATTTCCATTTCATTAATTCATTTTATTTCCCAATTTCCATTTCATTCCCTTATTTCAATTAGAAGTTTCAACAATTGCTAGGTAGCTGAAATTGCTGGGACTGTGTGTGATGTTTTTTAACAACTTTTCTGTGTTACTGAAACTGAAAGAAAAATAGATAGAAAGTATATGCATAGAATAACTATAATAAATAAATAAATACTCTACGACATTTTAACAACTGTTTAATCACAATACTTGACGCTGTGTCAATTATTGATGAAGTGAAACATTAAACTTCTGCGAAATTCATACTATATCTTGCTGCAGATTTATTGTTTGGATACAATGTTTAAAATCAACATAATCAGAAATTTTTATTTCAAAATTCAAACTGTACCTAATATCTAGCGTACATACGATATTGTGTAAAAGTCAAAACATCCATGTTCGTTAGGTATACGAGTATAATGCAAAGATATTAGCACAGTGTGATTACCACTCTCAGTTATGGACGTCCTACTAATAATAATATGCATACAAAAATAAACACCAACTCCAGCAGTCCACATGCACTTTATCGCTAATAAATGTATGTGCAATTCAACTCAAAACAAAGATTATTACATAGGGTGGCAGTAGATACTAGTTTAAAAAGTCGAAGAAAAAATATATTTACGCCAAATAGATTCCTTACTGCCTATTCCGTGTTGAAAATATCCTTCCCAGCGTTTTTAATAATTTAAACAGTTTTACTACAGTTCAAGTTAAATAGATTCTAAAAATAAATTCACTTATACCAACCACGAATAAATGGTACGACTACTTTCCAGAAATTATGGAAGTTACTTGAATTTCCTTTGTATTACGTCATTAAAGTTCTTTTTACAAACAGGAACTACTTTAAACTTTCTCCTGTTAAGGAACTTCTTGATTTGCATTGTTCTGCATTTACTTTGTAATCGTTTTCATAACGTGATAACAATTTAGATAACAGTTGATCTAAGGCTGTGGTGCTTGTAGTTATTAATGAAGCATTTTATTAGGTACCTACATCTCTCAGAATTTTTGCAGAATTTCAGCAGTTTTGCATAATATTGAGTAACAAACTAATAAACAAATTCAGATTTAAATTTACATTTTCTATTAAGTACATTTAGCATAGATTACTATCATCCAAAACTTTGTTTTTGTTACAGGTATAATAAATATATACCTAAATCTCACATGTACATACTTGCAAAATCTCGAGTGAAACGGCTATGACTGACAAACGTCACTCGAGTATCATCAAAACTAAAGTAAAAGCGTAAAACTATTTGCCAGAGAGAACGCAGTACATTCAATAGCAGAATAACGAGCAATCCATTACTTGGAGTACGAGTACAGTCCCAACATTCAGCACATTTCCACGATTTGCGTAGGTACTGGTCGTATTTAATTTATAGTAGGAACTTTACATCAGTTACATTAAATATCAGAAATATATGCAGTTTAAAGTTAACAAATTCGAAATTATTCTGACTCTAACCGTTTCCATCACAACAGGAATGTAAGTTTGAAAATAGGACGTAGTTATTACTTTTGCATCCTAGGTATTCAGCGATAAATTGCGGCTCACTGATCACATAAATTGATACATCTGCATAAAACCATCCAGTGGATCAGACAAGCTTTTAACACACACAAACACGGAAGTTAAAGTTCGTCATTCCTGTATTGAAAACCAATAGTAATGATGGATCAATCAATATGTAAACGAAAGCATCCGCATCGCATATTTTATCTTTAACAATCCTTGCCCAACCAAACCAATTAGTGTGAAAACCTTCGCTAGTATAGTTCAATGTTATAAATTTGGCACTTAGCCTGACGCAAATTTTCACTGCTGTGAGCAAATAAAGTGGTGCAGTAATAGTTTTGCGACGGCCCGACCTAAATTGACACTCTATAGGTACACAAATTTTTTGTCAGTACATTTTTCAATTAAGCCGTCCGTCCCGTGTTTTGAGGTCTACAGGCGCTGAAAGATGGTGGTGTTTTATTTAAATATAAATAGCAAAAAAAAATAGTTAAGTGATCATTCTAGTACGTTTAAAATCAATCGCAGCAACAGTCTACCAGTAAAAACAGCAATGTTAATCAGAAATCAGACCTCAAAAATATAACTAATATAAAGAAACAGTTTGATCAATTAACGATTTGATCAAACTGTTTCTTTATATTAGTTTTCATTTTCATTGTAATAACTAAATTAATTTAATACCTGCTTTAACACGTGGGTTAGTAACTATTAAATAATGTCAGTAGTATTTGGTTCAATAATATAAATTTTATGCATGAAACACAGTCAATAATTTTTAAAGAAAAAATCTAAAGGACTTGGTAGGAATATTTTGTGAGAATATTCGAATACTCAAAAACTACAGAATTTACTTAGAATAAAAAAATGAATTTATAAGAAGGATCAAAACAAAAATAGAATATTACCTACTTATACAGTTTCTAGATTCCAAAATCCATGTGTTGTGAGAACATGGATTTTGGAGTCTAGAAACTATTGTGTTTAATAACAACAGTTTCTAAATTCCAAAATTGACTCGTATCCAGCAAAATAAGTAGCATTTAAGTTTTCTAACGTTTTAAATGTGTAAATTGTGCATTTCTGCATATCGGATGCGAGGATATCTCTTTATTTGCATTTATATCTTTCAACAACAGCAAAACATTGACGATAATTTGAAAAGAAAATGGAAAACAAAGCACTGGAGTTACTTAATGTTACTTTTAACGTTTATAGACTACTTTAAATTGTGTCCTGCGTATAAAATCACCCAGTTAAATGTGTATTGCGGTTGGCTACCTGCCAGACACGTAGAACCACACGTCCAAATCTGAGAATCTCTCACTCGCCCCGCTGCATTCGACTGCAATGATTCAACAATCGACACATAAAATATTGAATAATCAAACGTTGCGATTCGAATATCGATAGTAGATAAAATCGATTCTTTTTGATATACTTAAACAGTATATAAATTAAATGTGTCTGTAACCATGTTGTTTTTGTTTACTTAATGGGCTTATAATATTATCTGTATTTATGTCACATTCATCCTTTTATCTTAAAAAATGATTTTGTGGGACGTAAAACCCGACGAATTCGAATCTGTATAATATGCGTTTGACCACTATCTCACCTGATGGTAAATGATGACGTGGTCGACAATGGAGCACGCTGGCCTAGAAGCAAACTATTCACTCTTGACTTGAAGACACCCAGGTTATAGTTTACGTTGGTAAGATAACGATTATTTTTTGAATTATGAGGGATTCATAAAGGAGATAGAAGGCCACTTTATTTTGTTAAACAAAATTAATGTGAAAGGAAAAAAAGGAAATCTTGCCTAACATTTTATTCAAATATGAAGCCTTGGAATAAAAAAGAAACATTTCAATTTCAAGTGCGACTCTGCATCTTTGAGCCGAACAAACACCAAAGGACCTGCGTACATCAAAGTGATTACGGGCGAAAAACGCCACACAGTCGAGTGGGAGCGTTGTAAAAATCACTACGACGTGTGAAGTGCCATCGGGGGCGTCTCGGTGGAGTGGCGATCGCTTGTTTTTCCCACTTTCGATGAACGCCGCGGGCCGAGCTCGTTCGAGTGCCCTCTGATTTCGTCCCTGCACCCGGCTCTGTATTTTATGAGGTCAAGTGAACCTCCACAAAAAACACGTACCGCGATAAATTACGCACTGACACATTCAGATTCGCCCATAATATACACGATCGTAATATATTGTTTTTTTTTTCTCGTTTTCAACGGACTGTGTTCGTGTTTTTGTGGCAGGTGCACTTCATTCTCAATACCCACTTATTGTGTATGGTTGTAGATAGGCATATACCACATAAACATGTATATGTATACCAAATAAGCAGGGATTTTTATATTATAACTAGCGGTTCTCGGCGTGGAATTCTGTTCCCGTTACTGCAACCCACAGGAATCAGTTCCAAAAAAAAAAGTAGGCTATGAGTTAAAAATCCCTGAACCAAATTTCAGCCAGATCCGTTGGGACGTGATTGAGTTACAACAATACAAACATCTCCACAAACTTTCATTTATAATATTTTTAGGATAGTTGGAAAAGATATAATTGATTTTCTGATCGGAAAATATAATTGATTGCCTAATACTAACATGCTTTTCAGCGATTTAAAGGAAATCGATTTGTACTTATACTGTTTATTTGGCATAGATAAGAATCATGTATCAAATTAGTTTGCTTAGACCTCTATGCAAAATTGAGCGTGTAGTTGAATCGTCCCAATATATATACACTACTCATAATATACCTTGATACCTTGTTTGGATTGTGGATGTTGGTAGGCCTTAAAATAATAGACGGCTAAGAGTAAATTTCACAAATAATATCACAGGATGTTTCTTTGTTCTGTGAATAATATAGAAACCCTGATTAAATTATACTAAACTATCACGTTTCCTGGTTATCACCAGATACAAGTAGCCCCTGACCATGGTTGCTAAAAAGCAACCGAAATATCGGGATCAGTAAAAGTTATAAGACAGCTTTACTTTGACATAACCATGTGTTATAATCTTAGAAATACAACTCAGCTTGAAAATACCACAACCAGAAGCTTTAATTAAAATGGGTTGAAGATGGCACGAGTAATTTATTCCCAATAACTATCAGAGCAAGTGCAGATGTTGTACTGTTTCAATTTAAGGGCATACAGCGTCGAAGTTCTCAGATGAACTTTGACGGAACTTTCGCATGACAATGTCAACTAATCTTGGCTGAACATACAGCCATGATAGTGCTGTACGAACACTATATATAATAAATTCAATATTATTTACATCATAACGTTAACTGTAAAATGTTATAAACCAGCAATTGATATAAGTACAACTAACCAGGACTTTTGAATTTAAATTGACATTGGCATCTCGCCATTCATAATTTTACAGAAATTTATATTTTACTTGGCATTGGTGAAATTGCTGTGATTTTACTGCTTTTGCTACAGAAGCCCATAATATAAAGTAAATTAGTAATAACAAAAAATTCTTTGCATTTTTAATGATAATAATAATTGTTTAAACTGAGATAATGTTAGATCAGTTCGAGTGACCTTATATTTTTCAAGTAATAGTTTCCAAATCCAAAATCTTCCATATAAACGATATCGCCTTCTTACTTATTCCTCTCAAAAGTCTCAGCCAATCCCAGCATAGGAACTGTACAACGACCTACTTTAAACGTTTCCATCGTTCAACTGGAAATATGTGCAAATCACCACTTGTATCAGTATACCTGTGTTAACTATTATGTTCATAAAGATAAGTGTACATATTATTAAACCTCCCTTTACCCCTTTTGGTATATCCAAGAGATGTGAGTATATAAATGTAAATATACCTACATAGTTCAAAAGATCATCATAGTCTCACTATATTGACGTTAACATATTCGAACTAGTATTGGCAGATAAATATTCTGTAACCGGAACGACTACAAATTACAAGCGAAGTTAGGCGCTAACTTAATAGTTATAATTGAGGCTTACTGATAATGGTCGTCTATTACCAGTAAACCTCAATTATAACTATTTGATTATTCTATAACTCAAGAACAAACCGAGTTGAAGTCCTTGTTGATCTGTCTTAAGAATTCTCAAGAGTTTTTTTTTTTAGTCTCATTGAGATAATTTTAATTTTAATCAGAAAAATATGCTGACGTGTTCTAAATGTCTTTAACTAAGGCTTTGAGATAGACTCATTTTCTTAAAAGTTCATTATTACTGTCTAACTTGAATATAGTCAGGCAAATGATTTACGTCGTGGGGAGAATTAATAGCGTACCTACAGTTAAAATGAATTTATTTAATAAGAGATTGGATTTTAAATATGACATGAAAGTTGATTTAAGATTGTATAAGTTTTATTAATAGTGACGTAAACATGACGCACATGACGTAAACATAATACAGTCAACTCTGCTATAACTAATATCAAATTTAAAACAAAATTATAAAGCATACACATTATAAACACACTTTTAAATTTAACTTACACCAAGTTCTCACTAATAAAACATAATTAAAATTACACAGTTGATGTTTGTTGAAACTTTGTGATGATATGGTGAAGTAATCTCACAGCTGCCGCGCGCTATACGTAGAATATAGTATCATACGTGAAATGCAGATGGCACACAATTCTGTGTCTTTGTCTTGAAACAACGTATTTACCTTCTAGCTACTACACGAAAACTATACTTAAATTGTATTTTATTACTCAGAGTTATGTAGATTCAAAATAAGCATAATGGGAATGATTGACGAGTTTGGTTGACCATATTGATTCGAAACATAATTATGAAGGCTTTAAGATTTAAGATTTATTTTAAACGAATTATCGTGAGACTCGTACACTCTACGCTTGTAGATTAAAGAAGTAAAAACAGTAATATTAATAATTGCCAATATTAGATATTATTCATACCTACATACGTCTTGGAATATTTTATTTTTAACACCTATCAATGTTTTTAATTATTAAAAACTCAAGAAACAATATAAAAACCTGAACCACGATTTAATTAACTAGAACGTAAAAAAAATAGTTTGAGGACTGTAGGGTATGTTTTACTTACTTTGACTGATAACAACAACCCCACGTTTTTTATTGTTTCTTCTCTACATAAAAGTACAAAGAGTAAACTTTTTGCTTACCTATACTCACTACGGATCCCCCCGGCATCGTAACCCTTGTTCTCATGGGATGCGATTACGCAGTATTACAATTTTACATATAAATTAAAATTCATATTAAAGCAGTCTTGGTAAGTAACAGTGAAATTCGATGTTAAAAGTATTTGATGTTAAAGCGGTTGAAGTGATGATCATAATCAGATTAAAAAAAAATTTTGGGTGAAGTAGGTACTTGATATTTCTTGTTTTAAAAATAGAATTAAAAGTCGAGATGTTATCACTGAATGTGTTATGATTAAGTATACCAGTCTCCAGTTAGTTCACGCAAGCATAACTGAATGTATATCACATGACGTTGTCTAGAAATGATGTAGTGGACGATAGTTGCATACCAACAATATAATATATTATCAGGTAATATTGTATAATTGTCATGATCGCTGAGAACAACCGTTGCTGTCTTCTCTATGAGATATGAGCTGGCACAGGATACGTTTCTAATTTCGTGACATCCATTCATTTACCGATTGCAAACGTGAATGGGATCAGACAACACTTGCAGGAAGCATATTCTACGCATACTTCGTTGCATTTATTTTTGATGAATATCATTATTCCACACGCAGTAATAAACTTTATTCATTAGTCATAACGACGATTATACTAAACAAATTTTTGTTCGGCAGCAAAACTGTACCAACTGTCTGTACATGCGACGTTAATTTATTATTGTACCTATAATTTATATTTGGAAATAGAATCAGCAATTAAATACACGACAATTAATAACGCTCCTATTATTGTGTGCCTGCTATTATTGTTTCAAATTCATAATAAGGCAACAGAAATTTAAATTCAGAACGAATTTATGAAGTTTATAGCTATTCTACATAAATACAAAAATTAATGTGTGTTTGTATGCAATTATAAGTTGCAATGTCATTTGACCAAAACATGACGGTTAGCATTTCTGAGTATTTATTTCTTATGAATAATAAAATGTCATTAAAACAGATAGACTTTGGAAAAAAACGTAGAATGTTTTTTTTAGGAATGAAGAAAAATTCAATTGTACTATTAGTTCATTGTTCAAGAGTACTCGAACGAAAATACTTCAAGAATTATCAAATTTATTGGGAATATTTCCAAGCTTCTATTATTTAATTATTCAGAAGTGAATAACTAACGCCACATCGTGGCAGGATCAACGCCACGACCATTTCTACTGTCGAATACGTAATATTAATACTCTGTGTGAACGTAAAATACGTCATGATATGGATTTTAAAAGATGTTTAAAGATTCATAAACGTAAGCTTTCTACCTCAGTCGGAGTCGTAAACTTGAGTGTAATGTGTCTGAATATCGTATTACGTATAATATGACGGTAACTTGGAGCGTTAGGCCGTCTTTCTACACCTGGTGACATGAATAAACTGTGGCGTTGTGGTCTAATATTAAGTTCGGCTTGTTTATAATGTTGCTTCCCCACAACGTTAGAGTTATGTAGACGTGTCGTATTTGCCTTAAGTTGAGGTCTCTTGTTTGTGCGTAGACATGCGCTTATGGGTGCGTGTGATATTGTTACTGGTATCAACATACTGTTTTGAGACATTCTTGTAGTTTGTATTAATAATCAAACGGATAAAAATAAGCAGTCCTTGGGTTTTAAAATCTCGTTTTTCATCAATTTTAAGTATGTTTCTATTTTCATGAGTTCAAACGAGTTTTGTTTCATTGTTTCACCCTTTAAGAATATTATCGATTTTATCGCAATTTATTTGAGTTTTATATAATAATGGAGGATCCCTCACAATAGTTTGCTAGAATATAATTCAATAGTTTATTATTACTTCATTAATAACAATATGCACAGCTAATTAATGCTAGTTCATAATAATTATCTAAATCAGGAATAAAAATATTCATTTCCATTGACGAATATGATAATAGATTTTACGTACATAAGTTATAATATTGTCTTACTGGTATTAACGTATATAACTCTATAAAACGAACATGAAAATTTTTTAAAGTTCACTTAAGTATGTTGCTACTTCCAAAAGTAGGAAGTAATGCTTTGATTGCTTATTGGATTTATCCCTTGCAATGGTTAGCCTGGACACCTTAGAAATATGTAACGGACACAAAGTGCTCCAAACTCAAAGTCACTATCACTAATTGCACTTGACGAGATAACCACTTAAACCACAGCCTTCTTCGTTAAATTAATTCAATTAAATCAACTCAAGTATTTAAGTGATAGAGCTCTGATTTTCCCAATAGAATGGACCAGCACTACCGGGATGAAATACTCTTACTTGTGATCGCCAATTTTTTACCCACCTAGTTTGAACCGAGAGTTACCTGAAAAGAACATTCCTAGGTAAGCAAGTTTGAACCCCCGGTCAAATATCAGGTAACTTCGCCGCAAAGTGTAGGGATGTATGCCCTATAGAACACCTCATACCAACGGCTCGGCGTGTGCGCGATGGATAGTCTCACTTGTTGCCGCTTGGCTCACGTTGAACCTCATCTCCAACCTCTATGAATGTATGATTCACAAAGCTCGCAGATTCCCTAGCGGCCGATGCATCTTCTGTGGAACTAGAGCATTGGTCCTCTTCCGTTCTCTTTCTACTGTTTTATTGACATATACCGTTGCAAAAGAGACGTTAACACTATATCTATATACGTAACAATATTGTGCAACACGTATTACCCAAGCGTACGTTTTATTATCACTTATTGCCATAGTTAGTTACACGAGATTCAAAATCAAATAGTAAATTATGTGGCAAGTTAATAATCGATAAAGGCAAGGGTTATTAAACACAATAGAGAAAGACACTGTTTTTAAAGCGCGCTTTTTATACTAATAATCTAATTAAGCAACAACGTTTACACTCTGGCCCTCTTGTAACACAATGAAAACAGGGTATCAAAAGTCAAGGCAATTTACATTTTGCAACAAGGCAATGCTAGCGTAACTCAGTATTACCCACAATACGTGCAATACTGAGGTACGCCTCATACAGTGCAAACAATACCATCACGAACAAATGAACGTGGTTCTGGTGCGAAGGGAGAACTCAAGTGCTTTACTTAAGCTAGAAAAACATAACTCTTAAAAGCACCATGTTTTTCAACTTCACACAAAATCTTGATAGTCTTGCCTTATCATGCATTACATTATGCCTTATTCTCTATACCTTAGACATATTATAACATATGCCATAAAAGTAACAGCCCGTGAGTCACGGTCTCCCAGAACCTTTTCACTTGTTATGTTGATCGTTGATTACGTCAATAGTTTTTGATTAACTAGCCAATCAGATTTAGCCCCAAACCTATAACTCACCCTCATTACGCTAAGTGGAATCAGCAAAATGTAGATTTCTTTTTTACTGCCAAAGCGAAGGATCGTTTCAAATATTACATTCGAATAATTGACTCCTTACCTTTCTACTACACTCTACAGATTTCATATTCGGATTCTTGATTCCAACATGAAAACGTATATACCCATGTTTGACTCTTGAACTCACAAGCAGTATTCACTTGGTATTCGTAACACTTAAAATATCATCGCAAACAATTAATTACAAAATCGAAGTCTAAAGTTGTATGTACACAATAGGTACCTATCTAGCAGTTCTCAAGTCAACTAGTCTGAGTGACTTTAATTCATCGGCGAGTACGCCATCTGGGATTACTTGAAGCTGTCACGCTGAGCACCGGTCGAGACGTTCAAATCTTCGATCCGAACTTGTACGTAGTTCGAAGATCAAAATTTAGAAGGAGATTGAGTCATGTTTATTAACGTGGTAAATTTCTTGATGAATAAGTTGCAAGAGAAAGACAAAATTAGGTATATTTTCTTCCTCTTGCAATATATGTTACTCATTTTTTTAATTATCTACAGAAAAAAGGAATTGAACCCAAAACATTATGTGAGTACTTTGTACGCATAGCATGGACTATTTTTTATATTCTTAGAATGGCGTAATCAATGCACATCACCTATGGTAAGGACAAGTTGCTGCAATATTTTCCTGCAATATTTAATTAAATAGGTGTACTATTTATCAATACTGCGCTGGATATTAATCAGAAGTAATTAATTTTAAAACACATTTCAGGAATTAAAAATAAACAGGACGACCGTGCCGTAAAATGAGGGATTTAATGTTGCATTTCATTTTAATTAATTATTTGGTCATCCTGAACTTTAAAACACTGACGTTCATTATTGTGTCCCATCAAAAAGTGAAATCAAATTATTTACATGTAATTCGTATGTAAAAATTAATACTTATAAACTTAGTTTTGTTGTTATTAGACTCGCGTTTGACTACTGCCTCTCATGTTGGTAAGTGACGATAAAGCACGTTTACCTAGAAAAACTCTGGACTATAAGACTCCCAGGTTTATAGCTTTTCGGTTACACAAACTCAGCAGAAATCTCCACGGATAACTGGACGGAGCTTGAGGGGGAAGCTTGTAAATCATATTATTGATTGTAAAAAATGCCTACTATACTGAAAAAGTAACTTTCTCTATATCAACGGAATTTCAAAAATAAACTGCTGTGTTCAAACATTAAACTTTGTCAGACATACATACCTTCTACTAGTTACAGTAGTGATTAAACAGTTGCTCCCATCCGTTACTTGTCCATCCATGTAACAAGTACCTAATTCATTTCTGTGCACAGTAAAAACATGGGTAATGCAGAAAAAGAAAAAATAAATGAGTTAGTTCTCTAAAATTTGAGGTATCTACTAATAATATAACTGTAGAATATGTATGTTTAATAACTATTTCCTAACGCGTTAAGTTGAGATATACAATATACAAAAATAGTAAAAACCCTGGCTTGCATCACAAAGATCGTCTATAGTACCCTTAAGTAGTCTGAAACATATATATTTCAGTCCACCAACAATATACGAATAGAATATTAATAACAACTCAAAGTGACTCACCCCAAGTCAAACGATTAAAACATTGTATAGAGTATGAAAACATCTCGATGGCTAGAAGTGTATCTTGTAGATTTAATAGACAATACCACTGAGGAGCGAGTTTCTTGTAAACTTTAGTTGGAACTTGGATAAGTTTCTGTGCAAGCTCTGTCCTTAAATTGAAATGGGTACCAAAATAGCTCTAGTTGCTTCATTATTAACTATTGAACTAAACTATTGGGATATCTTTGGGTTTCATTGGAAGGTTAGCTCGGTATATTTATATAGTTAAGTAATGTGATGCTTTTCAGGATTCCTCGTTAAAAGGATTTAGAACTTTGAACAACTATCTTTAGTTTTTTAATATTTTCAATGCACTTCAAGATTGCAAATGGTACGTTTTTTTGTATATTGTTACTTTTAAGAACATTGTCTTTAGATAGTGTAGCTAGTCAACAATCAACTATACCAATTGTGCTTTTTTAAATTTTGCTTGTACATATATATTGTTATAGAAATGGTACTAAACAAATAGTTACCTACTAACTAAAAATAATTAAATATAGGTATACTATTAAGTTTATTACAAAACTGAATCAAATTCTATCGGCTTGATTCTCCTACTAAACTATGAGTCAGACTATCCCCAAACGCATATTTTACATGTGATAGCTTGTACTAGATACTATTTTATACATAATAGCTCGTGTACCTACGCACTAACTAGTAGATTTTCATTGATTAAAACAGTAGTGCAACTACTGACTACATTACTGCAGTGTCTTACTCCCACATAGTGAAGTTCGTAACTGTGACTCTGCGGGGATGTTCCCGCCACTAATGTCTGCAATAATTGGCAGTCGAACTTCCAATGTACCCAATCACGTAGTCAATTTGATGAAAACCCAGAACAGATGACTACGTAACTTTTTATGTTTATTAGCTAAACGTGTTACAAGCTCTTATAAATATTTATTTGTATTTTTATGAGATATTTTTTTTGTTTAAATTATATAATCGAGTATTAAATAATTATTAGTATCCTAAAAAAGCTGAAAACTCTTAATATTTTTTGTAACTAAGTCCAGAAATATGTTTCTAATCAATAAATTTATCTTATTGGTACACTGTTTTCTAGCAAAGTGCGTCATATTAGCCGATCCTCACCTTCTATATGTGTAAAAACGTTTTTATATGTGGCGATATTATTTCGGTATTGCTACATGGACCAAAATTTAATTTTCAACAAGAGCACATTTTAGACAGTGTTTCGTGTTACTGAAAAGGAACTAAACCATTTTCATATTTTCAACAGTATAAAATTCAAGTACCTAATTCAATTTTCACACCTAAACTTGCATTGTTTGCCATCAAACGATAGACCACTAGGCCGAGCCCACAAAGGCCTTTGCGAAGGTATATTTCCAAATATTTTACACAATGAAAGCAAGATTAACAAACATTGTGGCTACTCTTTCTGGTCGGGCTGAAGTATGGCGAGTTGTCACGCGATAGCCGTTTATACGGAGAAAAAAAGAAAAAATGAGAATAGATATTTGGACGATTTAATACAATGTAAGTACTCGTACATATGAGGTGGAAAACGTACGCGTTAACGTATGTTATAGAATATATGTATATATATTCTATACTCGTACAGTTTATAAAGACAAGTATAATCGTATAAGGTTGAGAAGAAACCTTCAATAGAAGAACGAACTATCTAATTTTAAAACTTCTCATACACCAATAGGCAAAAAGTCTTTTCCGTAACTTCATTTACTAGTGAATCATATTTGGCTAAGATTAATTTCAACTAGATAAGTGCTACTAAAGTATTTTTGCCTGAACGTTTTTGCAAAAACTTATAACTAGGTAGGTATTACATTTATATTCACTAGATAACATTTCTAATGTTTTACACCATCTATAACTTGATACCTACCTATTTTTCCATTAGCAAAGTATGAAACTTAGAAAACCAACACGCCTAAATGTAGACCAGTGAAAGGTCGGTGATGTCAGTCTTTAAATTCATTTCTATGGGCTTAATGGTTAATATTGCTCATAACCTGGACACTTCAAAGAAAGAGTACGAATAGAACAGTAACACGGCTAATTTCATTCGAAATTGATGTTATTTTATGTTCACACGTTCCAATTTCAAAGGCCTAGTTTCAAAACCGTTGTCAAACGAATTACTGGAATAAATCTTATATTATATTACATGTTCTGGGAATGGCAATCTTGTCCAGCGAGCTTTGAATGCGCCCGTGAAATATAATTTCGATCGGACGGCAATCAGAGCCCGTTGAAGACGGCGCGTGAGGCGACTCTGTAAAATATTAAACTTACCGCTTGTGAGCAAAGCCACAGCAATGTGCATTGGACAAGTGGGCTATAAATATTTATTATACACTATTGTTACTAGACAAATAGACATTAGGGCATGAACTGTAAAACTTTCAACAAGTGTAATATTCGTGTTTATGTATGTGAATGCAAATTATCCGGTAAATGTTCATGCGTAGCGGAGTGCTCTACGGTTATAAGTAAAATTTATGGGAACATACGAGATTTATAAATCAACTAGCTGTAGCCGTTAGAGCGTGTTTGAGTTACAATACAAGCATCCAAACATCGAAACAGCTTCACAAACTTTCACATTTATAATATTAGTAGGACAGAATAGAATTGCTGGAGAATTAACCCGGATTAATTAAGAGGAAGGTTTAATCATTTACGTTTTTGTTGCAGTTACATACTAATATCGTTCATTTACACTCAATGTCTCGTGTTTTGAAAAAAAAAAACATATTCAGACATAATATTTCGAGTATCATTTATGCAGGAGACAAGAATAACGAAACGGGAGCCCTGTTTAAATTTCGAGCCACCCCTTGGAAGTATATTAACCCTACAGAATACCTCAGTCAAGCAATAATTCTTCTTTATTATTGTATATATCTGTCGATAGGATCGGTGTAGGTACGTGACACCTCTAGTGTTGCAAGCGTTTGTGGGCCTGTTTACAATGAAGGGGACAATGCATGCACAGGTGTGTTATTTTATTTTTGGTTGGTTCGTTGGTTTGCTATGTAGGTAGGCAATATAAAAATCAGTTCGAATCCGTATCGTGGATAGTTCTGAAAATATATACGTCATAGGTTTGCGCCGTTAGGTACTATGTATTTAGTGCTGTAGTTCTTGCAATCATTCGGTACATTATGAATTTTCCTATTTCCCTTTGTGTGAATATTTTTTACTTTCTTATTCTTCAAATCTGAAACGGCCTCCTAATTCGGTTCCATCACAACCATTTCAGATGTTTAGGCGTGTATCGGAACAAACAGATAGACTGAGTAACTCATCATCACACTGCTGACAGTCTCGAAATTTAAACACGTGCATACTTACTATACTTAGGTACCTATATTTTATTTAAAATCTCCAAACAACGATCATTTACCTGCAACAAGCAAATAGTCTACATTATTATTTATTACATGTTTAAGAAACATTACGTAGTCCTGTTATAAGAGACGGTGGATTATATTTTATTATATAAGCCCGTGACGTCTTTACCGCACAGTTGTAGATCAACATCTCGCTAATATTTATTCGGGCCACGAAAAAATCATACTTCATATATTCCGTAGGTACAGTTTATTTGCCTACTAAAACGTACGCATGTTCTTATTTTCAATACGTTTGTTTTGTTTGAAATGTTTAATCTTGTAAGTATATAAACATGGGGAGAATTTTTCTTGTTGGTTCCATGAAACTAGTAAGAAATTTTTCTCCAGTAATGCCCTGACGTTTGGCAATTGAATTAGTGCTCTATTTTTGTATGATACTGGTAACATCTTCATTCAGTGTAATCCATAAGGGAATATATAATTTGGTTGGTTTAAGTAATTTACCGTATATTATACGTTATAGGTCGCCTAACTCAGAATCTAACCATATACTTATAGACTACTAGCTGTTGCCCGCGGCTCCGCCCGCGTGGATGTCGAAATCCGTTTCAAAAACTATCCTATCTCTCAAGTTGGATCGAACTGCACATGGTGTGCGAATTTTATTATAATCGGTTAAGCGGTTTAGGAGTCCATTGAGGACAAACATTGTGACACGAGATTTATATATATTAAGATAAGATAAGATAAGATTATATCACATAATATATAGGTATTTTCACCAAACTTAATTCAAGGAACAGTTTTCAAACATTTTTTGAAATACGAACAGACACTAAAGGTACGTTTTTATCCGGTAAATTAATTTTATCCGGGACACAAGTACTCGTTAAAAGTCTTTTAATATAAGCTCGTCTGCAAGTTTAAACTGAAAAAATCCTCTTTTTTGTAACGTCGTCAATGTAAGTGCATAGTAGTGAATTTTAACGTCGAAACTTGTCTGTAGCTGAAAAATCCTTGCAAGTGAAGCTGTATCATGGTGGGGGCAGAATAGATCACTCCCTGTAGGAAGGCGTCAATCGCCGGCTGATTTATAGAGGGCACGCGGCTACGGCACCAACTAAACTGTCCGGAGTTTTGCTCGTGTTGGCGAACGCGGCCCACCGGCAAACAACTCACTCACCTGCCGCCTCTCCCTCATCGAAAATGCGAACCCTAGTAAATGCCTTTATAAACGAATCCATTTTAAATTTCGAATAGTCTACCGACAACACGAACGGAACTTACAGACATGACATGCGTGTTAACGAAATGTTGGCGCTTGGTCAATTTTAACGTGAAAATTTTACACAATAATTTATGTACATCGAATTTTCCTTACCGTATTAAAGCTATTATTCTTATCAATTCATCCCATAGCGAAACGTATTCTGTCTCATTTATTTAAATAAAGAAACTCTATTCAAATAAAAATATCACACAAGCGTTATTTTAACGAGTCTTTAATGCAAACTTTGACTGCAAACTTAACCTAAGAATTCAATCAGGACTCCAGTTGACAATAATCGGACGATCCGAGAGTGCACTATTGCTAAACTTTTCATCCCGATGCTGGCGTTCTATTGAAATCATCTTAACGCTATTAGTACCTACTTCTGCACGCTGCTCTAATAAATTACCGTTGAGTAAACTACTACCAATCGGGACAAAGTTAAAATTTAATCTCAAAATGCAGGCAGAAATTTAAAATTACGACATGATTTAAACAGATTGTCGAACGAGCGTTTAAAACGATGTCATTCGTGCAATCTGCTCGGGAATTTTAGTATCGGAAGATACGGAAGATTAATATATACCTAAAATATAAGATCAACATTTGCATTCAGGAAAATATAGATATAATTGAAACGTTTTAGGGGCATTGAAGAAGTTTTTAGTTCAATTTAGCGGCAATCAGGACGGCCGTTGAAGATGGAACGTGAGCTGAATGCTTAAAATATTAAACGTGGCGGAATGACGGCCGCGACGGGACACCAGCCCGCCAATTTGATATCTGTGTCAAATCAAATGAGCGCCGACGTACCCCAAATATATGATACTGTACAAATGTTTTGACGTTACGCGCTTATTTTGTGAAAACAATCGTATTATTATTGTATTTACATGAATGTTTTGTCTCTGAGAATGTTGCTCTATTACGTACCTACATTCTAAATGTTATTTTGGTTAACCAGATTAAGACATAGTTTAATGTCATGATCTATACCGGGTGTTACGCGCCCGAAAACGAAAACAGGCGATGGCATTGCAAATATTTTCGACTAGATTTTTTTATTAGCATCATCCAGTGCCATCGTGTTGTTACAATAAAATAAGGCGATGTCATACCCATAGATATTCAGTGCGAATATTTTCTTTTACGTAAAGTAATACATATTGCATCACTTACGAAATTGTCGTTTCATTAGTTGTACTAGAACAATGGAGAGTGAAAATGCTAATTTAAAAAAAAAATAAACCCGTCAAAAAAAAATCTGTAACTTTTTTAAATTTTATCTTCAATAATCGTATCAACGTGCCCTGACACCATATTTTCTTATATAGAAATGAACTGTATAAAATGATTATATAACAACAGACACATTTTTCCTTGTATTGTAATGATAGACAACGGCGCAGCGCCCGAACACGTTTAATATTTGCGGCAAATAAACACCTTCGACTACCTGACGACTCGCACAAATTGAAACGCACCCCTTCATTCCAAATTGATTTTCGCACACATTTTGGGTACATACACACTGGTGGGATTGGTACATAGCTTTCAGTAATACTTGGCATCTGAAGCCGTGTTCACCAAAAAAAATCACCAGCTTACAGAAAAAAAGTGGCATTGTATTAGTAAATACTTATCGGGTATTATTTAGTGGTAACTCGTTGTGTAAAAAAAATTAGCATGACTGTTCAAATTAGCTAGGTATTTAATTAAAAAGAAGTGTACAGGGCAGAACTATCTACCTGTTAAAGTCAACATAAGGTCGTAGAATGATAATACAACATGAAAACAACGTGAAAACTCTAAAAATTCAGTTAGTTATTAAGTCCTTCTACGATCAACTTCAGTTCTCGTCGTGATTAGCACATTAAAGAAATCGTTTCATGTATTTTTATTTATTGCAATTATACTCGTTTCAGAAGATTTAAAGTGGATTTGTAGTAGAACAGAAAGTCAAATTAACGTCAACAAAATGTTACAAAGGGAAAAATGTAAAGCAGTAATAACTAAAAATAAGTAAAGATAAAATTGTGACAGCTAGAAGGAAACGCGCCCAGCCGAGCGTATCTCACGAACGCAACGCCGCGCCGCTCGTTTTGATTTTAATTCAAGAAAATATACTTATATTTTTAACTTGCCCGTGGCTCTGGCCACGTAGATTCGATTTTCGGGTTTTTTACTATATCTCCGGTTCTGCTCAACCGATCTTGTGATCGTAAGATGCGTAAGATTTTACGTCTGATCAATCAAACAAAAACAAAACATATCAAAATCCATTTGTGTTGAGAAAATTAATACCTCCAATCTACAGACACAGCTCCTTTACAATTTTATGATGATATAGAAGATTAAAAAAAAACATTCTAACAACTGTAAATATGTAGTTAACAACATCACAAAAATGAGATTAAAAACAAATTCCAATCAATCAATTTTAGCCTCTACTCACTATAATACTGACTGTACAACTAAAATTGATATAGGTAGTTTTCTAAGTTTTCGTAAAAGAAGTATTCTGTTTTCACAACATAATAGTTTATTTAATATGCGCATTGTTCGAAATGGAAAATCATTGGTTTCATAGATTGGAACCAACCAATCGTTGTAGCGTGCATTGTTTGGTTTGAACATGGCAACATCATCAATACGTGAATATCTCATTCCGGCGTGCTATCGTAAAATATTTATTATATTGAAGAAAAACAAACCAATTGATATTGAATGTAAAACTAATTAATTTACATTATTTACCATATCCTACATTTATTTAAAGAGTACTACAAAATTATTAATACATACATATATACATACATGCCTTTTTCCTTCCGGGGTAGGCAGAGATCCGGCCCGCCATATGCATCTGTGATTCTGTCCTTGCATACTTCTCAAGCGTCCTGTATAGTACCTACTGTCATTAAAACTTTCCAAAATCATTTATAATATTAACTAATTAGTTTTAATTTTTATGTAAATCCCACTCTTTTTTCAGCACAAATGGTCCTGTTTGAATGGAGTGTAGTATTGAGTCAGTACATCGTTTCAATTAAAGCAGGTTTTAAGTAACTGTGTGCTGCATTTAGATCGGGTTATACGAGTCACCTAATTACTGCATATAGCCATACTGAAAGTACTATTCCATATTTGTACTGTAAATAAATTTGAATTTTTCGTGTTTAAATGTACAAATGTTCCGGAATGCTAGGCCGACGCAATCGCAGCTCTCAATGCGAATTCCTACTTTATTTGCTTCATTTTCAACGAGATTCAGATTGCGAAGAAGGTTTGCGTTCAATTTATATAATTTCATCTTCTTTCTTGATGTGCACTGTGTTCCTGCACCGCTTTTCAATTCACTTATTTTGCAGCACTTATTTTATTAAGTACCTAGCGTACCCTACGCTTTTTAATAGGGTGTAAATTAAGTTCAGTGGTAACTAAATATTATGTTCGTATTATAAATGTTGGAAGTGAATTTTAAACTAATTGTTGCCTATATCTAAAAATAATGATTTAAAAGTTGGTAAATATATTATACTGGACATTTCAGTTCAGGATATTACAATAAATAATTCAGTTCAAGTGCGGGTTACTGATTGAGATCTGTTACATGGAAAACGTATGTCTTTGATGTTCATGACGCCAAAATTCCAATGTGAACCTTTTTTCCTTTTCATTAAGTAGCTTACTTAGAAAAACTTTTCTGTTCGTCTATTTTTACAATTTAAAACTTTAGTATAATGTTTTCTGACACGGTCCTGGTATGTAAAAAATACAATGTCCGGGCCACGAGGAAAAGCTAGAAGAACATAAATTAAAATTATTTTTCCTTGTAAGCAAGTGTGACTTACAGCCACAAACCGAGTAATTTAAAAAAGGAACATTTTTCCTCATTCCTTCAGTTTGTTTAAAAATATTCAATTTTTCACAGCAATCACAAGACATCTTATTTGTAGCTAGTTTATTTCTTTGTACGTAATATTACAGGTTATTAACTTACCGTGTATGCTGCCACACATTATTTACATTTACTCTGACTAATGATCATTCATTGATGTTAAAACATACACGTCGGAAGCTAAATATGTAATTAAACATACATGTTATACCTACACCCACACTTTGTGAAATACTGTTGACCTATAGGTACTTGTAGTGTATAAATTTTCTAATTGGACCTATCCAAATAAAATATTTATTTACTACATCCCATGACAATGCAATATTGTAAATAATAAAAGCTTGTTTTCAAAAAGGTTTTTTTAAACAGCAGCTTGTTTAATTAAACGGGCTGTTTTATGTGGTCTATTTACAACATGTTTAGCTACTTAACCTAAGTTCAAAGCACTTGAATCTTAATGGACATTCATATATGTTTCAAACTACCTTAAGATAAGCGTCATAGCAGTACGCCACCCGATTCTATGGCTCCTGTTAAAGCACGCGAGACGAGGCTATGATACCCGTCCGCACAGCCACCGAATGGCCAAAATCGATGAACTATAAATCCATTGTCTAAGTTTGCACAGACAGAGCTCCTCTCTGGACTCAGAAGATTAATTTTCTTAGTTTAGATTGTTTCGTGACCCATTGTGCAAGCGATAATTGGATTTTCTCGACTATCTGTGATTTAGTTACCTCTGGCTCTTGCCTCTCTTGTAAAATTTATCTAAGTTTATATAGCAAATTGGTGTAAACGCAAATTGGCGAAATGATATTGATGTTTGTAGTCATAACTTATTTTGTGACACTGCCCTTGCACCTATATGCCATGATTTGTATAAGTATATTTGCTTAGATCTAATATAAAAAATATTAGTTTGTTCGTATTTTATCTAAGTACTGCTATGCCAATAGAATCTTGCACTTGTGTGAAGATATAAGAAAAAAAAAGGATCATAGGAGAAATACGTTTTACGAAATTTTCTCTTGCAGAGACGCGACGAGTCAGATAGCTAGTTACCTAGTCAAAGTTTTCCATAGTTTCTTTTTAATTAAAGACGTTTAAATATCAACTATACTGATTTTGTTTAAAATAATTATGTAAATAATACATGTTGTGAGAATTGCTCTCTTATAATATTTATATAAAACAGCTGTTCTGACAAAAAAATAATTTGTCTGCTCTTTCATAATAATATAAGTTTTATAACATCATTTACTCTTTTATTTTTATGTACCTACATACTTTCCTCTGTTATTCGCTTACTTTTACGTGATATAAGCCGGGATTGTTTTCAATTATATTAAAAATCATTAGGTATAAAAAGTCGCAGATGACCCGTCACGTTTTCGCATGGGAACAATCAGGTTATGTTTACAACGCCATCTACCGGGTCCAAACTACCTTCGCGTAAGGGCCAGTTTGTTTTATCACAATTGGATGAATGGTGAGGCTATACATGAAATACGAACAAACATGGATTTTCATATACTAAAGACACTTTTTTTTACCAACGCAGAGGAAGATTATGATCAAACTTCACCAATTATTTTCACTAACAGACTATAACTCTATAAATAACCACGATTGAGTACCGACTTATCGAGTACGATCGAATACGAGTAAAAATTGTGGAGGCTTTAAAACAAATAACTTTATTGCTAACCAGCCTGAGCCATCATTTGAATCGTAATTTTCTCAGAATGGTTGTGAATTAACATTGTTAGTGTGATAGCCGAGCAGTCTTTTTCTTAGCGGTTAGCAACTGCAGTAAAATTGTACCGTTTTATGATGATCGTTAAACTACGCTTGGTGTGTGGTTCCATTGCATGTCTTAAGGCAGTTCTTTACTGGAAGCTAAGCGAGGAACAAACAAGACAGCGATGTGAACGATATACTGTAATCTTATAAAAAAGGTTGAAATGCCATACATTTTATGTATTTTATTACATCCGTATTTTTTGGTGAAAACGAATGTTGTCTGGCGGAAATACAGAGTAATTTATTATTTTGTGTGTCTGTGGGTTCTGTTTATTAATTTAGTAATAATAACTGAATTATTAACACTAAATACCTTTACTGAATTACACTTTAAACTGTATACTCAAATCCCATTTGTAGGTTTAATGCTGTTACATCGTATTACCTACTTAACAAGTCAGTATTCTACAGGACAATTTTAGAACGATGATACACTTGATCTAATATAATATCGCAATTCTTCTCCTAGATACCTACCCGTGTATTCTGTAAATACCTACATAATAATGTAAATAACACTTGGACCAATGAACACAGAGATAATCAGGTATAAAAATATTTGAAGTGAGAGGGAATCGAACTCACGCGCTCACCGACGGCGACGTTGTCGAATAATTTAAGTTATTCCTTCGTATATTGAGATAATAACTATATACGAGCTATTTCAACTTCATCAATATCAATAATTATTACTTACCAATAACTCACAATTTTTTCTTCTTTCGCAGCTTATTTCAGAATTTACGTTACGTTTTCCTGCACCTATTTTCCGCGCATTTACAACGCGGAACATCATAACAGGATATGATGGAACCACAGATTACATAATTTATACTACGTAAATGAAGAGTTAAATTTATGAACCCTAATTCTATCATCCTAATAAACTTTGATTTATTTTACATAGGTATAAATCAGTTCCCAGAAAAAATAGAGATTTAAATAAAATAATCAGAATAGAGCTTTTTAATCAACCTTCTTCTTCTTCTATCGTATCGATGATGTTTTTAATGTACGGAATTTATTTAAATTGGTTACTTTTATAAATTCAGTATATAAATAGACATTATTCTAAAAGATTAACTTCATCAATACCATATTATTGCTGTCAGCTAAAAGACAAAAATTACCACTAAAGATTGTAATAATGTATTTTTTAAACCAATTATTTGACATAGGATTCAGTAAATAAATAGGTATAAAGCTTCAAATCAAGTAAAGAATTTAGTCGGCTCATATCAAATATACTGATGCCTAAAATTCTAGAAGTCAAATCTTCATTACTAATTTGTCCTAGTTCACAAAAACTAAACCGTAATGACAACAAAATTTATATTACCCGAACTCTTTCCGCATCATAACTGCCAACCAAAGCTATAAATATCAGCTCACTTTACTATGGAAAGCCAGGACAGACACACACGTCGCTTTTTATATTTTATTGATGCGTAAATCGTCAGGACTATTATGAAAAGTGCACACTAGGAGCTAACAAATAAACCATTCTATAGATAAATGCGACAAAAGGATTGCATGTGTTGATGGCTTTTATAGGATTAATGTTTTCATTTGTAAACGTTATGAAAATCAAGTGATTTTTATCTAATGTCCATTCAATTGGGTGAATTCACTATTAGGTCGATTCTGAACGATTTTGCATATTATCAAATATTATTGTTTTTCGATTTTATACTTCACATTAGAATATACAATTACATAGAGATATCGCAATTTTACTTTATACGTACCTACAGTTAAAATTGTGACTTTATCGTTATGCCGCCTATGATTTAGCAACCCTATAATTATCACGATATAAGGTTGGTAGATCGTAGGCGGTATCACGATAAGCCCATTTTATACTGTATTTATTTTAATAAGTTACTGTATGACTCTTATGTGCTAAGTATATGAATGAATATACTAATTTCATTGGATTCTGAATAGTGCGCAAACAAATAAAAGAAATATGATTTCTTTTTGTTTAAGTTTTGATAATCAAATATCTGTAGCTATATTTTTATCCTGTGTTACGTTTATGAAATATCGTTATGATACATTTAGCATTTCGGTATAGGTACCTATAACATAAATTATATTTTTAAAGACATATATATAAAAATAACAAATATGTTTAAAAATATAAATAAAAAATATTTTATTCAACAGAATCAGTTTCTTTCGAATAATTACATATTTTGATAAATAAAAAAAATAGAAATCTTTGAGGTGTTTTGTTTGATTAAATTTTGCAGGAACTCAACTGTTAAAACTAAATGCCTCAATATTGTATGTTTAGAGAAACTATTCATTTTAACTTGGTGACGATAAAATAGATCTTGATATTTAGAGTGACAGTTAGTTCCTGTCAGTGAACAGGAAACTGACCGTCGTCGTGAAATTATCACAGTGACACTAGAATGTTGATCAGCCAAATCTCACACCAGCATGAGTCAATTAGCGAGTGTCGCCCTAGTTAACATGCTCCAGAATGCTTGCGATTAGCGTAGTGCGAGCCAGAGGGACAATCATTAGCGGTCACTCCCAAATCGCTCCACACTCACGTTTTTGTCATATTTTCATCACTCCGTTAACCCATTGTAGTAGTTAACCTTCGTACTACCACGCACACTTCATGCTAATATTACTTTCTACTTATTATAATGCTCTATTCCGTTATTGCACCACAGCTTAGAATTATTCCACCGTCCAACAATGATAAACTGAGATTCTAAGATGAAGAGTCGCAACGACCATTAAAGTTTCAAAAGGCTGGCTCTTTAGAACAATACAGTGAAAATAAAATAATTTATACAGGAAAGCTTAACTTCAAAAGAGTCTTTCACTCAAAAATAAAGCGTGTTGTAGTACCTAAACAAGGTGGAACAATGTTTTGCATAACAAAGGAAAAAAAAACACCTAAAGGAAAACATAAAGCCACACTTTATTCGCAGAATACTTATTCAAATGAGGCTGTCCCTTCTAAGTTTGTTTTCAATCAAAAACTCGCGCAGCTTTGTCCCGCTAAACTTTATAAATGAGGCGATTATCCGCGCCGCGGCGTCGCAGGTCCCTCCACGATAGGTGTGTAGTGTCCGGCCGCCGCAGGTTCGGCGTAGCCCCGCACCCGCTCTGTGTCGCCGTCGTCGCTTGCGTCGTGTCACATCGGCTGCAAAGCGCTGATAAACCGTTGGTCACCTGCGCTGCATGAATTGCAGCGCTTTTTAACTTTCATCCCACTAAGTCCTTTAAACTTCATCCGCTTTACGTCAGCGGTTTATTTATGATTTAGACGCTGACAAGTAAACCGGCAAGTGTGCAAAGTTGCAACGTGCTTTTAAGTTACAACCTCATTATATAAAGTTGAAATTTATTGTACATTTAAGTAAATATCGTACGAAGCTTAGGGACTTTATTATTTTAAAACTTACAAGTATGTAAGCGTGGTTGGTAATAATAGGAACGTGAAAAGAGTACAATAACACGAACATTGTCGAGCCTAGGAATAGTACATCAAGATTAGCTCGAGGCTGCAGTCTGATTACGTCGCTATGTAAGAAGAGAGCCCGTTGCATTCTACTCGGATTCTAAGATGAGGATTTGTAAACACTTTTTCTGTAAAAAAATATCTTCTTTTCTCGTTGAAAAGTCGCTAATCTCATGAAGTCAATAATATGCAAATTGAATCCTCCACAGTCACATATCAGAAGTGTTAATAAGTCGTGTTCGCCGCACCCGAAGTAATAAGATTTCGTAAAATACTTAATAAAACGTGTAAAAAGTTTTCTTTTCAGTGAAAAATAAAGGAAAGTGTTATTATTGACACGAGGCGCGACGCACAAAGAAGTCGGCGCAACAAGGTGCTTTCGCATTTGTTCTATCTCAAGTATTATATTGCGCCCTGGGCACTTCCCCACTCACGCCTTCCGCAACTTTCTTTACAATTTCCTCCTCGAGATTTTCCGTTCAATTAAATTATAATATGAATTCAATTTAATAGTTCTTCACTTTCCTATTATACGATTTGTGTTACATATTAAGTTAGTATCGGAATCAAAAATAAATGAAATAAAAATGGGCAATCGCCTGTTCAAAATGAATTGCAAACAATATTACATTTTGGAAGCAATCTACGTTAACCCAAAAGGGAATGATGTGGCAGCTCTTTATATTGCAATTTTTGTGTCCAAACAAAACGAATTTGCCGCGCAATCAAAGCGGGAATCCGATTGATGACATGGCGGAATAATTGTTTCGTGAAATTGAAAATATCGCGGCTTGTATTCTGTGTAACACCTTATAAAACACACGTTTACCCGCAATTTGGGAACGCATTCACCTCCAATATAAACATAATAGGGCAAAGAGTATCAAAATGAATCACATTGCCAGTCATTGTATAATTTCTGGACGACGACTATTTTTTATTTCTTTTCTATGAGCTTATAATCTAAAATTAGCGTTATAAAATACTGTAGCCTAAAACACAATAGAGTCGAGTCACTATATACAAGCATAATGCTACTGAGATCTTTACCTCCGGACAATACGTAAGTACAAATCTACAAAAAGGCAGAAAACTTTGAAGTACTCTGCGTAACTCGAAACTCAATCGATAAAAAGCGTAACGGTAAAACTAAAGTAAAACATCCGAACATCGCACCTGTGACAAGTACAATAAAACTTTACCAATAAGCTATATTTCACAGTCGACTTCAATCTCAAATACCAATATATTATAAGGCGATTCCCTACGTAGGTACATAATTCAAAGATTCGGAGATAAGTTATCGAACTCCCGCATATTCATAGTGTCGGGCGCGGTTGGATGTCGCTTTGGATTACGTAAACTGCGGGTATTCCCGATGTGTTTGTGCCCATTTAAGTAGACGAAACCCGCAAAAAGCACTTTGGAACAGAGAACAGTCGGCGCATGTTTTCTTTTTCCTATCTAGGATGTTAGAGCGTAACGACGAATGAAACTCAAGCTGTATTCATGTGAGACACATGCGTAGATGGCACAACATCAAAATTTGAAAACATTACAATAAAGTGATAAATATTGAAGTAATTACCGTCTATACAAATATTAGCGTTAAAACTAAATTACAACTATTTCAACAACTACATTTTAACTTATAAATTTTCAAAGCTGTAACAATCAATTAACTGTCAAAGTTGTTTATCAATATAATCAAAAACACTTCAATTCATGAAATTGTGTGAAGTTTAGACGTATAAATTCTTTGGTAAATATAAATTGGTAGGCACTACTTAGTAGTATTTGGATCATTAAACACAAGCAAAAAAAGCTACTGTACACGGTTTACAACTAATGATGCCTAAGTGACTATTAGCAGTTCTGTGCCTATACAATAAATTATTCTATTGATTGTTTCATTTATGCGTGAATAGTAATTAAAATCCTAATCTGATATCTGGAGATTTCAGCATTGACATTCGAAAGCGTCTAATAGGATCCAAAAGATTTTGTTACCATGTCCAATGAAAAAAAAAATGTTGACCGTATAATTAAATATGCTTAAAGATCTCAAGTTCAGTTGCAATAGAATCAATAGACATACAATGAATATAGATCACTACGTATAAAAAATATATATATATCCGTTCAGGGTTATTACACGATGTTAATCTACGTTTGGTATACAGAAATGGTTGTATTAGTATTCTCGCGGATGACTGACTTATGTCGATCAAATGTTCAGTACGTAGAACGATAAAATGTTTGGAGAGACGCGATCGATTCAGTTGAACACTGGCAATTTGTCAGACAAAATAATTTAGTAGTCTTTACTGTCGATTTGTCGTATACGTGCGGTGGAATAAATAATAAATTTGAAATGAATGAATTCTTTCATCCGGCAAGTAGACTGTTGTATACAGTTGATGATAATTTTTCTTTTTTGCAAGTTTTACTTGTACTGTTTGTATTTAAATATGTCTGTCAAAATGTGCAAATTACTTTTCGACTATTTGTTGACTGCCAATTGAAATTAAATTTTGCACGTAAATTCAGTTTGGACGACAATTAATTGAATAAAAACTTGTGTTTAAAAATGGTTTTTTAATAACTGCTAATGTTCAAGAATATCTAGATCAAAGTACCTATCATTCGTAATTCCAGTTCACGAATGCTGAACATAAGAGACATCTATTTCAAATAAATCCCCTTGTCGATACCAAACACAGCATAAGGGTAAGCAAATAAAAATCTCACATTTAGAAGCACGTAAATCTCAATAATGCTTATTTCTACAGCCACAACTTCCAGTAGATATTTGTCGCGAGTTCCTCTTTCGAGATGGATTACTATGCGCCGGCACGAGCTTGGCACACCTCAAAACTGAGGATCAAAGCCTGAGAGTAAGTTCCGCTTTCGAACACTTGCATGGAACACGTCATATGTTGCCATAACGGAGTTAATTAAAAGAGCTATTCAGCTAGTGGGTGGTGTAAAAACAGATGCGATGTTATATTAATATTCTAGAGGGGAATTTGGTGCGGGGTTTGTTTAAAACAGCTAATTTTGTGGCATTGAATATGCCGGGGCATATTTACGTGAAGGGAACTTGCAATTATGTAGTTTTAATATGTACTAACATGATTTAATTAGTAGATAGACGTAATTTCCTCCAATTAATCGATTAATCACATTATTAGATTGTACACTAGTGCAGTTATTGTCAGCTAAAATTATTCTATGTAACTGGGTAAATTACCTTCCATTTTATTAATTGCCTTTGGTGATAGCGGCGTTATGTTTATAATATAGGTGTTTTGAAGTTACCCTCTGAGTGGCTATCTATTCAAAATGTGAAAATATTGTAATAGATAAAGACTATTTCGTACACAATTTGCTGTAAAACTATTTTACACATTCTGAAATGTGTAAAACATAAATAGCAGTTAAACATCTAAAGAAGGTGTACCTACCTATAGGGCCAAGCCATCCTCAAGCCAATACACTTGCTGACGGACGTAGCTTGCCTGACCTCTTCCAGTGTATGTCACAACACCCGATCTTCTGCCTTCATTTATTGTATAGTTCACCTGAGATACCATTTTCTGGTCATCGTTCTTTTACCTGGAGCGTCTCACTTATTGTAGTTTACGATTTCTTCCAGACCGCTTTTTAATAGACTATTTTACAAAACAATTGATGCAAATCAAGCTTTAATTGATGTGTTAGGCTAATACTGATGGTGACTGTACTTTACTCACATTATGCGTGACAACTGATGTCTTATAGGTACATTCTTTATGAGTATTCAAATCGTTAGAACCGTTTCTTTGACACCAACTATACATTTTTCCTAATTCATACATACATATGCTCACACCTTTTTCCCTCCGGGGTAGGCAGAAACAACGTTCCTAATTCAGATATAAAATATAGATACATAGTAGGCAAAACCAATATTCTGAGAAAATTATTGATATTGATAGGCTCACATATTATAACATTTACCTACATACATAACATATTACATTCCAAATTAAAATCAAACATAATTGTTAGAACGTACCAAGAGCAAACGATTAATATCATGTTAAATACATACATGGCTTTTATTACTTAATTACACAAACCACCGATTGTATCGAAATCATTATTCATGTTCATGTAAATAACTTTATAACTGGTGAGTACCACAAATAAAAAGCTAAAATCACTAATACTGATTCCATTTAGACGGTTATTCATCTCGTCATTGTGAATGCCTAATGAAAACGTCAAATTTGAATATTGGCAGACAAAATGCACTAAAATACGAATATATTTGATAGATGCCTACGGTCGTCCGAGCGATGCACACCGATAATTGAATGATGAAATATTAACATACGTAATAGATACGCAGACGATTATATCAACGTTCAATGTAAAACGTTATTGGGGCATTTTCTATTTAAATGTTAACACAATCGATATTCTGTTCTATTAGTATTCGATCAGTTGACCTTTTGAATTTTACTTTGAAGCAATGCACTCAATGATTTTACCACATTTTAAGTACTTCAAGGTAACGTAAAAAGACTCAACTGGGGACTCGCTACGTATTCTTTTTAAATAACGTTTCGATAAGGATGTGGTTCAACGTTGAAAAGAAGGGTATACATCACTTCTTTAGAAGAAAGGTATGATTGAAAAGTCGGCTTGCAAACTCTGGACGCAAACATTATTGCCTTTGATGATGATGATAAGTGAGTTAGGTTTAAATGAAGAATGAGGAATATTTCATTAATGCATTATGCAACTCCTTTTGACTTTTCAATGTGAAATGAAATATTTATCATCTTAAAATAAATACACACAGAATGAATGGTTCCCTAGATCCAACACTAAGATTCCTAGGTACCTATTCTTGAAGATCATTGAAAGTAATAGTCTTAAGATAAAACTTACTTGTAGTATTCACGAACGTAAATATATGTAAACTAGCGACAATAATATCATAAGCTTCGTGGCATTAAAATAATGAGTGTTAGACTTGTAAGGTCACGAATGGCAAACAGTTGAATCCTTGTGTAATCCCCACTTTGCAACAGTTCCAAGTGTCTCGATTCCCGTCATTATTATTTCCAGAGTTAGTATAAACATTCTGTTCAACAAATTGGTTCAAAATATTGTAATTAAGAGCTATGAGGTTGAGGCCCTGAGAATACCACATCTCGAATATAACATAATTATCTACTTAAGTAATTCTGCAAAATATATTCTACTCAGATTTGTCCCTTTAACCATTTAGACTAGCAGATTAAGATAACCAGATTTGTTACTAGTTTTAAAACCAGTTAATTCTCTTACTCACTTGGGAGCTATGACATCATAGACAGATAGGTACGCACTTCCTATTTTGTGTCGTCAATTCAAAAGAACGTAGTAGGAAACCATGTCTTAATTTTCATCAATTATAAAGTATAAATAAGATTGCAAGTTATTGAAACGACTCAGCTCATACATAATTCGTGACAGCATCTGAAAACTGCAAAAATCATTTGTAAAGAAAATTGCATAATGTCTTCTAAAGAACACTGCTGTCTGATTTTAACACATGACATGCATATAAAATCTCTGGTAAATGGTTAGTCGTTCATCTACGGTGTTGCAATATGCAAATTTTTATAGTGTATGACGACGCTCTGAACGTACTACACATTCCATTGTTTTTACAACGATGTTAATATTATCCATCAGTACTTTTATTAAATCATTTCATCGTGTACCTACTATGATTGGCATACCTAGGATATTAGCATATCTAAACACACATATTTCATACTCATTACAAGGAGCATTTATTCAGAGCAACAATATACCGCACGATAAAAAGAACTTAATTTTTTTCGAGCAGAATAAATGGCTTTTTACATTTAAATTTAATCACATGAAATCAGCAATCTACTTATTTATTCTCCACCTTTAAGTAAGGCTAAAGCTACCGCATTCCCACAGTAGAAATATAACTTTTTGCGACTCATATTTTGTAGGGATCTGTGTACATTTAATATTATAGAATTTAAAAGTAAATTTGGTAGTATTGTATATTTCGTTTCAAGATATTAACCAAGTGGAATTTATTTCTTTTCAAATGTTTGGGAAATGTTATGATTTATCTTAGTATATTCTTTGAACAGGCTAATGGACGAACTTACATAAATAACTGAATTTTATATACCTACCTCATCATCATTCTTGCGTAAGCCCCAGTCTCACCCGAGGTTGTCACCTCAAAGTCCGTCCCCTTTCTAAATTAACTTCTCCACTTCGTACGGTATTGGGCATCCATTGTAATGAAACCATTGTCATGCATGTCTTCTTCTATGACGTTAGTACTTCTTGGGTCTACTAATTTTAGTACCTGGGCTGGATGTACTGTAGTATGCACTGGAGTATCATTAGCTGATCTCGCGCCAAAATTATCAAGAAAAACTCATTTGATCCGAATAATACAATCACCATGGTTGTATTGTTTGTGTTGAAAAATGCTTCAAGTTTTCACGACTACTTAAGAAAAAAATTATGGTTTGCCTTTATCGTTTGCTCACTAGCACATTAACTTCTATCGAGACTTTAGTTATCATTCTGCCTGTACGGTAGTTTGCCACTCAGCCTCAAATAAAAAAAATATATTTAATGGTGTGAAACATTTATATTAATAGGCTTTGCCCGCAACATCTTAAGTATTTTTTAATAACTGTAATAAATAATTTGTTTATTAGTCACAAAGTTTTTACATTGCATTGCATTGCATTTGCAATGCACAGACACAGGTAGGTACCCTAGATTATAATAATATAGAAGATGAAATAATACATCCGATCACGAATAGCAACTGCATAAAAGTACCATATCTAGGTACCTTCACTTATGCAGCATCAAGAGCTTTTAAATAATTGTACTCAAAAAAAACAACTATTCCATTGTTATTATTCAAGAGAAAAACAATTGAACAATACAAACTTGAAAGTGCTAGAAAACCCACCCAAATAAAACTTATTACTACGCTTTTCTTCAAGAAAATATGATAAAATAACTAGAAAATATTACGAATACACTCGCTCATGATTAAATCGCACTCGACTACTTTTTCTATACCCATTCCTGAGTGTATAATAATGAAACGAACATTTTGTAAGAGCAGACGATGCGATATCTACTGCTGTTCATTGCACTTTGGTGACATCTAAAACACTGTAGTTTCATTCGGTATTATGCAAAATAGTTTCATTAAACGAAAATCCAATATAAGTTTAAAGTTTCGATGAATACAAGATCCTAAATGCGTTATATTGTATTGAATAAATTTGCTTAAAATTAGACTTGGAGAGGTTAACGATTTCGGTTAATTGTTTAGATGAGACTGGATTTTCGGTTTTAAAGACAGTTTGGGATATTATTATGGTATAAATTGTTCGATACTATAATATAGGTAGGTATATATATGTAGGTAGGTACGATGAGGTGAATAATAATTTGTATCGAAGCTAAAACGTACTTGTCAGTTTTAAAAAGAAATAAAAGCAAAGTAATGTATATTTCTTTATGAAAATACCTACTGTCTAAGTGCTTATTGGACTATATTAAAATATTATTAATATTAAAAAAAATGAATTTATTATGATATTTTTATTCAGACTTTTCAATTAGAAATTATGTGCAATCATCATCTACTTCGATACTAACCGTACTAGTGCCGACCGCAAGCTGTCAGTGCCAGTTCTCATGCAAATCTTAGTAGTCATGTTAGCCGTTATGGGCTGCCGGAAGTGTGATAAATTGTAACAAATGATCTTTGACTTCTTGAGAGTTGCAATTGCTCTCTTAATATAAGCAATTTACGCAATGATTAGATAATGTAGACTATCAATTTTACAAACATCACATTTCCATGTATGATATGTGGTATGTTCCTTCAACACAAAGAGAAGATTTTCCGGCCGGTGAATTACCATAAGTGACATTTTTCGATCAAGGATCAACCATTCTGTAGAAATTCAGCTTAACTTTACTAGAGGGCGCTGGATACATAATATAGTATTGACACACGAAGACGCCAAATTTTGTCTATTATACCTTCTATAATTAAAGCCATTTTATTCCTAAAGATGAGATTTATAGTTTGTCTATTTTAGTGGTAGGTGAACTAAAATAAATTGAATTCTCCAACAATTCAAAATACACCTGAACAGAAATTTCGGTGCATTTAGCACCCATGACGGACAGGATAATCTGACAAGGAAATCTAGTTTACTCGCTAATCGGCCGGTGGATGGCTATTATTAAACCAACCAGTATATGCAGTCGAAATTTAGTCGAATCAAACTAGAATCTGTATCACTGTGTTTTTTAGGAATGTAAAAGATTACTTTGGATATTATTTGTATAAAATTGTTGACATCAAGATAAAAAGAGGCTGCTAAATATTAGATAACAATAAAAAATTAAAATGTAACTAATCCATACTGCATGTCGAATTTGGATGAGTTCTTTACAATGCATTTATGGAAGTAGCCCATAAATGCATTATAGTGCACAGGCATATGCAAAATTGGAAATTAGTCCATATTTTGACACATACGAACAGCTGAAAATTGATAGAAATAAATATACATACGGTATAAAAGTCATGACCTATGCAACTTATAAAATATGACTTAAATGAAAAGAGAAATTATCAACAAATCTATATACCTATGTAGATTATAAGAGTCTAAACCAAAATGTGTGTTCCAAACCACGCTCAAAATACTCAATGGTTGCCAAGGGGTTAAACTACTTCGTTATGGATGTAGGAGAAGGTTGTGGGGATCTTTAGTACTTTCAATTGTGTGTACTTCATGAACATACAATTAACGGACACTTTACTCAGTATATGAGTCAAGTAAATAATTATAGAGAGTTAATGCACAAGGCTCGACTAATAACTGTAAAGGTGACTCAAACCACCAAACCTCGTCAAACAAATTTACATTTTGTATTATCTCCTATAGTCGATAGCAAACTAGCCACCCGCTGTTTTTATATTAAGCCTTATTTATTTCATAGTATAACGAACCAAATTGACTTAACAATATACAATTTATTACTTATCGAGTTGCAATCGAGAATCGTTGGTTATATCAACCCGCGCGTACGAGCGGCAGCATCGTCAATAATTCATGCGGTAGGCACGTCGTGGCCGCACAGCCGTTCCTAATTGATTCCTGATGCGGTGAGCTGATCGCATCACTGACTCCTTGTACTGCCCTCCGAGGACCCATCCGCTTCATTACGCACTTACAGACTCGTGCGATCAGGAAAATTATAAGAAGTAATTTTGTTATAAAATTTCATACTCGCTCGTATACGTATTTTATTGTATAGCCTGTAAGTTGTGGGTTGTTATATTTTAGAATTCCGGAAAGTTAATCCATCTCATACCAATTAAACATTTTATCTCTCATTATATTATTATATGCTATTCCTGTCTCTTAAATATTTTAAAATATTACTTCATAAACATACTGTCAATAAGCAAAGTATAATTTTCGTTATCATGTTGACCTTATTATCTACAAGTAAAATCATGACGCGTGCGTGCGACGTACAAACTCATTGGAAAATGAATTTACAATGTTGTTCAAAACAATCTGTAATTTCAATTTCAAACACAGTTAAAAGTTCCATTTGTTCCAACTTATACGGTGCAGCTGATTGTCATTCGTGGCACATACATAATCCCGCCGGAGAGGCCGTGATCTTGAACGCAGAGTGACATCCGACCGTGGACTTATTCTGAAACTCTCGTACGCTTCAATAATCAAATTTGAATCCACATGCAATGGCCGAACTATTCGCCGTTCGTTTCTATGTCCATCAAAAACTAAGTTACTGACTTTGTTTGATGTGAAACAATTTTTACTTTGAAAACGAAATTCAGTTGGAATACCGGATGAAACAGTTTTTCGCCTCTTTATTTATTTGACTCATATGAAATATATACTACTTATAAATTAAAACGTTGACTATACTCGCATATAAATATAATCAGAGATTTAAAATATCAACATTGTTATAAAATTCTAAACCAAGTATGAATAATATTTATTTGGATATTATTTGATTGGCTAGAAATTAGGGTTAATTTATGTAGTCTATTGTAAATATTATTAGGCCGTTCGCTGCCTTATTCGTGTCACGCATGTGGGCGCAAGTACGTTGTGCAAATCGTATTTCTCCCGAAGACCAGGTTAATTGTAACAGCCTATTGGTACTAACAAACAGTGCGTTTAAGTGTACTACAAGGAATGAATCACAGAATACTACTGTCGGTTGCCCTTCGAAGCTCGTTACGATGCCACTACGTGACTTATGGAAATAACGACTTGTGACAGGCAAGATCACCAACCATTACTAATGTTGACTTACAGTTCTAATTGTACTGCAGTCCTTATTGTGTGAACGATCCATAAAATTATACGCGGTTCAAAATAAAATCCTGTCATGGCTACGGCCGTTAATACCTGCCTACTTACAAGATACGTAAAATCTAGTACACACACGTACACTCAAGTGTACCTATTCATTTAATTACTTGTCTGATACGTTGATTTAACTACTTGCAATGTTACCTACGAAAATGTCTAATAAAACATTTAAAGCACTTCTTTAATCTTCTATCAACTACTTACAGGTAGTGAAGTTTTATTATTGACATTAAAAAGTTAGTTTTATTCATGTGATTTTTACGAAACTGACCTACTCAGAAAACAACGTAATAAGAAATAGACTCAATCCCAGTATAGACAGTTATATAACGCGTGAATGGCAACTCTGGTTTTGTAGTTGTTTCCTTCATAAGTATGGGTCGGAGCGGGTCAGGAACGGCGTGATATGCACAAACGCCAATCTCAACGATGAGGGGCAATTGGGGGTAATGCTGGATTCCAGTATTTTTATGACTGAGAGTATTTCCGGTGCCACTTGCAACAGGCTCTAATGACGGAACGTCGTGACAAGCACCGACGAGGTGGTGGCTCCACGCCAAAAAAGTGGAAGGTTTGATTTAACAAGTGTAGTGTACAAAGCTGCTTTGAAGGTTTTTATCATAACTGAAGGTATTTTCATATAGATACCTACTATAAATATCAGAATTTTGCCACTCTTGATCTTAAATTTATATTTAAAAAAGGGCTCTATCCATGATTTCAATTGAATAAATTTCCATTCTCTTTCAAAGCTGGATAGGTATTACCATAACGTCTAGAATAGGGCTCTATAATAATGTTTCTAAGGAAGTGCATGAACAAATTGGTGCACATCTCATTAACGTCACTCATACATCGCGACTCGTGTTTTTGTCCCGTCTTGGCATGTTGTCACCGGTGTTATCTTTCACCTCCTGTATTAAATAACTACGTAGCATTATATTCGATTACACTTTCTGTCACTTAGCTGAGAGCTTGTTATTCGAAAGTTACTACACTAGTACTAAGTTTCTGTGCGGATACGGTTCAGTAAAAATGGTACACATTTCCTTTTGAAATTTAAGTAGAAGTTACCTACATTAATGGAAATCTAGTTATTAATAATATTGTGCCTAGAAACGGATTACCGAAAGTTCAAGTCTAGCCCCAAAATCGACGAAAGTTGTCGAATAAATTTAATACATGTTGCTAAAATAATTTATTAAGATGTCTTATGCAACACATAATTTCGACCACAGATCCCACCAGCCAAACTTTTGATTAAAATACTGCCATGATGTTTTGAAAATAATTAATTCTTATTGTTACTTTAAGTCTCACATTTGAACTTCATTTTGTTATTATTATTTGTCTTTATAATCATGTTATGAAAATCCGAATCTCCTCTACCTATGAACTTGCGATAAAAATTCGATACATTTAGGTAACTAAGCCTGTATAACGTTTTTCACTAAACAATGGAAGCAAAAAAGTCTCGCAAACATTTCTATAAAAACTACTGAAATAAACTTCATTGGCGCAAAGGATTTTGATTTTAAGAACCTGCCAAGTAGGATTCCATTGAATTTGTATCTATAATTTTATTTTAAATTTTCTTATGCTAGGTCACTGATAAAGTTGACTACTTTTATGTCTCAAATTTATTTCGAGTGGTATCACTACTATCATTATTTAAAGTCAAATCAAGTATTTCAAGCTTTTTTGTTAAACAATTTCTAGGTATTAAGATTTTCAACTCGTTTAAAAAAGAGGATAAGTATTATCGCAGGTATGTATTTTTTGGGTATGAATGCATTGATTGTACACCATTTTTAATAATGCGGGATGTGACACAATGTAGACGTAAAAAGTACTGAATGGGTTTTGATGCGGTTTTTTTTTATTAGAAAGGTCTTGGTTAGACTCAAAATCTTATGCATATTTGATCGCAAGCGGCTATTAGAACCGGCGATATAGTAAAAAAAAACGCGAAAATCGACGTCCACGCGGGCGGAGCCGCGGGCAACAGCTAGTGTTTACTATATTTAGTAATTGTACAAGAACTAATAAATATCGTGAAAAACTATTTCATTCAATATTTGTAGCAAGTTCCAGCGATCAACAGTATAAATAGCATACCTAAATTATTTATTTATACTCATTCAAAACTCACCATTATATAGGTATATCACAATGCGTTCCATCGTACTTGCACTACAGTGTCTGAACAAGTTCGTAACTACATTTTACGACAAAGCCCGCTTTGCTATCACAAGTTTCACAATCGCCTCAGCTAAACTAAAACAAATAATATGTAACTTTATTTCCTCTTTAGGGATTAGAGGAAATCTGTACGATACTCATATAATGTGTTTATTGTACCTAATTAAACAGTTATTTCCTCTATCGAACTTAATCATATTAAGAAAGTATTAAGAGCCTTAGTTTTTTTATGTCGGTTACGTCAATATGACTTCACCTCGCCTGATGGTAAGCTAAGGTAAAGACTTTGGAAGGGGGTCCCCATTACATACACCGACAGAGCCATAATGGTGGCCGTCAACTTAACGGCCACCGGTAACAACTTTAAAATTATGATAAAGACTAGTTAGATCAAAAAACACTAAAATACCTACTCATATATGCATCCGGGACTTTACATATTAATATTTGTATGTGGATAATAGCAAAGATTATGTAAGTACGAAACATTGCATAAAAGCATATTTTCAAAATATAAGCTGCACCAAGTGTCGAGAAATTTGTATAATTCTTTTATTGCGATACTTCAAAAAGAAAAATTGTGTTAGAAAATTTTGCAACATCTCATTTTATCCTTAACCTAAAGTAAAGTAGTTGAACAACTAACACATGTCGAGCACATGTTCTTCAGCTATACGCTTTAGTTACTAGATATTAAGTATATAAAGGGAGATAATAGACGTTGTTTTAGCTTAACTGCTAACTACTATATAACATTGTAAAATTAAACTACTAAGTTAAGTATACATTATAGCTCTAAGTGTAGATATAAATTGTTTTTAATTTTTTATCGTAATTTTAAAAAGATCCGAACATCGTAGGTCTCTGGACAAAATCAAGTTTATTTGATTCCATTCATTTACATTTCTCAGATCTAAACTTGCCCGAAATATAGATTTTAATCATGTGATAGCAATAGACTCTATACCACAATAAATGCCGGCACTTCCCGATACTACAACAAACTGTGAACGCCTTGGGCCAAAAAAGTTATGTTTGTGTGTTTACAATTTACTTTTACAGATTTCGGTACCATTAAACACTCGTGGGTCTGAGGGAAAAGGGAAGAGATACCCGTCATTCAAACAGAAGCAGACTCGTGACGACGCGACGTGCGTCATGCTCACGCGCACCATTCTCAAAAAGAAAAAGGATCGCCCACGGCGAGTAGGTAATTTATAAAAAAAGAAACTAAACGAAAATATATTCTAAACCAATGACTGTTTCGCTCAGCAATATTCAGTCGAGTCAAAGGCGGTCTGTGCAATTGCGCTGATTGCCAATAGTCGACGGAGCACTGCGTCCGAGTCCTTTATTTCATACTTATCAACGTCGCAGTATAAAAGTCGCAATGTCTTGTGTGTCGCACACAATAAATGCCCGTCACAAAATCCAGTTACGTGGACCGAGCCTCGACAATTGATAGAGAAACTGTGTGCAACGATGAAATTTAAAAAGTCATTTATTTCGAAATGCTTTTTCTCGGAGCGCCCGCGGCCGGAGCGATATCAATTTTATTTTCCGTTGCGGCTTCCACCGAGTAAGAACAACGGTGCGACAACTCCAAATGTGACCTGCGGCTCCACGAATATACAAAGTTAAAGACTTTATGTTACAAGTTAGTCGTTATTTTTATATCGACAACAATGAATGTCGTTTTAACTTGTATCGAGATACGTTTTCTCTGTCAACTTTTGTTTCAAGATTGTTCGATACTGTAATAAATGTTAGCTGTCATTAGCTGGCTTATGAGTTCTGCTTGCTTTAGTTTACTACACCAGACCTACACAAAAAATAATTAAGTTCTTTCATATTAGTATTTAACTAATAAACCTGAAACCTAAATAGACTGGGTCACACTTGGCGATTATTTATTTATTATTGACTGGTAGATAATGCCTTAGGCATTAGCTCCGCCTTTGTGCAGCACGTTTAAACAAATATATATATATATTATATCTTATAAGTTTTCTTCATTGATAGTCATCCATATTATATAGTGATGACACTATTGCTGGATAACACGGATGTGTTTACATAGTAAAAATATCACGCAACTACAATAAAAATCATTTATCACGTTTTATTTATCTTCCAGACTTTAAACCATCCACTTACAAACTAGCAATACAATTTAAAAATAAAAAGAGAGCAGACAAGCCCAACTAAACCGAAAGTCGATTTAAGGTAGCCACTAGCGACTATTTTTATTTTAATCCATTTTCTTCGTTGTCCGGAGATCACCGGACGTCCGGCTGCGCGGTCAATGCAATTAAGCTTTGATCGTATAACGACACATTTCGTAGACGTTGTTCGCTCCACAATTATGAAATACCGTCGTCTTTTCTTGTTTATGTAATATTTTACAAAATACATTGAGACGTTCTTTATAGTATAGTGACGGTTTTATTTTGACAGCCCTCTTTTAACCGGTGATTTAGGGCTTATAAAATGGTTATAGTTTTGGTAAACTTTTTCGTTGTGCACGATTCACGGCAATTCTTTATGCGAGATCTTTTAGCAGATAAGAAAAGCAAACTTAGAACTGTAATACCTATAAGAAACGCACGTCACGTACGCTAAAAATAATTTCTGAATTATGCTGTGGCTGTAAAAACGTAGCGACAGCGAAACAGATCTGACCCAAAAGGGTTAATATATCTAAGTTTAACTCATATGTGTATTTTTTGTATATCTGTGGCATCATAGGTCCTAAACAAATGAACCGGTTTTAAAGCAATTTTTTGACCACAGAGCCCAGGGTCACTTAAAGTTTTACTTTATTTTGATCTGGAGTGCGATTTGGTTTGTTTTGGTTTGAACTATAGCGACTGCCGTCTGTCCCATCTCTAATGGAAAGTCTGAACCAGAGCTTCGCTTATTGAGCTAGCAAGTGAGGTAGGTTTAGACCCTCATCACACAACACAAATAGTACCTAATATATGATTAACATTTTTTATTCAAGCTACACCTTAACAATATTATTTCCCTTGAGTCTACCACCATGTTTTATGTATTTTTTGGATTATGACCTATATTATAATCTATAATAATCCAAAAAAAGGCCATTGAGCATATTCATACCAATACACACGTTATATCGCATTTGTAGTTAAACGAAATTTTAGCATTCAACTCTAATGTGTTCTACCTGACACAAATATAAAAAACCTATCAATCTATTGAGTAATCGAGGGACCGTAGTTTTATTAATATATTAAGTTGAGCCATAAACCTAAGCGCAGTTCCAGAAATCAACCCATGTAATTCTGATGGAACTAACAAAGGTCTTTAAGCACAGACACGCACAGCCTAAGCACCGCTTAAACCACAAGTGCCTATAAAGTGTAGGATTTAAACATCACTTCGCTTAGAAACGTCACTAAATGATACGTTACCTCTAACCGGCTTCAAACCAAGGTCATGTGTTGATATCTTTTTTATGTAAGCTAAGCGGCTATAGTCTATTAAATGCCATAGTTCTTCTATCCTTCTAGGCAAGCGTGATTCATCGTAGACCGCATCGTCACTTACCATCAGGTGAGATAGTGGTCAAGCGTAAGCCTATCCTGAATAAAAAATAAAAAATATTTTTTTTTAGTCGGCTACATATTATTTTCAAAACGTTTTGACCGTGAGAAGGCAAAAATGAAACACTTAGCCCACTTGACGGGTAAGTGGCTACCTCAGCCTATGGCCAAAAGAAAAATGGAGAACAGGTCACACCAAACATACGACATATACTAATCCTATTATCCCACTTTCTGGCACCTGATTGAAAAAGCATTTGATGAGGCCGTCGCGCTGAGGGTCACTATTATAGCACTATCGGTATTTTTGTAATGGTGACCCCCATTCCAGAGACATTACCTTTAGCTTACCATCAGACGAAGTGAAGTCATATTGACGTAACCGATATAATAAAAACCTAATCGGTACCTAGCGTGAAAGTTTATGAGAATGAATGAATGGATTTATGTATGGATGTGTGTTAGTGTTTCATGCAAAAGTGGCATATGGATGATATGGAATATCACATTAATCTTTTTCATTTGTCAAATGGGTTTCTGTGGATATTGGGCACGAAATCGGAAAGACTTTCAAGCGAAACCACTGGTTAAAGCTAGTGTAGCATAGTGGTACTTAACATAGAGCCAGTCTTTCTGTGCTGGGCGATGCATGGTTCTGCCATTTTCGAAGTTCTGCCGGTTGAGTTACCATATTTAGTTTTTTGTTTTAATTATTTTACTGCCTTAAACAAATTGCCAACATTATGAAATACAAACAATAATATATTAGTACTTTCTCTTGGTTCTATATTGCCTAACTTATATATTTTAGTACCAGCTGCTTATGATACGTTTATATTGCATACATTCATAAATAAATTGTATTACATTTTATTTTTAAATGTACTGTGAAGCAATAAATGAAGCAATAAAGAGACAGATGATGAAGCGCTTATCGTTAACCGAGAAACAATATTGTGTTATTACACGAGCTACAGCTGTTGTTGTTGGAATTAGGCTATAGACTAGTGCTTATTACCCTTTAGCATCCATAAATAAGATATTCATGTTATGATGTAATATTTATAATATAATATGTTAGACAATGCTATTCAATAAGGAACCAGACATGAAAGACGTTTGAGAGAAAAAGAAGTTTTGTCCTAAAGTGAGACTATGTTTATGATGCTGGGTTATAACGTATACATGGTCCATCCTGGTATCAACAGTTATATTCTCAAATTCTAGTGAATTTTGGGGAATCGAAGGAGGTCACCGTGTCTACGATCGTCTTTTGGACACGATATAGGCTTCCGTTTGGCTTAGCTATGAATATATAGGTACCTGACCAGCAACAGATACGTTACTAGGAAATATTAACCAAAATACCAAAAAAATACTATTTATGTAGACACGATGTAGTTAGATTTTTGCCTAGTTAGCTCCTAAATATGGTACGCAATGGATAAGGTATCCTTAGAGATGCCATGCATGAAATTTCTACAAAAAACTCTTAATTGATGAGGTGGAGACAAGAAGGATAGCTCATTACGTAATTGACAGGTCAGATGTGATTTTGCTGCAATTTTACTTGCCTTCTTATGAAGGGAACCAGGTCTTCTCTTCTGCATTCCACAGGCAAAACACCTTCCCTGGCAATTTTATCCGTCCAGTTTTATTATGTGTGAAATTTTTCATTCTATTTCATCGTCTCTTTCTCCTCAAAATCCTTCCTGTGTCTATAGCAATGCATCTAGTTCAAACAATCAAATTTACTTAGGTAACGTCACGCTATTGCGTGGGCCGTATTCTTTTGCTGTTCCTTATCTGCTTCTATAGAAGTATTACATAATTACGTAGCATCGAAACTACATTATTAGGTTTGCTATTTATTTCATTCAAAAAACAGTCCTACCTAAACAATCTGGAATACGTTTGCTCTTGTTTCGATAAATATTCATTCGGAATATACTTAAATATAGGTCGTGGTGATTCGCTATCGGCATAATGATTCTTCATGAACGTGACACAAGCAGGAGTCAGGGTGGTATCAAGGTCAACATGTTTACTTCATCTCCAATCTAACTGTCATCAGTTTTGACTTTTAAAACTATGATAATTATACCCAGCTGTCCATCAAAACGGTCCTGACGTAGATGTTGAATTCTCTTAGAATAATCACTTGAATTTTATTCTGCAGTGATACCAAAATCATTTCGTGAAGATTTATCTCTCCCCATTTTATATAGTACTTAAACTTTTGTACTTTTGTTAAGTGATAGCCTCAATAACTTTAAAATTCATACTTTTTATTAAGAGTTTGAACTTGTACGTACCTACTCTATTGCCCACTTAGAAATGTAATTATGATGGTCTTTTCATATAATTTATAGTCTTATTATAAATCATTGCAGCTGTCAGGATTACTTTGAAAAAGTTTTCGTTGGCAAATGTCGGACGAGTCTTATATATTTTTGCGCACTGTTTTTAAGACATTTCCGTACTTATGAATTCTCTTGTGTTGCGGAGATTTTTCGAATGTTAACGAAAAAATTAGAATGCCCAGACTTATAATTTAGTTCAATTTGAGTGTAAGTAAGTATATTCATTTGGGAACTTCGGTCGTTTGCGGTTGTACTGACCGAATCCGCACGGTATTTCCGATATCTTAGACCTATCAGTCAGATGTTTTTCGGGAAGGAAAGAGAAATTCAATGTAAAGATAATAATTTGCCAATCAAAACTTATGTAAATATTACTATAACATTTTCAAATAAAACTACATCATTCAGTTTCAAGAGTTAAAATTGTAAGTTCTACTTTCGCTTAACATTACTAAGAAAGAGAAAGAATACTTACATACCCATTTTCAATATACCTACTAATTAATATCATCATAACTTGTTATGTCTTTTTCAATTTTCGCAATCTCTCCAAACTTATTAACTTTATTTTTATTTTAAAAGTTTCACGTAGATACCTACCAACTTAACCGGTTGAACGATGCGCTAGTACTAGTTCATAGAAGAAACAGAATGATATTATTTTAAAATGTATAGAAAATGTGTGGCATATCTTATAACACACATTTTCTATACATTTTAAAATACCACAAGAGGTAAACTTAAGGAACACAATGAACATTAAAAGATTACGCCGCCTCTCAATAGGATGAAAATATTTTTCATTCTCAATCTCGCCGCACCACCTTGTTTACTATGATAACCTCATCTACAATACGGTATCATTTTCAAGAAACAATTTCCTTTTGAGTCTGGCTCAAATAAAAATTAATTTATATCGTTCCCGGCTCAAGATGAAATCATCACGAGGCTTTAAGAGCGTTGAGAGGTTCAACGGCTATGACATATTACCGAAATTTACGTAATACTAACACCATTCTGGCCCAAGGCGTCTATTACGAGATATGTAAAGTAAAACGTTTATAATACGAGCGGGAATGAAGTATGGCCAGTGGAGTTAGAAAGAGAAAAGATAAGAAAATAATGCGCCCTCATATATCATCACAATCGCCAGAATTCTCGAGTCGGCTGGGATGGCCGGCCACCGACCCTCCTCACTTGCGTGCGAATCCCTCTGAAAATATTTAACTAAGTAAAAACCACCCTCATTCGGACCCTGCTTAGTCTTATTGCGATAATAAGGGATTACTATTTTAACTACAGTAGTGACGCTTGTCCTAGATTACATATTACTAGTAGGTACTCCCGTTAACCCATCAGCAAATTGATTGAGTTTGTAGATAGTTAATTACTTTACTTGATGAGGTTGGACCTCGAAACCTCTCGATCATAGTCTCTGAATATCTTGCACTATCATAAGTTTCTTAATGTTGAATTTTCGGTTCCTGTTCAGACAAAATTATTTGGTTTTATCATTCATCATATCATCATCATCATTCTCTGAACCTTTTTCCCAACTCAGTTGGGGTCGGCTTTCCAGTCTAACTGTGAAGCGGCTGAACTTCGATATTTTTCCGTGGAGCGACTGCCATCTGACCTCCACAACCAATTGTCATTATGACGAATGGCGATATCGAAGTTCCAAGTTAGACTAGTTGGATTTTTGGGGGCTCCAACTAGCCGTAACGACTGCCATAGATGTTTGTATGGCAACCGGGACCGACGGCTTAACGTGCTCTCCGAGGCACTAGGCTGTCAGGAAATAATTAGCCAAAAATATAGCGGGTGAAATAGTGGTGTACAATGTTATGCTCACCTACCAACCGATTTGATGTACAGGCATTGTAACTAATTGATATTTTTATGCAGTTTTATTATAGAAAATTTATTACAGTTTAGGCGACGTGGTGCAGCTAGTAATAAAATAATATTCGATATTTTTTTTATACCACTTAGGTGGCAGATAAGAGCACGGCCCACCTGATGGGAAGTGGATGGGAATATTAAGGGATGTAAATTCAAGTAAAATCGTTAGCACATCGTGTGAAACGACGCGTGTATAATCGCTTCAAAAAGCCGTCATCGACAACCTAAATTAACTCAGCACCGAGTCTTGGCGTCAGAAACATGAGTTGGTTAACGAGTTCCAACTGAATGTTTGGACCATTTCATTTGCGTGCGCGTACAACAAACTAAACAAATTATTTCTGAGAAGTATTCCGTCACGCATACTTGGGATTTGCTCGACCCAAAACCCGGTGACTTCGGGCATCATTCATTCAGAAATTGACTGGACAACCCAATTCTAGTTAATGGCGAAAGGGTTGTCAATTATATTTCGAGTGCGGTACGAACGAAAAGCCGCAAATAACATCTGTAGAATACAAGTTCGGAACTGTAATACATTATTGGTTTACTTAGGAAGTTGCCTTAAGACTTGAAATGTATATGTTTATCATGTTACAAAAGAAACAATTCATGTATATATATACAGATTAAATTGATCATGAAATTTGTTATTCGAAAATACTAATAAACAAGAAAAAGTTCTCGACAATGGAAAAATATTTCAGATATTTTCTAGCTATTACTAAATAGGAATGTAATTATAATCAACTGATATTTATAGCACGAAAAGTATACTGAAAAGTCTGTCATTTTCGTTGCTAAGATAGCGATGAGTGGCGAAAAATTATTAAGAAATAATACGTGGCTAAAGAGGCCACTAAGTGAAATTACATAGGCCGATGACAGGGCGATTTCAGAATGAGGGTAGATAAATAACGCAATTAGTAAGGTGATTGATAGTTCCTTCAGGAACCGAAGTTGGGATAGTTATCTAATACCTTTTTTGTTATAGATAGGTGCGATCCCTTTTCGCTATATTGCCGTAAGCGTGTTTACACAGTCATCGTGATTTCATTGTTTGCCCCTAGAATATTAGCCATTTTATATAAGCATTCTAAACGCATTAGGCTAAGACACTATATTTTATAGATGGGCCTAAAGTGTACGATCATCTCTATTTAATTTAGCAATGCTACTAACTTCATTATTTTTCCTACATTGAAATAGTTCAGAAAGGAATTGCTGACCTGTCGTGTGACTTTACCTAATTATTTATTGATCGATTTGTGATTTCCGAATGCTTCACCTGCATTTTCTACCTTTTCCCACTCCGATCCCTACTTCCCTCTTATTATAGATAGACATACTGACGCCTTTCTACCTCTTGGGTTGGTGAAAGTGGAAGAGGCTCGTAATTAGGACAAAAGTATATTGTGGGTTATTGTAGATATCAACTATGCTTCTCTCCTTTCATACTTCACGAACTTCCCTCTTGTTTCATCAAACCTTTATACAACCAACTATATTTATAGCGTGTGGAGTGTTATGCTTATGAAATCTGAAATAAAGAAAATAGTACTTATTAAATAAATTTACTTATACTAGTCGTTCCCAAAATTTTGTTCAAATAAAATAAATAAAAAATACTGTAGAAATGTAATAAAAATTCGTTTGTCGAGTGAGTTGGAACGCACTGCGGTGTCGTAGGACCTTCATTCATTGCGGCCAATTTGGCGTAATGTAATCAATTGCCAAACCAATAAAATAAATCAGACGTGACAGTTTTAATTGATACCGCTCTCTATTAACTGTGAACCGTAGAAGTGCGATGACCTAAAACTAAAAATTCTGGTAAGGCTTTGATCGTGTGTGTTATTTGAAAGCTCTAGCCGCGAATGAGATCTTGATTTCGATTCCTAGATCGAGAAAAGTAATACCTAGTTTTTGCTATTCAGAACTCCTTCGAACACCAAGTTCCTAAAATGCACCCAATTGATAGCAATAGGCTCGTTGTCCTAGGTCTAGGTACTGTTTTCGAACCTACTCTACGTGGGATCCAAAATAATCAAAGAAATTGATGAGACATGGTTAGGTTCAGTAACCCAACGTGATATCTCTAATTTTAAAAGAAAAGAAAGCTATATAGATATCGGTAGGTATCGGATAGGTATCGGTAACCGCTTACTATCAGGCCAACCTAATAGTACCATGGCAGTTTGCCAACTTAACAAAAAATAATGAGCCAAACTCTTATTTTTTGTTTTTATTACTTAATCGCATAGACGATTTGATTTTATAATAAAATTGTAGTCACGATGCTTTATAGCCGTTTTGAAACGAAACAATATGATATGTGCGTGTCTTTTTAGATCACAAATAATATATGTTTTTATAGAAATACAACTAAACCAGCAAATAATAATAGTTCATAGAAGACCTTAGTATGTGGTATAGCGGTCTACAAGCATAATTTAATGAAACTATGTTTCATTAAATATGCTTTAATTAAATAAATATACCTAATTAAATTATTATATGACCCTATATCAAAGTTCCAAAATAAGGGTTTTAAAAAACTTTAAACCTCCTCAATCTTCTGGATTAAAGCAACTAAGCGATCGGGTTTTTAGTTTATACCGCCATCTTGTAGAGTTTTGAGGCACCAGTGTGCTTACGTCTATACCTACATTACAAGTACCTTAAGAATTTACTAGAGGGCGTTATATGAAGTAATCGTATTTTCATAATAATTATGTTTTGTGTGAATCCGCTTTTTTCCAATATAATTCTGTGGTACCTAATGTATAAATTTCTAAATAACAAGAATTGCTAGTTTCATTGGATATCTATATAGTAGTAGTAGTAGTAATATCTCTTTATTGTGTATCAAAAATAAATGAGATTAACATAAACAATTTGATAAGATAGTACCACGAGCTAACTACTGCTATTAATTCAAGTAAAATTGCCGTTAATTTAAGTTAATATATTTAGACTAATCAGGAACTGTTTAAATTTGATAATGAACAGTGTATAACAATGTATAAGTACCTACTAACAGACAGATTTATTGGCTTCGATCCTATTTAATATTACAAATGTAATAGTTTATGAAGATGTTTTGTAACTCAATCACGCTCCAATGGCTAAACGGATCTGGCTGAAATTTTGATACACATATAGATTATAGTCTGCAATAACATAATGACAAACTTTTATCCCTGGAGTCCTGGAGTCCCATGGGTAGCGAGAACAGGAACAGAAACCGTGGACGACTGTTACTTAATATAATATATTATGAAGGACATTTCAAAACTATTAAAATATCATAACTGCCAGTATGTCACCAATGAATTCAGTTCGAATGAGTAAATAGATAATACATTAATTAATTATTGAAATGTATAGGCCACAAATTGAAACGTGATGGCAATGAATAGTTAAGTGATATGTCATTTGTACTAAATAAAATTCATATTATCAACAGACAATTTTGGATTTCGTTTGTTTTTGTAAATTAAAATGTATTCTACTACCTACATAATTATTATGAAACAACAGTAAACATAGTGCCGTATCACTGATCATTATTCATATGCATTTTGAATCAATTATATTCATTTATCATTAACCTATAGATTATATTATGAATAATTGAGTTTTAATTAATTCTGAATACAAAAAACACAAATAGAGAAAAATCGTGGTATTTTGCCTAAATTAGATCTCTATAATATGATTCCACTACGCAATACAGATTTATCTTTAGATGCGAGATCAAGTGCTTCTGCTCATAGGTGATACCAGCACCAGCACTCCTATAGAAGCACATAAGTAAAATATTAAATTTTCAGAATACTTGCGAAAGTTTACAGGCATTGCAATGAAACTATTTTTATCAGATTCAATCTCGATTCATTACTCTTCTTCTTTGTTGTATTTAAACTTAGCCCAATGTTTCACTTACTTTTCAGCAGTCTTGGTCAGGGAAAGACTGAATCGCGAAACAAATAACATAGGTAGGTACCTACGATAGCAAACAATATTATCTCATACATTCCAACCATACTTTAGTCTGGAAAATTTCAAGTCACTCTGCAAATAGACCACTAGAGTTGAATTACTTTATATTTAAAAATAGTTACATTGAAGCATTCGTAGTGTAGAGTAAATATTTAGTCCCTTTGTACAACGTAAATATATACCTACATCAACAAACTAGAGCGTAAAGTTTGCTAACAATCAGAGCACTGGCTACAATAAAATAGCACTACCCTTTGAGTCTAGCAATGATTGAGTGAGGCTCGCGGCCTGTTTATTTACATATCGACTCAATTAACGAATACACCGGAGCTCATTATCCATTCAAATCGCAATCGCAGCTTTCCCACGTTAGCCGATTTACCAGCGAAAACTCAATGAAAACTTCATAACAGTGTTGACTTTACGCTCGGAAACGGATCGCGTAATGGCCTTTGTCGTGCACAAAAAGCGACTGATCCGGCCCAGATCCGCTTTGTATAGCCCCGTTTGCTTTAGTGAGTTGACAACATAATTATCGACTGTTGCGAAATGGGCCGGTCAATGCACCGAACACGTCGAAATAGACGATGTCGAAGCTGTGGTCACGCTCTAGTAATTTATAGACTTTCTTAGCAATTCGAGATTATCCTTTTCTGGCAAGAATCATGGTGCCCACAATCGAAGTGACTGTAATTTATTAACTCAAGAAAATAATAGTTAATTCTCAGTACCCCTTAGCATTTTTTTTTCTTGTGAATTAAATGTTTTATATAACCGCCTGATGGACAGCGATAATCGTAACATATATATGAATAGTTGCCATTTCAAAGGTGTACCTAACACTCGTTTTTACTGTTAAGTATAAAATCTTTTTATAATATATTCTAGACCTTAGTGTTTTTCTTAGCTTTAGCCTCAATTTATTTTGAGTGGGGCGTAAAAGGGTCGTCAAACTGTAGACCACGATTGTAGAGTCGTTGTTGGCAGCTATAATGGTGACCTTCATCTTTGCTTATAGCTTACCAACTACAACATAATTAACTGTGAGCTGGGATAGTTAAAACTGTTCTGGATTATTGCAAACTCATCGTAGGGATATTGTATTACGATCGTTCATGATACACATAATTACCTACCTACATATTAACCTTTAGCAGCTACTGTAAACAGTAAATCTAATCGAATGTCAATATTTGTGAAATATTTAGCAAAATTGATAGGTAGTGTGTGAGTTATCTATTTCAATATGGTTCTATAGCGAATATTTAAAGTCTGTAAACTTTTTTAAGAATACGTACCTATCCTATTTAACCGACTTTAAAAGAAGGTTTACAGTTAGACCTGTATGTTTGTATGTAGTATGGTTTTTCAAGCCCCATTTGGTTTTATAAGTCGGTTCTCTTTTTTATTAAACTTGTTTTTAACCTTGATTTAAATTTGATTATCTATTGTAAATTTTTGATTAGATTTTGTTCCGACTAGGATTTAATTTCAATTCAATTTGTATTTTATTTATCCTTGGCTGTATTAAAAGATCTTATTATTTAGCCAATTTTGAAACGAATACCTATTGCTTTTGTATCTTAAATTAAAATGTAATGGCTGTTTAATACAGCATATTAGAGCAGATATGAATAAACTATAAAACCACTTCGGAATGCAATATTTATGTGCTCGTAACATTGCAACAGAATGGGACACAATCGGTCTTATTACAAAACACGGACTAACTTTAAACCCAGGTTTAAAACGTCTTTAGACCATGGTTTAACGAAAATGTTATTACAAAACGCGTTTTAGTACTAAACCTGGGACTATCTCTGGTCTAAAGATAAACCTGCGTGACACCTAGTTTAACGTTGGTCTAAGTGTCTAAACCGCGAAAATAAAACGTCAAACTTGTCATTTTGATTTGATTTGTGGAAAATACCAATCATATTTTGGCTTACTTTTTCCTCGGCAGTCCAATTTTCGCCCCTCTTTTTCTTTTCTCCTTCCATTATTTAATTCAAATTTAAAAGTTTAAACCACTGGAAACGTAAAAGTTAGTACCTACGGGTATTTGAAATGATTCAAAAGTGGGTATAAAAATTTAAAAAAAAATTGAACAACGCGCGGGCTCCGAAAAACTACGCTTCATTTAACGTTCATCATAGATCGTCCAATATTATAACAATGATTGCTAAATAAAGGCATGATAATGATATTTTACTATAAAATAAAGTCCAACTATCGTTCATGACTTTAAATTTAATAATTATAATGTTGTAAATATTTTTTTCACCATTTTTTAGTACATAATATTTATTAACGATTTCAGAAAATTTTTGCTTTCTGAGAAAACGGAACGTTGCGACCGAATGATATCACAATGAACGAACAAAAGTTTAGAGTAATCTGTGGTTGTTATTAGGCCAAGATTTAAACCATGGCCTAAGTAGTCCACGGATTATTCTGTTTTTGTAATAAGAAGAAGTTTAAACCTTGGTCTTAAAATTAAGCCTGGACTTCATAGTCTGGGTTTAAACCTGACTTTAGTCCGTGTTTTGTAATAAGACCGATTGAGTTTAACTTTATTCCCTAGATGGCGGTGTTCACAATTTGCCGAAGAGTTCATAATTTTCTGTTAAAATTTCTTTATTGAAATCAGTAACTAAACATTAAATTAAGCTTATAATAATGCTTGTAATTTGTCTTCATTTCGATTTTATACCATTTTACTTCATTTAACGTAATTTCCACAATATTTATTAAATTAAACTTGATCGTTTTCGCCTCCCGGCATTCTCAAACATTTTAGATAACAGTAAGTTACCTATCATACTTAATACACACCATTCCTTATACAGTGAAATCAGGACCACATTATGTCAATATTTACAGATTAAAAACGCACGGCCCAAAATATTTTACAGGTATAATACCTGCCCTTTAATAAATAGTAGGTATGTGTGTCTACTCAAAAATATATCTACCCACTCATGAACTTCCCTAAAATATAAACGAAAAGGCCAATAAAGGGCACGCACACTGTAATCCCTTCCGGGTTGGTAAGTCCCAAAGAGCAAACAACCTTTTTGAAAACCACACCTATTAAACAAGCACATCTATATTTAATTTGAAGACTATTCGCAGACTACAACAATTCATAAATGAGCAAGGACCTTTTAAACCCTACCTTTAGGTACGTCATTAATATGTGTAAGTACATGTGAGTAAGATAAACTTCAACGTAATTTCAGATAAATATGTGAGTAGTGATTCTGGGAATGTAGATTGATTTAAGTATGATTTAATTTTGTTAAATTAAAATACTCACTTCATTTTAATAGTCACCATGAATAATCGAATAAAAAGTCAATATGTACTGGCTGTACCGACAAGTTCTTCCCCGTGGATTTATATTTTCTAGATTTTAATTTTGCACGAACCCCTTATATTGTTTTAAAAGTAGTGAATCTATCTGCTAGTGAAAGTTCCGTTAAAAATAATAATTGGATTGCTAAAGCAATTACAATATTGAAGAAGGGTGTAATTAAGCTAATTCATACCGTTCGCAAAATCTGAAGGTGTTAATTTATAAATAACAAGAAATCGGTTATTAGAAACCAATTAATAGAATAGAAAACCGTTTTAATACCTCTTTTTAAGATGGCGAACAAGTACAAGTGCCCGTGTGTTTTTGATACAACCTTACTTGCTAAGGATCTGTGATAACTCTATAACATTAAAGTCATATTGTACTAGAGAATACCTATTATTGTGGTTAAATTCAACTAAACTGTGTCAACGCAGAGCATTAAAACTCATTATGTAAATGGTGACAACGCAGTTTAGTTCAACTTAATAGCAGTTATTTTCTATTTAGAAATTCGATCAAAGCAAGTATATTACCTAAATGTTACTGTAGGATCAAGGTAGTCTCAAAAAATGTTAGATATTTCGAACTCTAATTACACGCAATGTACTATAAAAGAATGTAAAAGATACACCACTAGCTTAATTAATCATAATAATGTCTACTGACGTTTCACTAATAGACAGAAAATTAAGAAATAATAAGTCACGGATATCTTAACAGTGACACGTGCATCCCATATGTTGGTTATTTTTTATTAGTCAAGGGGCACAAATAGATCCCGACCACTTTATTTACTCGTTTAAAAAAAGGTTTGTCACTCGTCACCTCGACGGGATCCTCAACAGTTGATGGCTGTAGCGAGTACAGTTAGCAAAAGAAATATTTTAATGATTTTTTTTATTACTATGGGCACTTTAATGTAAAAAAATTTAATACGGATAATATTTCTTTGAAGTTTTTAGGCCATAGCTGTTCTAGTAAGTAGGTAGGGAAAATAGTAAATATATCAAATCTAACCTTTGATTGGCTTTGATTAATGTTATATTAATACATAAATTGATTACAATAGTCATAAGCATATTAAGCGTTGGTATATTGACCGAATGAAAAATTAAATCAACTTCAACCGACACTTATTTGATATAAGTTGACGTTTTGACATGATAATCTATTATAGGCCCTCTTTCCTTAAGGAAAAATAACAGGGATAACTATAAGATTACAAACGGTTGTGCAATTTAGTCTCATGTGACTTCAAATATCTTATAAGAAATTTAATAGCAGTCTATTTTTTTAGCGAAGTAGTGTAGCGAGTGCGACTGCTGTACGGGTTCGTGTATAGTACCAAGACGAGCATAGTGTGCACTGAGGTATTGAAAAATCGCTGCTAATCGTTATCCTAGCACACTGAAATATCATCTATAATCATAATAAACTGCAGGTAGAACGCATACTGCATTCAGTCCAATAGATAGGTACCAAAAATGATTTTATATCATTTTAAAAGCAATAAATTATTACAATATGACAAAAATCTTCAGATCTTCAAATAATATGACAAAAAATCCAATATTGATTTATTGTAACAAGTTTCTTTAGTTGGTTAATATTGTACCTAGAATGTTTTGGTATACTATGAACTATTTTGCTATCTGTATTTCTACGACATTTGTCAATCTCTAAAGAATCGATTATAATTAGACAAGCGTTCGGACATGTTCTACATACCTACTTATATATATCGTTCAAAATATGTTACTACCAGAATATTCACTTCAACTACAAGCTACCTCGGTCATCATCCACAACACTAATACTATTCTTCAAATAATTTAAAATAGTAGAGGATTGATGAACTGAGATTGTGCCTGGCCTCTACTCAGTCTAATCGATGTTGAGGTTGGCCAGAAGCTGTTCTGGTGACCAGGCTCCCTGAAGGCATAATTATAACGTGACCGGATAGGAATTAGGACACCGAAACCACCTGTTACAGTCTATAACGTTCTAAATTCTTATTCGACGTATATTATCCGAGGTAATAGGCTCCTGGGGAGTCGAATTATAAACCGTCCATAAATATTAGAAGCAAAACAGTATGCTCTTCGCTAACCAATTTAAAAATGGAAACAAAGCAAACAAAATGCAAGACCATTAACAATTTTTATCTCAGAAAACCTTCCTTTTTGTTTCGTAAAAAAATTAACATTTGCAACGTGCCTAAGTATTGTCGTAATTTTCAACTAATTTCGACGGTTAATTCTATAATTTAATTATCGTTAAACGAAATAAGAAAGTTTCGTTGAGGGCAAAGAATCTTCAGACTCTGAATAAATGAACAACAAGACCCTTTTGTTTCAGTGGGCATCTCCCTAGCAATGATTACAAAGTTCATAAAAAATTAAAACAACCGGAATTATTTCTTTTTATTTACGATGAGATGGAATGTAAAATTTGAATTGATTTGAAATCTGTGTTTGCTTATGAATACATTCTACATCTACCTATCGGAGTTGTTTTTTCGTACGAATAATTGTATGAATTTGAATATCGGAAAATGTTCTGGAGTGTAACCAATTATGATTCTATATTCAAGTGATTTTTAGGTCGATTATACTTTTAGACATGGATTTTAAACGATGTGTTATTCAAAAGCGGGGTTCGACTTTCAGTCTTAGTACGGAACGACCGAACCTTGTTATTTCCCCTGAAGCGACGGCCATCTGACTTCTATAACCCACTGGCGATATCAAAGTCCAGTAGATAGACCAAGATTTCTAATTTTTAGGGCTCCGAGTACTCATAACGGAAGTCACAGATGTTTGACGGTCACTTATCTTAAGACTGAACTGGCTAGTATTTCTTAACCTTGCAATGTTTTAACCTATTCGGTTTCCACGTTGAGTAGGTAAATTATTGAATAAATTCCAGGTACACTATAAATTTCAAAAACATGGGCATATTAATTTAATGTGCAACTAGTCCGTAATTCAAGAAGCAGTTGTTTGCGACAATGCACGTACCTCTAAGAAAATTATGAGCGGACGTTCTGTGCACTCGCTGCGTATTTGCTAAGGATAACGAGTTTGCCGGTATCTTATGATTTACAGGAAGTACTATTTGAAATATTCGAATTGCTGCGATACACATCCCATCCTACTATTATTATAATTATACACATTCCTGTATAACCTATCATGGCCAGACAATTGGTACCCTCATTACGTAAGCGAGTTACGGGAGCGAGTTTACAGATCATCAACGGTCAATGAGTAGGTGTTCCAGTTTGCAAGTGAGGTTGGTTGAGACCTGAAAGAGCTTTATGGGGCTCCATGCACCCAAAAGTTTTATCCACATTAATGGTACAGTATACTTTGCCTTGTCATACTTGTTAACATTTCAGGAAGTTATCAATGCGCGAATGATGTAGCTGGACATGCAAAGGTTTAATAGTTACTCACTTCATTCATGAATATAATATTAGAACCACAAAACCACTGCTAATGAATCCTCAGTTCGCAGTCGTTACTTTTCAATTCTTTATTATATCAACAAATTTTCTCTTCGCGTTTTCTCTCTTATTTTAATTGAAAATTCAATCATTTATTCACCAGCTTCGGTTTTGTTAAGAGTCTTTAATGGGTCGCGTGTCAGTTTTACTTCATTTTTACTTGGAATTGTAATAGCTAGTTAATTTTTCTTTACTTATATAGGAAAATAGCTAACCATTACAATTGTACCGAAGGTTATTGGTATAATATTGGTTTTATTGAATAATGTCGATTAAGGTACCGTGGCGTTTACATGGATAACAAAAGATAGTTTACCTTTGAAGGACAATAGGTTTATTTACATAGTAGTGTACTTATAAAATAAAGAGCTACTTATTGTTTACATACTTCTATTGTTTACATCGCTTTATAATATTTAGTTGCGGTCTTTGTTCGACACTGTTATTTACCGGTTAAATTGGATTTAGGATTGTGCCAAGGATTACAGCTATTGTTTGTACCTATTGTCGTTACAAAATACAAAACGTTTTATACGTAACAGCAGAAGTTTAATAGGATTAACCACATGGCTAATGACAGTAGAAGGACCTAGTAGGCCGATAAAAATATATTCCCATAGTGTTGGCATACCACACCTATAATAAACTGAAGACTGACTAAAAATTGTGGTCACTTTATAATGCTATTATGTAAGTATATTATTCTGAGGGTTTTACCTAAAAAGATTAATTTCTTATAGGATTTTACCATAATGGACTTTGGCTGCAACCGGAATTGGCTCTCGGTAATAAAAAAAGAAAATATCAAATTCTTCCAATAAAAATTATCATGCTATTCAAGTAAAATAGGGAGAGGTGGCATGAAAGGGACACGTATTGAAAGGGACAATTCAAATAACTTGTAAAATAAAAACAATTTCCAGTCAGCAATATTTTTGTTGTATGGCAACCTTGAAGCAAGTTTATTCGCAGCAAACTTCAAACTTCTGTCATTTCAAACATTGCGGATTCATGAGAGTGTTGTTATTGGGATTGAAAAGTATTTTTTCTGTTATAATTTCGAAACGTCTTATGCAGTGCTGTGAGTTAATTATTTATGTGTGAATCACTTTTTAAGATAGGTTGGGCATTCAGAAATATAAGAACATAAGGTTTGTGAACTTTCATTTAATATTGTTGATTTTGTGGTTATGTTTTTAATTTTTGTATGATATTCATGAAAGGGACACAACAAACAGTTTTGAATGGGACATCCCCGTCATAACTGTTTCTTTCAAAATTGCTATTTTGCACTAAGTTTCTTATCTTTTTTTTACTTCTTTTTTAGATTAGAATTGTCACATAAGAAGAGAACAAGAACGGGTGTTGATGCAAAAAAAAATTAAGAGGCAGTCAATAAAAAAAACCTTATGGAGGCTGTTGATATGGTATAATTCTACTAAAAAGTAAAAATATTTTTTGTGGTGCAGTCTAAGTCTAAAAAGAAACATAATTATATTGTTGATTTTTCTTTAATTTTATATAATGTGTTTAATTTCTTGTGAATTAAAAGGAGACTAATTATAAGTGTCTTAAGAAAATCTATTAATATTTTTTAAATTCATTAAATCTGAGAAAAATGTTTATATTGTTGATTTCTGGTTAGAGTTTCATAAAAGTGTTTAAATTATGTTAATTTATTAGATGAAAACAGTAATACTCAATAACATCAATACATATTTCCTCAAAATAAGGTACTGTCCCTTTCATAAATGACTACGTCCCTTTCAATACAGTACATTTATGAAAGGGACAAAACATACATTTTTTTAAGATGCGAAAATAAATGACTAAGAATTGATTAATGACAATTATTGCATTTTATGTCAGTAGTCTAATAGTAAACGTTTCCTATGCGACTCCAACCTTTTCCAAATATTTTCTCAATAAGTTACTAGGACCTCAAAATCAAAAATGTCCCTTTCATGCCACCTCTCCCCTACATTAGTATTCATAAAACTATATTAATAACCATGACTATTCGTATCATACTCAAGTATGTATATAAGCTATTTATATTGTTATCACATTACTGGATCAAAAGATTAATCCTAAACCACAACGTTATTAAATATCTGACCACGGAAAGCATTAAAGAGGAAAAACATCTTTCTCAACTCACTTTCACTTTGATAAGATGGACTTTTCTAACACATTTATTTTGTATGAGATCACCTGTCATATATGTCTTAATATTTTTACGTAATTATCTCAGCTGTATAGCACTAGCTGCAAGTTTTATCTAGGTACTTTAGCCACAAGATCTGCAGGTACGTCTCTGATTTCTAAGTTCAAAAAAGAACCTTTTCGACTAAGCGAAAATACTTATCATAGAAGATAGAATAATATTGGCATTTTTATTATTACGGTGGATTAAAACACATAAGCTCTATCGGTTATCTGATGGTGTGATCTTGCCCTGATCGGTAACCTGAACCAAAAGTAAGACACTTGAAAGATACATACTTACAATATGATTGCGTTAATTTCCATCAATATTAACAGATTTACTTCCTTAGATACCTATACATTGTCACCTGGAAGGTCAAAGGTTGAAAGTAGGTATAATACAAAGGCCTCTATCTCAGTCCTCACTCTACTCCACATACACGATGAATAAGGGATAGTGTTATTTCTAAAAGTAGGTACCCAGTTGAAAGCGATGGGTTCGACACCACAAGACCGAAACACCTCTCAAGTACTGTTTCGATAGAAACGTGTGTTTCAAATCACAAAACATCAACATCAAAAAACTCAATGCATTTTTGTTACTGGATTTAACAGGGAGCTTCATCTGATATTCATAACGCTAGATGTGTGTTAGCGATTGTCAATATTCATTTATAAAACTAGTGCTAGTCTGGCTGCTTCCTACAGCCAGAACAAGGTATAAGTTACCTAAATAGGTTCCTAACTGAGATAGTAACGTATTCAGAAAATATTCTGCAGTTTTAAATTTGTTTTCTTTCTACATAGTGTGTAATAAAACTGGTACTTTAAGTATTTAAGTATTATTATAACTATTAATGTATTGAAGATACTTACCACGCATTCATCAGGTTCCAGGCAATCTAGCAATTAACCAAGCCTTATTTAAGCAAAGATTAGTTTACCCAAAAATGTTCAAGAAAATTTTACTGCTGCCATATAGGAAAAGTCCGCTTGTAAAACTGTACATCAAATACCCAAACATGTATGTGATACACACCCAGCCCTCATAAAAAAAAGTAATACACGAACTCCGCCTACTAAATTAGGTTCTACTTACAGAAATTGCCAGTAACTTAAGGCATCAACTTAAGCGACTGTTACCGATAAACACGTCGTACATTCGAGAACATTCGTCAAGAGATTTACGTGTGCCGCTCACGTCCATCGAATCGGCCGCACTTTTCATTTCGTCATCGCTCATGCCTGGACCAGCCGAGCTTGACTTTCATTTTCAGCCTATCAATAATAGACTTTGAAAAATAGACCCATTTATTCAGTTGTTTTAGCGTAGAATAAATATGACTATATTATGCAATACTAGGGTCTGTGATCTATGGCTATGCCTAATATGAGTCAACTTATAATATAGCTGAGCTCGTAAGAGTATTTGGTCATTAATTTCAGTCAATGAAAACTGCTTTCCACCTCCCCTTGAACCCAGTCACGTACTAGAGTTCACAGTTATCTACTGTTAAAACTGTTGGTCAAGTTTAAAAAAGAAATTCGTATTTACTGTCAATTTGCTTTGAATAAACAAAAAATTGGAAAAATTATCATTTCTCTACCAAATCTAAGGGAGACGAATGGATTCCAAATATAAACAGATATGTTATGTAGGAGCAGAGACTCAAAAAGTTTTATCAAAATGCTGTGCCCACCCTAAACTTATTAACTAGTTTTGTTGATACCATTCGCTCCCAGAATCATAACAAAATCACCTTGACGTGTGAACTCGTTTTGTTCTTTATCTAACTCATTCATTCAAAAAAGTGTAAATAACATTCTTTTTTACAGAATGAATTCATTAATAAAACAAAAATTAATTAAGAGTGTATCTTATAATTACCTACGTCCCATGATCAGTAGGGGCTGTATAAAATATAGCCTTAATCATTGCTTGACAGGGTGAATAGTGATCATAATGGGTTAATATTAGTGATAATGATTAAGCCTCAATCATCTTATGACACCCATGAAAAGATATACGAAAGACTATTCTCTATAGAGCTTTTATCGGTAATAGATAACATAGAAATAAATATTAGGTTTTGTCTTCATTTCTACTCTATTCTTACAAACGTTATTTAGATAAATCCGTACTAAACCAAATTGGAAACTAAATAGCTATTTGTGGTATTGTATAAAGCAACAGGAGACTGATGGATCGATTTGGCCTGTGGTTACTACCAAATGCTTTAGAGACGTCACTTAGGTATCTACGGACCGTTCATTTAACCGAACATCGTTCCTAATAAAAGGACATTGTAGCTTTAACCATTCTCTAAGATGATACTAGTAGCGCCATCTCTGTACCGCAGTCGGAATCAGATTTTTAAATTTGCGTTGGGACTATCGATGTTATAATAATAATGGGTAAGTATTATACATGTTCACATTTAAAGTACTTATCCTTATTATAGCGCGTATAAGTACCGAAGCAAGCTGCTACTAGGTATTTGACCGTCTGATTTCGCACGGCTATTATTTTGCATAATATGCACATTATGCAATGCTATTAAATTAATATTTTTCAGTATATTTACTCAGCAATTTCTGTACAGCACTTGACACACTCTTTTCATGTCACATAAATTTTGCAAGCTCATAAAAAATCTGAAATAATCGACGCATGCAAAACACGTCTAAAAAAACATTTCACAAATGTGAAACAATAAGTGCTATCGCAGCTTTCAAGCCAAGCCAAGAACTCAAACTTTGCGCGAATTTATTTCATTCTTATGGTACTATTATGCCGTTCTCAGCTACACAACATAAATAATAATGCGAACCGTTATAGGGTCATTACAGTGGGAACGGGCCGAGTGACGTAGTCACGCCCACTCACGTACATACTCAAGTCATCGCTTGTTTTGACTATACTCAAGAAAAATGTGTCTGTGTGAGTCTAACTTGAACTATCTTTCGAATCGCTTCTTCAAATGACCTTTGTAATAGACCTCTTACTCTTAGCTATATCGTGCCTAGACACTCGATAGCACACGTAGATTATGTATGAAACAATCCAAATCGAAAAGAAATTGTATTCTTTCTTTCAAAATTAAAACGTATTCTTTATTCAAAAGTTTAATCACGTGCATCGATAAAGAATAAATGCAAATGTATTTTCTTAACAATGTTGAGAACGTCTCAAGTTAAATTAGAAAATTTTAAGTTATTTTAATGTTTAATTCTCGTTAAGAGTCTGCTATTAGCACATTCATAAATTTTTAGTCCTATTACCACCAACTTCATTAATTTTTACTAAATGTAGTATGATGTATTTCACAAGAAAATCTGTACCTAGTTTGATTAATACTTAAATATGAATAAACTCACCGTATTAGAGTGCCCTATACCTATTTTCCTTAGAACTATTAACGATCAGAACAATAGGTAACTCAAAAACATCTCCATTATTTAGTGCCAAGGCAGAGCTACGACACGTAGCCGGTATCTGGAAACTCTTTGCTCGCGCCCATTGAGTCCGGGATGAAAGAGGGGTCATTACCTGAAACAAAGAACGAAAGCCGCTCAAACTGCGCATAAATCGTGCCACCCTGTTTATCTACCAGGGCCTTCCTTCGTAGTCGCCAAAGAAATCCAGCCTACTTTACCCTGCTACGTATCGTATGAATGAACGCCTTTTTACTTATATTTACTTATATTCCTGAAATTGGAGCATTTTTATTGATGATCAAAACCTTTTAGTTCCCAAATTTTGTGTAGTTATACTCGTATTATTACCTACCTACTACCCAAAAAGTTCATACTATTTTTCAAGTTTTGTTCTTAATATGTCTGGGTGTATATCGCCTTGCGACCCTGCCGATTGACGGACTAAGCTCTGGGTACATACAGGTTTTTTCTCAGGATTGGAGTCAAATAGCGATCGCTTATCCGTAAAATTCAAGATAAATAAAATCAAGAGGAAGATTTAGAGAGCAGAGACTTGCTTCCAAAGTGCAAACTTTGGATGCATCGGGGAATAACCCTGTGATGATAGTGATGAGATATTTGACCCTGTCTCTGCCTACCTCATCGAACAGTAAATAAAATAAAAATTGAAATGAAATAACTAGACATGCCAGCCAGTAACATGCCAACAGTTTTAGTTCTAAAAAAGTCCTATTATTACAATTTTTGTGAAACATTCGCGCCTCTAAATCCGACTAAAAATACTTTGAATTGTAAATGTGCGATAACAAATTCGGACTTTTTGAATTGTGTTGAGGTCGCTTTCAAGTATTCCATTCTACTTTAAAAGTCATAAATAAATTTTCATTTATATATAAATCTTTTAGTTATTTCTAACACTGGCATTTTGCATTTGAATAACTGTTTTTCATAACCAAATATGTGAATATATCACTCTAAGCATCCTGTAAAAGTTGGAAAGGATTGTGTTAAAATACCTAACAATAGGTATATTTTCAACAACATTTAATTTCAACTAATATTGTGGCACTGTACATCTTGTTGAACATAGTGTGCTATATGTTTGTCGGTGGCAGCTGTTGATACAACAGTGGTAACAATTGAATATGGCTGTAAATCAGAGAGATAGCAGACGACCGGCTGACCCCTCATGTAAATGGCCGCCTCCACCCGCCGCCGTCTCAGGCTTTTGGTCCAAATATAGAGCGCTGGCAGTAGCGTTCAGTCTTTAATCTTAGATTAAAATGTACACAGTGCAACGCATTCTAACATAACCACTATTTTATCATTCCGTATATATTTTCCAGCCCAATATATCAGGCACTAATGTGATTTTTCCAATATTACAAAAACTATTATCATCACCTTAGGTTGTATTTTTTACTGTTAATTTATTGTGAGATTATTTTAATTTAGGAATGTAGTGGTGGCTTAAAAATGGTTACACCACTTAAACTTAGCGCCATCTAGCGAAGTTAAGTCGAAATACTGCAGAACTACTCTCTACTTCAGATCTTGCATCATGCAATGAAAATTTTCAGCTGCTTAGTGTTAACAACCTCCTTCGCCAAGCTTTTTCCCAACTCAGTTGAGCTCTTTCTAATATAGGTACCTATCTACGAAATATTGAACTCGATATTTTCCATGAAGCAGCTACGATCCGTCCTGCTATTATACTTATTTGCCTGCCTTAATATATCCTTACGTAGCCAATAATGTACTACAAAAAGAGAAATAAAAAGTCGCCTGTTGGTTGTGGAAAATAATATGTGTTTGTTAGTTTCAGGGCTTATCCTAATATCGAAGACGGCATCACCCACGTAGATCGAATCTGATGCTTAATTAATGTGACACAAGAAACAAGTCGTGATTACACTTGGTTGGGCACACGCCAGCGTGCTCTTTTTGCTCCACACGCAGGATATACTCAGTTTGCAAGATCCAAGTATGTATCGTGCATTCTCTCTAGGAATGAGACACTGAATGCGACGTCGACGACGACCACAAATCAGTAGCCACTTTGTTCTTTCACGGCCGCGAACGTTTCTCTGCTGAGAAATCGTTATTGATCTATTTTTAAAGTGATTATTGTCGATTTGCTCTATTATTCTTCATTGTTTTGTTTGTTTCATAAGAATTAGCTTAGAATAGACGTGTAAATAATACAAAACCGCACGTATATTGCAAAGAAAGTCTCGTATTTGAAGGAACGGAAGGCAATTTAGATGATTTTACTTATTGTTTCGGAACTGTTTGTTATGCAAAAAATGTTGCTTTATAATGAGACGCCAGAGAGATTCTATTGTTATAAAAGATAGCTTCTAACAAAGACATGTCTGAATTATGTTTACCTGTCCAAAATTGTAAAGAAGGTTATGAATCTGATCTCGAGTTGGTAATCATTTTAGCATATACGCATTGTTGTGAGCTCATGTAAAAAGAAGTAGATGAATAAAAATGCCTAATATTATGAAGTCTTTGTGCAATACCATACAAAGGTAAGGTGTAGGAAAACGTCTGAAATTAAATTGAAGTTAGAAAAGGGCGAATACAATGGAAGTCTGTGGAGGAGCCTGGAGGCCGCGAGATGTGTGAATGCAGACTACATCGAGTTTATAATGCAGAGACGACACAATGTAGGTTATTTAAAAGACGTTTTCAGATTGACTTCGTATCTGACATCACTCTTTAAAACGTTCAATAAAGTTAGTCGTTATTATTTATCAAAATAAGCCTTGTATTGGTTACAGTCACAACAAGTAATTTATACGTCACATGGTAAATTTTTAGGATTCTTTTTGTCTTATAAAGTTTCTTAGTCAACAAATTTTAAGCAAACATTTTCACTATCCAATTTTAATATATTGCGATATTTTCTTGCGATAATATCGTACAGTCAGTGTCATCGTAAAGTTTATGATGATTGCACAAATTTTAAACTTAAAAATCTGAATGTAAATCTAATAAATCCATTTTATACATTAGTCAAGTTTTTAAACCATTGAAAACGAGTCCACTGAGCAATTAAAAATTATTTTCACTGAGCAAGATATTTTTTTTTCTTACTCTTATTGAGTAGGAAAAAAATGACCTTGAAAATCTGAAAATGATCATCTACGATGGGTGGTTTGAGGCTGACTATTCATATTGCTCCACAGTCATTACACACTCCATCACTAAGGCATGAATGGATCGGTTTAATTAAAATGAAAAACGAGTTCATATGCCTTAATATTCCAATCATAGAATTTCAAGAGGCTCATGAGTTTGAATGAAATTAATCCTCTCAGCCCATAATTGTTACTTTCCGTTGGATACTAAAGAAGAAAATTAACCTTTCTGCTGATGAGTCACATGGCCGCGCGATAATTGCTTTTGTACGAGGACGTCGAAGGATTAATTAAAAATACATATGGCAGTTCCCATTGGCTAACTTTTCCAGTGTTATTTTTACCTTATGTTTATTTTTCGCGTCTTAATCCCCGAAACGGGGTAATCCAGTCAAAACATGGACCAGGTATGAATAAAACAAAACTCTATAATCCCTTGTTATTTAAATGTGGCGGACACTCTTCTGCATTTGATATGTTTGAACGTTTTCACGAATATAATGTAAAGAGCGTATAATACTAATTAAAAACATTCCGTAAATATTGTGTCTTCTTACTTTGCTTTCAGTTCATTCATATTTCGAATGCAACTAAATCATATTGTAACCTGATTTAATATCCCTGTTAAATATATTTATAAGATAAAGTGCAGATGCACATACCAGCAGATACCTTATCATGATAACTGCTAAGTTTTAAGACCCTAGATTGTGTGCGGTTTTAGTCGGTTAAGTCCGACATAATCGCCCCCGGGGTGGTATCCGAGGGGATTCCCGCACGAAATAAAGGTATCTGCTAAGAAAATAAGAGTTGTAATTATGTACTTAACTATAATGAACATTATTTCACACTGTGGAAACAGTGTTACTTAATAAGAATCGGTCATCAATAAAATAAACAATTAACTACTAATTGGACATACTTACAAGATACTGAGCCCTGTTTAACATGATATTGTTATATTGTTTAACGTATGTTTAAATTGTTTAACATTATAAAATATGTGAAACCTTATCAGTATAATGACTTACAAATGATCTTAACATATAATAAAATATGCTTTATTTCTTTAAAGTTGCTCTAATTAGGTTTCTGATATTTTAGTGATTTATTAATTTGAAAGTTTAATAACTAAATGTAAGATAATTATAATAAAGAGATATGTAAATTAAAAGAATAAAGAATGTACCTACAGTAATTACATACTATGGATAATTATGTTCGAGTTTTCATTACTATTAATAAAGGATAACAAATTACACTATGTGATTAATTACTCGGTTAAGCTCAATGTTGCTTCTACAGCCAGGAACTAAACAACATTTTTGGTTGTTAGAAATATATCTTTTTACAGCTAAGTGTTGCTTATACCCTGAAAGTACCCTCTCTTTGTAGTAATATACTTATTTTGGACAATAAAGACGTGCGCAGATCTTATTCAAACATTTACTTACAATATTTAACCAATTCCCAGCAACTAAAACATCCAACATATCAAGCATCACATATATATTGTCAACCTAATACATCGTAGAGCGATAAAAGCAACAGAAGTTTCGTCTTACATATCACATCACCCATTTATCTTGGTCTAACTGCGATTTTACTGAGGGCAAGTATAGAAAGCGTTTTAAAACTTGTAAAAGAAGTGTCTCGGTGTCTCTGCCCAGCCTTACGAACGTTCCAACCGGAAACTTCTACTGTTCTTAGACGCAATAAATGGTGCGAGCACTCGCATATAGCACAGGACAGAACCAATTTTATTCATTCTATTGTTCGACTTTATATTACTTGTATAAGTCACGGTGTATTATTAAGTATTGATTGTCGAATGGTGTATCCATGTCACGCCGGTAACAGTGGTTATAATTAAATCCCCCGTCAACCACAACTTGTGGAAGTTATTATTTACAATTATTATCGCTACGAAATACATAATCAATATTGAAAATTTAAGAAAAATATAAACGTGCAGTAAACAGTGACCGTTTTCAGTTTGTTTTTATTGATAACAGTTATTTTTTATTAATCCCTCAAACAATAACGTGAAACTAGAGATAAAAAAATTCAACAACAAAAAAGACACTAAGTAGTTCCATTATTTTCAGATTCTAATAAAATAGAACTAGTGGTTACAAAATTATCTACTTACCTACTAACTAGTGACAACGAACCGTTAGTAATAAATGTTGGTAATACTGCTGGAGGCTTGCACTCCCTTTCTTTACTCTTCGCAGTCCCCATTACTTATTTTTACTCTCCTTATATTTCTGCTTATAAGTGATCACTTAAGTGTTGCAATCGTTTATATGTCACACTAGCGCTCATTAGTGAAAAAAAACACTCAGTTGTGGTTGAGAAAATTTGATTCATAATAAATATGTTCAACATAATGTCCTCAAGGTCAAAAGGTAGGTCGAGGTTGGGACGATCTAAAGATTAATATCAAATTAGAATAATAGTGACATTATCATTATATTCTCGAATGCATAATTACTAAACGTATAAAGACAATAGCGGGTAAAAGGTATTATCTACACGACTCGATTTATTAAACATTGTATTTTAAAACTTTTAAGATGCAACGAAGATCATATTTGTTGTGATGGTCATATCCTTCGATTGTACATTGTCACTTTGTGTTTATATATTAAATCGGTGTATTTGTTCAAGTCGTCGGTAGTCGATAAAATCATTATAACATGCCTTGCCTTCATTGGATAAAGGTTTTCTTTTACTCTAGTAGACATAGTCATACTTAGGTATATGCCTCATATAAAACCTGGAGAATGGTTTGAGACTGATGGCTAGCCTCACCAAAACAACTGTAAGTCACTTATTTTAGATTAAAAAACGAATTCTTAGAAAATCAAATACATATAAAAATATCACACCAAAATTCTTGATATAATGTAAACATAGTAACAATATTAATTACTGCATATACCTACCATCTAATATCTATAGCAATGGAAGTTAACTGCACACAAATAACGTATTACTAAAACATTACTTTGGCACATCCCAATGACACAATAACATAGAAAATATTTTGCGTGTGAATCCAACATTATTGTGGTAATTTTATCGGCAACACGCCTACTACATCATCCATCGTATGTCACTACAAAACCGCTAAATCATAAACATAGAAAATAACACAGTCGTCAGAACACGACATATCTGTCTAAGCCGGTACGCTCTGATTCCGTACAGAGTTGCAATAGAAATAACCACAGACGTTGACAAATAACTATACGGCTTCGAATTTGCGTCGCCGGTGCAACAGATACTTGTGGTATGTCGATGGCAATAAGCGATGCTCATACTTATTACAGTTGGTAACAAAACGAGCGTGTCGACTGTACGCGATGCTTGGTTGAAGCGAAATTATACTAGTTGACAAATAGAGCCAACTGTGTCAAATGTAAGCAATTCATAAAACGTTGCACTGGATCTTGTCATTAAATTTCTACTTACTGCATTGCTGATAATAAACTTTACTTTGTAATTCTGTTTTTTTTTCTCGTTTCAATTTACCCTTATTCTGACGTTATGTCATGTCATCATTCGCATATTGACTACAAACGTTATCCTGTATACTTACCGATAAAAATATTCATTTTACACCCGAAAGCGTATCATAAGTATAAAATTATTCTCCTATCTCCTGCACAGAGCTCTCGATTTCACATGTCGTAAAATTTATACTCGTTCAAGATTTTATCGTCTCATCGACTCTAAAACACGTTAAAATATTGTCGCTTACACTCCTGTCTGATGTTGCTGGTTATCATTGTAGTGCATATGGCTAGAGGCGAGACGCACCTGTTCTAAATTTATTTATGTATATCCTGAAGTACGAATAGCACCATTCGTGCCGTCTCACAGCGTTTGTTTGTCATCTATACAACTAATACATCATTTATTGTGTTCGTTCAATACAATTAAACATTTTTTAGAATTTGCTACCTCGTAAAAGAAAACAGTAAGTACCAAATTTTGACACAGAGTGTAGTACTCTGCACTTTATTAAAATTTTAATATTTTTACTCCCCGGTTCCAAGTTTATGCATATGTAAGCGTGTGTTCGTGATAGTCTCCGATTTCCGAAGTCTGATAAACTGTTATTACGTTTTTCTGTTGGGAAATTCTCAGTAAAAGCACGGAAACTGAAAATTTGCCCGGTAAACGACATAGGGTTCGTCCTTTATTAAGTGGGATCAAGCTAAATTGATCAAGTCATTTTTGCAAGAAATAAATAAACTAATTTTTCATAAAGTAACTTAAACACTATTGTATAATTTCACAACCAAAATGTTTTACGTGAAGTTACGTCTTGTTGAATAAGATTCTACTAAGTAGAATAAGGATTCATTAAATATTCCAACCTGAACTCCTAATTTAATATTGGCTTGACCATCAACTACATAGTAGATATCTAAAAACGCTTTTAACCTAAAGGGGTCTAAAGTTAAAGCAGTCGTCGGAATGACAGTATCAATGCTCCCCATGACACAACACAACATTATGTCATTATTTATTTTGTCTTAACCACAACAATGTTTCTTAATCGATATTATAATTAGCTCGCGTATAAGTGACAAAAAAGACGTGGATTTCTGATCCTGTTACCGCAACCCATAGAAAGCTATTTCAATGATAAAAACCTGTGTGTTTTTTCAGGCTGTTTATCTATATATGTATCAAATTTCAGCCAGTTCTGGTTAGCCGATAGGCGTGATTGAGTAACAAACATTCCAATATATTTACAAAATTTAACACATGTATGATCTTATATCTTAAATTTAATTTGAGAATGAATAGTTTTAAACATATTACTTTGAAATATCTGAGCTCAAATAGTGAAACACTTAAAATAATTTATCAATTCGAAATCTAGTTACAGTTTAATGATTTCAAATTTATTTTAAGACACGTTTAACACAAAGGTATCTAAAGTTAAAACGGTTGTCGGAATCGGAGTCTCCTACGACGACAGACATATGTCACATTGTTTGTCTTAACCGCAACAATGTTGCTTAATCGATAATTAGCTCATGAAGTACGTACACTAAATCCAGCTATTTCTACTCTGAGAAGGACTGAGTTTTATCTTTTTGTCACAGCTGTCGTTGTTATTTCTCAGCAAGCTACATGTACACAGAAAATATTGGATAAGATAACTAGGTGTTGCAATCCTGCAGTAAGTAGGGTCCCTAAATCTGCACGAACAAGAAGACAATGAGCAAAAAATACAACCACCTGAAATTAAAGTCTCGAGGAATGCTCGCAATAGATAAGTTAATTCTTTCTACTTAACTCATTTATAAAAATTACCATCTCGTCTCATCTCACTCGTATACAGTTATTTTTACAGGTATCATATTGACCGTCAATTTATTTAATAAAAATAATAAATTTAAAAATCAAAATACCCGACTGCCTAAAAACTAAAAAGAAAAAAAAACAAGCACTTAGATTAATGTCCGGTGGTCTAGAAACATAACAACTGAACAGTTGGGATCCATTATTCGACAACCAATCTAATTTCAACGGATCCCGACTGTTAAGTTGTTATGTTTCTAGACCACCGGACATTAATCTAAGTGCTTGTTTTTTTTTATTTTTAGTTTTTAGGCAGTCGGGTATTTTGATTGTTAAATTTATTATTTTTATTTTATATTTTTTAGTTATTTACATAGCTGCCCGGATAATAATAAAGTGTAAATATATCTTTTATGGAGTTAATACTGTTCAAGTAGTGAAGGGACATCACCGAAATTCCACCTTAATTATTATATTTTGCTCATATCTCCGGATTTACTCAACCGATTGCAATCAAACAAACGTAAGATTTTAAGTCTGACCAAGATCTTTTAAATAAATAAAACCGCATCGAAATCGGTTCAGCAGTTTTTGCATCCAACGCGATCAAATATTTGTGGCGCCAAAAATCCGCCATTTTGATTTTCTAGACATTTTAATATATCTGGTATCAGTCACACAATCACGACGAATCAAACAACACCTTGCTTGTCAAAATCCGTCAAGCCGTTTAGGCTGTACAACGTGGAAGACAAATTTTCAAAGTTTTCATTTTGGCGCCATAAGTCCGCCATTTTGATTTTCTAAGAATTTTAATATTCCTGGTGTCACTCACACAATCACGACGAATCAAATGATACCTCGCATGTCAAAATCCGTCAAGCCGTTTAGGCTGTAGGCCGTGCCAAAGAAATGGACATACATACATACATACATACATACATACATACATACATAGTCTCGAAAAACATTACCCTCCTTTCTTCGGCAGTCGGGTAAAAAAGGTAACATCCACTTGACAACATACTTGAAAACTGTAATCTTCGCTCACTGCCGGCATTCTTGAGCAATAAGTAATTTTAAAACATTCTGACTGTAGAGTTTTAATTATTCAGGATGTCCCCTTCTTAGCCTCCACACTCCTTCCTAGCGGGGGGCTAGGAAGGGGTGAGGTTCCTTCAGGGTAGGCAGCGCGTGTGTGATACCCCTAGTGTTGCATACGTCCATAGGTCACGGTAACCGCTTCCCATCAGGTGGGCCGTGTGCTTGTCTGCAACCTACGCGACTACGTAGTATAAAAAAATAATAATAATACGGTTAGTTGGTAAAGTATTACTCTAGAAGGGACTATCGCAGATTCGACTCCTATCCCAGACAGTAGATTTGTAACAAATTAAACTTTCAACGAATAAGATTGAAACTATGAAGCATTTAGTAGATACGTTATACTAAATCCTTCATAGTTCCAATCATATTGACTGCTCTTATTATTTTTCTAATGGATTATATAGCCTTAGGTTTCCTATCATCTTACCTGTCATCATTAATTTCTTGTCTTTTTTTTAACGTAGAGTAATTCCAGGAATAATCTTTTGTGAAAATCACGTGATCGATACCTAAAAAACGTATCTCAGAGTTGGCTGTGTTCCGATGGCAGTACGGAAATAATTAGCGACGCTTTTATACTACGCAGATCGCATTCACCGCCGCATAATGAATGAAACGTCAACCCGTTACGTTACGGCAACCGAAGAATGACGTCATTACTTCATGCTGTCACCGAGCATGACTATGCTTCACGTTTTTACGTTTTTTGTTTACGTCAGCTGAAAAGTTTGGTTTAAAACAATTTATTAATGTCATGATAAAGGAGATGGAAAATGGTGGGCCCAAATGTAATAAGTTGAGATATGATCTAAAAAATTAGTCATATTTTTGTATCTTAGAATATGAAAAATCACCTCAATTCTCAATCTGGAAGCGGAGAAATATGAGAAAATAGTTTTCGTGAGATTATCGATTGAGTAATCGATTACACAGTTACGAAAATAAAACATTTTGCAGTAAATAATTAACTCAAAATAATTAAATGCACTATATATACTTACATGCAATATAGTGCATATAATTACAGTCATATTATATTGAAAAACCAATAATAATGATTATTGAATTCAAATTGATTCAAATCTCTCTTATATTACCTACCCACAGAACAAAGAAAAATCCTTTTTTAATGTTCTGTGTACCTACCTATTTTAGTCTATGTCACTGACATGACAAGTCAGTTGCCGACCGTTTTTGTTTGCTCACTCGTTTCGTGTTTTCTGATGCGTTTTGAGTGCTTTCCCGATTATTCGTCATTTATTACGACCACTGCCCACTGCTTTGTATTTTACGGATTCTGACCCTGCCTACCTTGTACGACCCTTGCTTTCACCTTGGACACCGAACATCGCTCACATGTCCGACTTGGAATTGTAATTATGGATTTTACCGCCGCCGGCTTTTGTGGATTTGGATAGTAGTGAAACTATGGATCGCTGTGTGAATTGTGGGATATCTACTGATCACTGCAATACACTGGGCCACACTGGGCCGACGACCCTTACACGATGAAACAATTCTGTCCCTGATTCGGCTATAATAATGCATTATTGCAATTGTATTGTAGGTAAACGAACTGTAGGCTGTTGTGCTCATATAATGTGCATTATATGGTACCTTAGCTGGGCTAGGTACCAAGATCATGTAGTACCATCTGCATAATTTCTAGACGACATTTTAATTATAATAGAAGGCGAATAGAACATTATACCTATTAAATGTTTTTTACTTTATTTTAAACATCCTGTCCTGATCTCCTTACCTGTTACCTACCTATCGCTTGAAGCCGTTGACATGCATTCATATGATTTTTCAAACATTTTCTAGTAAATATAATAACTATTAGTGCAAAAGAACACATTTTGCACTTCAGGAATCAGCTGTTAGTTAAAGATTGTAACATAACCTCACTTTTACATAATCTCTTATATCTCTGTTCTCAGATTGACAAAATCCGCAGAATTTTCAGTGAAAGGTTGATAATAATATAAGCTATTAATTGACACTACTTTCATCTTCTTACAACTAGGCCCAAGATTGTATGTAATCATTTCAGTCTCCTTGATTTGCTATTTATTTTCGCAAAAGTTACCAAATGGGTTACCAATTTAGCACAAAGTGATAAACGCCGGTTCATTTATCACTTAAAGTTATTACAGTGCATAATATAATGAAGACATAGTAATACAGTAATATAACAATGGTCTAGATCCAGAATATCGTATCATAATCACTTTAGATTTCAAATACCGTTCGGTAATCGCTTTATTCAGAAATTGATTGAATATTTTACTGAATATGTACAGAGATCGATCATGACGCGGGCATAAAAAGGTTTTACGAAAATTATAAAATAAGGATGTCATGAATGACATGATGAAAATATATTGTATACCTTTATGTTTAAACCTCGTAACAACAACGCATACCTACTGTGTGGTCTCAGCTGAGAATAACCTACCCTCCCGCTCCTCAACCACATCCCGTGTGGGTCCTTGGATAGTAAGAGGGGACCAAAGGATTGTATCGGTTCAATAAGCAGCTGCTGTTTAGGTATATTGTTTAATGTCTTACCGTGATCATCAAATATACCTTTCAGAACTGAAATATTATTATGTTCGGCAGGAGTTAATGTTAAGGATAGGATATTGGACATAGGAGATTAACTTCTTGACTCCTTTGCCGCCGAAATTGTGTAAGTAATGCTATACATATTACGCATCTATATCCCCGATAACGCCCTGACTCACAAAGCCCCTGTTGCAATCGGCACAACCTAAGACACTAGCTTTGAAATACTCAAAAAATCACCAGATCTAGCTTTGAGGCGAAGAGTTGTTTCGTAAGAGTTTTAAATTTTAGAAGCTTATATGTATTTTAACACATAGCATTTAATGAAAATAGTAACATAAACATACTAAGTTTTTGCTGACTCATGGAGCTATATTTATTATAGGTTGTTGTTGTTTTTCCAAGTTCGAATAAAAGATGATATGAATGAAAAGAGATTGGTGACGTCTGACTGTGAGTGAAAGAGAAAAACATTGCGCAGACCTCCAATAAAGACTTTGGAACCTTTTTCTGTTCATTGATTTAAAGTTAAAAGATATTCTATACCTACAAATGATTCATTGATCATCGATTAGAAGATTATTGTCATAGTTTAAATGAGCATAAAAGTTCTATTGTGATATAACAATAAACTCATATTTAATACATACGTTGTCTTCCTTTTGACAGCAATCCTAAAAATAATCATTTGTGATGATTGATTAGTTTGGACTATTCTCTCCTAGAGTGACGTATTACGAGTATAATGAAACGCACATGCTTTGAAACGAAATTTGACACTATAATGACTAATATTTTTGTATTCATACACGTGCTTAGAATATTTAACTTACCACATGGATAGTATAAAAATATTTGCAGGAAAAGATGGACCACAACAGAGACGGTGTAAATCTAATTGCTTATAACAGAGATACAAATAATGTTCTTTGTATGCCACATACTTCCAGGCCATCATGGTGTTTTTTTTAAAAGACTATGTAGTCTTTTAAAAAAACACCCGGCTATCGGTTTCAAAGTATGCTAGATTTGTTAGTTACAAAAGTGATTAAGGTTCTGTTAAAAGATTCATCGGATGTGCTTTAGCCTTCTTATATCTCGGTAGTGTATTCTTTATTGAATAACATCATATCGAATCAACGTCTCTAAAACCTTTAGTTTATGAAGAAGCCACATTGCTGATATCCACGTCTCGGCACGGGTAATAACAGGTAGGATTATATTAGCTAATAATGATTCAATACCAACAGATACATGATAGCGTTATCGCGTGTACAATATACGTTCCAAGTCAACAACCAAAACAATGGGAATAATGATAGGAATATGCATCATGGCATTCGTATCTCGACACGCACAATCCGGCTACCCCACAATGTATATAGTACCCGAATAATGTAGCGTGTACAGCGTTTTCATAAATTCTACACATCGATAGAGATTCGATAAATGAACGGCAACGGTTGCAATCGGACACTCGAGCCTGGATTGGACAAAACAAAACAAAACGTTATAAATATCAGCAAACCGCATCGGATAGAATCGAATATGAGCAAAGTAAAAAAATATTAAAATTTTGAACGATCGCAATCCCGGCTATCGGTATCAAAGCACGTCCAATCAAAACGAGACGTGACAATGAATCAGAACCTTTTCGATTCTGTGAATAGCCTCGCTAACTTATTGGCGGTCCTTTATTTGTTGATTGCTGTTTGACACCTCAGCGGGAGCGGAATCCGTTGGTATTTTTATTTAATTAACTTTTACTGTTGGCTGCATTTGTGGGACGAGACGGAGGGCGTGCGGGCAGTGAAACACAATGCTGACTAATTTACACGCGGTTTCAGCTGCTTTCCAGTTTAATTTTTACGGTTACTGTTTGTTGTTTCCAAAGTTTTGTAATCATTTTACAACTGTTTCATTGTTTCAAACTTGATTACTAATTAATTATTCAAAATTACGAATAGTAATATTTTTTAAACTAAACGGAAATCTCAAACAACTGTAAGAAACTGCACCGAACGAAAAAACAGGCGAAGTGGGAGTCTCTCCTCGGAAAACTGTGCGGAAGATAAGGCGATAATAATTCTTGTTAAATGTCGCGAAAGTTTATAACTGATAAAAGTTAATTCCCTTTTCTAAAATTTTAATAGAGATTTAATTTTTGTTAATGGCCGTACCGTTGTCGATATCGGCGCCAATCTGGACCCTTGTTGTCCCTTGCTGACAGACTTGTATCTACAACACCCACGTTCTGCGGTACAATATAGTTTTCATTATTACTGTTTAGTTAATAACCTTTTTAACTGTCGGATGCGTATGTTTGTTATGGTGTAGCTTCTTAAGACATTACTTACAAGATATCGTTTCGAAACTCCTCGGATAACACCACCGTTACTCTGTACTGCCGACTTTGTGATAGTAGTGATAGACCTAATTTCAACCAAGTCTCTTATGGTAACGACGTGCATTGGTCAACTTCCTCCTGCGACTGGTCAGCATGCTAAATGTTCCAGGTTGCGAGGCGGAGCTTGCGGGTTTTCCGCGTTGGGTGTAGTGTCATTAACCGAGCCCCAACATGGCAAAGTATCTCTTGCCTACTTACGTGAAGAGGTGAGAATATATAGGGTGAAGCACCTGCACATACCCTATGCTTGGCGATATCCTATACTTAGCAAGTACCTATCGTTTTTCATAACATTTTGTGGCTAATTTTGGCCTTTGAGGGAGCGACTGCCATCTGCCTTCCAAACCCTGTAAGAAAAATCTATGCCAGAGTCTCGTCCGTCAATCAGTCGGTGTTCCAGCTTGCAGATGAGGTTACTTTGGTCCCGAAGACCCTGGTGGACTCAATAAATTCTCTCAAAAACAAAGTTATAAATACCTAATAATAATAGGGTTACATCGGCAGCAAATATGATACAGGCTAGTAGGTGTGTATGTAAATATTAATTTTCTCATCTTCATTTTAAAACATTGCCTTACAAATCAATAAAGTAAAAATGAAGTACCTACCTATTAACAATAATAAAAAAAATATGCATGCACCTTTTAATATAAATATTTAATAGTTTTTGTACTTAACATCCACCCGCGCCATGCAAGTTTCTAATTGAAAAAGTTTAGTTCGTTTTTATCGGGTAGTCTTTTATTTGCTTTTTTCAATTTATTGCATCCGAAGTAGGTATATAATACTACTTTTGGAATAGTTTTTTACAGTTACAGTTTGATATTCATGCAATTATTATGCATTTAATTTAATTTGTAATATCCCAGTCTTCTTAGTTTTTAGCGTCAGTTTACTATCAAAAAATTAAGATAAACCTAAGTGACATGAACATGGACATGGAATACTCTATAATACTCTTAAGTTACGTAATACACAACAGTGTGTAGTTAAAGCTACGTATATCTATGAGCTACGTACTAAAGTTACATTCATATTGATTTGTAATGATACTAAACTTATTCCATTTTAATAGGTAGCACTTTTCATAATATTTTTTTTCATCAAATCAAAAAATCCGTCTAAATAAGCAGATTGCTTAAACGACAGTAATCACTATAAATGGTTTTGAATAATATTTAATTATCAATGTCATTCATAGCCTATTAGCTACAAATTGCTAAGGATATCACACACCTAACTATAATATATGTACTTACTTTAATAGACCTGCTAGAACAACTGCTTGAAGTAGTTGGAGAACTTTCATGATCCTAAGATCCTCGAAACAGCTTCCGTCGTAAGATCTCATGTTATCGCTAAAGAACAAATAAATAGGTTTTTCAATTACTCAACTACGTTCTGTCCACCAGTGGTGCATTCGTCATTAAATTATTTTTTATATATCCTGTTCATTTCATTCTAACCCTCTCTATAAACATTCAATCTCCATGCAAATCGTATTTATTATACGAAATGATACAAAACTAAACCGTTATATATTCTATTGACGTCGGTATATTTAAATAATTCAAAGATATTAAAGTTTTTACGTGATTTGTAACTTGTTGCCGGGGGATTCACGAAATAAAAGAAAATCAGTACTCATTGGTAAATCCGTTTATTAGCATTGCGATACAACGATCAGAATATAGATGTGATGTAATTTTATGGAGAGCAACATGTGATATGAAATCTCTGACGTGAAGTAGGTTATTAAGTCGAACATGAAACTCTTCAGCCAAAGAAATTGGGGGTTCCTTATACATCCCTATTACATTTCATACTTATCATTCATAAGACTTATTCCTTTTATCTTCTTACAATGAGTTTCTTTGCAATTTAAGAAGTGTGCGGCTCGTTCCGTCTTATAAAAGTCTCTATCACACCTAGCTAGATCTAAGTATCTAGAACACTTTCACTCATTTAATGGAAAAAAGTTTAACTTCAAACATTTTACAAAAAATGTAATTTGTACTAAATGGTAAATGTATGTTATCAGTTTATCTGAAAGGTGATAAATTAAACCTGTAATTATACTCACGACCCTTAGTAAAATTTACTACTGCTCCACACACAACCCCATAAAAATTAACTTCCATGCATTAACAAACACTATTTCAATTCAACAATTAATATCGCGTTTACAACATGTAATTAATGTCGGGAAAAAGCTTGATTTAGCATTATAACTCTCCATGCGATGTTTTACTGAAAAAAAGTTACAACAAAGAGATGTGAACCCTATTTTTATTGTAACACGGTTAACATTTTCATGATGAACACATGAGCGTTAAGTTCCTTTTGATATAAAGTGCATGTAATTGAGTCATTAGTAGTGAGGTAACGCGAGAGGTGAGAATAAGGTAAAGGTGCATGCGATAAGTAAATGCAATTTCCTTAGACTGTGATCTTAAATAACTGCATTTATTATTGTGTAGTTCGCAAGTTGGCTACGCTACGCCAATGTAAGGCTTCAAAGGAACGTTGAATATGTTATAAACTGAGAACCGCATGTATTTTAATAACTAATATGTTACTTACATAATATGATTGCATTAGTGATGTATATTTATGTGAAGACGGGCGTTAGCATAGCGCTGGAAATGCTATCTAGATCGATAATTATGGGTATAATTAAGATTACAAGTATTGTTTTACTATCGTCGCTACTGTGAGATATTACGTCAAAGATATGGAAAATGGCGCAGTAATTATAATCATGTTACATACATACATACATAATATGCTCACGCCATTTTTCCCCCGGAGCCCCCCCGAGCGTTAATCCATCCAGTTAAGTTAAATTGTTTAATGATAGGAGTGCATTTAAGTCAGTAGTGGATTCAACATTCAAACCCGGGACTTCTGGATCGTAAGGCCAAATCCTTAACACAACACAAGTTTGGTTTAGTGAACGCTGGATTTTTATTCGCCTTGTACGCTACATTCTTTTGAAGAAACGATATCAACTACAAGTAACATTTAGATCAAGTCAACAGCCTTATTATTCAGGTTTCGGTACGTTTACATCACGACTTGGCACCATACTAAACCACGTTGACGCTATTGCCTTCTGTACAAATATAAAACTTTAACCTCTTTAAAGGAAATATTAGGATTCCAATAATACCTACGCACGACTAACTTTCCCGAGCGATTTGTTTCTTTCACGATCTAGCAATAAAAGAAAACGAATGACTTTATAAGCTGTTTATCTTCAGACTTCAGACGCATGTCGTAATAATAGTCTAAAAAAAAAACTATAGGTAGGTACCTATTTATATTTCCTTTCGTCGTGTTCCAGAATAAACCAAACTTTGACGAGGTTAGAAGCAAAGTCAAATAAACATAACAGACCTATTTACACCGCTGCACCGTGGAAGAACCTATAAAATTGCAGTTCTATTGAACTGGCCACTAAACTGTCCCTAAAAAAAAAACAATAAGGTATGATCGTTTTATTTTGTATTCTTCTCAAAAATGTAAAAAAAATTGTAATAACAGCCACATTTTATTCAGTTTTCAGCTTCACATAGTTAGGAATTTCCTGACTCCACAACGGCGGCCTTTACATATTTTTTAATCATTTTTCTTTGAGTAGACTAAATCTCTGAATTCAACTACGTATTCATCCAAGTAGAAATCGAATTTGAGGACTTGTATCAATAGAATATTATTTTATTACACATGACAGTCGCAAGATTACCATCGAATGCCGAATCATTATTCAGGAAAAGCTTGTTGTGACAGTTTAGTGCTCTACAATAGGTACTAACGGACAGCTATAACTGTCGGTGTTATTCACTAATGATACTAAAACCAACAGGTGTTGTTTTCTAATGGCATCATGCCATCTAGTGTTTGTAAGTATCTGTTGGCCTTATCAAGAAATGTAAATGGTGGGATAACTTACCGTTAACAAATCAATCTAGTCTAGTGAACCTTTATCTTATTTTTATGATAACAACTAGCAACGCAGTGGCAAAGCTAGGGGGAGACACTCCGTGCTTTCACAACAAAAAGTCTATCGAAAATAAACGTAACTATTTTTAAATGAGACGTGATTTTTTCCTATTTTAGTTTTGTCTTGTTATGGCGTCAATAAATTGAAGGGCACTTCCATTGCTGTGAATAACAAAATGTTTAAAAAGTTGTACCTATCCTTGTTTTCCTGCGTCTTAAACTACGTATAACTATTCTAAAAAAAAGAAAATCATGAATTACTTCAATCACTTCAATTACTCACCACGTGGTTCAGAAAATAAATATCTATCTATATTCTATAATAACTAACCATAGTATAATCCAATAAGCTAGATATAATTTTAACGTCCAATTGAAACTGTTCGGCGATATCGTTAAAGACATTTATCATCGCCCAAACATTATTACATTTAATTAAACTTTAAAACAAGCGACGACCGATATCGGGGGTCGGATTATCAGATCTATTTGCAAATGTCCAAATACCCTTTAGTGGAAACCGTTACTAGTTAGGAAGTACGAAGTTCAGTGAGTCTTAAGTAATATATATAAACATTTTGCTATAATTTCACACTAACTAGCTCAAAAGTTATTTACACTGACTAAAATTAATTTAAGTAATATATCTATTCCAGATTCTTAGTGCCCTTGGGGTGTGAACTCAACTATTTTTTGTTTTCTTTTCATATTTCTTGGTTTCTGAGTTAGAAATCTGAAAACAATAGGTAGATAGATTCAGTGAAAAAAGAAGTGTTTACAAAAGCCACGTTCAATATACTGGTATTTAATTGCCATTAATGACAATGAATCGCTTCACAATTATATTGATAAATCAGGAAAATATATTTACAGGTGTCGTTGCTTAATGGTATTCAAGTACCAACCCATCACCCCCCATGGGTGCCGTTAACGACGACTAAGGGCACACAACCATTCGCTCACATCCAACAATAAATTTACAGCCCTGGAAAAACTGCTCCTCAAGGGCTCGCCCACTTTTACCTAGGACCATACAATATAGTTCGTGAAATTTGAGTAGGTACCTAAATCATCGTATAAAATATTCGTAAACCTTAACTACGTTAAATTTATAACAGAGAATTAATAAAATAATATAACATTTATGTTCATGTTTCGTGCCGCCTATTAAACTACATTGCTACTTCCAAAGCACTTTTTTACATTTATGCCTAGCCCAATTAACTGTTATCAAACGTCGATCTTACTCATGATTACAACTTTTCAACTAGGACTAAATTTCATTAACCAGTAAACTGAACCGACGAAATCCAGTGAAAATCATCATCAGCATCGCGTTAGTCGCGATCGCGCCTCTGAGTCCACTTTTTGTCTTTTACGCCTCCACTTCGCAGGATCATGAGCATGGCAGTGAGACCTAAGCTTAAGAATTAAAAATAACTTTACTATAAAACAGTTTACTATAAAATTGCCCGGAAAAGTAGCGTCGACTGACACACTGCTGACGAGTGACGAAAGCCAGATACACCATGATGAAATCATGGCATAGTTAAGACTCATTGTATACGGTCTCTTAATTTAGTTGGGAAGTGTTTGAATTACCGCAATTAATATTAGTTACAAATCCATAGTTTAACAGTTCTTGACACCTTGAGGACTTGGTTATTATATTGAGTTGCTCATTTTAGCTAGCTTACCCTTTAAGGGCAGATTTCATCGATGGATATAAATGCTTTAGCACATTAGCATATTTTACTAATTATAATTCACTTGAGTAAAACATGAGACTCAATTTTGGTAAATAGATTTCCACAGCTAGAATATAGTCTAAATCACCAACCCACCTTCCCTACCGAGTTTCCACTCCAGCACCGTTAAATATTTTTTTACAACTGGAAGCTCCTGGCGAGTTCTGAAAATATGGTTCCTATTTTATGCTACAGTACAGTACTGTGGAACTATCACGTAATCCCACTGTATTTCAATAACTGAGAAACCTCTCGCAATACGCTAAATCCTACAGGTACAAAAACTAGGGATCAGCGAAAGCGTAGTCAGCAAAATCAACGAAATGCATTGTCTGCCGGAGCGTAACGTTGCCGGGCGGTGGTGCGCGTCCGCGAAATGGCATTCGTTTTGCCGTGGTACGCGTTGTTCGACCAACTTAATTGCTCTATTGTTAATTAAGTAACGTTTCAACGTTCAACCGCAATGTCATCCGTTAGCATTAAAACCATTATAATAACTTTTAATTTTGATCATTGCGATTTGAGGTAAACCCATATTCCAACCAATGAATATCCCTACATTTTAATGACAAAATCTTGCATAAGTACGTCAACTACCTATACCAAGAATAGGTACAAATTGGATTATCTATTTACAAAAAAATAAAAACTTTGGTAAGTATGTCTATTTGACTTGGCTAATCTCCGAAACATCTGGACAGATTTTGATAAGACTTCACAACCTTCACTGGTAGATCTTATAAGGCATTCAGGCTATTTTTATTTCCAAAAAATAATAATTATAGAATCTTTAGAAATTATTTATAGATCATTCTCGTGCAAAACTGTGACGTACCGTTATTTATAAACCTGGCAACTTAATTTTTAAACAAAGCATAGGGTGACTCAAACAATGCAAGTTAACTTGGAGGGTTCTAAGATAATTTTAAAAGTTTTAATCATTAAACATAAAAAAAGAAAAGAAGTCAGTTTTCAGTTTTTTCTATAGCAAAGCGGAAAGTAAAAGGAAATAAAAGCTATGGAAGCCGTTAGTCTCAGAGACAAAGACATTTCAATTGAGAAAGGACCTAATTACAAAGTACCACACATAGAAACTCTTTATGAACTATTGTGTGAATACTGAATAGATATTATCTGATTTCAGAAATAAAAGGAAAAAAATGAATTTACAAGCACATACAGCGAGCCAACAGCGAGCTTATGATAAAGTGTTTCATAGGGAAACACTATTGTCATAATGTAGTATTGTCAACTATGGTACAACTAGAACATTAAACCCAAATTCTTCAAAAATGGCAATGATAAATAAATTAAGGCGTTAAAAAAGATATTATACATTTAAACATAAAATATACATTTCATTTCACACAAATATAGATATTAAATTTAAATTTAAATCACATCTAAATAATATTTATATGGGTTATAAAAGCTCACTTAGTTCTTTTTGAGCATATCTTTTTTTTTTCAAAGACATACAAACTAACTAGGTATACTGCTCTAGAAATTAAGAAAAAAAAAGCAAGCAAAAGAAATATTCACAGATCATTTCTTTCTGTAAACTAATTACCTCGTTCAAAAACAACTGCAAATAATTGTTCGTTCAATCTCATTACAATTAGGTAAATAAGCCAAGTTGCGAGAAATAATCACCAAAATAACAAATTGAAAGTTATAAATAATATTGTCACGACATGCCTGAAGAAATTCATCTCAGTCGATAGTGGATTGAGAAATGACTATTAGAACAATTAGTTTTAAGCAAAAGCTGGTCATCATTTATCTCTGTGAGATAATCTGATTGGTTACACCGTGACGCGAATAGTTTCATCCGTAGAATTATTTATAACTAGATGTACGTAAACTACATTTAGATCTTACGTCTTGATGTCGTATAAGTGCGTCACTGTGACGACGCGTTGCGTCAAGCTGTGATGAATTTAATGATAATTATAAATGCTCACATGTGTACGCATTATTGGCCTCAATCGTTGAGGCAAGATACCTGAGATTTCGCAACCCATTACATATACAGTTTATCCCATCTAACAATACAGTATAAATAATGTGTATGTACTAGTTGTTACTTGTATATCATAATAAAATTAACCAATATAATTATCAACGGACAAATATTAATAATACCAATAACTAACAATTATGTGCATTGAATACTTATATTTCACAAAATATGTTGTTCCATTTGTTTTAATTGCCTATGAAATTTGTGTAAAATCTATACTTTCTACATAGAAATTTCATAGAGTTTCATTAAAAAACAATTTCGTTTTTTTAAGTTTTCAAACCTGTGTGTATCTGGTCTTCATTTTTCTTTTCGCCAAACCAAGTTCAGCTGCAAATCAGTACACCTTCTAATGGACGAACAAGGCTCTGGCGTGGATTTTTCCCAGGATAGGGAGTAAGACGGCAGTCCCTCTCATAACCCATTAAGCATGAAGACCCAATCCCTGTCTTTCTTGTTTACTTCGATGCTATTCAGTAACGGAAGATAAAAATTATAAGTCTATAAAATAATTGAAATGAAAATTTTCGCATTTTATTGGATCTTATTTTCATTCTACACCTTGCCCCTTCACCTTACCCTTACACCTTACCCTTGATATTCTATTGTATTTCAAGGACTAGTAAATATAATGTTACTCCTTGCAAATACACCATTCTATATTATAATATGACATAATGTAACTGAATTGATGCACTGAGTTTCTAGCAATGGCACAAATTAATATCAACCGGCTCAAACCGTCATAATATAAGACCAAACTACATCTGTAGAAATAAATCAATGTGTCATCAAAACGACTGACGATGATAGTTTTATAGTTAGAAATGTACTTTACAACATACACATTTATCAAGGGGAATTAACGTTATAGCCAATAAGAAGAAAGGACATACTAAAAATATACGATTGTATAGGAAAGCGCAGCTCTAAGGTGGAATAATTTACGATAATGTTATATACGGTTATGTGTTTGGCGATAAGATTGCCTTTTATTGCCTCTATTGGTTTATAAAATGTTAATTTGGAGAACTGGAATTGAAACAACCGTATAAAGTGCAGTGGTACTCGTATGTAGTTGAGTTAATGTAATGCAGGAGATTTAGAATAAATTATTGTTGCTGCGACAATTCAATTGTTAAAATTGAATATAGTTTCCGAACTAGTACTTTTATTTTCTACCAACTCAATATAAGAAACTACTGTAACAAATTAATAAATAAAAATGATATTTCTGATATTGCATAGGTACGTCCGCAAATCACAGTAGGGTAAAGAATCACTTATTATCGAAGGTGTACGTACCTACACACAGCTTAATCAATCCAATCCTCAAGTTGGTTATTTTTAATTTATTACATTTACCATTTTATGATTATGTAGGTTACAGTAGATACTTACAATCGAAGCAATGAAATAGATCTACTGCACATGCTCCAGCTGTTATGTTATTTGAAGAAATAATAGGTACATTATTCTTACGACTGTAACATATTCATCGAATAAACATCATCAAAATAGTTTAATGACCAATGAGCAGAATCAATGAATGGTGCTTATTTACAAATCTATTTCTCCGATATGATACAAAGTAATCGTGTTAATATTCTTATACTCATACATTTTACAAATTAAGCTAGGGTTACTATTAAGTGGGTTACGGATTACCCTAGTTATATAAAAGTAAAGTAATTTTTATGAGTTAAAGTTCTAAATTATACTCACCACCGAATATTTTTGGGTAATTAGGTTTCATCGCATCTACTTTTTATGGAAAATCATGCTTCTTTAGTGGCGATGTCATACACAGCAGTAAACACAAAACTTTTATAAAATAGAATTATATGACACTATCAATATGATGTTCATAATCAATACTAAAAATTTAAGTTTGTTTGGTTGAACGCCTTAATCTCAGCATTTAGGTAGGTACTGGTTGAGGAGCTTTTGGATGGAGTTGAATTTTTTTTTGTTTTGGATAGCCTATTTATCGAAGAGACTAGAGGCTATATAAATATCAACACGACCTAGGAGAGCAGGGCAATAATCATGTGTCAACAATTCCTATTGTAGTACTAATAAAAAAAAGGGCATGTATGGGATAAATGGGTGCTACGTGGGACACTATTTACCCGACTGCCGAAGAAAGGAGGGTAATATTTTTTATATAATGATGTTTATAGCGTGCATAAATCTCATACGGGTACATTATCGTTTTGCAGTCAATACTTACGTCAAGCTCGCTGGCTGCACAATGCTATACCCTACTTTTTTGATCTCAATTTTAATATTATAGTTCTATTTTATTACATTTGTCTATCTCGACTATTGAAAATACTTTTAAGAGATAATCCAATAAATTAAATCTGACTAGGATCAAATTGAAATTAATATTATTATTTATTTCCTCGAGTTTTCTAGCAAATTAATATATTGTACTACTTTATAACGATTACATTCAATAATAACCCTATAAAACAATTGTTAAAACAAACCCTATAAAGTCAGTGCCAACTAATAAATACTTAGACGGTACTAAGAATTCCATCTACGCGGATTCAGGATCACTCACTTGTCTATAAAATACAGCTTCTTCTATTTGCATTAAATGCAATGTAGTGTGTTTTAAATAGACCGTATATATAGCATTAAGATGTTTGTGTTTGAGTCACTGCTGCGCTTGCACATGTGTTTTGAATCAAACGTAATGCACCTTGTTATGATGCCTCTATATAATGAACAGCTCATGATTGTATGATTAGTTATAAAACATAGTATAACAGTACGATATTGTGTATGCTGAAACGTATTCTGTTATGAAAAATAAAATATGGCAATAATGCATTCCCTAGAATTTACAAACAGAATAAGCATTTTGCTTGTTGAATAGGACGAATTACTATGAACGGGTACTACCCGTGTAGGTAAGTTCTTAGATCATTTACAGATATGTTTTTTCGATGTACCTTGACAACGAATTATTTAATATATGTTAATTATTCCGATACATTACCTACGATATATTAAAATGATATAAATGGGTTTTAACTTTTTTAAGTTATAAAAACATTTTGTACAATTTTTACAAAGTATTTCTACTCAGCTCAGCTATTTTCATTACATACACAAAAATAAATGTAAACCTCTATTCTAAATCTACACGCACACATTCTTAGAGATGTAAATGACCGAGATTATTCTAAATAACAATTCGTTTCTCGTATAAACATCGTTCGGTATAAAGACGTCAGTATTACGCCGTACTCACAAAATCTGTCGGCACAACAACTTACTCTTGATATAACATAAATGCCAATACAGCCCGGTGAGTTTTCTAATCCGCCCGTACAGCATCTTAACGTTAACTACCTATCTGTTCTGCCAGTTAGCGACAGAACGGCTCTAACAAGGCTCTTGTACGAGTCCAGTTCTAGGTCGTTACCTTCCTTGTTGGGGACTTACTTTTTCACCAACTGCAGTCACGTTAGCTATGAGATACTTTTGCGAGAAGTTCGTTTCAATGTATGGCATGTGTTCCTACTTATTTATGTACACGACTGTACAGACTTTTATCCATACAGATTCAAAATTGCGTTCTTTTATTTTTAACGATTTACTGTCACGGTGGTGCAGTGGCAGTGAAGTTGGTGGCTAGAATGCGGTACCAAATTCGAAGCTTAATTTAAATTTAACTTAACGTATTATTAGAGAAGTATTAGGTTTTAAAATGAGCAGTGGGATCTCAGAAAGAAGTATTTGATTGATGTCAAAAAAGGTATTCTTGTAACCAAAAGAATTACTTATTAGCATTTTGGAGATCGACATAAGATTAAAACTAGACCTAGACTAAATTTTGAACCTGTTTTTCTACGAGCATTGGCCCTCAGAAGTGACTTCAAACTTACCTTTATCCCAAAGAACCATTTATTTTGATGAAAGTGTAATGGCCACATGGTACCCGGCGATGTTGAAGACAAGGGTCACCTTTTTGCTGCCCATACGTATAATAGAACGTGACTCAGTGATATCTTTCCTACTATTTACTTTATAATGTTATTGTAAAGTATATTAATAAATAGATACACTTTATTTCTTTCCGTCTTTCGTATGATAACGCACTTCTCATAATATCATATTGTAAAGCTCCATAATTTAGTACACGGTTGCTTAAAATGTTCGTTTAGTCGTTCCGAGGTCCCGTTGTTCGTTCCCATGTGAAGAGTGTCCGCGAGGAGTACCTGCCAGTTCCCCCTCAATATTGCCGCGACGTGCCCGAGATGCAAAACCGCAGACCAAAGATAGACTTACGTTACCTACGACATGTCATCATCATAAATAATGTATAACGTTCCCGCCGAGTCTGAATTATTCAACGTTGACGGCCACTTTATTAAATTTGTCGTTTTATGAAAATATGCAACTCTGTATAGTTAAGTAAAAATTAATATGGAACGAAATTAACATTTACAAATTAAAAGTTTCGCTTAGTGTTTTAATGTCTGTGGTTCGGCCAACTTCAAGTGTGGTTAAAGTTCGCAGTGATAGAAAACTAAACTGAAATTAATTAATCAAACCCACGGCAACTTTTTATAAAATTACTGTTTAACTTTATTTTTAAAACGTCGCGTCGTCGTCGTGTCGTTTAAAAGTTAGTAAAATAATCTTGTTTTGTAGATCGCTCATTTTTGTCATTTTGTAATGCGACCATTTTTACTCCCTACATAATAATTAGAATCTTCTTACAACTTGAACTTCTTAATGACAAAAATTACTAGTTTTACCTCAAGATCCAAGAGGAACGTATAAAGTATAACACAATTTTATAACAAGTACCTAATCCGCTCCTTATCATGGTTTTCTAATCGAAATTCCATGCAATAACAACATTTAAGCAATAGGTATTTTATTCCTTCAAGGTTTCATAAAGCCGCTAAACGGTACACAAGCTAAATATTCCATTAAAATTGTAGAAAGCAAGGTTTAAACAGTCAAAGTTTATTTTAAACATCTTCGGCTGGTTTAGACAGCGCATGTTGTGTGCAATAATGAGGAATATAATAGTACCTACCGCGGGTGTAATCCTAGCTTTAGATTAAGAAACTTTGAACTCACTAATGAATGCATCGAAAAGTTCTCTGTTCACTTGCAATTTACAAATTCTAAGGATTTCTGCTCTGTATTTTAATGGACTTGTTTTATTTTAATTCATGTTTTTTACAATGACTACCATTATTTTGTTTTATACTCGAACTTAATGAGATTAGTAGGTAGATTAGCAGGGTAACATGATAATGAGGTACCACCATCAGAATTTGTAATATCTCGGAATCTATCATGGAATTTATTTGCGAGTTTAAAAGTGCGATTCCCATATGGAAGATTTTTTTGTGTAATTCATAGATTAATTATCTATTTAAGTTATTATTTTAGTTTAACATTCTGTTTTAGTTTATTTTGAATTTCTTTTAATCTTAAAATACAAATGCTAATGAATCCTAAGATATTGAACTATGTACCAAACTAAATACTATCATTTTGCAACGCAAATCAAAACAGAGATAAAACATTTCAAAACAAATAAAAATCGTGAAAATCTTGTACTACATCTAACTACCTAAATACTTTTACGTTCCTAACGATAACTTATCAGCAAGACCTGATAGATAAATAAGATTTGACTGACAAGTTAAGTCAACTAATCCTGATTAAACTCTGATTCCGATAACAACGTAGTGATTTGGAGTAAAAACTGTCAATGCGTTTGCGTATGGGTAAATAAAAATATAATAATAGTATCATCTTTTATAACAATATACCTACCGTATTATCATGACAGCAGAATATTTTTTATAAAATCAACTTTTTTAGTGTGTGTGTGTGTGTCTGTGTGTTTTTCTGGGAGTGACAAGGACACCCACAATCTTCAAACATTTACGAACATTAAACTGGAAAGTGAAAAATAACACTGTATTTTACACAAAAAAGGATTAATTTGGGGCTGAACCCATAAAATTTGATGTGGTGGCATCTGAATATATGTTCACAGATCTCACGGTATTTTCAAAGTCACTATATAGGTACCTACATGTAGTGTAGACAATAGCTAAATTTAAAACAAAGGCTTTCTATTTTATCGTTGTCTGGAGAATGTTTCAAAAATTTCTTACGATTTCTGATATAAGTAAACATATTTTTTTAAATCCCGCGATCGTTAAGTTTTACGACATGTCGAGAGATCACGCGAATTGAATCCTAACCAGAAAATAAACGGGGGAGGTACTTAAGGCCCTGCATTATGAAATTTAACGCGACCAAAACGTGTTGTAAACCGTTAATGAGGTGAAAGGATGCCGCAAATAGCTGATACAAACGGTTGAATTAACCCGCATACTCGCTGGCAAGCCACGAAGCGTTTTCGAGGGCCATCAAGAATTGAAAGGATGACGATGTCGCCGCAAAAGACCCGGCCGCGGTGACCGGGTCAAGAGTGGCTGATGAATTTTTATTTGTCGTATTTTATCTTGAAACTTAAACCAAATCATAGAGATTTCCATTTTATAGAGTTTTACTGAAGAACTTTATACAAAAGAAGAAAATTTATGGCATTAATGTTACAGCTATACAGTCGGAAGACAAATGTTTGTTTTACCTTTGACAGATATTTTTTTATAAAAACAGAATTCTATCTTCAAAATTACAGGAAATATGTCTAAGTAATTTATTTTCTAGTGAAGATTAATTGTCTCAATTTACTATTCGTGCTACAAAATCTAACTTGCGATTTAACAAGACGGTGAATAACGAAATGAACGTATTTGCGTACTGAATAGGTAAATAAAGTACTATTAAGAAGCGGCGGGTCAAAAGGTCAAGTGTATAACAGCATTCCTTGCCCTAATGATTACTATTAAGACCGAGAGGCGGGAACGGCCAAGTTCAATATCACGTTGAGTGCTCTTGCTGATTGTTATGCCTGTGTTGTTGACAAATAATTGGATACAAGATTTTAATATAATCTCCTTTGTAAAAATGATAGGCAAGAGAGTGAATATGGATTAAACATGGAGTTGAAGAACGTAGTGGAAAATAAAAGTAATGAAGTGGTTGAAGCAAAAAGAATGCAAACGAAACGAAAGATAAAATATTTGAAAGGAATCGATAATTGAATGTAATGTTATGATTAAAGATGAATATGTAGAACAAGTTCAAATGACGATTCAGTGGTGCCTGGGGTTTTATGAAAGTAAAGATATATACGAGTACAATGGCAGTAAATCATGAAAAAATAGAGTCTACGCACTTGAGACGAGATCACTACGTTAGCATATTCGAGCAAGGACAAGAAATGTGTATTGAACGAATGAGCCACGTAGTTACACAACACAGAACTACACCGAATTGGTGATGACTTGAAATAAGAACAAGTTGGAAGTACCCAAAACCACTAGACTTGGTTTAATTTAAAGGCGTGTTTTATGTTGCTTTTGTGTCTTTGCGATTGTTCGTGTTTAAGTAAGTAATATTTTTAGTTAATAGTGTTAGACATCAACACTTCTAAACGTTTTCTGTAAGTGTTGCTTCACTTGTCTTCACTATTTGAAACAGTTTGGTTATATAATTGATTTGCTCACACTGATACGCAATAGTCTAAAGTCTAAAGGGTCTTCCAAAGAAGAATTGAGATTAGAAATAACGATGTATTTTTTTATATACGTAACCACTTAGATGGTAGACAAGCGCATGGGCCACCTGATGGGAAGCGGCCACAATGGCCTATGGACGATAGTTCGTGTACAACACCAGGGGCGTCACATGTTTAGTATACTTAGTCGTACTTGTTTGAAATATCTTAAAGCACTGATTATACATAGCATAACAAAAACATGCCATAAATTACTAAAAGAAAATTTTCACTAAAAGCAAAATTATAAAAAACAGATAAGTACTGTATAGGGTTTCCAAAAAAATAAGGATATAAAAACAAAGTTAGTACATCAAAAGGTTTTTGTTCCAGGATGTTAAAGATGGCGAGTGGCGGGGACCGAGCCCTGTATCTGTCAAAGAATTTTTAAGTGTCATTGAGCAGTGAATGGGTTCGTGGCAGTCGAGGCCACTTACACACGGAGCGGTTCTCAACCGGCTACTTGCCCTGACTGGAAAACAGCCGATGTTTGAAATTTGCTCATATTGCTGAGATTTTTGAATTTACAAGTACTTTTGACATATAGCAAAGTTTGAACCGGAAAATTACCACTCAAACTATAGGTATAACTAAAATAATAGCAATTTGTTCTCACCTATAAGTCGTTTTAGAGGGACGGGGGGCACATAACAAGTCATTCGGTGAGAAAATAATGGATGACATGTATTGGCTTTAGAGCGTGAAGCACTCAGACAGTAACTAAATATGTGAGAAGGTATATTATTCCGATGTATTACTACTTACTAGTGATACTATTTAAATTTATCGAAAGACATTGCGGAATGTATGTACTAAGTCGATAATCTAACTAGATTAACTAAGATTATTTTTTACTCATTATCAACCGATTAATTCACATTGCAGACGACTACCTATGTGATTTATTTTTATACAATTGAAAATTATAATGAGACTTTGCATTATAAAGTATTTCGATTTTAGGTTTTATTCTTCACATTTCAGTACATCCATGCAGGTGAAAAGATTAACTGGATTATTTTGGTTTATACCTCGTATTAGTAAATAAGTAGTTAATCTAACGGATTTATAGGATTATACCGTAAACCACAAATTATTGATCGATAGTAATCCTGACTAAAATAGTATTAAAGGTAAAATATTATTAACTGACGCAGTATATTGATAATTGAAGATAAATATTGAAACCGCGTGTTTATCACGTTTTAGTGTGTAGGTAAAGTACTTATCTTATACTTTGTAAGTGCGATCATATATTTACAATTTAAAAAGTAGCTACTTACCACTGCTTTTCATCTTTTAGCTAAATTTTCATCATTATCCGTATATCCTGAATTTTCATTATTTTTAATATATTTTTTACATAATTAAAATCAGAGTTTACTTGTGCAGTCCTAAGTATAACAATTTCATATTTATTTTATTTAAGGTTTACAAATCGTGTTAGCCGCCATATTAAATAGATGAAAATATACCTACGATGGAAATATACAATTATTTCCAGAAGATAATCTACAGGATCATAGAAACAATATGAGATCTAGAATATGAGAACTAGAGATCTTTATCGGTAGAATAATTTATATAATCGGTTTAGAAATTAATCCAATGACAAGAATATAATATACGATTGTTTAAGCGTAATGTGCGATTAATCTGAATTTAGCTGTTACATATACAAAACACGCCTTACACGAGTTATTGGCTTTAACCTAATTGTGTAGGGACTAAGCCTTCAAAAAAAAACTATTATGTAGGTGAAAAAATTAGTAGATATAATCCCTATTGATCTATTACGACAACAGAATTGATTAAATATCGATATAGTCTATCGACAGTATATACGAATATCTATTAGAGAATTGCTAGTAGGTATCACTAGATTATGTTGTTGACACACACACAAATAACCAGAACCACAAAATTAATTAAGGTAAGGAATCACTACAAAACCTAGGCTTTCGAATTTTAACATTTTACTATTCCTTAAATGACTTTTACGGATTAAAGCAGCGCAATGATTTATAAAATTAGTGGTGTAAATAGCGATAGTCTGGTAAAGTAGGTCGTTTGGGGGTCGAGAGCGACATTGCCTAGCCCGCACATTTGCCCTCTTCAGTGCAATCGTGAACTCCTTGACATCGTCGCAATGCCTTCAAACACGTTATTATATGGAACGCCATATTTTAATTATTGATTTATGGATATTGGATATAGCACTCGAGATATTCATTGATTTAATATATAAAATTGTGTATGAAATTTTAGTAGTGTAGGTACGAGTATAAAGCTATAGATTAAAAATAATTTGATTATTTTGTGCTCTTACGATGCTGTTACAATGTATCTGGTAAGCCTATTTAGGCGAAAATCTCTTAAATAAATTTGTAAAGATCAAAAAAAAGTAGTTATAAAAAGGTAGATCTCTGTTGTATCTTTTAAAATGTATACCAGACGCATCTAGCTAACTAAGGCTCATAAGGAAAAGGTCGTAAGTAAACTGAATAAAAGAAGTCCCTATTACTAAAGTAGTGATGAGAAGAAATGTGTTGACGTCCGCCGCAAGGGACCTATGATTATCTTATACGCCTGCAGTAGGTATAATACTATACCTCTATATATTTCACACTACACTCACTGCATACCTACAATTTAGTCTCTTCAAATTACTTCATAAAAATTGTTCGCTACTGTATGTATACCTAAGTATTGTATAAGTGACCTAGGTATGTGGTGTAGCGGTAGAGAGTTCGACTTAACAATCAGAGGTCGGGGATTCTTGCTCAAGGCAAATATTTGTATACATGAATATGTAATTTGCATGAGATTTTTACGTAGTGTTAAAAAATCTTTTAAAATATCTAACTTTCAATTTTCAGTAGATTATATTCTGATACTAGCTGTTGCCCGCGGCTTCGCTCGCGTGGAAGTCGCTTATTGCGTCCACTCCCACTCCTGCTCCCACTCCCGCTCCAGCTCCTACTCCCACTCCCACTCCCACTCCCGCTCCGGCTCCCACTCACACCCCCACTCCCACTCCCACCCCCACGCACACTCCCACTCCCACTCCCACGCACAATCCCACTCCCACGCACACTCCCACTCCCACCCGCACTCCCACTCCCACGCACACTCCCACTCCCACCCCCGCTCCCGCTCCCACTCCCACTCCCATAAACCTATTTCTGATGATAACTAATCTAAACTCAAAATGTAATTAATATTTTTGTTAATAAATCCAAAAAAAAAACTCAAAATCCCTAAAAACTAATAACACTATTTTACTAACCTTACTTGAACACCACACATAAAAATTGACCTACTCATAAAAAACATAATTTCATCTAAATAATTTTAAAATAATTATTATATTTCAAAATTTAATTTGTACCTAGTGTGATGTGGTTCATATATTATTGTACGTCTTATCAGACATGCTACGGTGATATACTTTTATGTAATTGACAACAAATCTACCTAATTTTGAATTTTGAATTGTGGGTGACGTAACCTACGACAAACTTATTATTTGCGGTTGGTACAGTAATCGGGTCTAGGAATTGAACCGCAAAATTAAATTTGTCTTTTATTGTATGTACTTTTCCGGGATAAAAAGTATCCAGTGTGCTGCCCAGGATATTGAAGAATAATTATACCAAGTTTCATCGTAATCGAACCGGTAGTTTTTGCGTGATGCCTGAACAAACAGACAGACAGACAGACAGACAGACAGACAGACAGACAAAAAAATTTTTAATCACATATTTGGGTTCGGTGTCGGTCTACTAACACCCCCTGCTATTTTTTTTTTTTTTTTTTCAATGTACAGAATTTTCACTTCTACAGATTTATTATAAGTATAGATAATCTGTTAAACGAAGTGTCTTTGTAATTGATAAAATATAGATGTATATTTAAAAATAGTCCTTTAGAGTATACGTACTTAAAAGCATACATAATCCTCACTGCTAACATCACTTGCTATTAAATACTATTAAATAAACATTTATACTGTACCTACCTACGTTAGTTCTATGTAAAGGTACACTCACATTCACAACTATAATGACTCCGATACACCAATCTCCGACGGCAATTAAGACTGTGCCGGTACACGGCTGAAACGAATGGCCCCCTTCAATCAACGAATCAATCTACAATCGCGAATGGTCGCCACTTGCCAGCGACAGCTCAACAAATTTATTGCTTCGAATGGCTGGTAATTTTCAAATTTCGACGCCTGTTGATCGCCGTTCGACGGAGAGCGCAACACGCTAGGTACGTGACTCTGCCACTCGCAAATTACCGCTTACTTTGTGTACCACGATCACATATAGATTGAAATCAGTACCGATTGTAGACCTCTCGTAATTTGACTACTGCCCTACCAGCTACCCATTGTCTCTACAATTTATACATTCACAAAAGAACCGCATTGTACAAAGTTAGATGACATAACAATTGTTTGTAAAAGCCGACAAAATCTGCAACTTTTCAAATTAAACAAAAACACCGTGTAATTGCGACGAAAATTTTGTAGGAAAAATTCTACAACATTGTCTGTGTGGGTGTCTGTCATAAAATTTCCGAGTGGAAAATGATGCTATTAACAATACTTGAGTAGGCAGAACAAAGTTAAGGCTGCACTCATCGGTTCCGACTCATTACGAGTTTTACTCGTCTCGTGCCTCAGCTAAGCCCCGTTAAGGTGCGGCCTGATTAAGTTGAGCAGACGTTGGCTCGTCTGCTTGCCAAAACCACTTGAACCAACACTATGACGACGTCGAGTACGTACGCGTTATATTAAACTTTGGCAATAGTCGCTAAGTGGATGCCTGATGTTTACTTAGTCAGCTTTAACGTAGCTACCACTTTCAAGTTTCATGTAATTGCATTTAAACTATCTCTTTTACGACTCTTTGTTGTTAAAATATCTAATATTCTTACCTTAGTTTTATCATAATCACACTTATATAGTCTTCGATGGTTTCTGCTGTATTATAATATAAATATTGATGATAGATTGTAGAACATATTAATACCTTGTCTAAATAAAAATGCTAAGCTATTTCTCTTTACTGTTTATTATATTATTAACGAATTCCCTACACTACAATGTGTATCGTTTGTACATTCTGCCGCTCTCTACTAGCAATAACAAACATTTGCTAAATTAAGACATCGAAGTCACGTAGGTGTTTTGGTGACCACAAGGCGTAATGCTTCCGCTTGTCCCGCAGAGATCTCTTTCAGTATTTACCTGAAAAGAATGAAAAAAGGAGTTAATTTACAGCATTGGACATCAGCCAAACATTTCAACTAGCCGTCTAAAGTTGGTCTTGTCGCAAAATGAATGAAACAAGTGGACATTTAGATGTTCGTTGTATTCCTGATCGGTTATCAAGACGAGTTGAGAGATGAGCTTAGGTGAGAACAGACAATATAAAACTCATTTATATCCCGTCATCGTGACGCATGAGGCGTGCCAAGGCGTTTTCCAATACGCTCATTTATCACACGCCCCTCGACATAATGAGACGCATCGGGACTCTACACACACCCAAAATACTTTAAATTTATTTTTATTAAACTTCCCATTAATTTTTCGTAATAGATTTTGGCAAGAATTATTAGTAATGTTCGTGACTACGCTAATACTTCTAATCTTTCATAATATGTTTCAATAGTGAGAGAAAGACAAAACTATGCATAAAAATAAGTTTAGCCACTACTACTAATCTGAATAATATATTATAGCTATTTATCAGGTAGAATAATAGACACATTATATTTTGTGCTACTACACTTATATACATTTGTGTATATACGTAAACACGTCTTCGAGACTAGTGAAACATGTTTAAAATAGCTATAAACATCTTTCGGACAGTTATAGATAGATACCTAAAGTCATGCATGACCTCGTACAAAGTTCATTTCATAGCTTCAAGTTTGTGTTTTTCAACATTTTTTTCCTTAGTTAACTCTTATTTTTGGAAGTAAGATGTTGGCCAGCACCTGACGATCCGTTGTCAAAAAAAATATCGTACCAACTACAAAAGTTCCACATATTTTCCTATACAATTAACGCAAGCGTGCCTTGCCTCTCCAACTTTTCTTTATATCGGTCTTAGCCCTTCTTTACTGTAAGTGCGAGTGATAATTTGTTAACCACAACGTCAATTTAAAGACCTTATAAGCCACTTCTATCTAGTGAGATGTGCCCTTGTTTGCAGCCTTAGTATAATAAAAAAGTGGATTCAATAAAATACTCCAAAAGTAGAAAATACGAGTTTGCATTAAACTAAAACAGTAATAGATAATATTTGTGTCCCAAGAGAAGTTTAGGAAAGTCACTAGAAGTGTTAATTATCTATATAATTATTTCATTAAGGAGATTTGTTTGTTATCAGATAAGTGCTAAGTACGAAATTGTTCGTGTCAGTAACCTCCGTTGCAGTCAGCCCCTGAAATATTCGACATTCTTCAGTAGCAATAGATAAAATGATTTAAGATACACACAACTAGACATTTATTGTGTGTTGAAAACGTCATCATCATCATCATAGAATAAAATGAAGTTATGTTTATGTGAACATGGTTTTCGCCGAAGTAGAATTCAAAAAATTTCTACTCGGGAGTATCATACAAAATGACTGACAGAACTATTTTCCAACAGTAAACACAGAGCCTATGAAATAAAAAAAATACTCAATCTACCTACGGCATTAGTCTCCGCACCTATTACATAAACCGAACCGAAAACTTAGTTGGTGAAATATGACTTTTACACCTTTGCCTACCTCAATGTATAGGTATATACCTCAGTGTGTACACAAAACTCCAATATTTAAAAAACGGATTACCGTTTTTTAACACATTACAGATATTAGTGTGAACTGTTTTCAAAAATAATATGCTAACATATTATTGTTTCTCAACGTTGTGTCATAATTTTACTATTAGGAACGTATATTTTTAGAGTAGCTGATGGCAATCAATTTTAGACATTGGAAAAGAACGGAAACCCTGTTTAACGGTCACATGACGGCTCTAGACAAACGTGCGATGACGCAAGCTACGGAGAAAACAGATTTAAATAAACCATAAAAAATATATTCGCGGTTTTAGTTTCAAAAGCTCTTACTCATTCGAAACATAATAGCATTTTTCAAATAAATGGTCCACAAAATTCTCCATTATATCTATTTTGCATACTGCACAGTCCTAGACTATCATTCTGCTTCGTCCGCTCAAATTGTTGCCAAAGTTTTATGAGTCCTTTAAGCGGACGATGTCGATCGAGTGACGTATTTTGATCATTACAAAGAGGTGAGTTGATAAATTGCTTGGCAATAAAAGTCTAGTTGACTACTATTTATTGAGATGGTCATGACGTTAATCGATTGATGATAGTTCAAAAGTGTACCATCGAGATGTTTATAGCAAATGAAATCACGCGTCGTGTAGACGCTGCAGTGACGCGCGGCGGTGACGCGGTATGTGCATGTTTATACCATGAAGGGCCAGTATCAGTCTCAAGTGACCTGATGTTCACCCAGACTAGGTACTTTTAAACTAAACATAAGTCCCGAGTCATAAATAAAATAGTATGATGTTATTGCAACGTATGTCATGATGCACGGGTATGTCTCATAATTCTATTGATATGATATACCTACCTATACAATATCCGTATGTGTGTGGTGGCAAAACTTGAAATCAGTCGATGAACTATTACCGATGTACCTACCTATGTAGTGGTGACCCCAGTTCTGAGACTTTACCTTTAGCTTACCATCAGGCGAGGTAAAGTCATTTTAACGTGTTCTATATAAATAAAAACTGAATTGAATTTATGTCAGGGCGTTGCAATTGTTATGTATATTTTTTATGCTGTAGTTTGCCGAAAACGGGATATTTTACCCATGATGAACCTCTTGACTTTAGCTCGATAGTTTTTATTATTAATTCATTTGAATATTATGGACCGCGGTAAATATCAAAATAGAACAATTCTTGTGCACTATTAAAATACGAACGCCAGAAATTGGGTAAATGAAAAATCAATCCAGTTTATAATAAACTCAAACACAAACATGGAGACAAACAGTGATATTAAACAATAACGTTGTGAATTTGCTCTCAAAATAAACGTGCCAAAACAACAAAAGATAATCTACGTATAGCTTTGTCAACAGAAATACAATTTCAACGTATTTTCAATTAATAAAATGTACAACATCAGGTTGAAGTGGATAAAATAAAAACAACAACAGCAATTATGTGTTTGTAAGCAGTGCAACTAGCGGTCTCACCTGCATTTTTGCGCAGTATTGCTCGATTAATGAAACAACGAAAATATTCATTGGCAATCAAACAGCCAGCCGGTACTTGTACAAATATTGGTAGAGAGAATCTGCCTTAATACCCATTCGAATAAAAGATAAAAACCCTTAAATTATAGAGTTACGCACGGCATCGGCAGCGCAATGCTGAGCAAACAGACTGGCAACTCGACGTACGTGCTTATTTGTATTCCGTCACTAAATTGTTTACACGTTAGTCTGCCCTTAGAATGCTCCTTAAACACCTTAATTTGTTCACTTTATTGTAGCTATATTTAGATACCTACATCTTGACTGATCCAAATACTAGAAGCATACTACTATTATACTGGCGATTAGAAAAGATTGACTGTGATTTCTTATTGTCAGGCTCTTTTCTGATAGGTTTAGTTATTGCTTTACGAATTTGACTGTAAGGATTTTAGTCTATTGCTGTCCAGTACCCATGAAAAAGTGTCTGACTTTACCATGGGCACTCTAATTCTACTAATCATATCCAGTTAAATATCAATGTAGGTAATAACATCTCTGCTTACCCCTTATTTAAAGTGCAATTATAAAAAATATGAACCGTCATTAGATGTCTGGAACATATTTATGGCACATCATTCTGAATGTATTATAATTATCTATCTTATAAGAGAGCGTCATGCCGTCTGCCCTCACGTCATACGAGACAGTGTAACCTCAAATCGTGACAATTAATATTTCACAACAAAAAATAAGGTTACTCGGCCAACGCCGGCCAAAGCCACACAGATTCTGGGTAAACTATCCCTGACCTGTAAGTCGGTCAAAATATCAAGAAATCAAAGCCAAAACTTTTATAAATATGCCGAAGAAGTCACACACAATTACTAAAAAAAATAAACACAGATTTCTGTTAAAATTTTCATTGCATTATGGAAATAAAAAAATGGCTCCGTCAATTTGGGCTGTTACATTTGCGCCGTTCCCATTAAAGAGCACTTATTGAGCGAACGTTCTCTGACAGGTGGTAACGATTTTGATTTATTTAATTCGTTACATCATGGGAGAATATTAAATTTGTCAGTTGTGAGCGCTTGGAATAAAATTATGGTTTCACAGCTTAGTTGTGACGGCTTTCGTAAATTGTTAAATTTTGATCGATTAGCGCACTTTATATGGCCTATAATATTTACATGTATATATTTACACTCAAATTTCTTCAACCAGGACTTCAGGTCCAATATGACACGGGGCAAGCCTACTTCCATTAGCCCAATCAACTGGAAAGTGTATATTTGTGTCACTTTGTATAATAGCCGGCACCTAGAAATGGTTTTTTTAGCTTCTATGAGGAAGAGACAAGTAAACAAGTATTAGCAAAAACAGTACGCTCGAGAGTTCTCCTAGAGGGTTAATCATCCTCTAAAGGACTGTATAGCGCTAGCAGTAAAGAGCAGGATCTCACGTAGGATCTCACCGGGTTCGTGGGTACTTTACTTTCCCCGCAAATTACCTCTCCCAGTAATAGAGTTGATCCAGCGACTCCTTGTACAGGTTATGTTTTGTTAAAGAGCTCCAGAGACCCTTGTCACCGAAAAGAATACAACGCAAATAAGGTATTTATGTCTGGGTATACCTACTGCCTTATACCCTACTTTTCTTCAAATTTATTATTTATAAAAAACACCCCTACATATTAAGAAACTTCAGAAAAATTTTGGGTTCAGTTTTTCTGTATATTCACTACACCTTACAGACAACATGCTTACAATGCTATTATGTTGCAACATTAAAAAAACATGTGGCAGAAAGCCTCAGCGCGGGCGGAGCCGCGGGCGTCAACTAGTTCCTTATATATAATTCAGTATACCATTACAAATAATTCCAACAAAGAAATTACGCACATAAACATAAAGCCACTTGATTTCTTCTCATATCATAGTTTGTGGAATAAAAACTGTCGACTAGCATCGTAATAATAATTTTTACAACTTTGTGTAACAATAATATTATATTCAGAGCTTCATACAACGCACATTCGTTACGAATATAATCTCTTCTGGCAGAGTAACAAAAAGAGATTGGGTTTTAATCCTGGCGGAATATCTGCGAAATCTCCAACAAAGGCGGCTAATATTTCGCTGAAAATACATATTTGATGTGCCTACCAACATACTTATTACTGATTGATTTACGGAATGGGCTCTCGGTTTGTCTTTATACGTATAAATATAAATACATATATATATTTGTAGAAGATCCATTGTTTGTTTCTATTAACCTCAAATTCTCGTGAAATGTTATATTATGTCACAGTTATAAATAATTAGCAGTTTAAAAGAAAATGGATATAAACAATTTATCACATCGAGAGTTTTATCATTCGGATCATTATCATTATAATTCTTTATTTTCAAAAGCCAAACATATTTACTATCCCGACGAAGTCGTTAAAGTCAAAAACTAAAATTTATTAGTTTTCAAGGAAGCTTAAGCGAGAGTATTATCGATATGAACAATGCAAAAGTATAATAACAGTGTGTAAACATTTCGTGTTGTAATCCTTTAAGCGATGTGTGGAGTTCATAAGATTTCTAATCGCTCGTTGCAGAAGCGTATAATATCTGTACTAATAATCAGGTTGAAGAATTTGTTTGTTTGAAATACCCACGCTATTTGATTTTTTTTTCTATTGATAGCTCAGGTCTTGGGGAAGATTAGATTGAATTTAACATCATTAGGAGCCGAGCAATAAGGAAAAACGTCAGAAAGTTACGGCCAGGTGATGCGGCAGACCACGGTGGGCGGCTATCTGAAAAGGACCAAGTCTAACGAGTGAATCCGCGGATCACAGCTAGTGCCTGTATAATAAACAAATCATACTGTTACTGCCATTTGTATTGACATTTCGAAAACAATAAACACCAAACTTTAACCTTACAAAATGACATTTAACTCATAAATAGAATGATCGCTGTTCGCGCCAGTACTACATTATGTACTTGTATCTACATTCATCAAATTAACGAAAAAGAAGGAATTGTAACAATAACTGGCAAGTATAAAAAGCTTTTTTAAAAAAAGGCATTCGGTTTTATGATTACCAAAGGAATCGGTAGCATCTAATTTTATATTTAAAAGCTATTTGTATTAAAGGTATGTTAGCGCTAACGGGTAGAGCCGGGAGCGGGACACACGTGCACCATGACGTGACCACGTGACCACACGTGCTGCCACCGATAAAACCCGCTAATTGAACGTAACATAACCGCCCATAATCGCGTGTAATGTGTATGTTTTGTCATTTACGATTACCTAATTAAAGCTGTTTAAATTTTAACACGCTTTTTATCGTGCTATAGTCGTTTCGCACGAGCTTTATAATAACAGGCACATGACACGCTCCCACTCGCTACTTGCGGTTTATTTATAAGTCGCCTCTAAAACTCGAATAAAAATAGGGACGTCGAATATTACAAATTGTATTATTTTATTTCGTGTGCGTGACAGCCAAGGCGTCCTAGTTGAATTTATTATTTGATCGATAGTAGATACGTTCAATACGTACCTCGCCCCTTACTTAAGGTACACGCTTGTCGAAATGTAGGCACAGGTTGATATTTTAGTTATTTGAATCACTGCAGGCACGACTCCGGACGATATTTACGTACTCGTACATATTTTGGGTCAGGCTAAAGCTACTTTAGCCCTACCACAACAAAATAAAAAGACTACGTCAAGATATTATGAACACGGGCATTTTGTTTTTTATGTAATATTCGTTCTTTTATGTTTCGAAAGAATCTAGGAATTTCATGCCTGTTTAATATTTTATATTCGTATGATAATTTTTAGTTTATAGAATATGGACTGTTGCTAAGTGATCTCCGTATCTGAAAGACCTTGGGCTATAAACTATTCATTCTTCCTCATTTAATGTTAACCCACATTTCAGCAAGAGCAGCTTTTGATAGCGTAGTTCTATTGGAAACGGGTGGTCACAACCTGTTGAAGTTCCACGTCCAAATGAAATTTCAACAAGTTTAAGGATCTGTAAAATTCGAGGCTAATTACTGAGAAATAACTCATTTTCTCTTTTTGCAACCACTGTAAAAATTGTTAGACAGAAGTTAAACTTTTAAACTGACTGTAATCACCATTTTGCCGGACTGGCATTATCCTGAAGCACTCCCTCAGGAAATGTATATACAGCAGTACGTGGATAAATACAGACATTCATTTGAAAAACTTTTACTCAAAATTTTGGAGCTTACCCGTTGATGACTGACCGTGAAGTTCCGGATATCCGATTACTGGATCAGAGTACTGAGTGTGAATTTCATAATACCTAATAGTTTCATGACTTCATCATCGCGTAGATATCGTGATGATCTGCCAATATCGTTCGCTTGCGAACGTATATGGCAAAAATTACACTTGTTACCTACTCAGGTACTTAGCAACTTGGTCGTTTTTTACATTTTGTAAATGCTCAGTAGGCTGCAGGAGCTCAGAGTTATATAATAATAGTCAGGGTTTTTATTTATTTATTTTTATTTATTTATATTTGGGTCAACAGCCAAGTTACAACGAAATACCTACATATACAAATAAGTGACAGAAAGCCAATTATAGGTCTTGCCGATTAAAAGTTGATTAATATGAGATGTCTGAGAATAGAGTTGAACAAAATAATTATAAATAATATGCAACTGATTTAAGAGAGAGATGTGTAGAGTAGGTTACTAGTAGTATGTTCCTACGGCTAACTAGTGGGTCATAAACTACCCGCACTGGATGGTTGTATTGTATTATAACATTTATAACGTGCAAAAGTTCATTTTACAGTGTTTAAAGGTATCGAAAAATACTATGATTTTATTATTTATTAATCAGTTGATGTTAGCGGTGTTTGCCTTTTTTGAGGAAAGAGGTATGATTAAGTCCTCCGCGGTAGCCTAGTGGTTTGGGTAATGGACTGCTGAGACGAGGTCTCGGGTTCGATCCCAGGTTCACCATGGCACACACCAATGACTTTTCGATGCTTTTCGAAGTTATGTGTGTATTTATCGCAGGTTTATTAGTGCCTCGGAGAGCACGTTAACCGTCTCGGTCCCGGTTGCCATACAAACATCTATGGCAGTCGTTACGGGTAGTTGGAGCCCACAAAAAGTTCGACCAGTCTAACTTGGAACTTCGATATCGCCATTGGTCATAATGACCATTGGTTGTGGAGGTCAGATGGCACTCGCTCCACGGAAAATATCGAAGTTCAGCCGCATCACAGTTAGACTGGAAAGCCGACCCCAACTGTGTTGGGAAAAAGGTTCAGAGAATGATGAGGTATGATTAAGTCTTCATAATCACAGAGGAAATGGAACCTGGTGGTAGTTTGGCAATGAGCGACAGACAAAAACATAATTTTATCATGATACTCGTGCAATACCAGACTAAATCATAGTTAAATTTGAAATACGACAAACTACATAATACAACATATTCGGTTGACATTTAAAGTACACGTAAACTAGCCTAGATGTCGCTGCTTTTAGCGTTGACAAGATTTACAGTTGTTTTAATTACCATAGTTATGTCAGACCAGTTCCGATGCTAAATGGGGTTATGACAAGTACTTGCTAGGCACCAATAAAATAATTATTTTTAGTAATAGGTACACGTAATATTACAGTTTATTGACTATAACATAATTTTTAATTAAACGCAATATCTATAAATAAATCTAGCAGCTAAATCTCAAGTTCAATTGAACAACAATTTTAACTGCAATAAACTCAAATGAAAATCACGTGACACTTCTATTTCACTTCTTTCTTAATGACCAACACTATTAATTTATAACTTCTTCTACACCAAAACATATCGGCTGTCACATAAACTTAGTCTAACGTCTTGACAGGTCTACATCAAGCCATATGCCAGCACTTTCATCTCAATATACATTGAACAGAATCTACAAATTTAGACAAACTGATATTGGTATATTGTTTACTGTGACGTGTTCAAGTATGTTTTAGTGCGAGGTGATTTTCAAGCTTTTGCTATAATTTATTCAAATTCCACTATAATATTAGGTTTTTACTTTCTAAACTATAGGCGTACAGTAAGATTTAAAAAATCGTTAGGTGTGTTTGGTTTCGCATAAAATAAGATACACCTAATCTGTTTTAAAGTGTACTTCACTCAATGTTTTGTTGAACGCTACAAGTGAAACAACCACAGTTGATGCTACTAGACAAATGTTTAGATCCTTTGAAATAAAATATCAATCTACGTCGAGTAGCACAATTTATTTTTATCTTTATGTCTTGCATTAAAAGAGAGTGTGATTGCTATCTTCTTAAAGGCTTAACTTTATTTTTTAATTTACCGGCGCAGTTGATCTGACGTATACAAACAGTTGCGAATTAATTTTACGATGGTTTATATTTGATTTTAATTTTAAGTCAGTTGTTATTATTATTTTATAGTCAAATATTCATAGACGCACGTTTTTAAGCAGCTTAAACATATTTATTTCTGGATTTTTAAGAAGAGGTGGTCAAAAAATCCAATAAAAGAATATCCCGTTTGAACGGGTAACTTTTTAGTTCGTTTGGTCTAGCTAGAGTTTTCGTATTTTGGAGGTGATACATGGATTATCCATTTAAGTTGGAAGATTGTCTAGGAGAGTTCCTTTCCACACAGAAAAACTGCTGTTATACACACTAGCGTTATGCTACTAGGTACTAGTTACAGGCTCTTGGATGAGAAGGGTTAACATCGGTAATACGAAAATAATAATACGGATAAACCCTAGCTACTAGGTAGCCCATGTACTCATTTACTGAACACACTACTAATTTATAAAATTAAAATCAAAATTCAAGCTGTAAGTAGAACCTAAATTAAGCAGCCGGATCTCATCAAAACTACTGACATTCAATTTATGAAACTTCGCATTTCAAAAACAGCCACTTTTCTATAAGACAGGAAGCGTAGGCACCCCATTCTCACTCCGATATTGTTATCTACACCCAATACCCACAATAGAGCCCCACCTTTATCATAAAAGATATACCGGATATTAAAGGACCGCTAACTACAGCACATAATAATGCTCTGAGCACGCCATAGGGTTATATAACTTTTAGTTTATAATTTTTATGGCATGTTATTAACAATAAACTTCTGTAACCAAGTTTAAAATTTCGTAGTTAGACAATAGGTTGGGATTTCATTGTGATGATATACAATACACACGGACCATTCGCGTCATACCAGTTATAGCGTTGGATAAGCAAAAAGTATTTAGGTATACAGAGGATGTAAGGAAAAGGAAAATGCTATTGAAAGCGAAGACAGCCGATAGTACAAACCAGGGTGCAAGGGAAATGCCTTTTGGGTTACCTTTCACGGCGACCCTAGAAGACGGGAGACGACGCGGCGACGTGTAGTTTTAGTCGGTTCTGTTTCGACATAATAGTTCCCGCTACCTGCGGACATTGTGGTATCCGTGGGGATTTCCGCACGTAAGAAAAATTCGATGGTACTGAAGATGGAATGGATTTTTTGACTAGTTCTGAAGATAAATATCCATTTAATGATTTTTTGAACTATACGTCTTAGAATTTTAAGGTAAACCTTATTCACGAATTTCATAATGATGTTGACACCTCATTATATCAAGTCGGTATTTTTTCCCCTAACATGAAATTTTATTTACACCACACGTCCGTGCTTGGTTCACCTAACACTGTATATTTTGTATCAAGTTTCATTTTTAAGTTACACCAGTATACCTAGTTTAGGAGAAAATTGTTGTTTGTGATAAACAAACAGACGATTGATGATATGACAGGATGTAAAATAAAACTAATTAGTTACGTGGTAATATATAAAGTAGTGTAAACATATTATCAGGATCGTATCATGGTGGTTATCATATAATGAATTTTATTATTCGTTATTAAAGAACGCCCACTGTTGACACTGAAATCACTGTAGCAAATAATGTATCATCGCTTTAAAATAGTGACCAGAAATTGAGTCACACGTCAATATTCACGTATTTAAGTAGGTACTTGACATGTACGTAATTTTACTTCATTAGTATCTATACTATAAAATATTGGGTTAGGTATGTTAAATAAACGATTCTCTGAAACGCAAAACTACTGAACGGGTTTTGATGTGGGATTTTTATTAGAAAGGTCTTGGTTAATTCTTTGTTTGGTTAGACTTAAAATCTACCGTATGTTTAATTGCAATTGAATAAATAGAGCCGGAGATGTGACCAAAACGATAAGCGACCTATACGCGGGCAGAACCCTGGGTTTCGGCCAGTAGTCATACGAGTATAGGTACTACCATTCTCAAACCTCGCTCTTCCCAGTTCTCTAAGTCAATTTAGTAAGACTATTTATAGACATTTTCTTGCAATATCAGATATAATATTATAATGAGGCTTAAATGCGAAGTCCAAATATCAAACTTCGCAAACTAACCCGGAGCTGTCGAAACTAACTTTATGAACTAAGAACTAAAGTTAATGTAATGACAATAATAGATTTATGACTGTCTTAACTTTACAACGTAATAACGTAAGAAACTGCTGTATAACTTATGATCTTATTATGCTTAACATCCATCTTACCCGCTTATCTGTCAGAAGAAAGTGAATTAAATTTAATTTGAACTGCGCTACGTTTGTCTTATATTCTTAACGTGATGAATGAAACTTCGTTTACGTTTCTGCCAACTGCCTGATTGCAAAGGAAACAAAACTGTTTACAATAACAGTTAAAACTGAAACTAAAAATTAAAGCAGGCACTATAATAAAGTAGGTACTTCCTTTTCCTATCTACTAATCTAATTTATTTTTAACTGAAACAAATGCTAAATCTTTATCTCTCTATCGACTGTTTTTTTTTAGTGTGAATATGACAGTAATAATAGTATTTGTCAAACCCTTTATTATTCGCCACTTTGTTATATAATCGTATGGTGAGTATTATGACAGTGAATAGGAGCTAGGTTATATTTTATGTTTCAGTATTTTATTTTCTAATAGGTATACCCAATAGCCTTGACTTCTAAAATGGCGATAACAAAACAGAGATTTCGAAGCTTCTCGAAAACCGATTATAATTTGAAGAAAATAGGCTTCGGCTTGTTTGCCTAAATCAATCAAAAGTGTACAAGCGATATAAAGTTCGAGGCCAGGGTTGGCGGCCTTGCTGCTTTGTAATGGAAGGGATAAGTCACTTAATTAATGCAGGTACGCCCCAGTGGTGTCAGCCCTATCACTGAATCCTGTGACACTTACGAGTATAATGTCTTTTTGACGTTTAAGGGAACTGGAAGCACTATAGTATGATGAATAGTGTTAAATTATAGTTGTAAAATTTTTGATTATACCATAGTGTTAGTAGTTATTTAATTTTATGCTTATACTAAAACTTCTTGGCTGTATCTCGAAATAATATCCTGTATGTCATTTATAGCTGCATGCTGTATTTATGGATTACCATCTAGCTTTGTGTTAATTTTGTACAGTACAATTTTCACGACTAAATGCATTTCACATTAATTCAACTGTCACACCTAGAACAGTCGGATCAATATTAATCTTGCCAACATTACGTCAATCTTTTAAAGCAAGAGAATACCTAGCACTATCTTTTGGCTCTGTTGATCTACGGCACACTTGTCAATTTGACAATGCATCTCATTCTGACGTGACCCAAATCGCAAGTACTTAACGCCTAGACTCGCACGACAACTCAAGTTTATACCACCCGTACATTTTCATTAATTCTCAAACTGCAACAGTACTGAGTCATGAAATATCGACGTAAATATTACGCATACGTTTCGTTCTAAGGACGTTTTCCAAACTTCACTCGTAAAATTTGCCAAGCGGGCTTTTAATTTTAACCTGTAGATGATTTATGAATAATTAAAAGTGACGAAACAGCCTAAGTTTCTACTGTTTACATTTCTGTGCAATGACTCATTGGTGACGATGCCATAAATTTTGTGTATGCGACTTGTATAAAACAAAATAATGTTTCACACATGAAAAATAAAAGCAAAAAGTTTACCTAAACAAATTGAACCCGAATAGTTGAAGACAAATACAGCCTAAATTTCTCATCTATCTTAAAGAGCATGTATTTTTGTAGAAATGTTAAGCATATTTGTCGGTGACCTACAAGGTAACGCATGGACCCCTTGCTTCTCAGCATTTGATTTACGCGCTGTCTAAAGGAAAATAGCAACAAAATTCGAGCGAGTGTGTAACAAGGAATATGTAGCTTTATAATATGAATTCTGCATGAATAGGTGCGCGTGTGGGATAAGCTATAAAGTTCACCGGAGTCAGGAAAAATTCCCGAAACTAGCACCGTGTGAGGGTAAAATTCATAACGCGCTTAGCAGTTCGGCTCACCTGTCTCGTTAAACTTTGGAATTTTTAAATTAAATTCTGAATACCGCTGACTCTACAAAGTTGCGAATTCTTAATATTCGGTATCGTAATTAATCTTTGGGTTTAATAAACATCCAAAGGCGGACAAAGAAAGTAGAGTGGTTTATTCCTTATTAATGGTGGGGATGACGCTAAATCTTGTAATTAATGCAGGTGCTCGCGTCTGAGCAAACTTACCGAGAGGATCTTCGGCAATTATCGGAAACTCGCTTTCTGTTACACGTTACGCGGGAAATTATTATGCTATATTAATTCTGCTAAAAGCTTTTCGGAGGGTTTTAAACGACGTTCAAGAATGTAATTGTTCAATTGAAGAGCGGCTTATAACTTTACGGTGTAAATGGTACTCAAGATTGTTTATAGGTGTTTCACTGCCTAAAATAAGGTCAGCGAACCATCAATTGGTGCAGAAGTATTTCCTCGTAATTTCTTAAACAAATTGAAGCTGAGTATAATCAAAGATGGCTACAAAATGTTAACGATTTATTAATCCTCCTATGTTCTTTCTATATAATAATATCTCTCTAATTGTAATCAAAACTGTATCAGTTCATCTACGCTTCACCTAAGTCACATACCCTCTGCCTCTTGCATCAAGATGACCTAAAGTGACTACGATGAGTTAGAGGGGTATAGGTATTATTTTAATTTATTATCTGCTATACGAATGATTTATGCAGATTTGTATAAATTGGTCTAAAAATAATAATAATAGTTACATCTGTGCCAAAGAATCAAACGTATAAAAATCAAAATTTGACCAAATCAGTATCATTAAGATAAAAAATTATCAGGCTTCCCTTATGGGCCACAATCACGTGAGACGTACATTTATTAGGTACTCAATGATACAATATATCAACAGACAGTGATAAGTATGCAAGCAACACTATGACGTCACAAAACAGCTGATCGGCTGGAACCGCCCTGCATAAAACACGATCTCGACGTGAACTGCAGCTGTAAGCAGAAAATCTACCTGTCTGTGATTTTACTGTTACATCCGTCTGCCAGGAACGTCAGCAAGGTACGACACTAAACGCACTTCTGGAGTATGTTATTGATTTTCACCGCCCGATGGGCGGAGCCAATTCTGTGCGAAAGGGATCACGCGATTGCCTCCTCATTAAATCAGAAGAGGAGCATCAATTTTACTCTGCACAGTTTCTAATTAAGGACGTACCCATTAAAGAACTATTTAAAATAGGTAAGGCCTAGTGGAAAAACCTTTTCGCGAAAATTATGGAAGTCAAGTAACGTCCTCGCAACTTCAAGTACTTACCTACATCATATAATTTTTTATAGGTATGTGTAGAATTTTATTCTGTACAATTAAACTCAAAAATTTGAGTAAGTTTCCTATTAACCTTTGGTTTGCTTCGCATAAATTAGTACGAAAGATGACAAATATTTTTCAATCCTAACAAAATTAGGTACTTTTCAATTCAAACAACATTTTATTTCTAGAAACGTTGTTCGTTAAAAAGCAGAAAAACATCAACAAACCTGATACCATTTAAAGAGTCAATACCCAAAAGCATCCATGTGGAAATACCGGGAAAGGCTTTTAATTTTATATTAAATATCTTTAAGAAACCACAGCTCTGTAATTGAAATTTGTTGTGAAAGTTATCAAAATATACAAAATCTTTTGTAAACCGTGAAATCAGTACAAAATGAAAGCGAATTTTTAAAAATACGTCAATAAAATTAAACATAAAGCGATGACAATATGACAATTTAACTAAAGTGGTTGGAAGCCATCGGATGCTCCAAAATAGTGATGTTTGGTGAAATCGAACTGTACCTAATACATTCGTACTGCCCAGAGTTAGTATGATTACGTGCTTTTAATTTTAAAAATATACATATCGCAGTTTATACAATATATGGAAAACTATTTCTATCCGCTGCCTTTGAATCCCAGAGGCAATATAATATTGCAATATCACGAAATATTTCAGAAACGACATTCAAATCCAATTTATCCAATTCAAACGTAGAGTTATAAACACGGTTTAACGATGAGATAATAAAATCGTGCCACTCTTGGTACACGTAAGGCGAAAATTGTCTCGTCTCCGTGACATTTCCCTCAGTTCATGGGGTCAGGGTTGGGACGAAACGTAATCGTGACGCGTCCCAACTCTCGTGTCGAGAATAACAATACTACACGTTTAGAATCCCAACTTCGAATCTACATAACAATATGTACACACACTGTTCGATCCGATTTTGTAGTCCAGTGTAAGATTAAACGAGAACTTGTGTGTTGTGGGTACTGCAAGTACCTGGTTGTTTATTTATCCAAAAGTTAAGAGATTGTAAATCTCTAAGAAGAATATATAAGTGAAGTGTAAAAGAACTCTAAAGTGAAGGTTTTGATCAACTTAACGAGTCTCCATGGGCCAAATGATTCCTAATCTACCTACTATGGTATGCGTTCGCACCAGAATATGAACGTTTAAACTATAACCTAGGTCTACCGTCCACAGGATATTATATCTGTGTAGTACCTTATAAATGTAATAAAAAATAACTATTCCAATATAGTCACATTAAAATACTGATATCAAACGTAAGGGATCAAATAATATTATGAGCTCTGTTAAATTTAATTCTTAACTCTGTACCAGTGATCTGTGAACTAAAGTTTAAAAGATAATAAGATTATATTATTAGACATGGCTTTGGACAGCTATTTAAGCATAAAATACTGAACTTTATTTGCAAAGCTATTGGTAACACGTGTAATATAATTTGATTTCAAGAAAAAAATAAAGAAATTCAATAATAGAAACAGAGTAATAACCCATGATTGAAGTAGGTACGTCCTAACAAAATTACAAAGAGCCCCTTAGCTGTAACTGACTATTCTATGTGTATATAAAACTATCACTCAAATATCAAACAGTTTACGACTCATATCAAAGTCTTCTTTTGCCTCCTCAGTCATTAATTCTACAAGAGTCGTCTAAATTAATTATCTACAACAAGTGAACTTTCTACTTTTATTTAAATAATTCAAATTTGACTGACCGCGTCACGCCTTCAGTTAACTGAAACATGTGTCAAATAAAAGAAACTTTTTTTTTCGTTTGTGAAATTTAAAACGCCATCAAAGGCGGAATGTTTTGTACATGTGTCATATTAATAGCATAGCAACATTGTATGGGATTAGATAACATTTTATAACGATGAAAGTCACAACACAGAGACAAGCTTGGCAACACAATTATGACAATCTATTAAAGCTTGAATGCCAAGATCCATCGTATCTGAAGACTGAGGAACCTGAGGAGTTGAACAGCTAGTTTAATTTTAGGAATAAGATAATAATGTCATGGGGCGATCATTTATTGAGATTTTAATACAATTATTAGAATTTATTAATGTTTTAATACCATGAGAACTAACCGCACGCAAGAATGACTCGTACTATATTCCATGATTGTCAAACCGTAACAATTTTCAATTAGGTCTCAGTTGAACAATGGCAATTGGAAACTTGGAAAAGTAAAAAGGTGGCCTAACTCAGCACAATCAAGGCTCTCAAGTGCAGAAACATAAATGAAACCATTAATTATCCGTGAACCCAGTTATTCTTCCCTCCTGCCCTCTCTACCCGCACTCCATTCCGCTTTTATATTTTTCTCTTTCCCGTTAATTTGTCCAAAGTTAATTGAAGGGATATTTCAGTGAGGGACGACGTAAATAGCTCAAGTTGAAACAATCCAGCAGTGAGTTTTCAAAGCTGCATAACAAGATGATCTCAAATTATGCCCCTGACTGCCTGTTCGTGAGGTGGAGGAAAAAACGAAAATTTCTTACGTCAAATTTTGTGACAAATAAATTCTTTAATTACTTTGTGGCGTATTGCAATGGATTTGTTTTTAATGTGGTTGTAAACACGTAGTGTAACGATTGAAGGTTTAATTAAACTATTGTAAAGCACATTTAGCTGGTACATTTTTCACGTAAGAGCTAAAAGGGTCGCGGCGCGTCACCTAGTGAAGCGAATAACTGGAAGGATTGACGGCGCGCCCGCCGACGTTGCATTGTTTACCAAAACAATGGGCGACCTCTGTGGAGTCATTAACCTACCTCCGATGTCAGCGCAGTGCAACCGAGTTTGCCGTGATGCAGAATCTTAGTGGGAATTTAATATTAAAACTGAATATTTTAACACACACATTTTCTCATAAGCAACTTAAACATTGACTACCCGTTTAAATAGGAACCACCTGTCTGAAAAAGTGCCTCGATCTTACAGAATATCAAGTTAAAATTATTCCTAATTCTTAAGAGCTCTTAAAACTAGAGAATAAGAAGCAATTTAACATCCATAGGCTAAAGGAATAACGCTTATCATGTAGCACGCCATGCACCTATCCTTGTCAACCACTGGAAAGTATACGTAACTGCGGAAAAAGACCATTAAAATTGTTTGTTTATCATATTCCAACGTCTGTAGATGACTTAAAACGTTTGATAATAATAATTGAAATTAAATGAACCGTAGTTGGTAAAGTATTGTTTCCACTGGAGGGCTTCCACGTTGAGTTTGCGGAGAACACGTGACCGTTCGTACACGCGTTTATATGAAACGTGTACGTTTATCCTGGTTGCGACAACTGATTGTCACAGTATACCACTAAGTACCTATTCATGGAGATTATGGTGATCGGATCATTTCAGACCACACGCGTAGGTACAGACAGTATTGCATTATTTAGATGTATTAGTGGAATATTTAATCTGATACGCGCGGATTGTAGTTTGCAGTAGTTTAAATTTGATCCGATATTATAGGTTAAGTTTTCGGATTGTAAATACATTCAAGGTGTGATGAAGTATGTCTTACAAATACTGTACATTATCAGAGTGATAGTAAAAAGCTGATACTACCGAGGTTCAATCCATGCGTTGCTAACCCTACCGCCCTCGTCAAGGAGAGCTCGCGACCCTACTCACAAGCGGAACCACATCAATAAACAAGCTAAACTCGTTTAGCTGCGGTTTTCTATAGAGTAGAGGTACCTATTGCCCCAGTAGACGGCGTTTCAATGATGCCGTTTTCTTACATTCATAGCTTGCAAATGAAATATATCATATATGCCGATTCTGTACCAAAAAGTAGTCGATATGAATGAAGTGTTAATTCAAAAATTAATTAATGATAACCTCATTTTTCTTTTTAATTCGTTTACTAAACAAATACTTTGTAATTAAGTTTGATTTTATTATTACTGTAACAGCTATTTAACAGCTCAATCAAGAACTAAACATTTATTAAATACGAGCGTGGCATCTTTATTTACCGCTGCGAGCTCCAATGAGTGTTTTTAATTAATTCCTCCCACTGTATCCTTTCCTGTCCAATACACCAGGTGTCACCTAGAATGGAATTGTAGTTGTTTGCTACATACGTGGCAAACATTTCCATAATGACAAGTAATAAGTTAAAATGACCATTATTTGAAATTATACTATTCTAAGAACTTCACTTAGGACTTAGATATAGCTTTCCATAGGTCATCCAATTGACTTACATCTATTGCAAAAAATACAATTTACAGATGGATTTTATCTTTATGAAGTTTGCAGCCGATCTAGTATTGATAGAAAAGTCTACAAATTAAATAATATATTTTCAAGAGTTTCAATCTCTGGTAAAATGTACTCGAATCCTTAATATTTTTTAAATACAAGAGTTACGATTATAATTCCCTCATTTAATATCATAAGGTATCAATGGTGAAATTAAGGAACACTCCATACTGTAGAATACATAATATAATACATATACAAACAACACGGTAGAATATTGGATACACTGGTTAGTTATGACCTAATATGACATTCTTTATTTCAGTGGCAGGGCTTGACTGGTACGTCCTGCGAGCAGCGGACACTACAATGAGGAGATTGGTGTCACGCGACCGGCCGGCCGCCCAGCATCCGCCGGATCACGTCACGCGGAGCCACACATCCGACGTTATCACCTACCTGGCTCAGTTACATTACATGTCCACATGTCAATTGTGTTGAGCTTGCAATTAGAGTGTACTATCCGATAATGGTTGCCGCTCCAACATTAAACTTGAAAATATTTCCAATGAAAAATGTGAGTACCTAAGTTTTCCATCTTATAACAACTTGTCAAGCCGGCCGTCAAGTAAACACCGCTGTCGTTAAGTACAGCGTTTTCTACAATAGAGATTGTTTACAAAACAATATAACTCTTCAACTAAAGCTGCATAAATTTTATAGTAGACATCTCAACTAAATAGCTCCCTGAGAACATAAAGTGAGTAAATAAAAAGAATGAGATAGAAACATTTTATGCTTCGTGCTCGCACTCAGTTTACGACAACAAATTTTAAGCACTTTTGCAACAGTATTCAATCTTCGCATGTATATTTTCACTCTTATAGTATTGAGAGTACAGGTCAACTTTATTATTAATGTATTAGGCAACTGTTGGAAAGTACCTAGGTACAATGTGAGTCTTGAAAATGTTTTCATACAAGTCAAAATATGAGCATGCTAATATTTTTTACATTTTATAAAACATGTATATTGCGTGCCTTGTTTCTGACGAAACGATTTCATCTGTTTCATACTCGTATATCTATCAGAGGACCTAAGTTCGTAATAAATACATCTTCAAAATTCAGTCTAAGTTGAGCCTCAATCTCATATCGATCAAATATCAAAAGAATATTCTTTTGGTTACAAAAATACCTTTTTTGACATTTAAGAGATCGACATGAGATCGAGACTAGGTTGAGACTGAATATGAACTTATTTTTTTACGAGAGTTGGCCCTCTAATCTGCATAAAAATGATATCTAGCAATACACTAAATCGCCTCTCAATGTACAAAAATGTACAATAAATTCTAATAGATACGCTTTAAAATAGTATCTTTTGTTCGGAGCCATTATATCTCAGTCGAACAAAAGTGAATTTCTTGCATGAAAAGACCACTACGAAATAAAAGTATTTTTATGAGTACTTTTGTCTGCGTGGTGGCGATATCGTTAATCCCCTACTACACTGTACTTTTACGCTTCTTCAAATTACGATGTTATTTTTACATCACTAAGTTTTTAATGCTACCCATGGCTTATGGCACCTGATGGTTTACAGTCAGAGATGTTCACAACATCGGAAATAGAGATTACGCTACGATCTTCAGTTTATTGCTACATAAAATCATTTCGAGTTAGTCTATTCAATTTTGTTTTCTTTGTTTTTTCGTGTGTGTTTTGACTTCCTATATATATCTTATAGTGGATCTCCACTTTGCTTATTCGCTATTCGCCTATACTGTATTCGACGAAATTCTTAGACAACTAAACACTCCACAATTCGTCATATAAGAGCGACTAAGGCGGACATTTGTGCGAATATTAAAGCAAATATACACGAATAGATCCTTCCCACTTCATTGTGTGAATACCACGTGAATAAAGGCGAATAACGAATAGTGAATAACTAAGTGGGGCGCCATCATTCAACTTATTATGATTACAAAAATTTATCCATTTTAAGTTACACACAACACTAAAATTAATAATCTTATAAGTGCTAATTTTCCTTTTCACGATTTTATGACAGAAACTGACAATTTTCCGTTCGATTTGGTTCCAGAAATACGTATCGGTTCATGCAGTTACACGCTCCGGTATTTTTCTGATTGTCTGTCCATAGCTTTACCTTTTTTCTATTCCTATTACATCTATAATAGGAAATTGGATTAGACTGTATCACACAAAAGTGTATTATTTCAGAATCTATATTTCAAAAAAATGAAGTACAGAAACCAACAGATGTACCTACCTAATCAATTTAGTTATCGATGTAATCAGAAATTTCAAACTCGAATTGGGTATAACGTCATTTGATATTGCATACTAAAATAAAATCAAAGTCTGTATTAACTAAAATGGAGATGACACAATAGTTATTAATGTCTAGACACACCAAAACAAAATCGAATGTTAAAATTTTATAGTTAACGTCTTGTTCTTCGTCATATGTCTTTGTTGCTACAAGTTTCTGGTTACGAACCACTTTGATGGAGCACTAATAGCACGCTGAGTACCCGGTAGATCGTGCAACGTCACACCATGTGAATGGGCTCCACTCGACACATTTACTTTGAATGTTGAGACGGGTGACAAGTTACATATCAGATCATGTATCAGATGACACAGTATATTACTGAAACTATACATGACCGTAGAGGAATTTCATTAAAGCTTGAAATAAGTTTCAAAATGATCGCATCAATATGCATCAGTCCGTTTAAGATATTTTTTTATTATAGCCGAGGAATCCTAAACTGTGAACTGTGTTAAATTATATGATACTTTATCATCAAAGTCAAAGAGTATGATCAAACATTCAACTCATCGTCAATATTGCGCAGTGTCAGAAAGTATAGGTACCTAGGTAGGTACGTAGTAATGGTCCAAATCGAAAATGGCCAATTTTGGAATGTCAGCAGCTTGTAATCGTATTTTGTAGGTAAATAATTACTACTAGATATATTATGTTAACTGTATCCATTAGATATTTCTTCACATCGACTACTAAAGCAACATAATTCCAGGCAAAATTTTAATTACCTGTAGGAACTAATGAACTTAAAGTTGGTTAACTTAACTAAACATGGCAGAAATTATAATAATCTACAGAATATCAAAGCTAGTTTGAATGTATAAACAAGAACCATATACGAGAATACATAATTATTAAGTATAATCGTCATGCTTATCAGTGAAACTTAGTCACGAACAAGAAACTTTGGATTCTGATGACTTAAGTATAGAAGCAAGTTTCGAACATTCATTTGATAGGTATGATATACATACATAATAATATCAACCTTGTTTATGAAAATTGTCTTACTGCCGGGCACGAGCGAGCTCCTTCAAAACTTGTGGGTGGTTGAAAGAAATAATAGGTTGCCTTTAGCTGTCCAGTCCAGCTATGCTACATTCAACAAAAATATCGGTATAACTAATTTCAGAAAAAAGTCAACTAATAAGGTCGCTTATTTCTCGAACAATGTATTGCACTGTAGAATTACATAATTATGAGCGTTGCACTCGTATTAGGTATATTGAACATTTGAAGGCAGCATGAATTTAAGAATCTCTACCACTATAATGCGATAGATAGGTACCTTTCTGTCATTATTACATAAAACTAATGAATTCAGGAGGAAGTACTTGAATTCCGTAATGTGGTTCTCAATAAAAATCAAGCCAATCTATTGATGATGGGAAAAGTATACCGTTTGTAAGGAATATTTTAATGGGCAGTTTTTTTTAATGACAACAAGGCAGTTAAGCTGGCTTATAGCTTAACATGACCTGTGTGACATGTACAGTTGGCATCGTCAGCACTGTATAGTAGGTTGTTGCGTGTGTGTGGCCAGCTCAGGCAGCTTTGTGCGAGGACTTGGCACCAACGTCGATACGGACAATTTGGGACCAGGCCGAGCCACCTAACCCGTTATTGGATTGTCATAATTTAACATGGCGTGTACCTATCGGCTTTACTGCCAGGAATAACGACGATAAACTTGATAGTTCGCACGCCAAACGTATTAATGGTCGTAACAAATCTTTGAAAAAGTTTCAACATAAAGATAAACAAATAGAGGAATTTGTGGATGTTGTTTTTTTATAATGTGGTTAGACAAATGAAAGACAATAATGCGAATTTATTATTCATTCTCATTCTCTTTAAATAACCACTTTAAATTTTAATAAGATGTCTGATATGAACACGCGTGGTCACACATGATTACTTCACATTAGATAATGATGATTTTTAAATCTCACACTCTAACAACAACAACCTCACAATCGCTGCTATGATATAAATAAAAATAAGTAAACATATTTGTCTTTTTAAAAAGCAAGTAATATCATGATGAATCAAAATACCTTAAGCAACAAATCCTAGAAATTACTACAAATATCGTATTACAGGAAGCTAGAATTCGCAATAGTTCGGTCATCCATGATATCTCACGAACTATTGCAGAGAGAGAGCCGTGGGAAGCTCACGTACTTGCTTTATACTTCGACAATACTGACCGGGTACAAAAAGATGCGGCCGACAATGCACACTCTATGGAAAACCACCAACCATGGATTGTTCACACGATTGCACACCATCGCAATGAGAGAACACAGTACACTATTGGATTATATTGAAAACGTCTAGACTTACGTTTGACGGTTATTAACGTTGTTTACTTTCGTGAATTTAATCCCATATTTAGGTTTTTGCTTAATAAATTAGTTGCACAAATTAAGCTCCTATAGGTACGAAAAAAATAAAAATGAACACGACCATCCTATAAGTAATCATATTTTAAGAAACAATGCTATCCGAAACAAATACTAAGGTAGATCTATGAGAAAACATCGCGGCCATAGAATCCCACACCAACAACCAGACAAAAGTAACTGCAAACAATGAACCAAGCATGAATCAATAACAATAAACCATTAAGAAAGTTACTATCTATAGGAGGTTGTTGTGAAAACATACATACAAATGAGAAAAGGCAGAATATCATCAATAGTTTTCTTAGAAGTACTAGAAAATCGGTTTGGAATCGACAGACAAATAAAGGTAGGACATGTCCTATACAAAGTTGCAAACCTGCCACCAATGATTCATGAATTGACTTAGGTGAATGATCTTAAGATGAACTCCTATAAATAGTTTGCAACTCTCAAGTAGTTCTATTTCTCTTTAATATTAAAAATATAAGGTAAAGGTAAGCTTGAATATGTATCGATCATTTCAAATTAATATCAACTCCTCGGTCTGGCAAGGACTGAAACTCTTTGTTATATTAGAAATATTTGTGAATAGCACTTTTATAATCCACTTAGTGGTAAAACATCATTGTCGAATTGTGGATGTTTATAAAAGTCTGCTCCTCGAGGGATCCACAAGCAGCAATGGAACTAAAATAATATACAGAGAACATGTATTTAACAGTTATCAGCCCTAAATATGTCAAGCAACGTAATTATGATGACGGTAAATATCACAGCATCGCTAACAAAGTGACACCTTGCAAGTCTTGCAACTGAAGCGGATTACGACAGCGTTTAGCCGCTCATATGCATACGTGTGCATCGTATTAACACCATCGTTCCTACGCTTATGGCGGTTAAGTAATATTTCACGGGCGTTGAGAGATGTCACATCGTCGTATCACACCTGTATTTACGTGTAATTACCATACACATAAACACGGTGTCTCTACCTTATGTCTTTTGCCCGCAGCTAGTATTCGACCATTTACTCGTTGCCCATTAATTTAATAGCGCGTTTTCTTTGCCACCGCTGATATTAAGCGACTGCTGGAGTCGGGCTGCACCTAATTCAAGCTCGGAGTTAGCGTCTACCACTCGCTAAGCAACCGTTTACGCAACTTAACTAACCACAGATTTATGCATCAACCGCTCTGTACTGGTTTAAGACTACATAGCATAGAAAGGTTTAGAATTTTTGTCAAAGAAGTTTTTTACTGCTATTTATTTTTTAATGATTCCAATTTGAAGAGCTTTCATGAATCCAGAACTTACTAAACTGTAAGACGAACATTACGTAGGGAGTTTAATTGAGATTGTTGAAACGCATACCTACAAATCTATCAAAAGTTTTCAATGAGTATCTACCCAAAGCGCTTGAATATTCGGTATTAAAAACTGCAGAAAGGCAAGGTGCAATGTTCGTTAGTCGGATAAAATATTCTTGCTTATGCTAAACTGTTTATGTAAATGAAATAAGTTGTCGCCTTAGCTCTTGATTACAAAGAGAACTTCAAGTAGTTTTGTTTACTGTTTAATCGCAGTTGCGTCTTGTTTTTCAAAGCGTGTTTATACAAAGCCCGACAGGTGTCAGTACTGTGAAGATGTCAGTGTACAGTTTATACACATCAAAAATTGTATACCTATTAACAATAACACACATATCTGTATAAATTCATTTTAAATTGGACAAAAAGTCATTGCCAGAATAGTCATACCACAATTTGAAGATATGCGTCTGTAAATTCTGTCGAACAGTATAAATAGGTACCTGTGGCAAGTAGTATGCTGCTGATCAAAAGAACCCGGCAGCAATTTCTCAAAGACTCCGTCAAAACACATGCCACTATAATCGATATAACACACACACACATAGAAACGACATAAATATCTCTTCTAAGTACTAATTAATTAATTAATTTCAGTAGAGCCAGAAACTACCCCCTTTCAACCTTAAAAAATTCACAAATTTTACCTCTTCATGATAATAATATAGACAAAAAACTTAACGAAATAAAATAATAAAAAAATCACCATGCTAATCGGTTTATATCGAGTTATTCGATCGATCCATCGCTGAATGGCGAATGGCTAAAAAGTAACTCGTTAATTCAGACTTGTAATCAAATTAAAACTTGTGGACGATGAAAGTACGGGGAGATCCGGTTGTGGTGAACGAGATTAAGGGGGTGGATCGGATTTCTGCATTATCAATTTACGATTTCCGCAGACACCTAAGCACTTGTGAACTTAGAACGAAGTTTTTAATTGTTTTGAGCTAGAATGTTTGCGGTTGTTGTTTTCAAGTGGGTTGCGGATAGATAATTTTTACTCAGTGTCTCTCTCTATCGCGTGCGTACATAAACATACATAAATAAATCTATACCTACATAAAACATTATTTTTTCTAAGCTGTTCTTCTAACGATTTTTTATTAATTTACATTGTTATTGAATTACTATTATTGAGCTTTAGTGCTATCCTACTATCATACTAGGCTACATATTTGTGACCTACTCAATCACGCTCGAAATCTTAAACAGATCTGGCCAAAATTGGTTCAAGGATTGATTATACCTACTTCTTATTAGCTGTTGTATGCGAGTGAAGCCCCGGGCATAAGCTAATAAATCATTAATAAAAAATATGAACATGATGGTTTTTTTTTAATTATTACCCATGACAATTCAGTTCACTAATATGAACTAGGTAACTAGGTACGTTTATAAATATTGAAATAACAAATACCAAAACCTAAACGTAAATATATATCTCTGCTCTTGACAAACTACTCCATAATGTTATCGATATGTCGGCATTTAGATTATATATCACTCCGATGAACAGCATCGATCCATCCGATAATATCGGCTAGCAATCAGCGATCCGCCTTCGGAACCTAATATCTAATTATAGCAATATATCCGGAAATACTCCTCAATTTCAGGCGAGATGTCCCAGGTAACTAATGCTCGTTTGTAAACTTTTTAACATCATATAATTATATAAGTTTTACTATTAATGCTTGGATATTATAAATCCTGCAACAGTCTAAGTACTCAACTAGAAAACAATTGCTATGATATTGCAAAATAACTTCTTTATTTAACAATCGTATAACAATTTTATCGTAGGTATGCTTCCATTCTTAAAGAATCGATTCTCTTTCAGTCGTCATGAAAGACATAAGCGACCTGACTTGTGCTCTATTCCGAATACTTTTTCGATAATTAATTTAGGCAAGAGTAAGTAATAAAAGCTAAAATATATGAAGATATTGTTAAGAAAAAAAATTGGGGCATTATAAGTTCGTGGCTAGAGAATTTTCCTCACGGTTAACTCCTTAGAGTGGATTGGACATCTCCTTCATACTCTGTTCAATACTTTAGTGAATTGCTATTTCTACATCACAGACATTCCGTTCTGTGCCTTGTGTTAGGTTATCATCAGGCGAGTTGAAGTCATAGTGACTTGATCGATATAAAAAAGTTGTATAGTGCCTGGAGGTTCCATTCTAGGAAAAAATACTCACATGCTACTTCAAGCTGAATCCTATCCAATTAAGGCAATAAACTTCAATGGAACGTAAACTAAACAAACAATTAAAATGACTATTCAAAATTCGTATTCCTAAAAATTCGGATAAAGACGTCATTGCGACATGTCAACATGTCATAGAAATCAGTGACTACTTTATGATGAAATTCGTGGAATGTTGCGAAATAATAACATGTTGACACAAAGATTGTAGTAAGCCAGTATACGTAGGTGCGAAACACGCCTCCGTCTGTAGCTCTGACGTAGTTAACACTATCTAAAGATTGACGATACTAATATATGATAAACGAATACGAAATTAAATGTTTGTTAAACTCTGACTGGCAAAGAATCGGTGCAATCCGATCAAAACGTCGTCGGTGTCGGAGAAATGAAAAGTCCTCGTTTGTATTTTATTATTTACAGCTATTCCTCTAAGAAGAATGAGAATGAAAAGGATATGAGAGATATTAATGAAATTGTGTACCTAGTTTTTCATTATTCGTAACTCATCAAGTTGATTTCACCCCACCTGATGGAAAGCTAAGTGAATTTCAAATATTCAAAACCACTATTCAAATGCTCCCGACGTTAAATCGGAGGACTTCAATTTGATGGATTCAAAAAATGCCTGCAACCCGAGAACCGGGCAGTCGTTATTGCAGGTACCACGGTTAGCGCTTGCTGTTTGGAAATAACACTTAGTATTTTAAAAAACACTTCTTAAAATGTGAATTTTATCTAAAAGCACTTTGTACCTAACATACTAAGGCAATGTCAAAATGTAGGATCTATCGTCGCGGTCGTAAGAATGTAATGCTGTGTAGATAGCAAAGTAAAGATGAGCGAAGTATGATTTTACGACCAATACAAATGTCATACAAGTACTGTTGCACACTGCGCGAGCAATGTTCAGCCTTTCTCTGCTATAGTCAAATAGTGTTTTAAGGATTACGACAAGTAATGAAGCGCATAAAACAAATTTTAGTGCTAATGCTCGCATGCCAAATTGTCTAACATAGTTATACTAAGTAATGAGCCGTATCCAAAGATTAATACGACAATTTTATTGCCATCGTTGTAAATCACCCCTTTACGACTTAACGCTGTGAGAAGAACTGGAATATCGTCTGTCCTATTTGATTAAAGTGCCATTTACAGGTAGAAAGTTTCTTACCTGGAAGACTCGATTGACGTCAGCAAGAAATAAAAATACGATCATGTGAATTAAACATACGATATCGTACGTAGAAGGGCCATAATCCAATAAATTGCTTTATCATTAATACCTAGACGTCCTTGTATAAACAAAACAACAGCGTGCTAATTACTGAGGTCGGATGGTAAATCTCGCATTCAAATCTATTGAAACCGATTTGTACGATACTCACATGAACTTGAAAAATTGTACTACCAGAAATCGTAAGTAATTATCTCATTGCAATTTGTTTCATGGAGTAAACAAAAAGCTCAGCGATTAATTACCATACGTAGGTACCTATATGGTAGGCGAGTTTTTGGTTTGATATAAACATTTGATTGCGATTATCATCTAAAGATTTATTATTACCTACGATAATAGAATACGATTTCTCACGCTAAAACGAGCGAGAAACATGCTCCGTGGAAATGGCGCTTTATATAAAACACAGGAGATTGCTTAATTACATTAGATAATTAATATTGTATATCTGGAAATTATCAGATTCCAAATCTATTCCATATCTAATCCAATAGATGATAAAACATGGCACTTGTAGAAATAATACACCTATATAATATCATTCGTTATCTAAGCCATCTACCGGCATTTCCAGGAATTATTTCGAAGTTAATTTCTACTAACTGTTGAGTACACATTATTATTATGATCGTTGATTGACACCAGGCACTAAAATTTTAAGCGTTTGGCTAACCAACATGACCGAGTGTTGAATAACCATCACTTAAGCGGAGTTCGAATTACATTGATTCATTTGAAATCTAGGTTAAATTAATTTAAATGAAAGTTTGCTTCTTGAACGGAAATCTGGGTGAAGGGAAACTACGCGGAAAGATCTAAGTATAGTCTGATTGTTACAATAGATAATAAAAATATTGTAGATGTTATTTCATTATAAAAGTTACCTCTGAGATTATACTCGTCCCTACCTATAGGTGGAACTATACCTACAACAGGTATCTCAACAAAATATTCCGCTGTCTAATTTAAAACGGTATCTTTCTCTATATGCCCATTTTTGAGAATCTGAGCTGTTGTCCAGAAACGTTCCTAACAGAAAACCCAATAACTATTTTTGTTCGACCTGGAAATAGGGCAATCACCGAAGCAATTAATAAATATCTTTCGATTCCAATTCCGTTAACCTGCAGTATAGAGTTATATTTAGGCGTTTCAATCAAACTATCAATTAGCCTCCTGCAGTCCACTGTTGGATATATTTAGGAGTTCATCCTTTTTTTATATCGGTCACGTCAATATGACTTCACCTTGCCTCGCTAAAGGTAAAGTCGTTTGATTATGTCCATTTAGGCATCATCTTAAGTTTTAAAATTTGACCCGGTTGTATCCGAAGCTTTCACCCAGGAATATGCTATAAAATTCAGCTTATTTGGTGGGAGCGATTGCCATCATACTTCCCAGCCCCGAAAAAGGTACCTTCGTTGGAGCCTTGTCTGTTGGTCAGTACGTTGGCCTAGGCCTCAAAGATATCCCCTCCCGTGGAACATTGGGTACGACTGAGTGATTCGTGGTGTTCTCCCTCCGGAGCTTGGCGTTATCTGCTATGCAAATAGTACGCTTATCACAACCTCTGAGGAATCGTTTGAAGAGGTGACACGCTTGACCACTTGGAGAGTAGCCTAGGTGGTCTAGTGCATCGTGGTCCGTGCCAAGATTAAAGTCTGCTTAGTTCCCGTTCCGATCAAGGCCCAGATAAAAGGCCTCAAAGATCGAAGTTCGAAAGATCGAGTTGCTGTATTTCACGAAATACAGCAACTCGATAAATACATTTCGAGAATATAAACTATAACAATCTTTTAGTTGAATAATGTATGCCAAAATTAATGGCAAATGAAGCCAGTTTACATAGTTAGTGAGAACAATTATATATAATGGTGGGAAGTGGAAGGCTTAATTCGTAACGTGACGACAGTTCCAAGGGTACCGCGAGGGGCGTCGGGTCTAGGGGTGCTCATGAGTTATGACCGCGGCCTGCTCCCACCACTTATCTCCGCATAATGACACACAAGATTCAGTTACATGACTCAAACATTAAGGGTTATGGTCCCGCTTTGTTATTATCAAAAGGTCGGTGCCTGGAAACCGTGTTCATTAATATATCATTATCTTACTTAACATTTTCCTGGTAAATTATTTATAATTTCTTTAATTTGAATATGTGTATAGAATGCGATAGTTTTAGCTCTAATAGGTAGGTTTGTATACAGAAATAATATTTGTTTATTTGTATTGCGATAAAGCTTTGTCAAGTTATCGCTTGCAATTTCGCGAAGGTTATGCGTATAGTTTGGACCCAATAGATTTTCCTGTGCCAAGTCAGGCAAATTTCGGGTCGATCTTGGCGTACGAATGTCAATTAAATCGAGGCCTTTTGATGAACGGTCAGGTCAAGAAAACCGACGGCCGGCGAGAATGCTTGAAAACAAAACTATGAAAGTAGCAGTTGTTAAAGACGTAGGTATACCAAGATTGTAGCAAGTGGAAATATGTTGTTTCTGCCTGCAGTGTCTACCCAATAATAAGAAGGCGTGATTGTATGTATAATTATCTACATATAAATATAGTATGTACCCAGAGAATGTTGCGCGCAGGAACTACTCACATTATTATCATGTACATATTTTACATTATTTTATGTCTGCAAACAAATGTATTGCTATTATAATATTATTACCATATCATTTTAATCACTCACATTTTAATATTTTGCTAGCGATGTAAATAAAGAATGATTTGCTTAAATATTTCTGGCCGTTATTTTAAGTTAAACGCTAAAATGATAATGATCAAAATCACTCATAGATGAAATAATGGTTGGGACACACTTACCGTCTCCACCCTGTATAGGTATACTCATATAGAGAAACGATTTGAAACGAATTTTAGAAAAATAAAGTTAGAAAATTGAACAGAATAAATATTTGTGTCCAGTGTCTATTGGGCTTAATTCGTTAGAGAGGAGTATAAATGTGTACATTAAGTCCGCTTAATGTCCAATGTGTTGTCGTTTGAAAGGCCATAAATGTATTGTAATCTCTACGAAGTGAAACACAATATAATTTATCTAATCCCATATATTGAACAAAGACTTTGTTTGAATCGCAAAATCCAGGACATATTCCACAGAGACACCGAGGAAACGTAATATTAATTAAATTGCTGACAGTTAAAGTTTGCATAACAGAATTAAGCATGGATTATGAATACTTTTAATTGTAAATAGGTACACTTTTTATAGAAACATTTACTACTATTATGTTCTACTTTAATGTTATGGATTTGGATAAACCTCTTTTAGAGAGTGAGAACATAAACATTTTATTCAAATCAGTTTATCCCTGTCCACTTTCTTGTAGTTGATCCTTACTTTTACTTTTTTATATCTCAATTTTATAAATTTGATAGAAAAATATCAATAATTATCGGTTATGTTTTCTGCATTTCATACAATTGCAGTTCGTGTGATGTTATAGACCTGTATGAAATTCGGAAAACCAAAAAAATAATACTAACACCACAATAATTTATATTGTTAATGGATGTAAGAATAGGTACAGGCGCATTCAAACTTTTTTGGTTTATTTTATTTTTTAACTGTTTTGGATGCAGAATAGCTGAAGCATTGGAAGGCATCCATGCTCGTGTTATGGATTGTACCTAAGTAGGAGAGAAAACTAAGTGATAGTGCAACAATGTCCTGTTAAATGTCCCGTGTCTTAGGCAAGATAATGTACGGATCGCACATGTTTTACAATCTTGTAAGAAAACTAAACAGTTTTACAATAGCGTGGAAGATATTTCCGATGAATCTGTAAGTGGTTGAGTAGGCACTCATTAAAGTATGATCACTACAACTGTACATAAGCACCATAGTAAATCAACTTAAATAATGGCCTTCTCATTTTATAACATCGCCAAATGTAGTGAAAACAAAACAATGCTGCTAATGTAAATAGTCTCATGGAATCTGTTTCAGGAGTCATTTAAAACGTGAAAGAGGTACGGGATTATAACAAATCGGAGGTCGCTTTGTTACAAATGGCCTCCTTCATTTACCTCCATTTCAAATTTTACTCGAATCAGTTAGGAATTCATAATTTGAATAGAATTATAATGATAATTGTTACCGTGTAACACAAAATGGAAGTTGTGTATCCGCTACCTCAATTATTTACTCTTCAGAATTCTTTTACTGATGACTTTAATGTCAGCAGGAAACAAACAAACTCAGAGAATATTGTTAGAATGATTTTAGAGGTTTCCGAGGTACCTCGTTTGTACTTAAGCGTGGTTGACCACTAACAAAAATGGAATAGAAAGCTAAGGTGATTTCGTAAAATGAAATTGTTAAGCTATCTTTGTTCAAAGCACTTGATGAATATCAGGCTGTACTTATTTACTCTCTTAACAATATTAAAAATATATTTCTAATGTCATTTCTTAGCGTTAAACTAAAACAAATTACTATAGCTAACTCGATTTATTTTTAATAGTGAACTCAAATTAGAACAGTCTGTTATAATTAAGCCTTAAGTTACTCAGTTATGTATAGAATTTTTGTTTCTTTACTCACTTAAGCAAATTAAGCGCTAAAGCTCATTTCTCAAAAGCAATTTCATAGAGTGAGAGTCAATTTAAGGGGCGGAAATTGCTTCATTTAACGCTACTGGTGACAAAATAGAACGAAGATATTCGCCTATTTGCAGCTATTATATTGTCAGCTATTAAGTCTATAATTGAAAAAATATATCCAACATTAATCGGGAATTGTTATTATGGTTTTATTGTAATTTGAAGAGTCCTGCAGTTTAGCAAACAATTATGCCTAATTTGCCATGTCCTACACTATTGTTATATCGTTTATAATTAATGGTTATAGACTAATTAAATAGTCATGGAGAAAGGACATGCAATGGCGTTTAATAGTAGGTAAATGTCGGAACGATGTAAGTTCCATGCATTTAAGTGTTCAGTGTTTAAACTGTACAATTATCGGTTGGAAAATAAAATTTCCCCGTACACTTAATATTTATGGTATGTGTTTAAAACTAACACATAAGTAATAGTGTTGAATCAAAATTAAAGTTATTTTAGGTAGGTAGATTTTGCATTATGTTCAATTGATTTAGTTAAATTTGTTATCTTTTCAAGAAAATTTTGAAGCAATTAGTATGTTAACTATCCCTTTCGATTTGTCTTGGAAAAAGTGAACATTAAGAACATGACTTAAACCTGCTTTTGCAAGCTAAATCTATAAAATTTGTTTCATTTCAATGTAGGTATAATGTCCGGGTAGTTCATCAAACAATCAATCATTTCATTTCATTTCTAAACGTTGTTAAACACAAATTTATTATGTGATTGATAGATGGCCAAATAATAATTAACACGCAACAACGTATTTTCAACCTGATACTATCCTTAGACCGGCTACTCACACACCTGCCGCAGGGGCAATCTAGGGTGTAAGAGTGGGGATGACCCTTAATTGTCACGTTAAGAGCAAGCAGGTGTACCGGCTTACAGTTGGAGTTGACTTGAACCCCAAAGATTTTGGCGAGTCCCTGGGCACACCCAGTTCTCTTTTTATTGAGAATGATAATTAGTACAATATTGTAACGAATATCCACAAACCATATCTATACTGATATCTGTAAGTCGTGCCAACAAATGTGGACGTTAAATAGTCATTGCCACATTTCACACTCTTGCAACTCTGTTTTATTATAATTGTATATTAGGTCGTGTATTATATTAGGTACCTACTTCTAGACAAACGGCAACTATAAAATAACAAAGTAGTAAAGTATTTAAGTAGTGTATCAATACAGAACACATCCTTTCACAAGTACAATAATAGCTCCTTTATAGAGTGTACTTATCTAATATTAAAAACACTGTGTCACGATATTTGTTAGTAATTGCACTCCTCTAAAACGGCTTGACCGATTTTAATGACTTTTTGTACAAATGCAGATCGGAAAATCTGAATATCCAGGACGAGACTTGAATCCGAGCAGTCCTTTACAGGGGGAATACTATTCAGCTACCTTGACTCACCCTAGATAATCAAAATTCTCTCGATTTTGTTAAGTAATTATTTTTATATACCTAAACACTCCAAGACATAAGACGATGTCTCAAGATCATGATTGAAAAGTATGACGCAAACGCCTATCAGGTGAGCCGTATAATTGTCTGCCACCTGCCACAAAAAAAATGCAAAAACAACACAATACATGTAATAAACTGCGCTATAATGCGATAAAAATATTTTAATTGCAATATTATCATAATTAGCATAAAATTTTGGAAATACGAGAACGATAAGTTTGTTTGTACACCTTTACTACGAGCACTTATCTATTTAGTAAATAATTCTTTATGAGATTTAAACATTTTATTACTTAGATATATTTTATCATAACACCCAATCCTCCGGCTTCCGCATCTTGCCAACTATCTTTTTAACCGACTTCAAAAAAAGAAGGAAGTTCACAATTCGACTGTAATTTTTTGTTTGTTACCTCAGAACTTTTTAAGTCATCAGTCAGTATTTTTTTTAGTTCGAAACGTATTCTACCCATTATCAACAGTGTCGTACTCCTTAACATTATTCCTATGCTCACGCACTGTGAAATAATTCTTCACACCTTCCACTATTCCTCGTCCTTGCCCTACAGTCGTGTCTTCACGCATGCTGATTTTTCAACTTCAGTGCACGTCATACAAAATTATCCAACGAAATTCAGATGTACGTTCATCTGTAACTGTCTAACGATTTGGACTAACATTAAAAATGGTTGGGTTATATCCAACAAGTGAGTTAGTGTTAGTTTGTGTTTACCTTATTATGCTAACAGAGATGATTTGATACATGCTTTGAACGAGTGCATAACCTAAAGGCTAATAAACTATTTGTTCCATTACTAAAGGATATAAGTGAGTATTGGAAAGTATTTAACCTAAAAATGGAACTCACTTGCAAAATAAGGTACCTACTTATCTTGTTTTTTAGGAATTAAATAAATGGTGGCAGATTACGAGTACTTATACAAAATTTTACAATTTATTGATGACTCTTCAGTTAACAAACAATATTACTTACCTCAATCTAAACAATATCATAAGTAATATATTGACGGTAAGCATACCTATTAAGAAATAAAGAAAACCCCATTTAAAGAAATTATCAGCCTGTAAAAGTTTTCATTATATTTTAACCAAAGAAATAACTCAAAAATTGTGGCAACTTAAATGAAATAAAAACTCATTATGAGACTCTTTGCAATTACATACGACATACTTTATTTCGGAGAGGATGTGACCTCGATCTCTTTGCCAACATATATAAAACTTTTAATAAGCACTTACTGAACTTAATAGTACTCTGTAGAGTGCCCGTGGAACAATCAACTGAGAGGTGTCTATTTTATCAAAACACTATTTTAACCAAATCATTCATACCTACGAAAAAATATGTTGGTTTTATGGTATCTAATTTTTTAGCTTTTAGAAAGGCGTTGAAGAAATAAAATCTAATCATTTGATTGAAAATCAACCATAATGAAATACATATTCATTTAAACCGAACATTGCAATTTGAATCAATTTGAGGAATACAAATCGAGTGTACGGCTTTGAATTTAATGAAGTTGAAAATGCAAATATAATTCGTATTCGATTTAGCTAACGATTGCCACAAGAATATCCCAGCCACCCGATTAGTGGATAGGGAGATCCCGCCAACTGGCAAGCGAGTCACCCGCGCCGGCCAAACTACCCGCCTCAGCACGACTCAATGAACTGATTGTCCAATTAACTCCATTCATATATGTTCGACGCCACTAACCTCGAGTAAAGAGCATTTTTAAACTAATACGTATATTTACTAATGTTAAAGTTTCTATATTTGGTCATATCTTAAAAAGACCCAAAAGAATTTGTTTATTTTCATATAACATCAATGAGTGCTACAATTTTTGTAAAATTTTTCATTTTGCCAACAAAAATACAAGTTTAATTCAGAACACGTATTGGAAAGTGCTAGAAGCAGAGACAAAAGCTATGAAAACTTGTGTTACCATAAAGTAAACATTCTCGTTTCCTATTGGAGTGCCCAAAGTAGAGCAGGCAAAAAAAGGATGGTACGAAGTAGCAAATTTTCACGAAGATATTCCAGATGTTTTCAACAGATGCAGTGCTTTAGCAATAGTATTTTTAAAATCAAGTTGGTGTCGGACAACTTTAGTATATTAGGTACTTATACTTTCTTAACTTCACTTGGGATATATATTGTAAAGAAATTTTGTACTTGTGTGACACAGGCACAGCACAATGCACATTTTTAGCTTATATTACTTTTATGATGAGGACTATACTTCTGTTACAATAATGATATTTCAAAATATACAACGCAAACTATATAAACATCTATACACTTTTTATCGAAATTTAGAGACATAATCGATGACTAGAATATAATTTGCATTCGAGAATGGCAAAAATATTCGTAGCCTCATGTCTAGCACATTAGCGATGCAATGCTAAAATACATTCAATTAATAATGAGCAACCGTCGCAGTATTTCAACCGATAATAGGCTAATATAGTACTGGTTTACTGCTTGCGTTTGCCTAGTTTCCATAAATAATGCCAAACCGTTCATCGAAGTAAAATCTTCATGTATATTCTAGTTATTAATTATCATCTGACTAATATTAATATAATTATATTATTGGCTTTCTATATTCTAACGTTTACTATAGCCACTTGGAGATCAAAGCTTATTATGATATTGGTGGGTGATGGCAAAGTGTCCCGGTGATGTTTATATTATTAAGGTGAAGGAACACAAACAGAATTATTCCTATATCATCGCACTTACTCATTTTAATAGCTCGTTTGGTTAACTTCAAAGAGCCCTGGAAATTGCACGATTTTCTCGAACTCTGTTTTTAATGTCACATGCGACTTATTTTGATATTTTAGAATTTTGAATTTATTATAACATCATGATTGCCTTTATAGTGGGTAGTCTAGACAAATTACCCTGTGTTCTCTATATTAATAATTCTCTAAATAATAGATTATATCGTATGTCAAGCGAAATAGTGTAACGTCTGTCGTTTACATTATTGAGTAGGCCTATATTTGTAACCTACAACCTTATAAATTCTTTTTAAACGATTTATTATGAAGCTGAGCTTGGTTCTCTGAAAGGAAAACTTTATTGCTGGAGCCTGATAAACAAAAATGGTTAAACTTTTACATAAATAAAGACGTTAGTTTAAGTATAACTCTTATTACATACAACACTTAAGACGTTGGATGATAAAATTGAATGTCGAAAATAAAGTCAAAGATAATATTGCGAAAGTTACGTGGATTGGAGTCATTAAAATTAATTTCATTTATATATTAGCTCATACGAGAAAATGACAATGGTCCTATTCCATCTGTTGGAACGTACGCGGTCGAAACGATACGGAATTCCCCTACAAAGGAAGGCACTCTGTACAACCTAATACTTACACGTCCTCGAGGCAGTAAAAGGACCGTTTACATTTTTCACCGTGCTAATTTTATTTGACTCGCCCTGAATATATTATGTCCTATTATTACGCCGCCCACCCTCCGCAAGCGTTTAATGCTAACAATGAGGGAATTTTTTCTTCCTTAAATTGTTAACGTTAAATTTTGGAGAAAATGTAAAAAATCTGATATCATTCCATTTTTATTGCTCATTAAGATTAACTTTATTATTTTCTTGGAACGTTTAATTTTAGCTGCGATTTCGCGAATAAAAATGTTTTGACGTTAAAGTGTTCTGCGTACTATATTATAATATGTACTTAAATATATTACGGCACACGCATTGTTCGGGTCCAGATTGTATGGATTTACTATATTTCTGATGCTAATGGTAAGCGATGGCATCATTCAGTTCATTCAAGATGTGTGTTGATGTGTAAATGGTAATTCCTTGCGTCATCAGTGTAAATACAATCAGTTCACGGAGTAAATGGTACAGTTTCCAATACTAATAAAACATTTACTATTTGTAACAAATCGATTGGCAACATCGATTGCAAATCAATCGATTTTCATTACTGTTTTCAATATTAGATGGTCAATAACTGACACCGATTGTCTGTCTCAATGATTTATCTAACTGCTTGACAACCATGACGACTAATGACGACTTGTTTCATCATTTGCTAGCGTACTGGCTACCTTATAAACTAAACTGATTGAATAAATTCTGCAATTAAATTGTGAAAATGTTGATTCATTTAATTGGTCTATTTCGAAAAATATATTCCATAAATTTCACTAACGCGACGTTATTCAGGCCAGTCTGAGATATAGAATTAATAATTCATAAAACCTTAAAGTTAAGATTTAATCTCGTTATGTTAACTTACGGATCTTCCACATCTACATCGAGGATCGAGTCAAAGAACTTCTTGTGCAATTTATTGCATAATTCTACCTGAAACAAGAAGAAAATGTGTTAGTGCAGTTCCATTAAGAGATGGTTACCATTTCTTTAATTTTATTAGAAACATTACAATTGCTTTGTTTATTGCAGCATACTTGTATACATTTAAGTACCTATTCAAAATAATTGTTATTGAATGCAAATATTTGGCAATAGTCTTTGTAAAATTCAGGTGATTTAAATTTACAATACCATGGTAATATTTTGAACACGGAATTGTACAAAAGGTTGCAACACTGTCTAACAAAATTGTCATATACAAATAATAATTCTTAGCAACTAAAACATAGAAAATAAATTACAGTAATAAGATAAGCGATAAAATAGCGTTGCGATTTGTAACTGCAAATAAATCAAGTGAGACTACAAGCTTAAATTAATCCGACAGCCATTAAGATAATCCAACTGCTTTTTATCAATAAACAGACAATGATCTATGATGGAAAGTGGTGGGTATGAGCGTTAATTACTTCGGCTCTTAATCACCGGTCAGTACGGTGCGGGAAAAGGCAGCTGAAAACCAGAAGCGTTCATCCGAAACAATCCGACCCAATAATAGCATGCTTCGATCGCTCTAAGTATAACCGCGCCGACCTGGTTAGCAAGTCTACCTGCCCGAACATTGCAACATTAATGGAGGCCGTGTCATTTGTTCTTAAATATAAAACCGCCTGTACTGACCCACTCTAAACGTGACATTCCCAGAATTATCCACACTCCACTTTAGTCGGCTTTCAACGTTGAATATCGTCTAGTTAATGGAATATATTATGATTTTTAGCAACTTTAGAGTGGAACGAAAATGGGAAATCTGTGTCATTTAAGTGACGGTGTATAAATAAAACCGCATATTGGAATCATACTAATAGGTATGAATAAGTAGAAGCTAAAAGCATAAATTAATAGGGTTTACTAGAAGAGCTATCACCAATGCGCCGGCTTACGGCAAGTTATGAAATAGCACACGCGTAGACAGACTAAGCTTGCGTGCAGACTGTCATGAAATTATATTAATGTGTTTGCAATTTATTTCGAAATAAAAAACTGAATTGAAATTTTATACAATGACTCCAAAAAATAATTCTGTTATGAAGTAAAAAGTTAACGTTTCTTTTATACTGTATTTCTAACTTAAGCAAACATTTTATCTGAGACGTTTATTTAAACCATTTATATCGCGATTCTTATTTAAAATGAACGTGATTTAAAATATTAGGTATAATTAAATCTCAAAACAGACAGTAAAAGCTTTTAGTCGGATCTTTTTCTTTCATTCTAAGGTAAAAATGAATAAAGAAATTCGCGTGCTAGATTAGACACTATTTAGACAATGTTATAACATAGGTACCTACTTAAGTAATGAATTTAAATATTCTTTCATATATTTTTAACAAAAAGAAACTGTGATCGTATTTATCGCTATCGAATCTTGCTTGTAGAATAAATGGACTTAAAAACTTAAAAGATCGTTCGCCATAGGTAAGTCGGGGATTCTACCGATATGACTAGGGGTTGGTGGTGAGTAAGTGTCCTGCAATCATAAGAATAAATCCGAGGGGCATATAAACCAATTTCATAACTGAAGCGACAGAGATTTCTTTTTCTTCAACCAAGAGTTAATTTCCACTCACATCCAAAGCTAGTACTTTGGTGTTCTACGGCTTCCCCTTTTAGTGGTTTGTTACAGTTTCAAAGGCAGTGACTATCATTTGGAAAGCCTGCACCAGATCCACATCAGTAGGTATACCGCTTGCAAGCATGTTCAGGGGAGGACCCTATACACACCCATATCAGAAGCGACGATGACTATCGTTATTAGCAATCGACAATCAATAGTTACCTCAAAAGGACAACAGTTTTGAATGAGTAAACCAAAAACCCAAAAGTTATTTCCCATGAAATACAGCACGCTTAGGAAATATCATTGAACTTGTTCAAGAGGTTGCAGACATAAACATTACCGACGTGAACTCGCTCCTAAAACAAGCAATTAAGCCTAATTGAAAGGATTAATGAGAAAATTGTTTATGTGTACTATGTTGCTAAATGTCTTTGAAAAACTAAGTGAATATTGTAGGTCGAGATAGAGACTAAACTATTTTCCACAGTTAAGTAATTCTCTTTCAATACGAATCATACTCTACGCCACTGCAACCAATAGTATCCAAAATTGAATCATAAATATATTGCATCATACGTAACACGTGCACAGTAACGTAGCTTTTAAATAGGCCCAGATATTTATGCAAATGCGAATGACCGAATGAATGAAATGTGAATGAATCAATTAGTATGCTAACATTTCGATCGTCTACGGGATTTAACGTAGGTATCGCTATAATTTCAGCTATCTGTGACGGGTCCAGGTAGGTCAGTTAGTCAAAGTATTTCTAGAGTAGTTCTATTAGCGGAACACATGGCTTTCAGTCAATATAGCACGTATATATGATGTGCGTCTTTACATACAGGGTACTTAGGTAGGTACTATTAGCTACGGCTGGCTAAATGTGTCACCACCGTGAAGCGTAGTTAACGATCCGATATAATATAATGTCATTCTTGTAGAATAACATCACCATAATGAATAATAATATGCTTTCCGGTCAAGTAGTAGATTATTATCCGGCAATTATTTATATTCGACTTCGAGTCTGATAAAGGTACACTCAACAACAATAGTGACTTTACAAGTTCTAATGTATCAATCACTTTAATTTATATACCCTTAATAAATTAAGTTAACCAACTACTCTTCGAGATTGAGGAATCAAACGGCAATCGCGCTCGATAAACCCAAAATAAGTCAAATCATGAGAAAGAATATGAGAGTGGACCCGGGGCTACAAAGTGCAAGTTTTCGATACAATCGTAATTGCTTAACGTATCGACTACATTAACTGCAATTAATAGCATTTGCTTAGTTTCATATTTTGCGCATGTGGGAACCGAAACTGAAGATATATTCTTCCTCAATATTAGGTCACTAATGTGCGAACTGCACCTCTCGTGTTACAGTGTTGTTTTTCACTTTAGTAGTATATAGGCCTCTGAAATTTACATCAACTAGTTGAACAGAGCATACTTTTACTTATCGTCCTAATGAATTGGGATGATTGTGGCTACAGAAACTTGGCGCCATCTAACGAGATCAAGTCGAACTACTTCGGAACTAGATACTAATCTTACTAGTCACAATTAAATTTCTTAGAACATAAAAACCAGATCGGGCTATGGCAGGTCAGGTATGTTCAACTTACCCTACAGAGAATCCTCTCTTTATGGCGAAGGAACATCACATTATAATAGGCTGTAGGTACAATTTTAAAACCTAATAAAATAATTAAATGTCATTAATTAATTTTATCGTTCCTGGTTTACATTTTACGGAATCGCAAGTAATACAAGTATCTGCGATGCCGTAGAATGTGAAAAGATAAGAGATATTTTAGAATGAGAATAGACGCTTTATGGTCTAGTGACCTGCAAAGTACCTACAAAAGCCCGATTTTCCAGCAGATGTCCCTTTCTAGGGTTCGAAATTTGACATCCGTAATGCTCTCCAATTGGTTAGGTTAGGCTTTTATGCTGGTCTTGCAAATCATAAAGAAATATTATATTTAGAGTACTAATAGGTATTTGTATTTATGATAGAAATTATAGTAATGTGTAAAACTATGTGTGTTGTTAATATGGTTAGTAATGCTAATTTTAATAACTCTGGCAATTTCAATATTTCCGGCAAGCTACAACCTGGGAGTCTTCAAGTCTAGAGTGAATAGGTTTCTTCTAGGCAAGCGTGCTCCACCGTCGACCACATCATCATTTACCAACAGGTAAGATCGTGGTCAAACGCGAGCTTATTACCAATAAAAAAAATTATACCTACGAGTATTAAAGTAGATTACTATAAAAAGTATTTAAGTGCTAAATGCTAATATAGTTTATAATTTAGTATCAAATACTTAGAAGTAGTTGGCAATAAAATTTAAATACATTGATTTCTATAGATATACTGAATTAGCTCGTAATTTTTATGAGGTACGTGTCGTTTTAAGATATTTTAAACTAAGCCCTGGAGAGCAAAGAAGTCATGGATCTACTTTTAAGTTTTATTTTTAATTCCAATAATTAAGTTACGAGTAGGTACGAAAGTATAAAAAAGCAAAATTGTTTTTGCTCTCTTTATGCCTTACGCCTATTCCAGTCTTTTCATTTTATTTAAGGTTTAAATCACTTGCAATATCAGTAATCAGCTGAGATTGAAGTGGATGTTGAAATGACGCAATCAAAGATCAATGAAAACGGTATACGTGTTGCGCTGTTCGTAAACAAATATGGAATGAGGGAAAGAAAATTATGGTCATCATCATTTTCCTGCCGCATCCCATTTATTTTTAATCCACAAAATTTAAAATCCATTCGTATGTAATTTTTTTACAAAGTGGTCCACCAACCAGACGTAATAAAATAACGAAAATTTGAGAAACAAAAAATAAACGATTTAATTGCATTTTTGGCGCTGGTGATACTTTGGTCTTTAGGAGGCGAAAGGTTAAGTAATAAAAAATTAATACGTCAGAGGAAAACTTTACAGACTTATTGTCTCGTGCCTGACACAAGATTGGTGTCAGTCAACTGTTTTACAAGTTTTCAAACAATAAAACTATACTGACTATTAAGTACCATGTTCGTACGAGTATAAGATTTCGCCCAGTTCCCTTGGAAAAGTCATCTATACCAATAAATAAAAGTTAAATGTCTGTTGTAACGGAAAAATAATAGGTTTTTAAAAAAATACGCAATCTGTCTTCCTTTTCGTCCCACAGATACCTATCCGATTCCGTATTTTTTTTGGGTGATGTCTGATGCTAATTTTGACAGGATTTGTACTACAGATATTCAATGTAAGGTGAAACTATGACACAGTAATCAATAAGATTCAATTTAGGATTTCCCTATATGCCAAGAACTAACTGTGGTAACCTAACTACACAGTAGCCATGAATGTGTAAAACCTATAGACAGAACGCTTGAATAATACAACTGACAGTAGGTACTAGAGTCGGCCCACTTGCATATTCGTACAAGTCGGCACGCACACACTCATACACTAGTCAGCCACTACGCGGTGAATGTCATTCGATTCAGTCAGCTAGCAGCGAAAAGAATGCAGTGTGTCTAGCGTAGTGAAGTAGTGTAAAAACCGTTAGCGACAAGACCGGCAAGAAAAAATATCCAGGCAAGGAATCACATTTCAATCAAATTTGGGTAACACATTGCACCCAAATTTCACTCACACATGGTTAGCAAGCTGCCATTTTTGTGACACAGTCTCGTCTTCAGCGCATTCTGTCCATAGGTTTTGCACATTGACTAGCTTGTGCCCGCTGCTCCGCCTGCGTGGACGTCCGTATTACAAAAGATGTGATAAATGAAGAACGACTCGATCGATTTTATACAAACTTCACATAAACCATCTACATACATAGTTCGAACAAAGCCTAAACATTTGGTTTGGATAGGTGAGCCCATTATTGAGTTATAAAATTACAACGAAAAGTAGCATTATTTTCATATTATATAGATGAGAGTAGCGTACTCGGTGTCTACAATAAATAAACAATCAAGTGTCCTTACATTTTATTACGAGGATAAAATGTTTTTATGACGACAACCACATTATCTTGATAAACATAATTGAAACCGATTGTGAGTTGAGACACCCACGTTCTCGACATTGACTTCTATGTTTACTGTTAGACAAGTTGCTTTGCAAATTCACGTCTAATTACAGCTAAATGAAAGGAGAATTACTTAAAAAATGCATGCAAAATAAATGCTCAAATCGCAGTCTTCTTTTTCGGAACCACTTCCCATCCATACCCACAAAATATGCAAACTCAAGGTAGGTATTCATTTAAAAAAATCATTGATAGGTACCTAAATCGGACAAATAAGCTCAATTGAACCCAAAACTCAGATTGACGTGCTAAAATAGAAATGTAAATCCTAAAAAATTACTGAATAAAATTTCACCTCATCGTTAAAAAATAGACCTCTATTTTGAGTATAGAACGAACAATTTATGATTAAAAAACAGATTGCACTACCTAACATAATCATGTTAGGAACCTCTTAACGGTACGTAAACAGAACATTAACTTAAGACGCCAGCCATCCCTATGGAACACTTAAACTATCTAAAAAACAAAATGCGTATAATTTTCTCCGTGAGCCTGGGATTCAAAAAGAGCGCTAAGAAAAATAAACAACACTTGTATCTCAACGCAACCATCTCATCTGGAGCACGGAGAGACGCTCACGTTTCTTAAGAAGTTGGTCCACAATATAAACAACGTCTGACGTGTTTACCTAGTACTGCCACCGACTGCGAAATTTTAACAACTCCACAACATACGATATGTGTTTATTTGACGCTGAAACAATAGACTAGTCACTCAACTACGCACTCTTCGGCCTAATGGAGTTATTCGTGGATATGTCAAATAACTACTAGACTATTCTGAGCAGTGAGTAGTTTCAGAATAGTATAAAATTTATTGTGTGTTTACATAAATCTATCTTTATCTATAATACCATGAGCATTTTTTATACCTATGTGTTAAAATGTTGTGAATACGAGATGTAGAAATAAATAATCATGGTGAAATTTAACTACAACTTCAGTATCATTAAAGCATTTTCTGTAAATTGGATATATTTTATATTGTGACATTTAAAAAAAATTTACTATATTTTGCCAATTTCTACTTCATTTGCTTGTATATGGAAAATATATTATCATTCTTAAATTCATCATTAGTGTCGATTCTGACGTGGAATTTCACTAAATTTAAATACAATTTCTAAATATAAATTTCGATTTTATCTCGATTTACTTATTTCAGAATTTTTTCAAACCATCAAACATTACCACGGCCTGCACGTGATTGTTTTTGCCAATTTTGAAAACAAAACAGCGTTCAACTTGGTTTTAAAGTTAACATAACATTTAGACATTTTAGTTAAGTTTAGTGAAAATGCACAACAGAATCGAGCTCAGTACCTATGTATTTGTTATATTTTGAAAATTATTTTGCTGCTATTTGCGTTAAGATATGCAAATAAGCTAAATGCGTGTGCATCTAACCACCTTACTACGATGGATATTATTCTACAATCAAAATATATTCAGTTGGCTACAAAACGTAGCTACCTACTCATTATACAAACGGAGATATTATTTAATCCCATTACGTAAGAATAAGCGGAGGCAGCCGAGACGCACAATCAATTCTTCCGCACTCAGTGCAAAAATTCAATACGAGGGATGAAAAATCAATTAAAAGAGACTGCCAGCTTACTTCACAGGTAATAATAGGACCGATTTCAAGCAATAAGAACTATAAGAAATGCTCGCTGTATTGTCTTCTTTAAGGTACTACATATTTAATTTCACAATCAATTCATTGTCTTATCAAGGTATTTTTTAGAACTGCTTTGAGATTAAGTACCTACAATTCTAAATGTGTGCTGAGTAAGTAATGTTGTTAAAAAGGTTCAAAGTATGAATGTGGAGGGCTTCAGGGGCAGAGGTAGGCCTAAGAAAAGATGGATGGAATGCGTGAAAGACGATATGGAAAGGAAGGGAGTGGACTGAGGAGATGACATCGGACAGGAATGTATGGCGGAGACTGACATGTTGCGCCGACCCCACATAATTGGGACAAGGGCAGGAAGATGATGATGAATTCTAAATGTGTGCTGAAAAGAATGTTTTAAAAGTTAACGTAGGTAGTGATTTAGCAAGGACGACCAAGTCGGTAGTCAAGAAGGAACTATGTAGGTAGGTAATGTAAAATATTATAAAAACTAAACTTGCATCTTCAAAAAAAAGAATCAGTTTCGTTAAGTTTCCGAAGGTTCATACTACCAGAAATACATGTCGTAGTAAGTACACAGGTACAGTCGTATAACTGAACACTACATGAAGCCGAACTGAGTCATGCAATACGCTGATATGTATGAAGAATTATTGTAAATATCATACATTTATCTTTTTGTGAAATAAACATTTCAATTAGATTACAAATAGCGCAAAGCAGAATAACTGTTTGTAGAAGACTGACCAAAATAATAATAACAATATGAATCACGGTAAATTTATTTCCATTTCATCATCCTGAGAAAACTTCAGTGATACCAACAAATACTAAGGTTATATCCCTGCATACTTACATCTTAAATTTTACAAAGCAAACAAGATAAGACCCGACTCGGGGTTACGTGTGTGTTATCAGATCGCTTAATAGTCACAATGAAGTTTTTGTGTGCGTCGAATACGAAACAAACTAAACAGTTCAACGTACCCTGATAATACGTGTAGGTACTCTTGACAGTGATCGATTGTTAAGAAGACTTTTAACTTAAGCAAACAAACGCACTGCGTCTGAAAACAGAAAAATCTGATACGATGATATACCTGCACGTCAACATATGACGGATGGCAATGGAAATTATCACCAAAACTGAATCGTGAGAACACCATAACTGGCACACGAGAAAAAATGAGTATGACTTTAAAAATAGAATGTGGATTACAAATAATTTCCTCGCACGCGACTTTATATAGAAATTATTTATTACTCGTATGTAATTGAAGTATAAAAAGCGGTGTGGAAATTTTCTAGAAATAAATCTACATACCAATTTGAAATAGACTAGACTGGCAAAAACCTCGACTATAATGAGCGGAGATTCAATAAACAACAATGAAGGAGTTGTTATTATTATGGTGACCATGAAAACGTATTAATACCACTTTTATTATGTCAACAGAGTTATGTAAGTACACTTAGGTGTTTACAAATTATGATGATGAATGTGTCGTGGAATGTATTATCTAGCGTACAAAAATCTATTCAATTATTCAGTTTTTTGTCTCGTTAGTACGACTTAAATACAAAGGGTATGAACTGTTGATTGATTTAGGCCATGACTAATTACAGGATTGTAGTAAGAAAAAAACATTCTTTTTGTACAAAAGACTCTGGACAAAAAATTTACGAGATTCTGTAATGACAGTAACAATTAGTGTTAAAATTTTTGTTAGCTGTGGTATTCTGTTACAATTTTTTACGTTAATGCTTTGTGTAATAAATTTACTTACAAAAATCATAAATTAGAGTTGATTGTGAAAATAACATGTTTTTAACACGCTCAGCTCCATTGCTCATTTCTGTAAGGGACTTGTACTTCACGCGTTATAATTTCTTGATGTTACGTAGTCCAACTTATTGCAGCATATTTTGTCCAATTTTGAGCTAAATATTGACACTTTGCTCGACTGAGTCAACATACATGAATGCAATGAAGGCATTTTTCTTTTCAGTTTACCCACTCTTTTGCTCTTGCAAGCGATAACGTACATTTGTTCTTGGTTGCCTTACCTTTTAACCTAACTGCCTGAACTAATCGTGATGAAACTTAACAAAGACCCTGAGATAGACATAGACTACTTTACCTACGTTCAACTTCTATAAAGTCGTGAGTGAAAGATAGTATTATTATATTCCATTAATCAGTTCCAATCTAGTTAAAAAACTAACAACGCAAGTGACCCAAAAAATTAAACTTGACCTAATTCTCTAATATAAATCTTCATGGTTTTGAAAGCATTACAAAGTCATTAAAATGAGTACTTATTATTCAACAAGTATAAAGTGGTGAGGTTAATGTAACAAAGTGCCAATCAATTTAACGACTCAGCATTGTAGCTGAATAGAAAATGCATTTGAGGAAAGACCAAGAGACGCAACGGGTTTGTCTGAACAATGATTGTATAACATTTTATTTGGTAATATATCAACAATATAGGTATAAGTATGAATGTGGCACCACGGTGTAAGGCCACATCACATTGTTGCATTTGCAAGCGCACTGTGCAGTCCTGTGTAATCAAAATATAAATATCTACCGCTACTCGAACAGACATTTGAATGATCACTTTATTTGTATATTTATGTAAAAAATTATTCAAGTTGTATTTTGTCTCTGTTGATTCTAAAACTATTCTATGGTATAGTGGCAGTCCCTTGCTATTACAGTAGGTAGGTACCAGGGATTCACCCTTTTAGTTGCGCTGGTAGTGCCAACATTAAATAAATGAAAAGATTATTAACGCATATAAATATTTGCATCTAGTGGGGAACGAACCACTAACGTAGAAATTGAAAGCTAAAATGCACCATGCCATAATATCTTACTGCTAAAAGTGATTTCTTTTAGAACTTAGTGTGGTATTATTTTTCTTTACTATAAAATGCGTTCTTGTGGAATTAGGAAGTTCCTATTCACGCCACAAACACAAGGTTATTTTAGACTGCGAGCAATTTTGTGGCTTACCTCGTTCACTTCAGACTACTTTACTTAGATTTTTTATGTGAAAACTACAAAAACGCCCTTTCTGTTGTTAGGAGGGTCTCTGTCTCTACCAGTAAGTACGTATTATGAAACAAAAACCGTAAACCATTTCACTTTACTTCAGACTTGAGTGATCAAGAAAGTCTAGTTAATAAGAAACGTAAAGTTAGCCTGAATTTAACATACGCATTCTTTAAAATCTAAATTACATAATTCACTCTCATAACCAGTGCGAAACTCAGCTCATTTCCAAGATCGGAAGACGTTCAGTGCTATGCTGAATATATTTCCAAAGTTTTCAAATGACTTAGATATTATTTACTAAGTAATCTATTAACGTTAACCTCCAAGTTGTAGCAAAACCAACATAATGAAATATGGCAGCCATCTGGCATCGCCATTGCATTCGTTTTGTTCTATTTCTAATGTAATATGTCATTTTATTTTATTTTCATAGCAACAATGTGACAACGGCTACAAAAATAGGTATAGAACACGTCTTTTATATGGTTATAATCATCATAGCCTGTGAATGCTATTTTGTCTGTTTGTCTGTTTGAATGAGAAATATCTGGAACGACTGGACTGATTTGAACAGGACTTCCACTGGCAGGTAGGTAATTTTGTACGACGCTTAATAGGCTACTTTATTTTGGAAAAAAAATTAGGATTCCGCTTAAAAAAATTTAAACCTTAAAATCTAAATCCACGCGGGTGAATTCGCGAGCTAGTTCGTGATAATGTCGTAGGTACTGCACTTTATAACAACATGGTCATTATAATATAAATTATTCTAGCACTAGGTAATGTTTACTCAATCGTACCACGTTTCTTATCACCACGGGGTTAGACTAGTGTAGAGATCACGTGTCATGGTCATAAAATTATAAATTCTGTTCTGACACTGATCATCATCAATGATTGCTCGACGTAGCGATACACTTTGTCAAGTGTAGTCTGTTCTTCCCTTTTTAGCATTTAATTATTGTAGGTATATAGTTTTTTTTTATTGATTCCGTTCGCGCGTTCGTTAAAATATTTTCATTTTATGGATATGGAAAGTAAATTGCCATCCATCGCTGCTAATAATTATTTGTAACAAAGCGAGATTACTAAATTAACGCCAACTAATAAATGTAAGCAATAGTCGGTTATATTTTCGCAATACTCTGTCTGCTTAACCAGAGATGTACCTACCATCCTCTCAGTTTAGCAAACGACATACGAAATTAATACACTACGATATCCAACCCAAGAACTGAAACCAAACCGACCCGAAACTAAACTGAAATGCACAACAAATTGAAAAGATGCCAAGCAAGGTTAATATAGGTATTAAATCCACTATTAGTTTATTTACAGAATGTAGATGAATGACCTTATACGACAAGTTATATTGTTATTACCCACACCTTAAAACGTGAAAACACATTTAACACGTTCGTGCTTAAAATATTTGTCAAACAACACACACAAGTTTCATCAAATAAAATCTTTCATGGCATTCTTTTTTTAGTTAACAATGCGGCTGAACTCAATTCTCAACTGTCGATCGCTAGAGTCGTGCATCTCTAATCAAAAAGCGTCTAACATCTGATACTTTCCCGAAGAAGCTGTGGACCAGAAGTGCTAACGGAAACAAATGAACTGTTGCTAGCTGAAGGCTATCTAGAACAATGATATAGCTTGAGGGATTTTCGCCTCTATTCACACTCCTTAAAGCATTATTTTGCACAATAAAAGTAGAGATAAGCAAACAGGTCTGGTCGCTTTCAACGCACTGCACTGCATTCTATTGCAGCCGCAACGAGTCGGTCGGAGAGACATTTGACACGTCCTCGCTGACAATAATATGTATGTGTAAAGTGAAGCGCAAGTAGTTCACGGCCTTTTTATACCTCTTTCTAAAGGCAAAAATTATGTAGCCAAATTCATTGTTTCTACTTATATTTGTAATATATTTGTTAGCATGTGAATATGTTTACGTGAAATACCTAGTTACCTATTATCTGATCTAGAATTGAAGAAACGCGTGAAGTAGGTATATAAGGACAGAAGCAGATGGCGGGTTGTTTCTGCCTACCCCAGAGGGAAAAAGGCAAGTGAGCATATATATATAGATAGATATACATAGATGCTTATTTAGGAATTGTTTAGTATCTAAATAAGTATATGACTAACTTACACCAACAAGTAGAGATTAAAGTAGATACTGAGTTAATCTACGCCGATAACAATCTTAACGCATCAAGAAACATTAAACACTTTCACAAATCATCAAATCCATTCAAATTCCCTTTCGCTTCGTTTATTAATTACACGGGCGAGTTATCCCCGCACCGCACCCCCACAGACCCTGCTCCACCTCCCCTAGACCCTCACTAACGCCAATAACTTGTTTATCGCGCGACTGCGGAAACTAGATCCCTAACTCCGATCGGAAAATATCCCCCGAATTTCCGACGCGTCCGACACAACTTCGTTTTACAACTAAGTGGTAAGATACGACAGCCCGCTTAATGCGGTTTTATTTCTGAGCATTATTGCACCTAATAAACATTATGTAGGTAGGTACCAAAGTTATTTTCTATTTAAATGATTTAGGACAATTAACAGCTCAAATTTATTATTATGATCAAAAGACGTGCTTATTTGTGATCATATCTGTTTATGCATCCTTCTAATAAATTTCACTATTAAACCAGACGTAAGATAACTAATACAGTTTCAGTCTCTCGGCAACCAATTTAAACACTTAATGCAATGTGTTATACATTACATAGCACACATTACACGTACAGTGATTAGCGGCTACGAACCAAATATTGATGAAATATTTTCGAAATAAATTATTACTTATATCTTATATCAGATTTATTAATTAGTCATAGTGGGAACGTCTCTAGAGACTGTCTGGCGGTGCAGTGAGCGCGCGGGGCGGAGTGAACTGGGGTGGTTTCCGCACCGCCACCGGAGATTGCGTCCCAGCCTCCTGCGCAAGCCATCTAACTCAATCATCTGCGTGAAAATATCGAATAAAACTTGTTCTCAGCGACACTTTTAACTGTACACGTGGGAGGGAATGCGCCAATTCGCTATCGTAGTTTCGTTTACTGAAACGAAATAAAAATCATATTCGTATTTCTGCCTCGAGCGAGCGCAGTTCGACGTTCGTGGTCTGAAGTGAGTTTCGTTCTGGTGTCATCATATCTAGTGTGACGACGAATTTCCTGTTTTGAAGAAAGCACCATAAATTCATTAGCTCATGTGACCGCGTACCATTTTGGGCGGTGTTATATTCCAACTAACAGAAAAAACGGTGCGGCCGAGGGCACATCGGTTGGCACTCCTTTCTTGACGGCAAGACGTCAAAAACATGCGTGCGTGAGACTCGACATCAATCAATGTGGGTTGCTTTTATTTTTAGTCGGGCTCTGTTTGACGACCGCCACGTATTTTTAGGGTTGCGCAGGATTACTAATGAACTATACGATTGTCGTTCCATATTATTTCTACTTTTTGCCCTTCCTTTATAAAACTCTTTACCTGTAGAATTTCGTATGCTCATATCTTTGAGAATCCAATTTGAACTTTCAGAGCATGACCCTAGAATTCCCACCAGACCTGTGAATAACAGCCCCACGTTACTTGAGTTGATTGCTTTTTTTGCCATAGTGTGTGTGCTCCATTTTAAAAGAAGTGATAACCCTGATAGGACTCATAATTCGTTAATAGGAAGACAATGATAAGATTCAATAGGTACTACAACTAATTAGCCAATTCTCCTCAAACCTGCATGATAATAATTATCTTTTATCAGTACAACATTACACTTCTATCTATCTACAATGAGAAAGATTTACAGTTTTGAATATGAAATCGTCTGTTATTTTGAAGCACTCTACAGCGAAATCATTAGTAGTAATTTCTTTAGCTGTGGATGCTTTGATATCATCACAGTTTATTTTTCAGCTTAGCCTAATTAACTACCCAGCTTTAAATTAACTATGACTGTGATAAACATATTCAATTAACGTAATATTAATGTTGTGTTCTACATACACATCATATTATTACTTGTAATACACATACCTGTTACTGCAACTACACAAGGGACATTCAGGAAGCCATCAAAGATTTATCACACTCTCAAAGGTGTGCTAAATACCATTACTAGTGGTGACATAAACATCAATCATGTCAATGGACAAATTATTTGTTAAAATAACGAGGAGACTACAGTTGTCAAGTGAACTATTCCATTAGCTAAAAATTCGTTAAACCACACGTCCCCACTAAATAACATTACATACGAAATATATTATTAGAAAATAAAATTTCGATGACAGATTTTTTTCATCTCACGCGATTACTACAATATGCATCACTGAAGTTGACTGATGTATTTATATAAAACTAGCTGTTGCCTGCAGCTTCGCTCACATGGAATTCTGATCATTTACTCGTTTCCTATGGAGACCTATTCCAGGGATGAAAAATAGCCTATGTGTCTTTTCAGACTATAGTCTATCCCTGTACCGAATTTTAATCAGATACGTTTAACTAACTGTTAGAGTGTGATTGAATAACAAACATCCGAACACCTTCACAGACTTTCACATTCATTATATTAGTAGCATTATAGAAAAAAAAATCTAAATTTAAGATTTTATGTACCTATATCATAGTTTAGAGTTATATAAAATGGTCGCATAAGCTTTTGGCTATAAAGAAACAAAAGAGGACAATATAAGCACTGACGATCTCAAACTTGAAACTTGGGATCTTATACGTTCCGCAAAGACAGCAAACAATATTTCTGAGGGTTGGAAGAACGCCAAAATTTGATTTTAATGACGGTTTATATACGCATATGTCCGCTCTTTTAACATTTTCTTATTTAGGTATAACTTATTCAGTTTACTACAAAAAGAATAATGTACAAACATAGAAATCTACAGCATATAAGATACTATCAACACTGACACTAGAAATATTCCTGTTGCCAAACAGAAATCACTTATTAACATATCCGTGGGAAAGGTAATGCATGAACAATATATACGATTTATTTCTGTATTTTTACCGTGGATATATCAGACAGCAACGCCCATTACGCTGAATATGAATAAAAATTGTTGTTTTTTAACTAAGCTCTAAATATCCTGACCTACAACTGGACGGATAGCTCAAAACGTCGGCCGAATATTTATAAATACGGTAGCGAAGTCAGTAATGCGCCTCGACAGACAGTTGCTAAATTTCAATGTGCTCTATTTCAAATCCGTAGCTTCGGCTTTCACGAAGACACAGAATAAACCCGACAGTGAGTCTAAGACTTGGACATCATGTCAATTGAAGATTAAAGCTGACACTTTTGACTAACCAACATTAAACTCGTGATTTTGATGCTTACATTTGGCTTACACCAATAAAACAAAACTAAACTGAAATCATTTCAGTTAGCCAGAACAGATACGGAATTGGAAAAAGCTAACTTAGACTATGCACGACGTATGCTTGAAAAGTTCATAAACAACAAGTATTACAAAATTGACTAAAATGTCATGATATTTCGTTTTCAAAATTTATATCGATGTCAATCATGCAATAGAATCAAAATCTCAAACGCAATGCAACTTAGAAAGGAGTGTATTTACCAATAAGTAAACATACTGTAGGTATTCTAAGTTGCATCTAGAGTAAAGACAACAAGAGTAACATATTCAAAGGCGCTTAACAGAATACTTCACCTCGATCTAGGCGCAGATTTCACTTTGGGCGACTTTAAAGAATTATATCTAGTTGAACCTAGTATGCTATTGGTGGAGCGTACGAAAATCTCGTGAGTGCGAACTGCAGCCATATATATTCTTAGAGCTTCGGAAATACCCTAAATCCGACATACAATGTGGACCATATTACTCTGCGCACTTACATTTGTGCTCGGTATGGATATCCTAGCCAAATTTTTAAATTATTCACTTATGAAGTAAAGACATTTTATGTTCTCGTATCCTATTTTCTGAAAATATTATCTTATGGAGTGCAAATAATGATGTGTTATAAAGTATTTATTGCAAATAGTAGTAAATTGTATCTAACGGAAAAAAAATAGTTATCGAAGGAAATAATGCAAATCCTAGGAGTATTGTTTAGGCTATCAACTATCGAAAATATCCGTGCCCAGGTCTATCTTAGTTTTTACAAACTAAAGTACAGTTCCCAATTATTTTCTTAGGTTCTTACGATACGCTCACACGGAGCCACGTTTTGCCGAATCTGATTTTTATCGGATCTGGAAACAGCCTACTTTCAGCAAGCATCAGCAAGATTCGGTTTTTTGCCGTGTCTTGAAACCGAATGCATGTGTGAACACATTCATTGAAATACTTTTGCCACTGCCACTAAACCGAATCCTACAAAAACCGGTCCGATGAAAATAAAATCCGGCAAAACGTGGCTCCGTGTGAACGTAGGGTTACATTTCTTAGGTTAAAATTTTGCTAATATATGTAAGTCGATTTAAGGGTTTAACGTAACGATAAACACAATACACAAAAGTTAATATCACAATACTCGTAAAGAAAAGGATAGTAACTTTATAAGTGAACAGTCTCATGCTAAATATAGAAATAATTTATAGCTAACCTAGCAGACACAAAGCGCTTTAAGCCAATGAGCCATTCATCGTATCATAATGATGGGTCCTGCTCGGGTAATGAATGTGTTCGTTTGCGAGAGCCGGCTGCTATCTAAAACGAAATTCTCAATCTAGTCACACACGCTTCGCTCCTTAAAGCTATTGTATTGATTCAAAAGCTCCCAAAAATCTGTAGACATGTAAGTAATAAATGCGGGTGACGGACGTTTTATAGCCGCGTATATTCGTGAGAGCATGCTTACGGAAATAATTGCGTTTCTAGGCATTGTGACATCGTTCCTCGTCTTTATAGGGCGATTACTGTTGTTATTTACATTTAAATAAATACATCTCAGCTACACAATCTACTCGCTCGTCACCTTATTACATTATTCAAAGAACTAATGTAACATTATTGTTATTTTAACCTTTTCAGTATAATGTATACTCGTACATGAAGCTTATAATATAGATATATATTTCTAATAGATTGTTTTATAATCAATGAAATATTTGCCTTAGTACTATTTAAATTTGGAAGGTGAGTTTCCTCTTCATATAAATTTAATTTCGAAGGAGTAGATTGTTTGAATATTTCATAGAGGAATGCGGTAGTATGTACACGTGCGATATGCAAATTTAAGGGTATGTCCTGCTGAAACCCGATTTTGACGCTACGCAGTCGAGCACCTACTCTTCATGCCACGAGCTGACGCATCCCATACGTACCAACTTCTTTAACTGAATCGATTCTAAGACTTACTTCAACTAGCATTAAGTTCAATATCCTTTGCGTTCTCAAGAATATCCACAAAATTCAAAATGGCACATGCATATTTAGTAGACACACAAATGAAGATTACTCCAATCATGCTTCCACTTAGTATTCGAATACTAGTGATACCATGGACGACTATAAATTGAACTTATTTTAAAGCAATCTTACTAAAATCATAAACGCGAAAGTATGTATGTGAATGTTGGTTCTATTTATATCCCCGTGACTACTGAACACATTTTAATTAAACCTGATATATGTAAATAGCTTAGGCTCTGCTGTAATAACATATTGGTTAATCTAATTTTCAAAAACAACCCCTAAAGGGGTTAAGAGGACGACAAATTATCTTAAGACAAAATGTATTCTTTCCCTTACAATTTATTTAAAATGCATAATGAAACACGTATTAGCAAAATATAAGGGTCACACGCAAAGACGAAATCGCGGGCATAGCTTTTATTACGATATAATAATGAAATGACTTGGTTATCCCTATGATAACAAAATCAATATTTAACATTTAAACTAGCTGAATATTCTTAAAATATGAGTATACTTGTAATATGAGTTACATGATCTTCTGTCCATATTTTTTTTCATCTTTCAAATATATTTTCGTATTAAAATTGTCTAGTTTGTCATTCAATAAATAACTTTTGATCACGACAAGGCTTGCTTGCAAGATTGTTAGTTCTCACAGCCTTATTATACGGCATCAATCTTAGCTAAGTTAAAATGTTTAAGTTTGTTGTGATAAGGGCCTACTTATCGCGTTGACATCCTGATTTTTTACCCGCTCAGACTGTCGAGTAGAGTAAACACAAGATTCTTATCTTAAAAACTTGGAAAGAAAACATTTAGCTTTATCAGGGTGATAGAACACCTACTTGTGGCCGATATACAAGTATCATGGTGTGATAACTTGTTGGCGCCTAAAAAATTATCACCTAATGTGAATCGCAATGTTTGCTTTTAAAAACCGGTGGGTAATATCACGACAATGTAAATCAAGTTTTATATTTGCCAAGTGTAAGAATGTGGTATTAGCTGCAGAAAGCAAATCGATTTTCAAGATTATTTTATTAAGTTCTTTAAATATTATAAATTGACAGGTAATTTGATTTAGATTAGTTAAATTAAGTTATTTAATTTTGGTATGAACATTATCTAATCAATGGTTATGCATCAATATACAGGGTGAATTTTTCAAAAGGGATTGGATGGCCAAATCCGAAACTATAAGGAATAGCGAAAAATGGTCAAAGGAGTCACGAGCCCGATTTTGATGAAACTTAAAACCTCATCATTAGATTTTTGAAAAACCAATAATCCTAGCCAGGAATCGAACTTGTTGATTTTGAAAAAAAAAACACACCCTTTATTATTACACCATGCGATAGTGTCGCTGTTAAGGAACAAATTCTGCGAAGTAATGATATACGGCAAATTTAAGGAAAATTTGGAATTTAATAAAATTCATGTTTCACGTACCTATTTTGTTTCGTTCAAAATCCCAAAAAAGATCGTAACTATTCCGTGTTTTAAATTATACTCAGAATGATTATAATGATTGATGTTTTTTTTAAACAAGATGGAGCTCCATAGCCGTAAAAGAGATTTTGATTCAGCAGTTTGACGACAATTTTATTGTAAGGCATGGTCCTGTGCCTTGGCCAGCGAGATCCCTGGATCTTACTCCCTTAGATTACTTTCTCTGGGGGTATGTCAAAAACGAAATTTACAAAGCCACGTTTGATACAGAGATACAGTCGATGACTTGAACCTTAACGTTCTTTGGAGAATATTCTAAACGGAATCAACAACATTCTAATATTGAATGCAGTACGATTATGTATTGAAAACAATGGTCTACATTTTGAACAATTGATCAGTTAATGTAAGAAAAATAAAATGTATTTTGTTAAAGATGAGCTCTTTCCTTTAGTTTGTGGTATGTCATTACTTCCCAGAATAAGATCCTTAATAACAACACTATCGCATGATGTAATAATATAGGGTGTGTTTTTTTTTTCAAAATCAACAGGTTCGATTCCTGGCTAGGATTATTTGTTTTTCAAAAATCTAATGATGAGGTTTTAAGTTTCATCAAAATCGGGCTCGTGACTCCTTTCAGCATTTTTCGCTATTCCTTATAGTTTCGGATTTGGCCATCCAATCCCTTTTGAAAAATTCACCCTGTATAACGTCAGGCAAGAAAGATTCGCACACTTTAAAGTTCACTTTGAGAACACTTTATTACATTCTAGCTGCTGCCCACGACTGCGCCCATGTGGAATTCTTATCCCGTTCCCTGAGGGAACCTATTCCAGGGATAAAAAACCTGTGTTATTCCAGACTATATATATCACTATCCTTGTACCAAATTTCAGCCAGATCCGTCCAGCCGCTAAAGCGTGCACAAATACCCAAACTTACATCCAAACATCTTCAAAAACATTCTCATTTAGGTATAATATTAGTAGGATAGTAGGAAGTTATAAGACTATCGAGGTACTTTAAAAAAAGTAAAACCGTTCACTCAACAGGTCTCAGTTGAGCTACGCCTATAAATGAAAATTTTTGAACCTATTAATTATTCTTTCCCCTTTTGGGGTTCAAGTTCGTTAGTGCTTGTTACTCAGCAGCATCACCGCTAGCTTGTTAGCTCGGGTCTTTCAGCATTAATACACACAGCTAAAGTTAATTCCACCAATTAACTTTAACTGTGTGATTTTCTCGTTAGGAGCAGGTTAAGTAATATTTTCAGAGCTCGTCAAAGCTGTAAACGAAATTCTCTTACAGCACAAGTGATAGCACTAGTATTGCCTTCATTAACATCAAACGCGGGTTTATCAACAGTAATAAAAATACGTAGGTAATACGATTTGGTTTCAAAAGCATCTCAAGCCTGACAAATTTAACCAATGCCAACAATCTGATTCAGCATAGAACTTTCCAATACATTGCATTTAATAAAACTCAGTAGATATGTTTATTGTTACTAGCATACACAGACACTTTGGAAACAACTTCCTCAGAAGTTTACCGTTTCATAATCAAAGATTTTTGTCTATTGCCAAGTTACTTGTGAAGTTTATGCTACATTTATTTACTAAATACATATACACTGAGCGAAAAATTCCATCGTAGAACTACTGAAAAGTATTATCATTGTCTTGGTGTTTTCGAGGTTAGGTACAGAAAACCATTGTTACGGAAACGTAAACTATTTATCCGAAGTGAATTCTTAATCCAATAACACTTGCTTATACTAGTGTAGGTAGAGAAAGAAGCCTAAAATCGTAATAGACAAAAAGTAAAGAAAAGGGCTGAGTAACTGCAAGACTGTACATGATTCCCTTGAGCAAATTTAAGGGAAGTAAAAGGATAAGGCAATTTTACAGCTGATAACATATTGGCCATCAAAACGTGTTCAGTTGATGGCAATAACCTTCTATAAAAAAGAAGTTAATAGGTAAATTCCGATAAAAGAAGATTATCAGAATTTGTTCTGGTCCTGCTACCTAACGACGGGCTCTACGCTATACTTTCCTATTTCTCATCCAATCTCTTATCTCATCACTTTTTCAAACTCATCACTCATTTTAGGTACAAAATTTTTTCGGTTATGTTTTCTTACACAATACAAAATTGCAGACATTCAAATTTGGCCATTGAAAACCGAGGTTATAAGTATTTATTGCCATAATGTCCTCGTATCTCTTTAAGCATTGTATTGCAAATTTGGCATTATAGTAAATGTGTCTTATGACCTTCAAAACTTTCATAAGTGTTACTTTGTGTTCACAATGGATGACATTACATTACATGTAGACAAAACACATGGAAAAGGAACAGCTCAGAATTACTACTTCCGGGTAATACCTACTCAGTAGAGGCGATAGTCCACGCAGGAACTGTACATTATTATGGCTATGAGGAACATATTCCATAGTTTCCTTGATAGCCTTGTGGTGGTGAGAAGGAGGGTATGCTATTTTCCAAAAGACGGTGTCGCTAGCTGTGGTAGCTGAAACCAGCTGCAATGGGCACTTTGCCAAGTAGGCATTTCTTCGTAATAGATTCCAAAGTAAATTAGATTCCACTAAATTCCACTTTACATTATGATCGTACCTTCGGCCGGATAGAACCTGAAGGCTACCCCAAGAGCCAAAGCTTAGCCAGAATATTATTAGACATAAATAGATGGTTTCACTCAAGTGTGCTTGTCTGTCACCTAAGTGGTATAAAAAAAACTTGATAATTCTGGGTTTGGCATTTCCAAGAACCACAATGACCCAGTACAATCTATCTTCGTATCCTGCCATCACTGTAGTAGAATTTATGTCACTAAATAATGAGTAATCTAGCGTCTTCCGTGTTATGAATTAACTAATATGACACACGATGAATTACGAGGTACAGTCGCAAAGAAACTATCAAGGCACAACAAAGATCATTGGTGTTACTAATTATAGGAATGTAATTGAAGATTCTATTGCTTTATTTATTGAAGAAATTAATAAGGTGACCAATTACACAGTGTGGCGTATGTGAGCACAAAGTAATAAATCAATTTGAACACTGTGACGGGACGAAAGTTTCAGTGGATACCTACAATTATTATACACATACATGGTATTTTGTATTGCCGAAAAAGTTAAATGTTATCTTATCTTACTGTTATATAATGACTAAGTACTTATGAATATCACCACAGCGTTAATCCTAATTATATCTAAAGTTTTAACTTTTGAACACGGAATCCGCTTACCTAATTTATTTTCTCCTTTTGGTGATTCGAAATAAAGTAACTGTATAGGCTAAGCAATCCAAAATTATCCGATTCAGTCTGCTCCAAGTGCTTACAGTTTATTGTACAGTACCTATACTCTATACTTACATTTAGAACGAATTTCATCAATAAATAGTAACGATCAAGTCAAACTAAACTTAATAATGTATAACCTTAATTGAAGTCAGTTGGCACCTGTTCTGACATGAATACAAATAATTCCAGACTACTAATAGCTATCTGTTTATAACTAGATATACATGTACCGTGTGAATATTGTATTATTCTATTACTGACTTTCAGTATGTTAACCCCCGTTTACTATCACCGTCCATTCCTCCACAAAACAGAAAAAGCGTGACTGAGTAAGGTAGGGTACGGTAAGGTACCTACGGTATTTTAAAAACTATAAGCGACGATCATTGTAAAAAAAAACATAGTAGGTACATACCAAAGCAGGTATTCGAACAACTTGTGTAAGAAGACGAAAAACCACATTTTAATGTTTTCTAATAAAGCTGAGCAAAATTAATTTATTAGCCTCATTCAAACACGATAATGTGAAAACCGCATAATATTTATGTCAAATGCTTCATAGAGCAAGTGAAACATTCCAGAAATACCCTATTTATAAATAGACCTAAAATAAACTCAGATCGATACGGTTGTCTTTTACAAGAGCCGTGTTGTTTCAACTGGACTAACTATATATTAAAAGCTTCTTAGATTTTCTGGGACAGTGCAGTTCTTCGAAAATTGATTTTTAATACAAACATGTTTTCAATTACAAACGTAATTTAAAACTCTAGACAAACGATCTTTAAAAAAAGAATCACACTTTGAAAAATTAATAAAAACACCTGTGCTGCAATACCGAAAAGTACACCATTGTCACCTTACGGCTCGTCTCACAGCTCTTAGCCAAAATTTACTTCAAAATAAATCACTGATGCAAAATGGATACAATAAGTTCACCTTCTTTTAAACTGTTTGCCTTCACTTAATTAACTTTTAAACTTTCGCGTTCCATGATTATAATAATATGTATAGGTATATACATACCTTTGGAATGCCTGACGTTTCGACCAGGTTACACCGGCTGTGGTCACAGACTGACTGTCTCAGCCGCGCACGCCCTCATTCGTCGAGTCCGTGAGGTAGCCAGTTGTTCATCTACCCGCACATTTTAGTCATTTTTTATATTATTTTTTCTCCAGGTACCATCACATACCACACTCACAGGGTCCCTATTATCTGAGCAAACGGCTCGGTGTCTATCCGACCGCGCAGAAAGGCGAGGTAGCAAGTTTTGTATCGCTTAATTAACTATTTTCCATTTTCACATTACCGCTAATTCATTTTGAAAGTTATAACGAATAACTTTCAAAATAAAATGTAGATAATAATTGTTTCATAATCGCGCTTGTTGTTCGAAAAAAAAACAATTCCCTATCAACATGAACGTCTTACGGGCAGTAAACTTTGTTGCCGACAGTACAATGTACACGATAAGTGTTGCTTTCCTGTCACGGAAGTGAACGTTTGCATTTGTTAATTTAGTTGTTACCGGTTTTTGTCCGACTTTGTAGACATGACCGAGCTGATTTTTACTGCTTAAAACAACACGTATGCTAATTTAGTAGTGAAAAAAGCAAAAAAAGTTCCTTCATTATACCTATAAGTATAGTACCTATAAGGTTTCCTGTTTACTATTATCAGTCTGCAGTAGCACTATAGAAATAGATCACGTAAATGACACAGCTTCATGAATATGAGCAAACACATATTGCGCGTACTCATACCTACATCTACAGTATGTGTTAAATATTATAAACAAATTAAAATTAGGCCGGTGATAGTTTGTCTGTGTTGTTTATTTATACAAACTCACAAGATCCGCTAGAACTGACGTAAAGTTTTAGTTTTTCGTAGTTCAGACTGTAAGGCATTATTATATTGTATCATTTGTATCTAGATATAAATTCTCGTCGTCCATTTTGACTTCTCTATAAATAATGCTTTATTTTTCTTACGTAATGACGCGAGTCGCATCGCGGGCAAAATGTTAGTAGGTATGACAATAATGAAGATGTTAATGGATTCTGACAGAATAAATTCTTTTTTCTTTTTTATAAAGGGAGATAAATCACGTAACATTTACCCAGATTATGGGCTATGACAGGTGTACTATCGGTTTGACAAAGCGATGCCACGAAACGGTCTGACATAAAGGCTAAATAATAAAGATTTAAAATTCCAAACATTAAAAATTTGTTCTTTAAGTCGATGCCAGTTGTTGATATTTTTCAGATTAATATAATAAAAGGATTTATTTCAATAGTTGCGAGATTGTAGTTAGAATGTGGGTTACGCTATCTATAGATACCTATCTACTTGTAAAATTGGAGGTATCAGTCATACATTGTTAAACATAACCCATGCAAGGTAACAAAAGTGACTACGTTTAGTGAGCCTTCGCGTTTAATTCTTTAGATAACTAACTACCTAACTACTTTCCTTATATAATCTGGTGTTAATATTAAAACTTTTACAATTGAAACAACACTATTTTTAACGGCCACTACTAGCCTTATCCGTAGTTATGTCTTAAATTTTAAGTACGGAAAGGAGAATGGGCAGAATAGTATGGAGCCTGGGCGATCCGCGGCCAAACTTGATTTTGTTGTTTTTTTATGTAGTTTGGTCCTATAATTACTGTGTAGAAGTTTTATTGCCGCGACGCACTTATATAACGAATAAAACACATTTTTGTTTTTGAGCACTTTTAATAGTTTTACAAAATATTCTGGCTTATATTCGGAGCTTAAATGATAAAAAGTAAAGCAAAAAATCTGGATAGTACCATTTAGATATTATATAATGCATATAAATAACGACATTGTTATTAATCGAACAATCATAGTATTACGATGTGATACAAAAGACTTTGTATTACATTTCTAGTGGTCATGCTGTATGATAACACTTAAATCTGCTGTCTGCTGCGGGTAATCTTATCTCTCCAGTTTGGTTTCTTGCCCAGCCTAAGTACCATACTACGCACATAACATGTGCGCAACATCCTGTTGTACGCCTTCCACTCAGACATGAACAACAATAATGAGCGATAGCTTCTCTTGCGTCTCTTTGTCGATCAATTACAATATAGGAATAATAAATCCTGGACCTTACATGTCTAGATTGTATTCGAACACGTAACAAGTAAACGTCTTGCTCTTCTATATATTCACTGAGATGACTTATCTGTTGCTCACGATAGACTTCAATATTATATAAGCCCTGTCTTAAATGCTCAGCATAATAACTACGAGCTAACTTGACTTGATACGTACCCAGAGTGCCATATTCAACAAAATCCCAATCGTAAAAACAGTATCAAAAGTTCAAAAACGAAAACCAAGTTATCAGGTTAGGAAGAAACAAAGTCCGGAATGCAAATGCAAAATAGAGGTCAAAAGGTTTCAAAGGAATCGATATGTGAAATCGCACAGTACACAACGTCACGAGAGTAATCGAAGGACTGCGCGGACGCAGCGCACGGCTCAAGCGGCGCTATTGTTTGTGCTCATAGCTGATTGGTCCGTCGCTAGTGCAGGTACTTACACTCGTGGAGGACCAATCAGTGCAGGTAAATCAACACTAGGAACCAACTTAAGTAGCTTCGTAGGGTTGATTTACCTGCGCTCGAACACAATGTTCTATGAAATTCCATTATGTTAACATGTAAATATATATTTTCCTAAATAGATTGCAGCGAAACGTTCTTAGTAAAAGTTGTTCCTAGTTATCACTACTTTCATTTGACACTACTTTCATTAATGGCCGCCGACCGCCCAGAAATGCCCATTCTCCTTTATTAATAAGAATTCGTTTAAAAATATCTCATTACGATAGTGGCAGGACAGAACGGGAGTTATGGCGAGAATGACACGATAATAGAATAGCATTCATTTTTATTGAGCTATCTCTACGCCATTACTTCTGCCTCACTGTATCGCTGCCATGAACACGTTGCCTAAGAACTATGACATTGCGTGGCTAAACAGTTTAAGTAACAATTTTCAATTTTATTTCATTTAGTAAATTACCGGTCCTGCAACCGTGAACATGCGCTGCTTAATATAATAATTACTGTCTAGTTTAGAACATTACACTGCATGTTCAAAGTTATAAGTGAGGTCAGTGAGTCACGACCACAAATGCTTTCATTGATGACAATAGCTATTTAACGTAATGATCAGTCACGCCCTCATTATGCCATACAGTTCATTTTGCTTTAGGTTTCCTTCGTAAAACTCGTGTTGTTTCATCGAATTAAAAGTGTCTCTGATTCTAATATCTATTTTAAAATCGATTTTTGTGTCAACTAAAATGCAACAGCAATGAATGCAAATACTGAAATATTTTTAAAGTGCACTACAAAATAACAGTAGCTAATACCTGTTACGTGCCATATTCTTTTTAGAATTATTTTTAAAGACCAAAATTGAAAATAGTTTTAAAATTTCCTAGCTAAATTGTAACCGTTTTTATAACAACTATAAACATTGCCAAGAGGGGAGAACTTTGTTTGCGAAAGCTTCATATAAAACGACTTATCCGATCGAATTGAACTCTTCGATATTGATACTGACTTATTCACGCAAACAAGTCTACCAGCGTAGACATTATACAAACACATCTCCAAAATGTTATCACTTTTTGGCAAAGGAATTTAATATCTACCGTTTGGCAGTCTAAAGTAAAAGGTAAATTACTTTTTAAAAAATAATGACACCTATTTGGTAAAGAAATCTTAGTTCCGAAGCGCAAAATCAAGTTCAAAGACCACAATACTATTGTGTAACTGAAACATATTTTATATTATTTCTATAATTGAGATAGGATTAAGCTACACTAATCATGTACATTTATGTTCTTAAATGCCAAAAAGGTACTCTACCAGCCTTTATCCCAGTACTGTGGTTGTTTATAACCACCTATTACCTACCACCCACAGCCATAACACTAACATTCACAACACTCATAACACTGGATCAACTTGGACTATATTGGTCAACTTGTTCACTAATAGAAACACAACAATGTGAAAATAGAGCTGTTTGATCGTAGTTTTCTGTACGATGGAGGCACTTCCCTAATGTAACCCACAAATGTTAACAGGAAATCTCGGTCTGATGGATAAAGGTAAGTGACAACAACTAGAAAAACTATTTTGTTAATTAATCTATAGCTAATGTCTACCTGTCCAAATAATAACGCTGATATTATTAGTATTAGTAGTAGGTATTTATTTTATTTTACAATGGTAAACTTTTTTGACGAGGAACTAAAATGCCGTTATAATGTACCCTATGCAAGAAATTACCACCACAAAATTATGTTATAGTAGCAATTTAGACGCATTACCTACTCACGTCACCTTCGTATACAATTGGTTCAAAAACTCATTTAGTTGAAAAATATAAAGTCGTTAATTAAACTAACAGTCACATAAATTCAAACTACGTTCAAACGAAGTCCAGTTAGAACCACTCGTTACGGTCATTATATTAAAAATGAATGAGTAAATGAGTGAACGAGTCGGGTAAACGACATGTTGTTTCAGTAAGGCCGTCAACATTTCACAAAAGACAGCTTAATAGCACACAATTTGAACTGCATTACACATTACCGTGTTCTTTATAAAACGGTATTCAATTATGTCATCCATAGGTACTTAGAAATATTACAATATAGGTAAAAAAGTTAAGTAAACTCTAGTAAAGTCGATTATCTTTGCACGATCGCATTGCCTCTACTGGTAAGTAGAGGTTTTGGGTAGGTGGTAGGGTAGTAGGGTTTTAATCCCATATGGGATAAATTTATTATTTTATTATGATTTATTTTGATAAATTATTTTTATTCAAACCGTATGAAGGGGTCTTTATGTGCGATAATTATGTTTTTGTAAATTCCGTGGTACAAAGATGATATGGAAGGTTCTGAATGTTGGTTTAGTTACTTTAAAAATTAATCATTGCTAAAACTAAATTTGAGGCTGATTTAGATACTGGTTAACGTAAAAATTTCATAAGCCTGCAAGATACGAAGCAAGATAAGAAGAAGAGATTAGACCTGTAAATATGTCATAAACTGCTTGAAATAAAGAATGAAGACAATGAAGTAGACGGCATTTTTTTTACGTTAACAAAATTTTAAAGAGACGATAATGCCGGCTAAGTACCTATGTATTTATATGTATGTGACTAATAGGAAAGAATTAGAACTTTATCAACCATTTCGAGGATATTATAATATGCATGACATGGCAGCACTTGTGTGGCCTCTAAGACCTTTTCACACTTAGATAACTTCAGTACTTTATACGATATGTGCATCTGAATAATCAGAATCCAAAGGTGTAACGATCATTTTATTGAATAGTTGCATTGGCAAGTGGTTCGATTTTCATTCTAAGTGTGTAAATAAAAAATATTATATATAAACAACAATTAGATACAAAAACAGAGTTTAAGAAGGTTGAAGTTAACTAGACTGATAAAACATTGTGTCACCTAATCCGATTAAACAGAATCACGTAACTTCTTGTCAACATTCAAACAGTTTCATGGTTTTTTTACCAAAATAGGATTCTGAGAATATTTATTACTTGTATTTCAAAGAAAACTGCTTAACAAACAACTAACAATAAAATTGATAACTTTATTTGAAGATGCCATTAAAGCCAAAATCATGTAGGTACCGCTTAGGTAGAAATCTTAGTAATTTGTGTGAGAAATCGATAAAAAAGTGCTTTCAAATTCAAAAGTACCTACTAATTACTTCACGGCATCATAGGCATCTAAATTCATCTAATTTTGAGAGTTTACACAGTGCTCATCATGTCACTCTCGTCCGATCGAACCGATCGCAATCGATTTATTTCCATGAAGCACTCGGTTAACATGACATGAACAGAAGAGGCACACGTTGTGCTGTAATTTAGTACAAATTAAACTTGCTGAATCATAACTTTTCTATAGACTATAGATCTATAGAATATCTATAGACATAACTAAAGAACAGATACTTATTAAACATTTGAACATTAAATTAACTCAACTAGTGAATGAGAGAACCTTCGAGTTCACCACGGAATAAGACCATCTTAAAGTAACTTCAAAACCTTTAACGTTTTCAAATTGAGAGAGAAGTTAGAGATACTAAATCGCATACCTTTTAAAGACGTAATTATAAGTTTGTGTGCAGAGGGTGTTGCTCACATAAATTCAAGTCACAAAGTACACGGAACGAGCAAGTAGTAGTTGTAACATACACTGCAATAACGGCGAGCGACGATGTCCCCGCGTCGAGTCGTGGCGAGTAGCTGCGCGTAGCATTTTGTTACACATAATCGGATTAGGAGCGAGTGTCGTCTGCCGACTGCTAGCGCATACGCCTTGCACGGCGCCCGCATATAAATACAACTCGACCCTTACTCAGGATTTAAATAAGTACTCCCGCTACCAAGGAAATAATGAGCTTACCGCAACATCAAACAAAAATCTCCAGTAGCACTAAATGAGACATCACTAATACTGTCGAGTTTGGCAACTCCTTACATACATTTTACCGTATATGTACATAAAAAAGCGGCAGCGCTATGCGACGGAGCCAAACTCAGCATTCCATTACACGGATCACTTGGCTTGCGCTCAGGTTCACTAGCTAAAGCCCTTCCTAAGGCCTTTTACAATTACCCTGAGAGATTTCTTCATATTAACTTGCTGCCTACCTTCAGAATGAAGCTAGAATAAAATACGAAAGTACAATTTTATTTTAATACAGATTACCTATATAATAAAGTGAAAAAGAAAATATATAAAAATGTGCATTACACTAAAATACGTTGCATTAAAAATAAAGTGAACAACAAGATATAAAAAGGTACTAAAGTAATCGTGCTCTTATCGTAATCATGCATAGCGTGACATCGACCGTTAGACGCTCAACTATCTAGTAAGCTCTGTATGGTGATGGTCTCAAGCGGCTAGACTACGGTGTGAGATATGCTTCCGGTGGTTCCCGGGAAAGATCTATTTATGCTTTATGTTCCGCACTGTTTCTGTTGGTGGCAATAAGCTGTGTGAACAGGATATGAGCGGTACAATCGACAAAATATTTCTCTCCGGAATCACGTCGGGCAGACTGTGTATAAATGGAGTGCCTCACTTACCAAACTTCGGAAGATGGCAACTAAGGTGCTCCACCACAATTACCGCTTGCGTAACCCTGGGAAAAATATTTTCTCCGTGAATCTAACGTGTCAGTAATTCTCATATAGTGAATGTTCTTATAATATAATAGGTAGGGAAAAGTTCAATGATTACACCGTGGCATTGCTTGGGATGTGGCATCTTACAGCTAGCATGCTGATTTACGTTGCTAGTACTCGGTGAGGGAGATTTAGGTTCAATTTGTTTATACTATTATAGATTGGCTGTACTCTGGTGTTAGATTGTACTCAAAATAAAATTCAATTGGACATTATCTACTTAATATAAAAACTTCAAATAAAAACTCTATGACCGCTACTCGGTACTATGAATACAATAGACTACTAAAACACAATATCTAACTCAATATAACTTTGTTACTAACGGACAACTGCAGCAATTGTTAACTAATAATTGGTGTTATTCCTAATTCATAATAGACTGAGATAATAGCGAAGATCAAGAATTACTTAAGTTCAATCTACAGCAACAAGAAGTGATTATATAATTTTTCGTAATGTATATTACCATTTCATGAGAAACCCTAAGTGAAGATACACCTGGAAAAGATGTCATATTATTAATAGTTTTAAGTTTCAATATCATTGTCACGACAATATTCTGATGAAAATTTCATATATATTTGCAGTCGAATATCGCGCATCAAGTCAATAGGTACCTAATTAATATGCAATAAAATATATGGCAATATAATGTATTTGCAAATTAATGATATTTAGATTTAAGTAACTGTACATGAACCAAATACAATTTAGCGCAGCAGTGATAATAACCGTAAGAAACTCCGTTAAATATCGCGTCGTCGCGTCGTTGGAACATCGTAAATAAATAGGTAAATCGGTCATAATCAAATGATTTACTCTTTGCGAGATAAGATGTTCTAGATTCACATAACTTCACGTAGGTACAATGATAACAAAATTGTAATTAATGAGATAGTGAACCCATTAATTGCCTTAGCATTGGCCAGTTATGTTATTGGTTTACAATTTGATGAATTGAGCTAATGTGGATTACTTTAAAGCATATTTGTTTAAAAAATAATTGGTATGTACAGAAAAGCACATTGTGAGGCAAACAAACAAGCATTGTAGAGTAACCGGAGCGGGTGCGGTGTCCGGTAGTGGAGGTCGCTCGCTCATTGAGCGGTCGCCAATTGAGATAATGGCCTCAAATGCAGATGATTACTGACCCATTCATTGGAAACTAGCTGTTAGTACTTCGTTGCGTTCGCGATTTATGTCATTACGCTTACGATAGGGCTCTTCTATTAAATTATTTAACGATAACCACCCGCACCGCATACGATGAAATGTGTGTTTACCTGCGAAACGATATAAATACATACGATTAACAGATAGCGGTTGAATTTGTAACTGTGAAGCTTGAGGGGTTATGAGAAAATATGTATAACTGATATAATTTGATTACCCACTCTGCGTTTGCAGATGAGTGGTTATATGGAGCTTTATTTCTGATGGAGTCGCTATTCAATTTGTAGTCGTATAAAATGTAACGGCATATCTGTACATAAGACAATTATGTTTGTACACATAATTTAAATGTAAATTTAAATTATGTGTTTTAATTGCATGTACCGTAAGTGCAGTAAGCACATGTTTGGCGATCGCTTCCAATATCCGATAACGCTTTAAAGAACGATTTATTAAAAAAAGGTCCCAGGCAGACCCTGTCTACCACTACAGACATGTCGGTTGTGCGGTAGATATTGTCTTTCGTTCGGATTGCACAATCGAATTACAAAGTCACCACAAATCGATAGTGATATCGCAAATAACTGTCGGTTTATTTCTAATCGTATGAAACATACCTAACAAAGAATCCTACCTGACAAAGAATTTAAGAAAATATTAAGAAGAGATGACTATTTATCTTATTTGCAATCAGTTTAAACACATTCGTTATTAATTATCGCTATGACATAATTTTATTACTATGGATGTGCAATAAAATTCAATGTACCATTAAGTGTGCGTATGGCCCGATGATTTACACAGTAACTTTCGTCGTAACAGAGATTTACGGTGTCACCCATACAGCTATTTTTGAAACAGTTCGACTCTCTTCACACTTTAATTATAGACGTACAATATAACAAATAATATTTCAGCTTTGTAGTTTGCCTTGAAAATAAATACTGTTCTAGTTTATGAGGAGAGGAACGCACGTTACGTTTCTGAATATTCGAATAGATACAAAAATATCGAAGTTCATTTTTCATGTCTTTTAGTCTAGACTAAGATTGACGGTAAACTAAGCTGATGCTTGTTTCAATTGCCATAAAATGCGTATTAAAATTTTAAGTACTAATAAACTCTCACGTGCATTTGTCAATATTTGCGCCTGATGCCAATCGAGTTGAACACGCTTCTAAGTGATCGTAAAAATTATATTAATGTAATCATATCGAAATCTAAACCCATAACAATAATTACAAATACGTTTATTTGAACATTTCACGTTATCTATGGCGTCGACAGTTATCGTGATATGAGATTTTTATGCGCAATAAACATGAAAAATAAATCGTAGTATCTATGGTTATTGCTTAGTCAAGTAGACATACTTATAAACTTCTATTATTTATTATACGTAGAATGAGAGCTTATTGCCGCCTACTATATTCTGGGGTAAGTAGAGGTGTATTAGGAGTCATATTATTACCAACTTTGATTTTCACACACGTACCTATATTGCAAGTTTATTGCCATCAACCGAGTCAGTTCTTTCACCTAATAGTCTTGTACGCCGGAAAGAAATGAAAATCATAAATACTCCTTTTCTAAGAACCACGTAAGTGTTTATAGGATTCTTTCCTAACATAAAACCTAGCCCAAGAATTTACTAGACGATCTCGCGATCACAAACTTATACAACGGCACTAAAGAAGCAAACGTGTTTAAAAGTATCCATTAAAGCTAACACATAGTTTGGTAGTCTTACAACATGTATACATTATAATGTTCTTCACAGCTTAACCGAGTCATAGAGCCGAGACCCAGTTCTATACAAACGAGATAAATAGTGTCCGACCACTCTAAAACATTAGACCTCGACGTTGTCGACACTATATTACTTTATTTAGAGAGCGCTACATCCCTCCAGCTTGTCGCAGCAAATCATTTCATGTCTTGTTGACGTGTAGAGATAGGGGCCGGTAGAGACGGTTTTAAAAAGTGATATAAATTCTGTCGACGATGACTTTACACGTAAACATAAAATAAATGGTTTAAAGCTTGAAATATTTAATAAAGTTATGCAAAGATTTATAAATACTTGTCTTAATTTACCAAAGCAGAGGTTAAACTGCAGGAGTTATAAATTTGATTTTTTGCAGTTGATGACTTTAATAATATTAGTCGAATGGTCCCGGATTCGAATCCTGGCCATTTCACTACCGACGCATGGACCCACTCTTAATAAGCAATTTAGCTTAGCTGGAGTGATTAACGGAATATTAGTCATTTCGGTTACAAGTACTTAGGCTTTAAAAAAGCAAAGCAATTCACCAAGGAAAATGTACAACAGCCCTTTTCAAAGGGAGAAACACGGAATTTTATTCACCTATTCACCTATTGGTTACAAATAAATGTACCTACACGTATACGAACGTTATTTTTAACCTTAAAATGGTTCTAATTTACAATGTTTAAATTCTCGCACTACTCTAACACAGCTGATGCTTAAAAAACAATAATAAGAAACATAACATAACTTTACTTTTGTTTTATTATTATCGCCTCAAACTATATTGTTACGCACACTGTGCGATAAATAACACAATCTTAGCGCACTACGCATACAATGTTTCTTAAAATACAGAGACATAAAATGTATGAAATGGTACCCATTGTGACATGACAACAGCTTGTAAAGTTTATAACCAGTAGTGGTTTATCTACTAACTTGGTGAAACTGTAATCTTTAACTGTGTAAGACAATAAAATATACTTATGTTTATTGATTAACCTTTTAAAAATCTTTAAAGTGAAGACAATCCGCTGCTTGCTTTTAAATTCACTTCTAAAAGACCCTAACTAACAAAAATGTTTCAGAATAGAATCCCTAAAACGTTCATTTTGGTCTATTAATTAAGCAATCTAAGCAACTAGAACATTTGACGCTTTTGAAATTTCAGGGCAATAACTGACGATCTACACTTTTGGAGTATCATTTTAATCATTTATTTATTTGAACTTTATGCACAAACACATTGGTGGACTTAATACCATGACTATTGTCTATCAGTCAACCAAAATTAGGACCTTTTTTTTATTTCAAATGGTAAACAATGAAGGCAAAGGAAGGAAAAGTGGGATATAAATCGAAATTAGTCAAACTAGGATCGCCGAATAATCAAAAATCGACCACAATTACCACATATTCGATAAATCTACTCGGTAATATTATATAAACAACGATAGTCGTAATATATGTGTACCATCGTAATACGGGGATCAAACGACAACCCATCCTGCGGATAATAGATTTGAAATAAATCCACTAAAAGCCTTTTTAACAAAAATGTTACCAAATTATTGTATTAGACATTCTAATACTCTACTATAGTTTTGATAACAATTTTTTGTTTGATAATAGATATAATTTTAGATAAGACAAAAACTAATTCTTAAGTTTCTTATCGTCAACATTATGGTATTTTTACGGTTTATTTATTCTTAGAAAACTATATGAATGATGCTGTCGCTTGTTCATTTTAATTCTTTAGCGACTAAAGTAGTTATACTGCTTAGTATTTTTCTTCATTACCGACTAGCATTCGTCCGTGACGGGATATTGCTCAACGGGAACGAAATTGTAAGTAAAATCTGGCTCATGTCCTTCTCAGCTCAACCTATCACTGGTTAGGTACATAGCTGTCCAATTTTATCACGACAGCTTCTCAAATTTCGAAGTTTATAAAAAAATATAATATAAGTGCGTGAGACCAATCCAAGGCAAGATAAAATCTTAAAATAAAGTGATAAGTTCCTTTGAAATCCTACTCTATCCCCTGTTTCTCCATAAGGTAAGTAAAAAGAATCATGTTTGTCACGGTTTAGCATTTAAGTAAATCTGTAAGGTCCATGCTTGTAGAAATTAATATCAATTAATCAATTACGACATCCGTGTTTTGTTATTGTACAGTGGCTAGATAGAAAATTATCAACAAACATGTAAATATATGAACAACAAAAATAATTCGGTGGCAGTCCAATGCGACATGGTATATTGATTACTTTGTTGTACCCACCAATTTAACTAATTACATACAATATTGCTGCCACATTTAATAAATGTTAGCAAATTCCTGAGAACATGTTTCACAATTTTTGAAAAACACTCATGTACAAGAATGTATTACTGTGGCATTTAGTACGTACTAAATAAATCAGGTTACATTATAAATCGGTTTGATTAATATTTACCTACACTTGTACTCATATATAATCCAAGGAGGCAGAGATAATATATTGGAGAGCTAGACTTGAGGAAGCCGAAGGGGTTTCCTGGACAACGGAACTGACATTGCCTCTATGTTCTCCGAATGCCCGTCACTAGCACAGGAACTGGCCCAAGTTGGAGAAGAATCATTTTTCGTGCTTACCTACGTCCTGAAGGGAAGGAGGCAAATACCTCTACAGTTGACGGTAAGTCTGTCCCCGGTACGACAGGCAGTCAATGTCAACATACTTGGAGATTTCCAATTCCATGTCAACCAAAAGATTTAAGTGATGTGCTATCCAATGGGATTCCAAACAAAATCACACTAAGGAGGTTAGAAATCATTTATCACTTTTCGGTGGCTGGCGTGTGTAACATTTACAAGATCTAAAAGCATAATAGGTATGTTATGCATACCTACTTATGAGTTGTGAAGACCCAATATAAAAAAAATATCTATGCATGCGACTGCTACCCAGAAGGCGCGGGTTCGATTCCCGCTCAATGCAAATATTTGTATGCATGAATATGTCTATTTGCATTGGTCTGGGTGTTTCTATGTATAATAAGTATGTATTTACAAAAAAAACAGTATATAAGTATGTTTATCAGCATTCTAGAACCCATAACACAAGCTAGTGAAACTAAGCTTACTTTGGGTCTAGGGAGCGATGTGTAGAATGTCGTAGAGTATTTATTTATTTATTTATAACATTTATGTACACAATTTAACGGCACTACTTATTATAAAGTAGTTAGAATTGGATGTTTAAAATGAAGACCAACAAAGTCCAAAACCCTAGTTATCCTATTTGGATTTTTTCATAACTTATAGGCAATGTACTGAAATATTCGAATAAAAGTTTTAATCTTTATTGTATTTTCAGGAAAGCCTCGAGCTTCAACATAAATTAATACTATAAAATAGATAGATTGGCACGAAACGGCATCGTAGAAATGTCAGCGAGGAGTGAATGGACTCAAGTTTTTGTTTATTTATTTTTGCATACGTCCGCATGCATGTGCCAACGAAGCAAAAGGATATAAAAAAAATTCAAACAATGAATTCATTAGTCGTTTCTATTTCAAGTAAATAATGTTGATCTCTAATGTTGCAAATGTGAAAGTTTATTGAATAGGTATATTTAGCATGAAACGGCTAGCAGAATTAATGGAATTGGTGAAATTTAATGAAATAGTTAAATTGCACAATCCACAGATGTTAAGTTAAAATTTCAAATTTGTTTATTATCTAAGTTATAATTAAATAATAACATTGTATAACGTGCTAAATAGCAAACAATACAAGAATATAAATGTAGTTAGTTTTAATTCTACACCTATGGTTTACACTTTACACCATTTGTGAAAATTGATAAAATTGCCAAAATTAGAGTTAAATTTGTGAGTGTTTATTGACAAAGTGATATTCTAGGTACTAAGTTTTTGAAAGTTTTTAGGATAAATCTCGATATTATCTCCTAGAATTCCAGATAAAAAGTTGCTCTATCTTATAGAAGATTTGCTGGTTAAACCACAGAATAACTAACATTAAATAAATATACATACCTACTTACTTCAAATTTGCAACAAGCACCTACGCAGTTAAAATACTTTAAACGCGGATAGATTTATTTCAACTCAACTCATACATAAACGCGACCTATCAATTAAAATTTTGTATCCTAACCACTTTAGTTTTATGAATAGTCAAACGTATTTTTGTCGTCAATAAAGTTCCTAGTATGACTAACGAGCTATCGGTGCTTTATTTATTTTCGTGGTAGAACTCTGTTTAAACTGTACAGAATGTAGTGGCGTTCCTGGAATTCGTTGAGTAGGGATAATAAACTTATGTAACTAAGTTCAATGACGTGACACAGAGTAAATATTCTTGAGTGCGAGTTATCATAAACCAGCTGTGCATTGCGTGCACTAGTACAAAGGTCGGGCGTATGCAATCGTCTCGCAATTTGTTGCTAATCTTAGTTTAGGTTCGTTTCTAATATTTTTAACTTAGTATAAATCCAAAAATTATTTCTGTCACTAAACATAAAATATACGCGATATTAGTTAAGGCTTCTGAAATCCTTCCTAAGCTTGACCGAGTTGGATGATTTTTTTTTGTTGTGTTACGAGTACTAATTGTCAGCGCAAGGTTAATGCAAATTTTAGATATTCCAAGGAAATAGTTAGAGCCCAAGTGACGCCACGTGACGCGTCAGGTCAAACAGTCAGTCTATAATACATTATAAGCCCATGGATTTTTGCATCATTTTAGCGGTGAACCACAGGAGCCTATTCCCAGGATAAAAAAACTAGTGCTATTTCCAGACGTTCAGATTAGTCTTCCTGGCTCCACCTATCCATTCATCTTAACTTTCAAATTTATATTATAGTAATAAGATAAATCTATCTGATCGATGGTTTTAACATATAGGTGAATAAATTTGTAATAAAACTTAGGTACATTGAACTCAGTTTTAAGATTTATTAATGTTTATACGACCAGCTTTGGTGGAACTGTTTTACCTGAGTTTCTTAAAATTTATTTACGAGCATGTTCAAAGTGATAATATTTTAATCCCTTTCCCGGTGTGTTATCGCTCTCGAGTACAGTGTGCTGTGTGCCCTTTGCCTAAGCCAATATTTACGTTTCCTTGTAAATAGCAAGCAAGTGATGTCGCCTATACATTACAAATGAAGTCAAGGGCCAGGTCGGTTCTGTACATGACATTATATTTGTGTTCATTTAAATTTCAATCACATCACATCTATAATTTAAACACATTTAAACAATTTATATGGCCAATTAGTGTCTTATAAATTTCTGCAGAAAACTGCCTCTAAAAATTTTTGAATTACGTTAAGATTTCGTGATTCATTACTTTTTCTAAGCTATACGAAAAAATGTTACTGAAATAACAAACTGATACGACCCGCTTGATGCTACGACACTCGGGCGATGCCGAATCTACCTTCCTTATCAAAGAGGCCCACTTATTACCAGCGTTATAAATATAAGTATTATAATTTGAAATCTAGCTTCCCTTGCTTATAAGAAACCTTGAATTGTCTAAGCTAATCGAACTTTTCCTAGCTACGAGTTCAGGCTAGATACCTACTTGCCCACGTATTTCTCAAAAAATAAACAGAATTGACATGAAAACCTGGTCAGAACATGATGTTAAACCATATTGTATTTAATATAAATAACACTACATTACAAGGTTTATCTCATAAACGTGTGTGCTGCTAATGGTGGTTAATAGGTTTATGAGATTATATCACAAATGCGGACAAAATTAACTTGTGTATACATATTATTTCATTCGTTATTTTATCGCGATACAGAGATGGATCTTGGCCTTCATCCAGACACTTTCACTCAAATCATGAGGCCATTGCATATAACTAAAACACGTACATTTTCATACGAACCGCTATCATACTTTAATACATACAAAAAAACTGGGGAGCGATAGACAATTATTTTATTCATATTTCATTTTTAGCTTCCCATTTTCCGACGTTTTGTAATTTAGTAACTCCTTTTAATATTAAACATATTGCGTGAGTCACTGTCGTGTTACAAATTTTAAGACGGAAAAGAATGTTCTTATTATTAAACCTAATGGTCAAGTTCTAGACTTTCAAGGTACCTATCAGAAAATAGGAAAAAGCCTCTGAGTCAGCGACATGCGCAGCGAACATCCATTAGATTCTCTACAACTTTACGGAAAAGGCCATTAATTGTGAGACGTAGGAGAGACTAGCGTCACCTGAAACACTACCTTCAGTAAACTAACTTGCAAACTTAGAACCACGACCCACCACAGTTTTTTTTTTTTACACGAAAGCACTTCACGGAGTGGCGTTCTAATTTAGAAAATATGGACTGTTGCTTTCAACGCATTCATCTTGCATGAGGAAATAACTTTTTAATTATATATATGGCTAAATATATACAGAAGCTTCTGACGATGATCTGGTTAAATCATGATTTAAAATGCTTCCTTACTCGTTATTTTGTCTCTTTATACTAATCTAAAAAAATGTTTGTGAGATGCTTATCATTCTGAGCGTAAGTTGTACGACGGTCGGGTCTAAATGACGCTCTTAACAAATGAGCTACAGACATTTTAGAAAATAAATTTGCGTGAAGAGCCACCAACGTAGCACAAATTAATGAAATATGGTGAGAGACGTAATATTTTCTCACATATTAATAAATGTACAAGTAGCGCACAATTTTTTTATGAAATATCTCTAAAAAGCTGAACAAATTGATGGAATTTAACAATAATATCGAAAGGAAAGCAGAGATATAGCCGGTACAATAGTACGAAGTAATAGTAAGTATTCTTTGACAATAGGCTCTATCGATATTATATCATCACTAACCCTACTCATATATACGAGAATAGGGCTCTTTTATGTTCCTGTTATTACCACCCTTGTCATTTGCCCGGTTTCCAGTAACTACATCAGTGTAGTCTTATCACCATCTTTGGCCTGTCTAGCGACCATTCGTTTAAACAATTTGTAAATTTAATATGTAGGTAGGTAAATACATTACGTGTTCATTTCAAGAACTTTTATATTAACGAAGCATCCAGTATCGACAGATTTACTTTTTAGTGAAGTGTTAGACATTAAATCACAAAAATCAATATTAAAATAAACTTCTGCAACTCATAACATGTGTGGCAAATTTTTCGGTATCATATAAGACATTCTAATGCTTCGTAACCACCTCGAAGTGTAGAACATTAAATATGGCAAATTTAAAGCCTCCCATTCAATTTGTCTTCGCAGAAATTATGTATCTCATTATCCTCTTTAGGCGTTCGACGCTGTATTAATGTGTATTACGCCTGTCGTTAAGTAAGGAGAGCTTGTCGGAATGCCCGGGGTAATTACTTTCGCCCGCATCGAACTTAATGAAGACTTAATTAAATATTGCATGACAGTGAACACGATTAACTGATGACGTTTAATTATGCACGCCACCGGATATCGACCGTGGACGATAACTTCGTCATAGTACCAACTTTAAATAAATAATTTAGATATTTTTTGACTTTACCCACATCACAGAAGTCCATCATGACACAAAGGTAAATAAAATATTTACCTGGCAGCTAGATGTCCGTCTTAACAGATACTGATACCATTTGATATTTAGACAGTGATCGTAACAAACTTGGCAATAATCTTCAATAGAAGTTACGATATTGCGAACGTAGCTTTTTATTTTGGCTCTTTTCTCTATGTTCCGCAGAGATTGAGAAAACGAGGCTTAGTGAGTATTTCGGCGCCAAAATATAATATACGTTCATCTTTATTCTGCTCAACAATAAGTAAGTTGAAGAAGTTAATAAAATAGCGCTTAGCATTTCTTTATTTAGAGAAGTGGGGCTAAATAAAGCGGGACATGGATGTGTGTGATTTCTTGCGTCTCTGCCCGGAATAGTAATTCGTTCCCTCGTTGCCTTATTGTGAATATTCTTTAGCCAGTTCGAAGTAAGAATACATAATCAATGCTTACAAAGTTAAAAGATAGTAACAAGATTATTTCTTGAACGTAATTAAGGCCCAAAGTTTATCCTCATGTTAATACTTAATAAGTTAACAAACATGCGCAAGAGGCTTATGATTGTATAGTATTCTGAACTTAGTTGTAGTAGGTATGCCCAACAAGCTTGATTACAATAATTTAGTTCTATTATTTAAGACACTAAGATCTACTTATATCATAATATGGTCAACGTAGGTACCCATTGGAGAAATTCAGATTCTAGACTTATAGTCAATGTTACCTAATTAGATTACGTTATATTATATAACTTGGTTTCGTGGAAATTAAATATACCAATAATATTACGGACAGCCTCGTTTGTATTCAGCCTTGATAGATAGATTAATGGAACAAAAATGGATATATTTGGCTAGAGACTTAGACTACTTCCACGCTTACCTAATAGGTATATACCAACATAAATATCTATTGCAAACAAAATGTTGTTTCAATTTAAAGTAACTGTGACAACTTGACTTATATTCTATAGATAACTTTCGCTAACAATTGAAAATCAATATAGTTTTAAAGGATAGAAATTAAAGATCAAAATGTTACCATGTTATGTTGTTGATAATAATAAAATAGAGCAGACTATGCAATATGTAGGTAGGTATCTATATGCACTAATATAATGATAATTTAAATTATAGGTCCATCTCAGTATAAACAGCTAAATTTGATTATACGGTAAGCAATATATGTACACCCCGAGATCTAATATAATATTACCAACATTATTATGCCACAGTGAAAACAAACTGAATGAATTTTTCGCTTGGTAACAAACTCAGTGAGGGCCATTATGTTACAGTTTCAGACATAAATATATAAGTTCATAATATATAAATAAGTGCCCTCACCCTTATTTTCTCGTTAACCTAGCCTTATTATTTTCATAGATACATTTATAGGATTCGGCTCTTTTACTCGAACCAGTTTTGGCTGGATACCAATTTTCAACGCAACTCAAAGGAGCTTCGACAACATTCTACATTTTTATATTCATTAACATTTAAACCTACTTGGTAGACACAATATTTTTTGAATTATAGTCATACCCACGTATATCATAGTCCCCATTTTGTCCTTCAACTACGAATAATTTTACCCCGACAAATGTAAACTGCAATATTATGAACCGATCCGTTTAGCCGTTATAACGTGATTGAGTATTGGACATCCAAACATACAAATATTAAAAAATCTTCTCAAAGTTTCTCATTTACTTACAATATTAAGTAAGTACTACGTCTACACTAGTATAACTGACCTTACAACGATATTAGTACTTAAATAGGATAATGATCATCTTTGATCTCTTAATCAGCGATAAAATGTTTATATTATGTGGTGCGTTCGATAAGTTCACGGTCTTGTTTATATTAGAATATACCTACTGTCCTTATTTTTTTTGTTTTACCTATATTATTTAATTGTTGTTGGCAATAAGTATTATACATTCGCAAATATGTTACCATTAGTGTTTAACTCACCTATTTTAACAGTGCATTACAACTTTATTGATTTATATCAAAGTTCACACATTTTCTTCGATAATTTAGGTTGAATACATAAATAAGATACATAGGTATCTTAGATATAATTGACGCTATAATTCGTCTTGTATATCTTTGGTAATGGCAAATATAACTAAATATGTAAGTATTATGGATTTAGTTCAATATTAACATGATTTCTCATCATATCGTAATGATGATTTCTAGGCTGGTTAAGTTAGAGTAAAAATAAGTGAAAGTTTTAGATGCTTTTCATTTTTTTTTTATTGAGAATATCTCACCTCGCTCGCGGCTCGCGGTTTTTGCTTTTCGGAAACACAGATGCACAAGGTCCACGAGAAAACTAATAGAAATCTTTTATTTTTAGCGAAATTATTTTTTGATTGAATTTTATGCCGAACATAATAGTCAGATCACGTAGTAGGTATACTGTGTTGCACTGCACTACTGCTGCTAATCAAGAAAGGGCAAAGATTTGATCTGGCAAATAAACCATTTCTGCTACAATAACTACACAAAAATAAGACGAGATAACATTGCCGAAATATTCCTAGCATATAAATGTCCAAATATATAGACGCAACGAGCATCCTTATCCATACCCCAAATAAAATTAAGTATAGAAACTTACTCAATAAAACTATGTGTGTGATACATCTCACTGAGCAGAGAAAATCTAATAAAGGCGCTTTAGCTTCTTTCTTCAAACACCAAAAGGTTCTACAGGGAGGACTTAAAACAATCTCTCAGACCACCGGGATAAATATTTATTACGGAGAGTCAACAGTTAATTTATTTCCTCGTTTATAAATGGAGACGGAATTATGTCGCGACTAAGATTTTACTTTTAAAACTATAAAATCTCGAAAAGAAATTGAAGTTAGAGAAAGTACAAAATTTTTTCAGTATATTTTTATTATGCTACTAATATCGTTAATTATAATGAATGATGCATTACCTACAGTAAAGGAAGATATTTATACTAAGGTTAAGATCACTGTTAATACAGAATGCAACACGAAGTGATAAAGATAAAGGTTTTTATATTTACAACTTAGCAAAAGCAAATACCTAGTAGGTACTCTTTATGAGTTTGTTAATAAAATTTATGAAACTACTTAACTAAAAAAACTGTATCTGGTACGAACTAGTGCGATGCGCAAAATTAATATTAGAATTAATATTAGTTCCCAGATCATAAAACAATGTCATTGTCTAAAACTCTAAAGTTAACCAAGCTGCCGCCTTTCGTTTTTAATGGGACGCTACCGTAGCTACTGCATACATAATCCTAAACCGAGCGTTTTTTTAATAATAGTTGATCGAGACACAAACATCACACGGTGACTAAAATTTGAAAAAATATTCCCAGCTTTTAGCTCTCACTTCACGCCGCCGTCAATTAGCATGTCGTTTGAAGACACGCTGCTCTGCCGTTCACAAGTTTGGGGACATAACGTAGTAAATCTTGGGAAGGAGAATTGCGCCGTGCTAACCACGCTTAAAGTCCGTTATTGTTGGAAGAAATCGTGAAATGTGCCATTTTGTAATCGGTGACAGCGGGTCGGTAACATGAAGTCGTGTGCGCGACAGATGAGTAATGACAACAACGCAGTGGCGTGTGTCGTCTCCGAACGTACCCAGATGTGCGTCTAGATGCACGGATTGCACGACTTATGTAAGCTACGGAGAAATACTGCTTATACCTACAAATGTACAAGAATTTTAACGCGCATTGTTTGGAAATTGAAAATGTGAGATATTCACACACATCTCATAGGTACCTACCTATCTTTACACAAACAACATTATAAAATATCGGTCGTTGTGAGCAATTATTACTAGATTTACAGAACAATTTGAATTTCCAACATCGTTTGAACATAGTGTAGGCAGTATGAAGATAATTTTCATCATAAATAATTGGCCAAACAAATTTTTATAAAATATAAAATTTTATATATATAAAGAGAAAAATTTGAATAAACAAAATAAATTTGACAGTTTTGAATCACTCTACACTTGTATTCATGGTTAATCAATGCTTGATGAAAGATTAAAAACTCAACCGGTTTGGATGTACAAAAATGTAATTAGAATCATAAAATTATTTTAATCGTCGCTAGAAATATAAAAGTGTCTCTCAATCTTGGAACTATTTATAATAAAAATATTTGTCTATCACCAAGCGTACATCTCGCGCCAAACTTCTCTCAACGTGATTTCTTTTATTTATACTCCCAATCGTTCAGCGGGACTGTATAACAACTTTATTACTATGAGCGGCACTTATGAAGATGCGCCGGTGCTACTGCTTGTCTCATAAAAAAACAAATAGATCTACGATATATTGAACTACCTGACGCAAATCGTCATTAATACAAAAGCGCTTGTGATTCCGATCATGACAAACAGACAATAGTAACGTAAAATGCAAACAAATAAACTTTAGGCCTATCGTACATTACTCGTTAAAAGCTATGTCAATGATTACTTTTACTAATGTTTAGTAAAAGTATATACATTCAACATGTCTATTTGTGGACAGGCCTAAATAACTGGCAAAACGAAACGTGTATCCGGCCAAAGCAGCTCCCAACTGCTGTTTGCTCGCATACGTATCCGTACGCTTTGTAAGAGGGATTATAGCACGATTTGTGGTAATGCGATTGGCTCTTCAGTCGGAGCAGACTCTTTCGCTCTGGCCACTTGCTAAATCTTTTCCCTGTCAGATCACTCGGCAGGCGAGTAGTACGGAATAATGTTCCGCTCTTGCTAATGCACACTGTATGCGCTTTGAAGCTTTGATGAGCACCTGCGGCTTTCAATAACCCAAATTGATTTAGTATCGCCCGCAGGAACTATTTTGTGTTCCTTAATAAAACAAGTTCAGCTGGCTACTTCAAAATATTCACCGATCAATATTATTTATTTCGAAAATTTAAGCTAGAATGACATTGCACAGAAATAGCAGTTCATTTATTTATAGCACTTCTTCAGTACAGTTTTAAAACACTTCAGCCATTCGAGTTTGACTTTATTCGTGTCTGAAGTGGCAAGCACCTGTTGAGATTTTTTAACAACCCCTCGGGCTTGGCGTCATTTTGCATTAGTAAATCCGTCTTTAATACTCAATATCACCAAAGTACCTAAGATAGTTGTTTACAGCTCAGTCTCGTTGTAAGAAGACGCTTTTCCGATAAATGCGGGACAGAGATGGTTCAGTACTTACTAGTTGAACCGATTCGAGCGTAATAACGTTTGTTGGTAACACTAAGTTTCTACCTGATTGGTACCTACCCCCAAGTTGGGAGTAGACGTTTCATCGCGAATTTCTCTCAAAGTGTAAATTAAATAAGAACAATCCGTTCGTTCTGCATCAGGAACTTTACTGTTACATTATTCAACGTATGCAAAATCTAAGGATTAATAATAGATGACTAGGAAGGTGAATTCCTCGCAATTGACTAAGAAATTGCAGTTGTGACCCTTTCGGGGCGTGCTTTTGTCTTCACGGGAAATTGAATGGTAATCTTTATAGATTTAAAAGGAATTGTTGGAACCCATCCACGTAACCGCAGTTTTATTTTATTTACCTAGAATGAATGTTTTTTGACAAATGTAAAAATAGTATGCCACTCTTTATTTTATAAAAATAGTATGCCACTCTTTATTTTATTTGAAATAAAAATAAAATCGTTTAAGACTTGACACGACATGACAAACATATCGCTATCGTACCTTTTAAAAATTAGAACGAAATGTAACATCTCTTCATTATGTGAAAATAACCAAGTTAAAAGAATAAATGTGTCTCATAATTTATCATCCTGTTTATAAGCACCTCTTGATCCCTGTTTAATCTGAAAGCAGTATGTTAAACAAGTTCGTTTAAATCGCTAGCACCGTTATCGAAATTATCATTAGGCACCAATCATCAATAAGCATTTAAATCCGTGAGCCACGCTCATAAAAGAGTCAAAGGGAACTGTATAACAAAACGGTTGAGTAAAAGTAAAGACGTAGTGCGCACAGGCACGATTGCGGCAAACAATCGTCTTGATAATAACCGTAACGAGACCGGCGTCGATCCCGTTTGCATCTGTATTGTGTTGAGGGCAGCGAGCACGCAACGACCTCATCAACTGTTTACAAGTAAAATTTTAAACAGATTCAGTTCAACTTTCAACACTCTTTCAATAATTTCTAAAAGATGTCTTTAAAGCACTAATGGCGTTGTAACCGACTGACAAAAGATGAAAGTTCTGGATTTAACTATTTGTGAGATAAGATAACTCTCATGTACATCTGAGTTTCTAAATAGATTTTTGCTACTGGAATATGTAGTAGTTGTGTGGGTTACACTTTACTGATATTCTCGTTAACTCCTCCGACTAAATTGCACGTGTTTGGATGTTTACTGGGTGGGTGTGAGTTATTACGGGTAGGTAATTAGGCAAATAAGTTATTTTTAATAAAAAGAAATCATCTTAATACCTACTCGTAGTTTTATGTTAATTTCGCTTACGTACTTTTAACTGCTCCGTCATAGATACGGGAATGTGGGAACAGGAGGGCCTTCAAAACTAGTAGGTAAAAACGGTTGGACAACGGAGGTCAGATCAGATAAGGTCTACATTGGTTTACGATATGATTATTAAGGAAATTGCAACTATTATGGAGTATAATTTTTTTTTGAAACGAATAGATGAACAATCATGTAAATTTTATTAGATCTAAGATTTATATGATCTCGTGTTGAGGGTTAATAAAATCTAATCCGATAGACATGTTAATTTTACAACTTGTACTATAATACTTATCGTGCGATATATATTCATGAGCAGGAAGGTAGGTATAAGGGGACACATAAATATTAAAAATGTAAGTTTATTATAATATACCTTTTAAACCTGTTAATCGTCATGTTGAATCGTCCCCTACAGTAATTAAGCATAATAGATGCATGTTTTGTTAAGACTATCTTATAATTTTCATCGTTAAATATGTTAAACTATTAAAGAACTACTATTAATTAAAAACCTTATCCTGTTTATACGGATTATTTAAATTTATTATAAGTTCATAAATTTATTTAAAAGTACCTAGGTAAGTTTAATTTACGATCTTTACCCCTGCAGCTCCGCAGTTTTGAGTTGATTATGTAATTCAAAAATAATTCGTATGTTTGTATGATGAAGTAATCTCCAGGACCGAGCCATAGCACCTATTAAAAAAATTCTATCACCATTTGAAAGGTACAGTCAACGACAAAAGTTGATTAACCCTAAAATATGTACAAACCTTTTTTAAAATTGGAATCCATGTGTAAATAATTAATGTATACCTGTGCTGGTTTATAATCCCCAGAAGACAAAGTTAATACTTTAACATTTTGCGTATTATCTTATGAAAGTTTCCACACCATAAATTATATTTAAGGTTTGAAAAGCTATTTATTTTTCCCGATTTCTGTTTTCATTTTCCACAAAATCGCAACGCAGGGCGGTGTAAAATGTATACGTCATAGCGTATCATAAAAATGTGTTATAACGTATTAAAGTACCTATATTTTATCGACGCGGTAGACGTTTAAAAAAGTGCCTGCGGCTATATTTTAATAGGAAACGATTAAGAAACTCATCTGTACCGTATTTCTCTATTGTTCGTTATTGTCTACGAAATACTGTCATGGTATATCGAGTCTAAACGTAGTAGGTCTATATTACTGATTCATTTTTACAATATCTGAATAGTCTGACGCCCGTGAAACTTAGTCGATATAATATATCGATATCCGTCATATATTATTATTCAGGGCAAAAATAATCGATCGATGTCTAAAAACAAAACTGATTACCCACCCGGGCGATTTTGAAAATTATTGACAGGTTTTCAATCAATGCATATAAGTTTATATACGATACCTGTAACAAAATAGTTATTTTTATTCTATTTGTTTGAAAGTATTAATCTCTGAAACGGCTGGTCCGATTAGCCCGGAACTATACTGGCAGATAGGTAATTTTACAAGGCGTAACATAGGCTACTTTCATTTCGAAAAAAGAATTAACGAAAATTAAAAGAATTAAGTTCCGAGTCAATTAATTCCAACTTTAAAATTTATTAAAAATCTTAATCCACGCGGACGAAGTCGCGAGCAAAGCACGTAAATAATATAGGTATAGGTACCTACTACGTTTAGTCCGAGACAATCAGCTGAATCTCAGAAACTAACCAAACAAAGCAACATTCGAAACAAAATTCGTGGACATTAAAATGTCATTACCATTACTATACAATATGTTGATTTGCATCTGAGCATCCTTCACGGGGGGGCATGAGCTACTTATAGTCATAACAAATTCACTAGCGCATTGAATATTAAGACTAAAAAATTTCATTATTTTCATAGCTCACAAGTTTTAAAAAATACGACATAAAAGAAGCACTCCGTATGTATCAGCAGCACGTTTACGGCCGATAACCTTGATTAGCGGACGCGCACAGCCCGGTAGGCAGCGCGGCGCGGCGTCGCCGTCATCGGCCGCGCCGCGCTGGTTCGTCCGTGCTCGGGTGCTCCATCCATCGGATGCTCTTGTGATAAGTTGATTTAAAATTTTCTTTCCTACTTTTATGGGCTTAGGACCGGCAGATTACGTTAGTAACTAGTACTTACTAGTCAGTAAGGTCAACTGATATTGCAAATATCGCCTGGTAGTTGTAGGTATTTCTGGCGTAGCGTAGTTAAAATTTTTAAATCAGCTTAGGTATTTACAGAATTAATTATTAATCACACACTACTTACAGATCTTTTTTCAATTGTCTGGGATTAATCACGTCACACGCAATAATTGTTCGAAATGACCACCATTAATTTGCAAACATAGGTTGGGCCGACGCACTAAGTTATTTTTTAAGTTCAATAACACGAATGTCTGTGTTCTGACTTGTTCAAAGGCACTAATTATTTTTTCTCGCAACTGTGTACGAGATGTAATTTCTTCACTGTACACAATCCTTTTAATATCTCCCCATAAATAAAAATCTAAAGGAGTTCAATCCGGTGATCTTAGTGGTTCCCTTTTCAGGAGCTTCCAAACCGTGGTATGGTGAACTTTAAAACGGCGACCAGCTTCACGTGTGCTGGCCCGAAGTTTTCTTTCAAAAAAATCAATTTGGTCTTGTAAATCGGCAGAAAGACCCGCGCTGCCTCGTCCTTGGGCATGGTTTGGCAGGGTTTGGCACATCGAACTGCCGATGGTCTCTTAATCGTTGCGTTGCAGCCAGCATTACACGTCTAGAAGGGGTCGGGGAATGAGTAGATAGTACATATCACTGAACATTTACACAGCTAAATTTAAATTATTATTTGACATCGCGTACAAGCGCACCATTTCTACTAACTCGATGTTAGTAATAGCGCTCCGTCGTCATTATTGCGGCCACGGGAGAAATGCAACGTAAGCGTTATCTCACGACGCGCGCATTTCCGCAACTAAATTAGCACAAAAAATAGTTTTGATTGAGCGCCTGGCGCCCGCGCAGGAACGAGCGAGAGGCACAAGGGGCTGTGCGGGGGGTTGCAGTTGTACCTATTGCACCGCGCTCGGCCGATAGACGATAGCCGCACACGTGCCGCACACACACACTAACGAAATGTAAGTACTTTCTTGCTTAGTTTGTGCAAAATTGAATGCAGGGCGATCGGCGCAAGAGGCGCGTAAACATACCGCTTGGATTGCGTCGATTGGGGCGGATACACACGGTTTGTTTTATTGGAATTATTTTTTGAAATTCATGAAAGTACTATTAAAATAACACTGTTTTTTTACGACTTCATTTTTTGTGTGCTAGTGATTTAACTCGATAGAGGTAGGTCCGTAAATAATAGACAAGTGAAATTTAAAAAAGAATTATGTTTTTTTAAGACTGTTTTTTTTTCATGAATTCTAAGAGAGTATAAGTAGCTCGAGCCCCCCTGTGAAGGATGATCAAATGCAAATCAACACATTGTATAATATCTTGTAATTGGTGCACATTCGTTCTCACGTAATTATGTTTTAGATTGTTTTCTCATAAAACCAGATACTGTAGAAAACGTAGGTCAGGGGGTAATTTCATGGTTTAGAAACCTTCACTCTGTGGGTAGCTTAAAATTTCCAGATACCTACCCTTCTATTACAAAGGTAAAGGGACATTTAGGGTGGATTTCGCCAATGAAAGTAATATTAAATTTGGATCAATTTAAACTGTGTTATTTTAGAACACAGAGATAAGGTGATCTCCTAATTGGATTTTTTTAGCTATTTCTGATACTAACTCCCCTTTTCCTGATTAGATTTACTTAGCTTAAACGAGAATGATTGCCGTATGACCACTCAACCGCAAGAGGAAAACCTACGCCAAAATCTTGCCAGTGAAGAGGCACACACTGGCTTACTGGTGGGGTTGGGATGCTCTTGGTAGGGCTCTATACACCCAGTTACCTGATCACTGATCACTTACACCGATCAGGTCTGGGATTGTGACATGATCTGGGCTTAGACTCTTGTAGTCTGAGGATTTGGGATTCCCAGATCATGATTTTTTTAATTGTAACGCATAAATGATTTCATGAATATAGGTAATCTGGTTAAAATATTAAAATCGGTTGATATAATATTAAAATCGTTTTAAATACCTATGACGCTGAATAAACGGACTATGATGGAGTGAGTGCCTCTTTCGAATTGTTTAGGTACGTAAAGTGCGTAGGTACTTTGCACACGTTTCAGGCGTTGTAAAATATATTATATTGTTTGACACGCATCAATCTTTGTTTATTAATTTTATTTATTAACTAACTATCCCCGCGGCTTCACCCGTGATATACTTCGATCCTCAGTGGCCTGTAGCACCTATTTAACTCATACATGCTTGTAATTTATTAGTTTTGTAATAATTTGTCCGATTTTTTGACATATTTGACTGCTTCGTTAAAGTACCTACTCATTTTAACTACCTGTCATACTAAATTTCGAAGTTCAAAATAGCGATGAACTGTAGCCCTAAAGTACCGAAACATGACTCACGGTAGTGCGAAAGTACGCCACATACCTAGATACCCATAATTTCGAATGTTTTCCACCGCGAAGCACGGTACTACTTACTGAGATACCTACAAGAACAATAAGTAGATATGTAATCTTAATATATATAAATCTCGTGTCACAATGTTTGTCCTCAATGGACTCCTAAACCACTTAACCGATTATAATAAAATTCGCACACCATGTGCAGTTCGATCCAACTTGAGAGATAGGATAGTTTTTGAAACGGATTTCGACATCCACGCGGGCGGAGCCGCGGGCAACAGCTAGTAGGTATATATATTATCACATACCAACAGTCTGCTAAATCAAACATCTAAGAATAAAATAGTACTAGCCCATGTTTTGAAGACTAATCCTGATAACATTTTAAGCATTGCAAGTTTGTGCAGTGTGACAGCGTATTAGCACGCATGTACACAACGAAGCAGGCGCACCACGATCGCACCGCCCGCCACCTGGACGCAATATTGTGTAGACGACACCGCCGCCGTACCGCGACCGAACCGTAGCCACGCCGCTGTAATCCGCACCGTCACCGCACCGCTGCCGTAGCTTGATATTGGCGATTATCACCCGTATGCACGTACAACCAGCGGTAAAAGTAGAGCAATTATTTATTATGATTTAATCGATATTTAAAAATGTTTTAATAGAGATCACTTGGTAATAGTTTATTTTCGAAGAAGTGCAGTGTTACCCCAAAATCAAGAGAAAACGGTGACAGTGCGCCGAGCGGTGCGTATGCGGCATGCCTTTGCATTATGCGTTATACGTTCCTGAACTGAGATGGATACTAGGTATATAGAAAAATTAACAGCTAGTCAGCGTCAGAAGTAGATGATGATCCCACAAATATCAAACTTAAAAATCTGCGTAAAAAAAATGAAAATATACCTAGTAGAATTTGAGGCGCGAAAATGAATATTTAGCTACTACCGAATTATTTTAATTTATCTATACAGAAACATCATAAAAAGTACTTCTTTCGTATAGTTAAACTAACCAAAAAACCCGCCAGCATCTAAACAAGTAGGCCCCAAGTAGGGAACATGGGATAGAGCTATACACACTTTATGGCTCCATCCCTCTTTCTCGCTTGGAAAACGAACGTTTATGACACCTCATAGAAGGCCCACAGGCTGCTTTCAATAGCGCATATACCTGCACCCTGGACAAATGGACAGATGGAAACGTCGACCTCCTCTTTCCATAAGGCGTCTGTACAAGAATAATAATCTGCCGATGCGCGCAGGCAGTTTTGAATCTGTTAACCTACTGAAAATCTTCGGTGTGACACAGACAGAGCATCCTCCGGTCAGCTCGTAACCCAGACGGCAATGGACAGGAACGAAACCTCTATTAAGAGTCTAGATGGCGATAGCGTGATGATAACATGCGGTAGCCTGTTGCGCGCGCATCCCGCACGAAAGCGTAGCGGCCGCATCCCAGTCCTTGGTTGATTTCAGGCGATTTGATATACCTACCTATCCACTATTTCGTATCTCGTATAAGACAAAAATACGTAGTGTCGTGAATAAGTAATTACCGATTGCATCACAGTATTTATTTTGCAATGCATTTTTCTAGATGTGTTCTACCTATATTTAGTATATGTTATCTACGATTTTGATGGTATTATCCATGAAACAGTGAGTGAACTTGGGCACCCGAAACCTAACCTTGGAAAATCTAACAAAATTGAAAAAAAAATGATTAAAAATTATTTTTTAAAAAAAATACAGGATCTTGTTATGCAGTATAAGTTAAGCCCTAGAAGGGGAGAGGACCTTGACCTCTATGACCCACCTCCTGGAATCACGCTTGATAATAATATCATACAATCTAATATTTTATGTTTAGTACCTGTATCAAATCATAGCATATAGTATATACACGCTACCAGAATGATACGTAGCTGTCAATATTATCAAAAGCCGTGATTGATTTTATTAAAAATTCTAGACAGCCCGGTAATTGATGACTTAGATATTTGGAACTCTTAGGTTTACTTCGCTTCTACGCTATCATAACACGCGATAACGGCTGGTGTATGGTGTCGTGATACAAATATCAAAAATTATCTTATCAGGCCTAACTCCGGTAAGGTGCAAACATCTTAAGTAAATATCGTCATTTCAGCTCAAATTTTAGATGTAATAAAATACATAGGATATTAAGCGATGACTACATTTTTCGTTAGTAGCTAAATTGGCTCAAACGTTAATAACGTGAACAGTAATTATGTATTTTGGCAGAAAATTTAAAGAAATCACGTGGGATCCACTTGAATAGGTACCCGATACTCAAAAGTAAAATTAGCTGACAGAAATTAAAACGATCGTTGTCGAATTAATATTACCAATCGTCTAAGAACTGTGTGCATTTATGATAGATCCCAATATACGAGCTCGGAATCAATGATAAATCCGATAAAATCTCGATTGTATTGCCCGTAATCGCTGATGCAGCGCCCTAGATATATCCAGAGAAGAACAACGTTGGCATAGATATAGTGAGGATCAAAGTGCAGCGTGGGCGCTCGACCCAATACCGCTAGCGGCACATCACTCGCGCACGCGCACCGGACCTTTTGCGAGTTGCAGCCCGTAATTAATTTGTTTGTTGCGTTATAGAACTGATGAATTGTATTTATTGCACTACTTAGTGAAGAGGATTCTACCTAACAGTTGCCAACCCCATTAGCTTCTTTTAAATTATCGCAACAGGAACAGAACAGAACTTTTTGAAAATAATTTTGATGAATAAGGAAATTAGTTTTTGCCCGCTTTTCTATTTGCGTTAAAGGATTGGAATAAAACACTAAATACTATTTTGATATGTATTTCTCAAATATTTTACAAGCAAAATCAGATACAAATATTACTTAAAGCCAATTGTAGTCCTGTCCTACTTAAATTTGAATAGACGAGTCGACTTGCGGAAACGCGCCGGTACCGAGCTTTACGTACATAAGATTGAGGTTATGTTGTGATAACTGTTTGGGGCAGAAGCCGGTTATGAAACCTTAACTGAAATTCAGCACCCAATTCCAATAGAGATAAGAACTAAAATAGCTCGCAAAACCAAGGGGTGGAGAGGTCAGAGTATCGGCGGAAAGTGCGCGCGCAGCCGGCATGGCCGTCGCCACACACCTGACTGCCAATACAACTCGATAACATATCTGAATTACAGCATATTATACACGCTCACAATGCCTTAAATGCCATCCGGATGCATCTCACACCGATATCATCACGTGCACCACTTTAGCCCACCGACAACGACAACTTCCAAACACGTTAAGTAATCAGCTGATTATCAAACTTTTACCGGTGTTTATGTACTCCACACGGTACTTGATCACTGGAAACGACTCGCGTTTCTCGTTTCACGATTAGTAGAGGCGGTCTTCCGCGACTTAAGCGGGTGGTCAGCCGTCGCCGGCCTGTATATCGGATGCAAATCCGAACGAGGCGCAGGCGGAGTGTGGCCGATGACCGGTGAGCGTACCTGGACTAGTCTGCCAGCTGAGGCCTCCGACGAACATCTTCCTGTAAGTAAACAATGACCATCAGACACGGAAAAGAGCGCGATTGCCGATTCCTGGTCGACCAACACGTACCCCGGATCGTTGGGCACCTCAGCGGGGCTTCTGGCCGCATCCTGATTTTGGGTTTCCATGGGCTCGGTCGCCGGCGGGGCCGGGCGGCGGGCGCACTACGACTACGATCGAGCGACGACGCGGCGGGGACGGCTCCCGGAGTCGCTCGGCTGCACTACCGACTACCGGCACGAGACTGGCGCGCCGCGGCGCACCCCGCCACGCAGCGCCCGCCCCGCCCGCACCCGCCACCCGCGCCGCCCGCGCTGCCGCCGCATCGATTCATTCACTCCGTACACAATTATTCATACGGTCTGCACGACGGACGCGAGGATCAGCGCGCTGGCACCACCACGTGAGCGCGCAGCACGTGCTCGCGCCCCTCTCCCCCGGCACTCCGCGCGGCCGCTCTCCCGCCCCGCCCGCGCGCCGAGCACGCCCACTGAAACACCCCGTATATCCAACTTCCAAAAGTTTATCGAAACTAATATAAACAATTAAGTTTGAACAAGTAAAACTTTTTTAAACTATTCTATGTACGTCTCTGAAAATTGGAAGTTTCACATATCAGAAAAGTAATAAACTCAAACCTTCAAAGTTTATATAATTTTTCTTATACTACGTGAGAGGTGCATTAATCTGTACGTACTTATAAAATACACACTTACACAGACAATATAAACCGATTGCGTCGTAGCAGTAAGAAACGACTGTGCCTGACGTAACCGGACGTAACCGACCCGTCGCTGGTAGACGCTCGCGCTCGTAGCAAGAGCTACGAAGTGAACGCTACATAAGCGAACTTTGCACCTTTATGTTGAATATTTTGAATATTTTCATAATGTTGCACTTACTTCGTGTTCGTGTACAACAATTTCACGATGTAATTTCAGAATGAATTTAGAGTTTCACACGACTTAAGATTAGGTAGGTAATAGGTAAGGTACCTAATAAATTTAGAATCAATCATTTTATACTTTTTGTGTAACAAAATCTACTTATTTGCAATAGTAACCATTGAAATATTCATTATTAAATCATTCTCAACTGACTTCTAAACTGTAAACTAACGAATGAAACTATGCACTCTAACTACAAAACTAACTATAGGTAACTGAAATCGAATGAAACTGAAACAGTCAAGAGTTGTCTTGCCCAATGAAGCTGATTAAAAAAAGTTTTGACTAGTTAGTCCCCGAGCTCACTTCGGTCTCGCCACTAGTCAAAACTACTCACCTTCATGCGATATTAAAATACTTTAACTTAGTATTTACATTCTAACCAGTTAAAAGCCATTTGAGTGCTGCTTAAAAAGTATTTTTTTACCACCTGCCTGATACAGATCAGTAGTACCCTGCGAGAGCCGGAACATCCTGACCTTAATACGAGTATGTAGCAGTGCCTCTTTCGCCTATCTACATTTTGTCCAGATCAGTCAACCCAACACACCTCTTATGTTTTTATTTCTCTGTTGCATATTTCTATGCCTTTCTCTGCTGTAGAACCAGAACATCAACTATGTGTATAACTATGAAATAAGTATATTTTTATGGGTATGTTTGCGACTGGGTAGTCCATTGCAATGAGCTATCAGTGCCCTGCTCAATCAATTCATGGGTTGTGCACCATTGTCCCACTATCCGTGGCACTACCTGCGTGACTTCTCAGTGTATCTCACTTGCTATATCCTCTGCATAGCTACTCCACAAAGTAGTGCTTCATCATTTTATATCATTTTATTCTTTTTGTGTAACAAAATCTACTTATTTGCCATAGTAAAATACTCATTATTAAATCATTCTCAACTAACTTCTAAACTGTAAACTAAAGAATGAAACTATGCACTCTAACTACAAAACTAACTATAACTGAAATTACATTATTCATACATACGTGCTTTATAGATCTTTGCTCAAGTACATTGACTTGTTTCTTATTTAATCTTCTATTTTGTGCAAAACCACATGTTGTAGAGCCGAGTGCGCGAACTTGCAGGCTAAGACTTAAATGTGTGAGTTGGTTGCAGTATACTTGCATAACTGTTTCAATTATAATTCTATTTTCTAATTCTAGCACATATTCACTCAGTAGAGAAGAACGATGAGAAAAAGGTAAAAAAGTGTATTTAGTAAAGATTTAGAAATCTGTGAAACCACTATATTATGTACTTAAATAAATTCGAGTCTAATAAATGTTTTAAAATTCCAATACGATTGCAGGAATAGTCGACTGAAATAAAAGTTACCGATATTATCGGTTCAAAGTAAACAAATGGTTTCATAGTTTGCCGTTTCGCTCTAACTTCGCGTGTTCTACTATCCTTTTAGATGGAATTGAAAATGCCATATACCTCATAACGTATGCAGAATAGGACGATTTAAGATTTCTTACTAACTATTTATTTTGCTGATAACTTGGAAATGGTGAATATTACGTCAAACATAAGGTTTTTGTGTTCAGTTTGCCAGTATTGTTACAAGGCATTAATAAGGCATTTCCTTCTGGGCCATCTAACGGTTTCTATATGGCATCCTCGCGTGTGGGAACCTCGGCGTCTCTTTTTTTATCGTCCGGAAATCCCCATGGCTACCACCCCCGTCGGCCATCGAGGGTGGTTATGACGGACCGACTAAAACTGTGCGCCGTCTCGGGTCTTAATCACTGGGGTGTAAGGTTGCCTAATGGGCATATCCCTCGCACCCCAGGTGACCCTGGGCCATTTAAGGATTTAAGATGGCCCTCTCAACCCCCCGATGGATGGGGCGAGCATCGCGCCAATACGCCGAGTGTTACAGTCACCCCACACCCCACAGTGGGTGTAGGGTGACAGGTGGCCGGCCTGTCAACCACCCATCGGCGCGCGGAAAATCAGCTCGCCCCCTGACTGCTCCCCACTGTGCCCTCTGCTAGTCAGAGGGACACTTGGAGAGCCTCGGAGCAGCCCTCTAGAGGGCCACTCCCACCCCGGCCGGATTTACCGCAGGCAGCAGCGTCTCCCGTGGCGAGTGAGAGCCGCTGCTCGCCTCCGTTACCCGGGTGCACCGCGTGGAGGTACCGGCCCGCACCTAACCACGGCGTCCCTATCCCGGATTAAGGTTTGAGGAGGGCTTGCCACCCCACTACCCCGGCTTGCTTTTGCCAGGGTGACAGGCCTCCCCTGCCACCCCCAGACCTGCGCTCATGAAAGATGGAAGTCGAAAAAAAAACCTACCCCATTTAGTTCAATTTTTTTTGGCTTAAGTAGGTAGTGTGCGAAATTCAGTACAACGCAACCCTAAAAAAAATTTGATGTCAAGAGGTGGTTAGTTTAAAGATAGGTACCTACTTACGTAAACAGAAAATTTGTAAAAAAAAATTAGTTGCAAATTAAATTCTCTACAACTTTCAACGTTCTACAAAATTGCATAATCTGTCTTTTGCAACTCCAAATATAATAATATAGGTATATTTATATGTATAAATCTCTCCTCGCCCCCTTTCACATAGCATTATCACCAAAAATAATGGCTGTGTGGTTTAGGTATTAATAAATTTACCTACTTATAACATAATAATCGATATAGATAGGTACCTACTTAATTTAAAAAAATTAACTTCAAGTGATGAAATGAAAGCATTTTAAAAAAGTAGGTAGGTACTAACTGAATTCTATATTACGACGATGATGTTACTTTCTTCCAGTGAAGGTACCTAGATGCCTAAAACACAGAACAGAGAGACTTTAGGTAGGTAATAATATCTCAGAAAATCAATACAAAGCCAACCATTCTATAAATGAAAATGGGGATGAATCTATTTCTATAAGGTAGGACGCTGCACAATTACTGCAGTCTGCCTGCAATACGAATATAGTTCAAACCTAAAATTTTAATGTAGCGCCTGCTGCTATTGTTCGGAGTGGCTTTGATGTGATATATTTGCTATTCTGTCTCTCCCCCTCGTAGATATATTTAGTAGCACTGGAAAGCACTTTAGTAATGATATATTGTATTCTGTGCTAATACTTCTGATCATGTGAACCAGAAATACGTTAAGTATATTACACAATAACTTACCTACATAATATTACCTGTTATCTCAGCTCTCTCGTTAGAGGTGAGGAGACTCATAAATGGGTCGCTATCAGGTAACTTACCTACCTAATTTGCAATCACATGAAATTTTTCGAATTAAAACTTACTTTTCCATCGAGCATAGGTAGGTATATAGTATTAGTATTATTTCGCAGATAATTTATTATTTGATACTTTTTAGACCTTTGATTACTTTATTAGCACATAGTACCTACCTACCTATTACTTTATACAAAATTACAAGATTAAATGTAATTTAGAAAAATCGGTTTTAAAAGTTATTTTAATAGTTAGTTATGTTCAATAAGTGAGAATGTAATTTTTTGCTGAGAATACTGACTTTAAATCACGAACTAGATTTCTTACTGCTACGACGCGATCGGTGTAAGTTATACCGGTGGTTATACGTACAAATTCCCACGTCCTTCCTACGGCCCTCCCACGTTGCGTTGTAGGTATTATAAGACAAATTAAATAAACTTTGAAGGTTTGAGTTTCTTACTTTTCTGAATTTGTGAAACTTTCAGTTTTCAGAGACGTAAGTACCTACATAGAATAGTTTAAACAAGTTTTACTTGTTATTGTTTAGGTATATTAGTTTCGACAAACTTTTGGAAGTTGGACTCACGGGGTGGCTTGCCCTGATTTAAAGACTAACAAAATTTCGCTAAATATAAAAAATATATCTAAAACAAAAAAAAAAAAAAATTTGCTGCCGAATCAGCTGTTACCTAGTGGCCGGTAGTTGCCGTAAGGTATCTAAGTTACGTACATTGCTTTTCAGCTGAATGTATATAATGTGTGTATTGTTAATGACTTATCAAAGTATCAACGGCTTTTGTAGAGCACTGGTTCAAGTGAATAATATATGAACTAACATTATCAAATTTTCGAAATGGCCGCCATGAGACCGGAGTTGAATTTTGAACATATTTTATTACGAGAATTTACCGTCAGTTCTCATCACTAGTGAATCAGTCATCAAATCAGAATCAATCTGACTAAGACCTTATAAAGCTAATAGAGAGTGACAAGCAAAATGATACAATATAAAATAAAGTGAACATACGTTTATTTACTTAAATAGACACATACAGATGGAAAAACCGCAGTGCTACATTACACAACCTTTAAATTCTATCATAAGCATAATGTATAATATCATAAAGATAATACAATAATATTTGATAACCATATCAATTATGAATTGGATATTAACATGGAGAAGATTCACTTGCATAATGTTCCATATTCGGAACATATATTTGTAGTGTTATCTTATTGATTTTTTATTAATTTAAGATAATAATAGAGAATATTCGTTTACATGTTTTGAATTAAGTATGATTTATTAACACCTTATGAATTGTATACTAAAAATTTTCCCTAATGATGCTTTTCGGGCTTATGTGGTTCGTGAGTAATTTAATTCATAATATATTAACAGGCGAATGATGAAATAATTGAGATCGTAAGTCTATATAAAGAATTATTAACTAATTAAATAGACAAGTTTGTGAGGAAGCTGCTTACCCCAGAAGGTGAAATTATATGTAATAACATATCATACGAGGCATACAAGCTTATGACGGAGTGACATAATGTAACAAAAGTTTAAAATATTTTCTTTGGGTAAAATTTCGAATGAAACAAGAAACACGATTTCTATCAGCTTCCTTTCTCAGAGTACTAACGACATGTAAATCTAATAATAAAAGGCTTAGTGTTGAAAGATGTCAGTTAACAGCATAATTAAATTATACTTCTGTACCTATTACTGTTACTGTAATCTTTTCTGCTTATCAAACTATTAAATTCCGGAATACAGGCCATTTATCTGAATCTTAGTAAGTGGAAATGTATCTATGCTTTCCTACCTCAACATAAACTGTATACAAACCTGATGGGCTTCCCTTGTGACAATTTTCACTTATCTCTACTGCTACACATTAGTATCATTAAACTTTGGCAATATTTGACGGACGGCTTAGCAGCTTTAACAAACAAGAGAATAAAGTTCAATATTAAAATAGTTTATATTTGCAAGCTGTTTTTGGTATAGTATGAGGTAATTATATGTTATTAATTATTAGCATGCTATCTTAGACGCTTAATTATAGCTAAAATAAATTAGTAACTTGTATATAGAATAGGTACATACGCACAACGGCTTAGCACGATCTAATGTCGTAAGAAACATTCAGAAATGTTTAGATCTTAAAGGCAAAGTGTTACAGAAGATAACATTTTACTTTTATATTTTAATATCAATTCGTTATCATTAGTTTTATGCACTTTCCCGTTTTTTATCCCTGTGTTGTCTTTTCTAACGTACAATTTCTGTCACGTTTCAAATGAATCTTGACTGTGCTACGCGTGCTGATATAGGTATAGGAATAACATGAAACTGTTTATATATTAATATTTAGAGATCAAAAATGGAACTAGTCACATACTAATTGTACGAATAACAACCGTTTACACTGATAAAAAGCTCCAAACACATAGTAGGTAATAAATACCATCGGTGCGTGCAGTTGCAATATACTAGAATATGAGTTACATCTGATTCTCATATCTCTAGTACCGTGACCGGCAAATCACGTCATGTACTCCAGCTGCGCAGAGAGCGCTTTTTAGGTCTCCTTAGTGGGGCGCGATATAGCAAAAACGCGTCAATCAATCAATCATAGAATTATCAAACCAATCACGGGCCCAAAAGGCTCTTCATCATTGATTGATCAGTCTGCCTTTGATCTTGCACTACCAATTTGTAGGTGCTTACTTGTGCACACGCCTGGAATTTTCATCACTACGCCGACTTTTTTTAGATGTCTACCGGTATGGATGTTTTTAAGATGTATTACTAAAGCCTATTCAAACCTAAGCGGTATTCGCTACCGTCTGCAGTAGAAAAAACGAAGTGGGCAGGCCGGCCTACCCACTTCGTTTTACCAGTTATTTCCGCTCTAGCCGCGGATCTTCATACTACATAAATACTTCTACTTAAAGCGGCAGTGAATACTGCTTCAGTTTGAATAAGCGTTTAACGATACCTCATACTGTTCGTCCATCCCCCTAGCTGTGTCTGAAGCTTGACTAAAGATAAGTACATAGGTATATAATATTCTAACAACACAGCCACAACAATCATTAATTCACCTACCTAGTAGGTATATTAACTACCTTATTTTAATTCTGAAATGCATATTTTTTTTTTTTATTGGTAATAGGCTCGCGTTTGACCACGATCTCACCTGTTGGTAAATGATGATGTGCATACTATATATTTGTGACATAATGACATTCTGTTGAATAAATACTAGCAATACTAAAAGTTGGGATATAGCAATGTTATGCCAAAGGAGACAACATTGCGCCAACGTAAGAAATATTACTGAGATTAAGTTCTCCATTAAATGTATTATTTATTCAAGAGGGTATTTTTCTAAGTCATAAGCTATATCCAAGTCGCTGTTACCGTGATGATCCGCACACGTTTACGAAGTTAAAGCTTAAATTTTATAGCAAAACAAAGTCTAATAATTCATTAAAATGAGAGAATTTGTACTCGTAATAAGCTTATGATAAATAGATCATACTTTAATAATAATTCTACTTTTACATTATGAACCAATGAACTATTCGTAAAATGTGATGTCACTTATTTCATTTACCTAATTATTTTGTTAATATGTACATAATTTAGTTCTCCAATTGGAAACCATTTTAATGGATGACATGTCAGATTAAGTGTTAATTCACAGATATATCAATATTTCAATGTGTCCATGCATGCTACGATTATACAATATCCATCATATTACAAATCACGGCAAAATTACAAAGATAGTGCTATAAATGCGTAACTTAGAAAATATGGTCAAATATGTCACATAAAAAATAGTAACTTGATCATTATCTTACACACACACTTCAAAAGTAATCATTAACTGAACTCTTTTCGTAACACTATTGAAATAATAACTATCAGAAAATAGTTTCAATTTCTTATCAGAAATGGCAACGAACTTTTATTGATAATTAATAATAAAAATAATCTAATCTAAACTCATATGCATCAAGCTAAGCATTTAACAAAAAAAAATATTGCAACAAAAACTCATAATACCTAAATAAATAATAAAAAAATAACATTGCACACAAGCGACAACGAAACATATTGCAAGCTACTATAAATTAAAGCTGACATCATACGCCGGCAAAAGCTAGCAGGTAATATTTTATTGCAACGAAACAACAATTAAGCATAATAATAAATAATGGGCTGCAATGCTCGAAACGACATTTTTTAACATTAACCGTTTATCACAATTTGAATAAATTTTACCTCATATTTTGTTAAATATTTAAATAGATTGTACTACATTGTTCAACGTATATGTACCTACATTGAATGTGTCATTCACGAATCACTAATATGAAAAATTCTATTAATACATAAGTAGTAGTTATTTTCATAAAAACTAAAAACCACCGTATAAATATGCAATGTTTTAGAGATGAGTAGCGATTCTTTTCTTACGCTTCTCTCGGTAGGTACATTCAATATCTAGAAAAGTATACAAGAATCAAGTAGTGAACATGATTTTTAAAAAAATGTTTAAACATACCCAATTATCGTCAATACTGCATAAGCAAGTAAGTATTAGTTTTAGAAACTAATAGGTACATATTGCTCCCTTGTAAAGTTAAATACACTTAAAATAAAACTTAATAAATTAAAACATTTTGATCAGACTTAGTAAAATATTAATACTTACTTACATACAACTAATATTTGGTAAAGCACTCTTCTTCAATTCCAAATTAAGCAACGCTGTAAATAGCTAACACTAGATATTAAGCAAATAGCAGATATTAAGCAAACATGTTCTACCTTTTTGGCACAATATTGGCACATTCATTAATCATAACCAATTCATGTTTAATAATAAATAACGATGAAATAAAAACAAATACAACAGTGTACTAATAGTATCAAACTAGAAAATTACCTACACTAAATAACACTAACTTCTTCATCTGAACTAGTTTTATAAGTAAACGATTTTGACATAAAATGTAAACAACATCATTTTGATCAGATTAGTTGAGTTGTAAGAGGTCTTTTTGCTATCCTAATATCAGATCTACTTACTACTACATTTAATTTTAATATAATATTAAGTAATATAAGACACATACACGCACATACCTTAAGAATATATAATTAGTAAATGCTTTTTATGCATGAATTTCAATGTTATGAGCTCATGAGTTATGTTGCGGAATAGATATTAAAAGATCTTATTAGGATCAAAAATAGTACATTTATCAAAATTCAAGTAAACAACCCCTATAACAACTTTAAGAACAAACCCACTTCTTACAAAATAAGAAAAACATATCATTATATTTGTGCAAGAAATGTATCAACCTTCTGAATATATCACTTTGTTAAGAACAACTTTTTTATTTGTTAGGTACGTGTAGAGTATGTCATAGAATATTATTATTTCGTGAATTTCACTATCAATGTTATACTTTCGAAGTCAATTTTATTGAACTACAACTATCCTACCATATAACATTCTACTAACATGTCACTGAACTAAAATGAAATTTGATGTATAAATTAACCTAACCTACTGATAAAATGTTTACAGAAATAAGTGATTGGAATATGTACCTATGTCAAAAATAGAAATACTTTGTTCATTATGAGAAAAAAGATTGATAACTAGAAATTCATATCCAATAACATTACAGTATCTTTTCATCAGATTTTTCAATTTGGTAAAATGTAATAATGTTATCGCATCAAGATATTTATCCTGAAAGGTACAACATATAACTCCACCTACAAAGTAATTCTATTTTACTTCAAACTATAATAAATAAGTTTTACTATACACATATTGTATATACGATACGACACTGAACACCACATACTAATATGCTACATGAAATTTCCAATTGTACTTTCGGAAAAGTAATGTACACAACCATATTTAAGGTGACTTTAGATCACAAAATTCCCTGTTACTACTTCAATATTTATGAACGCTATACTGCGTTGTAGGCTGCAAAAACACAACTCACAGAAAATAAAAAAAAATCCGTTTCACAACTCCCTTTCAATCAATCAATAAAAGATTTAGGCTTCATTATAACTTATTACCTTATTTACCTATTAAAATGCTTAGTTAACTTACAGTGAAAACAATTTCAACTTACTATCACTCTAGTTGCTAAGGATTCTGAAAATTCAAACTTGTTAAAGATTAATATCTTACTATCATTGAGATCAAGACTGAACTAATTGGAATGAAATTTGGAATAATATCAGTTTTTGCCTTGCTGGGCGTTCTCTGCATTTGAAGCTAACAAAGCTGACAATGTAGCATGTGTTGCACTTAATGTGCCAGATGTGGGACTTACAATATTTGACGATGACAGACCAATATTGTTATTGTTATTCATCATGCCACCACTAGTTCCAGAACTGACAATAGTCACATTGGGAGGCGGCGTGACTCCATTAGCAAACCCAGTCGATAATACTTTCTGTGTATTATGCATCATAAAAGATTTTGCTGCTCCTGCACTGCCTAAAGTGAGAACTTTTTTCAACATAACTGAAGAGTTACAAGCATTATCTATCATATCTTTAGTGGTAGAAATACTGTCGAAATCACTAGAACTTGCTGTGACAACTGTACTTATCTTAGGCGTTGATGTGTGGAGAATGGGTCTAACAGCAGTCACATTGAAGGATACTGAGGATGTAGGTACTCCCAGATTGCTTCTATTAATCAAATTTCGTGACACAATAGCATTGTGTAGAATATTACCCGTCGGGAAGGATTTCGATGATACATTGACGTATTGAGGTGTTCCTATTATAGTGGCGTTAGATGTCCGTGTTCCAAATCCGATTATTGTGCTGGCAGTGCCCTGAGACATGACGGTGCTGAACGTACCAGTTTTGGTGTTGATCGGTATTCTGCAAATAATTCATAAATGGGTTTAATTTTAGATATTAATTGAGTGAACATAGTTGGTACACTTGCTTATCGATGGACGGGCTTTTCTGCAGCGCAGGCTTTCGGGTTTCAGAGGTCAGGCGACAGTCGTTTCCGTTAAAATCAAAATAAGAATCTCCAACTTCGAATGCAACGGAGATCATCGCTATGCTCATGATGATGAGTTTTTGATATTTAATTATACAACGTCTATAGCCAGTTGGGTAAAAACCAAAAGATTTTCAAAACGAACTAAATATGATGCAACTTGAAAACTGTACGAAGGCACAAATCCTGAATATGTAGCCGACTGTAAACTTTTGTGAGTTCCACCATAACGACTAACACGTTGGTAGATGATTCAATGTAAAATATAATGGAAAATATTTCATTGTTATTTTTTTCTCAATGTCAATAATTTAAGATTATAATAATTATTAAATTGCTTCAATAGCAAGTCATATATCACTGGACAAGTATCAAGACAGGACCAGACCGGTGCGTACAGGACCAAGATATTGGCCATGTGACCTCAGGTTCATAGGCCTTTTTAGATCGAAAAATGTTCGTCTTTAAAAAAATAATAATACCAACCCACGAATCATCTGTGACGTCGACCCTGGTATGCTCTGTATCGTTACTGTAGCCTGTGGCAAATGATGTACAGTTCTTTGTCCAGAGGGTGGTACATTTGAGCTGGTGTAGTAGTGAACGGTGCTTCCCGTTATGCGAGGTGGAGTGGTGATGTGAGCAATCGGCACACTGTGTACCATGCCGCTGGTTGTGGAAGCCACTGTTATGCATTTAGTTGTATTTACTGGGAACTGGAAAGAAGAATAGATATATCTAAACCTTTGTGTTTTTTTGTAATAGTAAGCTGTTGCACGCGGCTCCACCCACTCGAAAGTCTGATAGCGTTTTCGCTACCATTAGAAACTTATAACATGGTATACATTTGAGTGTGGTTGAGCAACAAGCATTCAAATATCTTCACAATATCAATCAAATATTAATAAGATAAAATTAATAAGACTAAATAATTATAATAAGAACATTAATGTTTTACATTGGGCAATCATCAGAATAACTTACATTATTGGTGTTCAATGTTGTCCCCAAATCAAATTCATCACCAACCAATGTGATTGTGTCAGGATTAGCTCCAGTCAGCTTCTCAATCGTTTTTCTAGCATCAGCGTCACTTTCAATGTTACCTAAGTTTCTACTCAGAAACTCTATATCTGATTCTAGCAAACCATCCACCAAATGACTCTGGTCATCTTCAGATTCCTTACAAATGCCAAAGTCCTCATCTTCTAATTTTATGCCCTCTACTTTAATATCCACAAAATTGTTCTTCATTCTATTCAAGTCGACATCTTCGACTTTAATTTCCTCCATCTTTATTTCATCTAAATCTTCAACTTTTATATTTTCTACCTTTATATCATCAATATCTTCAACTTTTATATCAGCGAAGTCACTATCTTCTTTCAATGTTGGGACATCTGAAAACTCTCTACTATTTTCACAATTACCGATATATTGGCTCGCATCGAAACTGTTGCTATCAAAATTATCATGATTCGGTTCAACTTTGATATCCTCTATCTTATATTTGTCCTCTTCGGGAATACTAGTTACTGTGGGTTGAGGACTATCGGCACTGCTTAAGTCGCCACTCAGTGCCCTTTTCAACACGTATGTTTTTATTTTTCTGAGCATAAACATAGGAACTTTGAACCCAGTTAATTCACCAAGCATGGGCAGTGAACTGTGTCTGTAGGCTTCACTGTTAGCAAGTTCTTCAATATCTTCTAACACCTGATGATTACATATAACATTATAACATGAGCAATTTTACTTATACCTCAATACAGAATAATAAGAGGAAAATGAGTGTGTATAAATATGTACTGTGTACCATATATGGAACTTGTTTAATAAATTTTTAAAAAATAAAAATTAAAACTTAAAAACGTGTAGTTTCGTAAAGAATACAATCAATTAACAATACTGCATTATTAATATATTGTATCAATTCGTAAAAATAAGAAAACTAACCATAATGTATGTTTTGCCTCCAACAGCATTCACTAAATTATGACTGGCGATCCATTCTTTGTCGGCGGTATCAGCTGGGTATCTAAGCAAACCAGCGTGTCGTGTGTATAGACGTCCGCGGGAGTTTCCTAAACCTAATACCTGAGGAATAATCAAATGTGTTATATTAAATAGCCAAAACGCAGGCACATAAGCAGATTTTTTTTGTTAGTGATAGTTTACAAATCAAATACATACTTTGTGAGCATGAGACCCCATGATAAATAGAGTATCTTGTGTAAGTCGGGCAGGGTTCCATTTGTCAGGGTCTCTAATAGCAGGTGATGGGAGAGGTGATGACGATGCACTATCCGTAGTATCTTCTTGTTTGATCTTCTTGCGCTTAAAACTGAAGTCAAGATCGTTGTCGGAATCTTTGCGCTTTTGTGATGGACTCTGCAACTGTGACAAATTATTTTCGATAAAAAAATATGCGGTTTTGTTTTTTTTTACACAGGTTCACGTGTGTTTTTCAAGACACAATACATACACGGTCTGTTCGATTACCAACCTTGTTATAACCTAAGAGATTTACTTCTAGATCTATACAATATTTAACATATCAGTGACCCAGGCTCCCGGGTATTCAGAGGTTATTGATAGTCAAGTAAAAAGTAAATAATTGTTTTCTTTGTTTAACTAAATGAAGATAACAATACAATGTTGTTATAATATGTTTTCCTAATTTCTGTGAGTAAAACATTCTATTTCTAGGTAGGTACTACCAGTATTTCTCAATAGACAAATAATATGTAACCACCGCCAAGCATACAGGATATTTTGAAGGCAGAGGACTGCCAGTGATGTTTATGTCGAATGAGTTTGTAACAATCTATACATCTATCTATATTAAATAAATAAAATTGGAGTATCTGTTTGTAACGTCAAAATAACCGCTTTTTACTGAGTTCATTTGGATTTATACACGGCACATGTACCAAAACAGATTTTTTCCAATGTTTGTCTGTCTGTCTGCCTGTTTTTTCCAGCTAATCTCTGAAATGGCTGGACTGATTTTGACAGGGCTCACTGGCAGATGTAACAAGGAGTAACTTAAGCTACTTTAATTTTGGAAAAAGTATCAGGGTACAGAGTAAAGAATTAAAGTCTTAAAAATCTAAAACCACGCGGACGGACTGGCACAGCTAGTCTTATCCACATATAATATTGTTCATCTTCGCATAAATAGTTTGATATTTGTTAATGGAGGACTGTACTTGTATCTTGACCTCTTAAAGTATTTACTTTATCTTATTATCATATTGTTTTCAAAGTAGTAACAACAGAATTTGATTACATATTTAATAACAAACTGTTGATTAAAAAAAATATTGCATTACGCTATGCTACACTGATGTTACGCTATTTACACAATACAATTACGCATTTTGTGATAAAAAGTGTTGTAAATATAGACAAATACTTATATAAGCCTTGGGATGTGGTTACCCACATTACTGATATTGATTGTGGAAATAAATTTTGGTGGTTATACCTATAACGACGATCTCTGTGGCGTAACAGTAGAGTGTTCGACTACTAAGTCAGAGGTCGCAGGTTCGATTCCCGCTCAGTGAAAATATTTATGTGCTTGAATACGAATAGTTGCTTTGGTCTGGGATTTTTCAGAGGCAAACTAAAAGAAAACCACCAGTGTCTTCGACCTATCGGCAATTTGGCCACGGAATGTAGTAAGTATTCAGTAGTCGCCTAGCAGATGATGATGGTCTTCCATCATTTGAGGTGAGTCCTCCCATTTCGGGAAGAGTGAATCTTCAGCCATTCTCACGTGATTGAAAAACAAAAATCCATCCATCCTTATATCCAAGTATTTATAATAGTAATACTTACTGTTGGTTGCTTAACAAATTTAGAGTCTGCACCATTACTTGATTCTGAGTCACTATTCTCAAATGGCGATTGTGCTGGCCTTGGTGGAGTAGTATATAATAAACGGGTTGCATCTAACATGGCTCTGCATACTGCTCGCACCTGAATAAATTAATTAACTTTAATACAATCATTGACTCCACACTGAAGTAACTTCAGTGTAGTGTAGTAAAGAAGTTTAATTACAGTATAATGTACAGTTAATAAAACTATGATCTGAAATAATATACCTGATCTTCACTGACAGATTCGTCACCCAAATTCAATCTTATGTTGTTAACAGCAGGTACGAAGAATTTCTGAAAATATAAAATAGCAAACATTTATTACACTCATAATAAGAATGAAAACTAATTAATAAATGTAGATCATTTAATACAAACACATTTATAGCTTGATAGATGTGTGTAAATAAATCTATACACAAATTATACATAATGTACTATTTAATGCATTTTAGAACTCATAAATGACAAGCCATGCTTGAAATATCAAAAAAATCTATCCATTCATTTCTTAGATCAATCATACTTCATCAATCAGTCATCAAATATACTTTACATTATTTTTAATAGGCCTTAGACAGTGGTGCAAGAAACATACCTCCAAATACTTCTTGATGACCTGATCAATCTCTCTAGTGACAGCTGACTGTATAGTTTGACGTAACATATCAAGTGACTTGTTAGCGCTAGCTCTGAATTCTGCTATAGGTCTTGAATGTGGCTGCACTGGTCCAGGGAGACTAAACCTTCTGTGCATAGCAGCAAGAGTATTTATGGCTATTTGCCTGGTAACTGGTTGCTTCTGAGAAAAAAAATCAAAATAAACACTTGTAAACACCATGTATTAGTGAATAATAATATGTAAGTAGTATAAATATAATTCCCATATTGCAATTATACTTTGAGAGGATACAATGTACCTTGCAGTCACAAAAGGTGGTTATTCTTTATGGAGTAACTGCATTGTTTTGGACACAGATATTGAATTGACCTCAAATATATAATATAATGGAAAATAATTTTTTACCGTTTGCATGTTACAGGTGTTGCTTGGCCGTACACTTGTGGCCTTGTTCGGTGCCTGAAAGCCCCACGAACTAGAGGAGCTTTCTGAAACGGATTTCTGTTGCGATGCATCAACGTTACTCCAATTCTTTTGCACCACCATTTCGAAACAATCTCATACAGAATTAGCTGCAAATTACATGATATAACAGCCGTTCGATGAATGTTTGGGTTATTGGGCTGAGATTAATAATAAATTTAATTAACGTTCAACTGACAATAGATTGCTTTACTGTATTTATTTTTTACGACAACCGGGGTCTAAAATTGTTAGATATCGAAATCACAATCCATTTTACAGATAGAAATCATTAAAATTCGAAATAATCGAAATACAGCATCACAAAACATTTTAAATTTTAATAAAATTAACATAAGCACAGATAACAGAACAGAATTTACAGATTATTAATATTATTATGGAATTTTGTTTATGGAATGGGAGGGTGGGCCGGGGAAGGGGAAGAGACGAAGAGAGACTCGTTTTCAGCGTTCTTTTCAAAAATCAAAAATTAATCGAAGCGTTAAAATGAAACGAATGATAAAATTGTAATTAATCTGTATTGTAATATTTGTAATACAGTAAAAGTAAAATTCATATAGAATTTTATTATTGATCCGAGCAGTCAGTCAAGGACAAGGCCGTATTGCCTGTTCAATCAAAAATTGTTCATTGGATTGATTGAGATTGGGATTGACGGGAGTGGCATTCATTGGCCAACGATTGGCCAATTGTGGCAATCAGGCAATGGCCATTGGCCAGCAAAAATCCCTCATCTGCTTCAGTTCATTCAACCTCAGCTAGTCCCGTCCCGCTCTCCGCTTCGGTTCGGCGCTTCACTCATGGCTTCACTTCACTTTATTCTTCATTCCCAGTGATGCCAACCCTACAGTTTTAACTGTAGATCTACAGTTTTTAGGAGATTCTCTCAGTTTTTAGTTTAAGCCTCGAAATCTACAGTTTTCTACAGTTTTTATACAAGATGCTAGCGTCATCTATTTTATTTGTCTGTACACTAAGTCAGCTTCAGTAAAACCTGCCACTATCGCACCGAAAGTAATGGTCCAGATGATATTTTAATAGATACTCAAGAATTGGACGACGATACATTGTCAAATTTTTACGGGAAATGTAAAGAATTTTACATTGAGGCATTAGTCCAAATCAAACAAAGGTTTCCTTTCGATGATAAAGAACGTCTGGCACTGAAGTGTTTACAGATGTTGAACCCACAAGCGATTTTAGGTCATGATTTGACCCAAAAACGTATAACTTCAATTTCTGAGATGTTGTATCATTTCCCAGGTATTTGGCCAGAAAATATAACAGAATTAGATAGAGAATAGAGAAGTCTGCGTAATACCAATTTAATTTTTGATAAGACTGATACGCCTAATGTAGAGGAATTTTGGTGGAATGTTTCCAAATTAAAAAAAGGCGACGGTTCTGCAATGTTTCCACTATTATCGACTTTAACCAGAAAGCTTCTATGTTTGCCGCACAGTACCGCTACGGTAGAACGTTTGTTTTCGAGCATTAATGTTATGAAAACCAAACTAAGAAATAAACTTTCTACGACCACAATAAAAGGTACCTTGCACACAAAGTCAGAAATTAATAATTGTTTCGAGTTCAATGTGACAAATGACCATTTTAAAAAATTCAATAAAAATATGTACGAATTCAACAAAAATAAAAATGAAACGGAAAATCAGGAAGACTTAGAAATTGAAAATAACATAGTAGCTAGTGATACTTGAAATGTTACAACATTTAATTTGATTAAAATTTTGATAATTATACGAGTTTTCTTATTTTTAATACCCTCCATATAATGTATTCCATTCATACAATTATACAAAATATAATATAAGATAAAACTGTAGATTTACTGTTTTTTAATTTTATATTTACAGTTTTCTACAGTTTTTTTCAAGCAAATCTACAGTTTTACTCTATGCTGGGGTTGGCAACACTGTTCATTCCTATTCCTTCATTCAGTTCAGTTTGTGGAGTAGCTGGAGAAGGGCGACTAAATAATTGTAACGGTTCATTGTAATAAGATATATAGGTAAGATAAAATTCTGAAATATCATATTCTTTATCTTCGTATTTTTAAAGCGCATGATTTATGTCTGTACTTAATTTATATTTGAAAACGCTCCAAAGCCTTCTTATAAAGCCTTTTGGACTTTGCTCCTCCTATATAGGTAGTTAGATTTGCCACGAGCCGCTTTCTGTAGTCTGAAGACCACAAATAATGTTGACTGCTATTTCACATAATATCATGACTTAACATATTTTGTATGTATACCTAGGTTAAGTTTGCCGGTATTGATCACTATTCAACTAAGTAGGTATACATTAAACTGCAGTTGTTAAACGCAAAAAGGACAATGGATTCACTATCTTTATCTTTACTTTGCAATATATTTTGACACACTTTAGATACTTTTCCACTTTCACATGGAGATTCTCATGGAATTATAGTTTTCTGGTGTTATTTTATTGATTTGAGTTATTGTTAACAAGTTGAGTATGCCTATTAGCTCCCCAGCTGAGGTTATGCATAAAGCAAGATCCAGAAATAACAGTGATTTCATAAATTAATTTTTGGGTATAGAATATCGTTACACTTTGTAAACCAAAGGTGATGCCTTGATCCTTCTATTTAGGTCAGATAAATTGCGGATTTTATTGTGTGGTTAATTTTACATAAAAAAAAATACTAGCCGACCTAACACATTATCCAGCTCTTAAATTAAAATTTTAGCTTTTATTTTAAATTATCCTTGCTCTGCTTACACTGTTTCATTGTTTCAATGTTAAGATCTATTTAGACTGTAATCTTCATGAAATAGCTTCAGCTGTTTGTGTGAAGTTCATTGACATCAGTTTTTATTCTTAAAAAACCATATGGATACTAAGATTGGTGTTACTTATGACTCATGGGCAATAATTATGTTCACTCAAATGTAAATACTTGTGGGGTTGTGGATTGAGTACTCCCTATCCCATTATATAGAGAAGGGATAGGTAGGTTGCTATAGTTAGTCATTTACAGTAATTGTACTCATTTTTAAAATGGATCCTACAATATTCTAATATTTTAGATGTAGTAGAATCTTACGGGTATTTTTTATTAAACAGCCATGGTTTTTTTTGTTGGCTACAACCACAGAACAATTAGATGTATTAAAACAGTTTATAAATCTAGCACTGTTCTTGAGAATTTTAAAACGCTACTAATCTGTAGAGATCTTGGGTTGGTGTCCATGATAAGGTTGATATTATGAGTTCACAAAAGATAGCACTAGTTAGAGTTGTTTGTGTAGCATATCTCTCAATGAAATCATATTGTAAACAGTAGGTATAATTACAGAACATAATACCAAGATATATTTTAATTGTCTTATATTTTTCTCTTTCTACCAATAGATAGGGTGTACCTAAAGGCAATCTGACTGTAAATTTAGAAGCATTAAATTTTGAAATTCATTACGTAGTGTAATTTTGTGAACTCCTCCAATACAGCATTATTATGGGAGTTTAGGAGTAAAGATAATTCAGAAACTGCATTTATCCTTGTATCAAATAACTATATGTGCTGTTATTGTGGCCTATAGGTCAATAACATACCGACAGTTGGAACTGATTAAGTTTATTGATTTTCAAGTAGATAGAAATTATATATAGGTAGGTACATATTCAAGTAATATTAACACAGTAGGTACTATTATGTATTCTGTGGTGTAACCTTTCATAACTATAAAATAAACTCAATAGGTAGGTAGGTATGTTATGTACACAATGTTTTTCATGAAAGAATATTGGTTATAGTAATTATATAAATTTAAATACAGAAAACAAATATTGGCACATTACCTAACTAAATGAAGTTGTGCAAACACTTAAACATCATTATTATGTACATAAGCACATATACATGACATTGCTTAAGGAAATGAGTACATACCTACCTACCTTGTTTATGCTTAGTTGATACCTATATCTAGGTATTACGCAATTTCTGCATTACCATGAGAAAAATGTGTACCTAGATACTTTTTTCTAAAACTGCTTCATAATCAATACTTATTATGACAAACTAGTCTAATTAAAATAGTATAAATAATTAATGGTACTGAAAAGGGAATCCGGCAAGGCCAAGGCGCAGTTTATCGATATAATTCTGATCAGATATTCAACCTATTCAAAATCTTGTATCTTATCTTTATTAAACAAGTAAACGATGGTTAGACACATTCATGTACTTGGAGAATTAGTACCAGTGCAGATATCATTATACAGAAAAACTATTTCAATGAACACAAAAGTATTAGTTAATCTATTTAATTCACCTAATATATAAATAACAAAAAAAAAACAATATGTATGTACCTACCTATATGCAAAACACAATGAGGGGCTATGTGGCAATCGAGTAGGTTAACACACTGCTATGTTATTAGCCATGTCAGTCTTTGAATGGGTGACAATTCTTAACACTCGGTGAAAACTTTTAAGTAGTGGGGGGTCTTAGTTTCCATACAAGACAAAAAGTAAAGATTTGTTTGCTCTATAAACTCTGAAACTACTGAACCGATTTTCACCCTTATAATACTACATTAGCCTGTAAAATAGGCCACTTTTACCCAGATATTCCCACGGGATCAGGATCCGGTGTGGTGATGCTAGCGTTATTAATCGATAGAACTTCTTAAACCTAAATTGTGTGGACAATGAAGGTTCTTAAAACGGCACAAATGGTTCTTCAGGTGCCAATTTAGTACCTACTATTCTGCCAGCTTCGTAGAAAATTCGGATTAGTGGAATTCAAATTATATATTAGTTATAAAGAGTTGCGTGTATATGGCTCATTTTGAATACAATACAACGACCTTGATGTTTCTTAAAATATTCAGTTATAGTGACCATACGTCCTGTTTTGAAAGGGACTGTCCTCTTTTATCGGTTGTCAGTCCCAGTGTCAGCGAAAATAGCTTAGTGACGCAATAGGGTCTCATTTTACCCAAGTAAAGGACGTCTGAAAATCCAGTTTTAGGCTTAGTCCAGGTGATATTAGGTATCATAAAAAAATATTATTGAATTCATCTCTACAAATCTAACTCAATAAGTGATTGTCCCGATTAAGTATGAATAAATGCTCATATTACTCAGAATACTTGTGACCTTTGTGATTTGCCCATTTAGACGTCTCAGTCACTAATCACACTACTATTAGAAGCCGTAAGACTGAGTCAAATGTATGAAACTGAAATAGGTAGCTACATAACGGCGAAAATCAATCTCGTGTTTACGGTTTTGGCGCACGCTCGCGATAAGCAATACTTTTGTATAAAGCCAACTAATACCTTTATACTCTATTCTGGTGATTACTGGATATAGGTACCGATATGTATTGAATTGCTGTATTAGCGAGATTATACCTATTGTACGTGGTGTGATATTAGTAAACAGTCACCATTCATCACTCATTTCAAACCAAAAAGAAAAAAATAATTACCTAGCTAGAGGTACCTAAGAGTTAATCAGGCTGAAAAAAAAACTGTACAGCCTTGTCTAAATAGAATAAGGTGGATATACTAAGCTTGACCTCTGTTCCTCATGAGCGGTGGTGGCGTGGGGTTGACAGGTGTAGCTTTCTGTCACCCTAGCAAGAGCAGGCCGTGGAGGTAGCGTCTGGTTATCCCCTCACCTTTCCGAGGGCAAGAGGGGAACACCGTAGTTTCCAAATCCAAGGGTGCCATTTTGAAACATCTTGACGAGGCAGGAGGGAAATGTCTTATGGGGCTACCTTACACCCTTGGCATCTGAAAATCCGAGCGGCGTGCGGCTTTAGTCGGTTTGAGTCCTACATAATCGCCCCCTGACACGCCCCCGCATGACAAGAAGACAAAATTTAGTATTTCGTCATGCAAATATTGTTATTGTACCTGCTAAAACGACAAACAAACCAGTACATTATTTTGAGTTTGACGTATAAAAACATGTTTATTAACATTATATCAGTTAGTTGGCTCTATATTATCTACACAAAACTTTGTTATAAGACAAGTATGTGACCGTAGAGCGTTGAACTGTTACGTCAGGGGCTCGGGGATCACAGGTTCAATTCTCGATACATCTATGTTTACATATTTTTATGGTCAGTTTTATGTATAAATTGTTGATTTATGTATAAACTCTACAAACACTTTTAGGCCCAAGCCAACCTCACCCACTATAGAGGAGATTCTGGAGCCGGCTTTCCTTTCGGGGATGGGCCGTCCGACGGTACTCTTTCCCGGAAAAGTCGAGATACCAATAAAAAAAGTGGAACATGGCTTCAAAGTGCAAACTGGGCAATGGTACAGTTTGATATAGGTCTGCAATATCCAATAATCATACCGCCCGGCAGTCCTTTCGTGTTTCGTGATTCCAACAATAGGGAAGACAGGGCCCTATTGTTGTAATCAAAAAGGCTATGGCAATATTTGTCAGGAGAATCTAATCTAGAGCCTCAAGTACCTAATCAATTTACTCATGTAATTTTGTGCAATAACTAATTATAATTTTTTTGCTGTAGTCGTACATATTCCTACATACTATAAATTAATCTTTGAACTTTCGTTTCAAGGCGAGTAACCATATTTTTCTTGAAGTTTATTTGCATTACAATTACAGCATCACAAGACAGAAGCAATATGTGGTAATGTTTACATAAACAGTTTATTTGGTTTTGATAGTTGTTGGACGTCAGCCGGTAATCAAGTTAGCTATTATTACTGACAGAGTTTGTCTGTTTTTAAAATACGATTAGGTATAGGTATTCATTATGAGTACATACCTAATTTACTAAACATTTTATATTTAATCTCATTACAGATATCAACATGTCGAAAAAAATCAAAGCTGGACCCGTTGTCGACGTCTTGGGTGATGAAATGACCAGAGTTATCTGGGAGCTTATCAAGAAGAAGCTTATTCTACCTTTCTTGGACATAGAACTGCATGTTTACGACTTGGGTATGGAAAATCGCGATAAAACAGATGATCAAGTAACAATTGACTGTGCTGAAGCTATTAAGAAATACAATGTCGGCATTAAATGCGCTACCATCACGCCTGACGAAGCCAGGGTGGAAGAGTTCAAATTGAAGAAGATGTGGAAGAGTCCCAATGGAACTATCCGTAATATACTTGGAGGTACAGTCTTCAGGGAAGCAATTATTTGCAAGAACATTCCCCGTCTTGTAACTGGCTGGGATAAACCCATCATTATCGGTCGTCACGCTCATGCTGATCAGTACAAAGCAACTGATTTTGTTGTGCCTGGTGCTGGTACATTAGAAATTATTTTCAAGCCTGCTGACTCTGGAGAACCCATCATCAAACATGTTGTTAATGAGTACAAAGGTCCTGGAGTCGCTATTGGTATGTTCAACACTGATGCATCCATTATTGATTTCGCACATTCGTCGTTTAAATTTGCTCTCGAGCGGAAGTATCCTCTCTATCTGAGCACCAAAAACACCATTCTTAAGAAATACGATGGCAGATTCAAGGACATCTTCGAAGAAATTTACGTAAGGGAATACAAAACACAGTATGAAGCTGCTGGTATTTGGTATGAACACAGGCTGATTGATGATATGGTGGCTTATGCTATGAAATCAGAAGGTGGATTCGTATGGGCGTGTAAAAACTACGATGGAGATGTTCAATCAGACTCAGTTGCTCAAGGCTATGGTTCTCTCGGTCTAATGACCTCAGTACTTATTTGTCCTGATGGCAAGACTGTTGAAGCCGAAGCTGCTCATGGCACAGTGACTAGACATTACAGATTCTATCAGCAAGGTAAGGAGACATCCACCAACCCCATTGCTTCTATCTTCGCCTGGACCAGAGGACTGCTCCATCGCGCTAAGTTGGACAACAATGCCAAACTTAAACACTTCGCTGAAACATTGGAGAAGGTTTGCGTTGAAACAATTGAATCTGGAATTATGACCAAGGATCTTGCTATTTGTATTAAGGGCATGAAAAATGTCACTAAGGCCGACTACGCAGAGACCTTTGAATTCATGGACAAGTTGGCACAGAATTTGCGGCTCAGCTTAGAAAGGAGTGCTGCTGCTGCTAACTTGTGAAAGGTTTTGTTGCACAATTTACTTGAATGTATGTGTAAACGGTACATCACATGGGATCCAGGGGGTATATAATTTACACTTTTCGATGTAACAATTATTCTAATTTATTGTAATAAATGCATTTTTAAAGTATATTTAAATTTTCTCGACTTTACTGGCCTTGATCTTTTAGGTTAGGTTAGCTACTCATGATAATTTTAAATGAGAGTGTATAACATTGAACATTGATTTTAAAGAGTGGCACTGTTTCGCTGAAATATTAGTTGAAATATTTTAAAACAATTCCAATAAAAGAGATGAGGGAACATGCAGCCGTATGGCTCGTATAAGTTCTACAAGATATCCATGGGAGCCAAGAATAGAGCCTGTGTTATTCCAGTCTATAAACTATCCTTGTACCAAATTTTACCATTCAGCCGTTTTTGCGTGAAAGAAGTGAATTCATATTCATAAACTTTCACATTTAAAATATTAACCGGATTAGTGATAATCTCGCTAATATTATAAACGCGAAAGTTTATGAGTTAGGTACTTGTGGCAGAGCAAATTGACCAAATTTCAATTATCATGTCCAATGGTTTTGTTCTAAATAACAAGTTGACATATTTATTGGATTAAAATAATAGAACACTTGTATCTGATTACTGAATATACTCGTATAAATAATTTATAGAATAATTACAAAAGCATGACAAGCATGTTACGCTTGCTTTGCCAAATCAACTGTTAATTTACGAATAACCACGTGGTTTCCCGTAAAGCTAAATTCAAGAGCCGAAAAACAGGTAATTTAAATAAATACTTTAACATTTTGAGATACCTACGTACGTATTAGTACAATGTACTTCTAGGTGTATTGTTGCACTAACTTACCGACATCGACATAGGTAATGAGTAGATAGATACCTAACCTACCAGCAGACCCCACTTGTGCCAGTGCTGGGGCCTGATTAGTCCCGATTCCGTGGGAATATCAAGATAAAGAGTAGCCTGATACATTAGTTAGAGGGAGTCCATTATTAAGGGTGCGGGCCGGAACCTCCACGCGCTGCACACGGGCAATGATTCCACGCATCTCTGACTAGTAGAGGACAGTGGGAAAAAGGCGGGGATGGTTGTTTGAGCGCAGACGGAGGGGTGACAGGACCGCCAGTCACCCTACATCCCACCGGCGAGTTAGTGCGATGCCCGCCCACCTCTTACGAGGGGTCGAGGGGGCCATCTCAAAACAGTAGATGGCCCGGGTTTAGCAGGGATGCGGGGATATACCTATTGGTACCTTACACACAGGCCCCGAGATGGCTTGCTGATTTAGTCATTTCGATTCCGCCATAACCACTCCCCATGACCGACGGGGGCAATATCCGAGGGGATTTCTGCACGATAAAAGAAGGACTTCATTATTCGTAATGGTTAGGTCCCTAATAGACTGATAGACGGTTCTACATTTGTTTGGGGATTAAAGATATAGGTAGATTATTATTATCTATCTTAAAAATTTAGATTCAACGTCATTTTATCTGCGTTTATTTACACGTCTATTATTGTTGAGTGTCTATCTGTTAGAGATAATGTATAATATTATCATGTGTGACTGTAAGTTCATCGAAATGAAAAATTTCTAAGGCGGAACCACTAAAACGTTGTCTCTATCACAACAAAAAATATGACCGCTATATTGTGTGACTATGGCAACTATCGTGAGACTGGCGCACATCCTATTTTAGAAATTAGTTCCACAGCACGCTCATAGATGGCAGTTTACTCTAAAAATTTGGGTGTAGTTGGTGAATAAAATATTTCGCCGTTTTCGTGGTATAAAGGTTGTGTAATGTGTACTGAGTGTGTAATGTATATTTTACCCATTACTAACTGAACTCAGTCTTCCGATTTAAAGGAATTTATATAGATACTTTTCTGTGTTTTTGTACCTATTGTTAGGAATCCTGGTTCTCGCTTACTACGACTACGAAGTACCTACAGATTAGGTGATAGGTAGGTAACTTGCAACCATGCAACAGCAGAGTTTGCCTAATTTGGCCTTATTCACCTAAAATATTTTCATTTCTTTCTTCCTTTCTCTCTTTCTTTATTCTTTTTTGTTTCTTCCTTCTTTCTACTTTCTATCTCTGCATTGTCTAATTCAAAAAGCTTTTTACAGAAGTTTTCCTTATTCTCCGAAACTGGACCCGAGCAGAGTAAATTTTTTTGAATCCTGTTGTAGACGGAAGACGAAAGTAAAGACTGTAGGTGACCTCAAATCAAAAGTAGGTAAACTACCTACTTGCATAAAGGGCCAATGAACTTTAGTCTTAAGCTGTTGTTGTCTATTTTTATTTTAAACTTGTTCGTTTATGGAAAATAATAAAGGCGAAGTCGTAATAAGGGTTGAGGCGGGTACGGGTTCGAAGCCACCCATTAGGTAGGTACAGTCATTGTATCCATGGCCGTTGTGAACCCAGCTCTAACTGGCACCAAATATCGTCTTTGCTGGCACTAAGTTTAATGGAATGAGTGATGTTGACAACCCCCGTAGTTTGACGGTAGAGCGTTCGACTACTACGTAAATATTTTTAACAATTTTCATGTCTATTTGCATTGATCTGGATGTTTCCATGAGCAAGTTAAACCATCGATCCTGGTAATCATTGTTGAATACCTCTGGCAGTCGTAACGGGTACCTAGTTGACCCTAAAAAATCCCTGGTCCAACTATAGAACTTCAATATCGCCAATAGGTTGTAGAGGTCAGATGGGCAGTTTTTATTAGAAACGTTTTGGTTAGACTTTTTTATACAATATAGGTATCAGGCAAGCATACGGCCCACACCATTAGAAGCGGTCACCCTGGCCTTTGAACGTGTGTAACACCAGGGGGGTGTCACACGCGCGCTGCCGAACCTGGAACTTGAAAGCTTAAAATCTTACGCATATTTGATCCTAATCGGTTGAGTAGAACCGAAAATAATAGTAAAAAAACGCGAAAACATAAGCTATTGTAGGTACTTATAAACCGACTGATAACAGTGATAACCCATTATAGGTACCTACTCATTTGCTTCACGCAGAAACCACTAAAGCTAAAGAAACCACTGACGAATGGCTAGAAACACGATATGTACCTAATATTAGATATTTTTTATTTTTATTTTAAGTAATGTGTTTTGTGCGCCTCAATAAATAAATAAATAAATAGATCCGTATAGGAGTGGTTTTCTTTGCAATAATGATCTATCGGTAAGTTACTACTAGGTACTACTTACCTACAAATAAATAAAATTGAGGTGTCTGTTTATAAAATTAAAATAAATTCATGACTGTACGTAGGTACGATATAGACAATAACAAAGAGGCAATTTCTAAAAAAATTGTCTGTCTATCTGGGCCTCGATTCTGCTAAAGACAAACCACTGATATACCACTGACACTCTAAAAAATGCCATTTAATTTTAGACTTTATTATTATCATGTTAAAGTCTAAAGTCAAATGATATTTTGTAGAGCGAATGAAAAAGTTAAATGAATTCTTTTCATTTGATTTTAGACTTTATCTGTATAGCGGTAAAGTCTACAATTAAATGGCATTTTTAGAGTGTCAGTGGTATTACAGTGGTTTGCCTTTAGCAGAATCGAGGCCCTGTAATAATATTCTGTCTGTTTGAGTTAGATAAAATCTGTAACGGCTGGGCTGATTTTTTGATTTGATTTGACTTTCTAAGGTAGATGCTTTAATTTCAGTAAAATAATTATTGATAAGTACAAAAAATAAAAATCCACAATTATGTCCGAGGGGGAGCGAAAAAGCGAAGTCGTGAGTACCTATAGCAGTTTTCAAAATATCTGATGTAATTTCGCCTACCTTTTGTAGTAGGTAGGTACCTAATTATCTAGTTATTGTGAATGGAACAGCCCACATAATATAGAGTTTCAATGTTCGAAGGTTCGTGCCTAGTTATTTGCGGTTTGAAGAAAGAAATCAGTGACTTTTTACAAGCTTGTGGATATCTTTTGATTTCATAGAGAATATGGTAGGTATATGTGTTGTGTCTAATAATTAGATACCTAATTACCGTCACCTTACGTATCTATCATTTTCAAAAAGGTATAATATTGGTAGGTATAATAGGTATTTGTCGCCGCGTAGCGTCACCGCCGATTGCCTTCTAATAGACCTCTAGGGAAAATCTCTTGTGTAGGTACATACCTAGGTACCTACCTAAACCTAAAGTAGGTACCTATCTAAAGGTTTTTAAGGGGTGGTAAGGTATAGGTAGATTATTCCTAATTTTTATGTTCAGTGCATTGCAAAGTTCTTGGTAGAGTTATTTATAAACACTCTACCTTGAACTTAAACTTTGGCTAGGAAAGTTTTGTTTTCTATTGATAGAGAAAAGGGAATATTTATAAAAATATCTTAGGTCAAAATTTATTATAGTAAAATAAAATAATCTTGACTTGTAATGATTTGAGGAAAGAATCAAAGTAGGTATGAAATAATATTTTTATCAAATCATTACAAAAATGAAGATAACAATAATTTTATAACAATGCTAATTTTGAAAATGTCTCTTGTTGTTAACTTTGTTAGTATTTTTATTACTAATAATACGAGTAGGTAGTAGGTGGGCACCAATGCTATACCTACCTAATAAAGTACCCTACTACTTACTCTCACTTAATTATTTTTTCTGGACTCACATCAAATAGCCTATTCACATTACAAATCGTTTTCATTTTTCTATTACAACAAGGATCCCCTATGCTGCGAATCGTCAAATAACTTTTCTTAGTGAATTACCGGAGGCGGTTGACGCGGTTTCCCCTACAAGATCGTCCCTCCCGCAACTCCCGCCATATCTCCCTCAAGTGGAGTGGGCCATTCAGAGACGACGGTTCGCGAAGCTCTCTCACGGTGCTTACGGCTTGCTTGCTTCAGTTTGGCGGGTTTAGTGACAGCAAACAGCCGCGCGCTCTGTGCTCACTCCAACTAATATTTGGCGGGAAAGGAAAGCTCGCGCTCGCGGAAAAGTAACCCTACGAAACAACGCGTTTTACCAAAAGTTTATGTGTATTCCGTGAATAATGGCTATGCAATCGAGTCCCTTCATGCTTTTACGATTATTCATCGTAATAAATATTATGGTAAGCTCCTATTTTGTTTGTCATAGGCTGGATGACTTTTATTTTTAGTGCTCTTCCTTGTATTTACCAGAAAATATTCTAGCAACGTTCCTATGAAATATTTGTAGGTACCTATCTACACAAAGCTTTTTATGCCGACACATAACATACATTTTTAGTAATTACGCATTAAATTTGGGTTATTACAATTTAAATGTAAGTACTTAGGTAGGTAGGTACCTAAAAAATTTTTAGTAGGTAGGTACTTGATTTGAGTTTCATCGGCTTTAATTTATGTATGTAAGTACATACCTTTAGGTAGTTATGTAAATTAAAATCATAGGCCCCTACTATGTTTTTTACTTCCTATAATAAATTCTGCTTATAATGCAATTTTTAAATGACGACTGTTAAAAAACAAATATTTTAGGTTAATCGACACCAAAACGCATAAAATTTTCGCATTTTATGCTCAAATTACTGGGCAATAAAACGTTTTCATTTAGTTCGTGCAATGAACTACGCACTAAAGCACACTCATCAACACAGACGATTTAACCCAATTTTCTTCACTCACGTCTCTCAAGTGCCATTAAAGTCAGAACATTTAGTTCAATTACCATAAGATAATATCACTCGTATCCACTAACTGTAACCATTGCAACATCGTGCATGGAGGCATGGGTGGATCGATCTCCGCCCAGAAGCGTCATTCGATTGCCGCAACGATGAACTTGCGGATCGAAATGCCATACATATCGAAGGGCATAGATGCATGCACTGATCGAAAACCGCTAGCTTGCCATATCAATTTACTAGCGCCGCTCCGGTGCACCCAATTACTAGCTCTGGTTCACATGATTCCTATTCATCAGTCTCGAGATTGCTTTAGTACCCATTAAAAGTATGTTCGACGAGGTAGTATAATTTTAAAATCTCATAGAGCATTTCATTCCGTAATCGGTTAGCTGCAATCTTATAGAATGATTGCATCTTAACATTATTCAAAGAAATTTTTACGTAGGTATTATGATTTAGAAGTGTCATTAAATTGAACAGTAAAATTTTACCTATCTACTGAAAATAACATAGACAGGTACAGAATATAGAAATATTTCGAAAATAATTCACTACCTATTTATTAAACAGAATTATTAATCGGTTAAAAATAGTTTTATTTTTAACCGATAAATAATTGTCTGCTGATGGCCGCAGGGGCGATTATGTCGGACTAAAACCGCACAACCAACGTCTCGGGTCTTCGAGGGCGGGGCGTAAAGTAGACCCAAAAGACATTTCCCTCGCATCCCGGCTGACCTGGGCCTTCGAGCCGGGGCTGCCTTCGCCCTGGAGCATCTAAGGAGCATCTAAAATATATCTACATTTATAATTTTCGTTTAATGCACAACATTATAAGGTGTCACATCATGCATAAAAAAGTGATACCAGTATGAAAATAATATAGGTACCTACCTAACTATATATTTTAAACTTAGTATAGTTCAGGGCTTCTAACTTGGCAAGATTTTGGCGTAGTGTGGGCCCCACTACTCCAAAGCCTTGCCAAGTTAGATGCCGTACACTATACTTGTTTATATGCGACGCATTTTACCACAAATCTTGCCAAGTTAGATGCCGTGAACTATACCTACCTACCTACCCATAATCTTAAAAAAATGGAAAGTTCTTAATAGGTAAAGTTATAAGTTATACTCGTAACTTAGGTACAACTTATGTTAAGAACTTTTCCAAATTTTTTAAATGTAATTCAAGTTTAATTTTAATTTAATTTATAACTGATAATTCAATGTTCTTATTATTTTTATTCCTAATAAAAATCGCAACCAACGGCAGTAAATACTTTCGTTTAAATCAAGTAATTTAATAAAATAGACATTAATGTTAAAATCACGAAAAAGTGAACTAATAGAAACATTTATGTGATTTGATCTGGTATTAAAAAGATAGCTTCAGTTGTGTATCAAATATCAAATAAAAATAATTGTACTTATTTGCATATTTAAATATATATAAAGTTCTAGGAAGTCTTCACATACTGATTAACGGTGACATTGAGTATTCGCAGCGCATTGAACTCCTAAGCTGTTCTAAACATCTGAATAATGTGTTTTATAGAGTTTATGTGACCTGTCGAGGAACCTAATAAAAATGAACCGTTAGATTGAAAATGACAAATACGACGTGTGGAGGATAATTTCTGCTGAATTAAATAACCTTTCATTCATAGGCGGAATTTATAAACTATTTACTTAATCAAACATCTAAACTTGCATTGATGAAGATGCAAAATTTGGAAATGGTATCAAAATCAATGAATACCAAACAGTCCGTACATAGCATAATAACTTTAAATTCACAATTAAAGAGATATTGCGTATGTTTATTTTATACATTATAAGTAATATACCCATAAATATAAAATTCGTTGTAAGTAGGTATAATTTTCTTCGCAGACGATAATAGATCCTACTATTACTTACAGTCTATGCACGGCTACCACAGCTTCCAATGTGGACGTATCTAGAATCTGTGGTTTTATGTGTTATTATAGATACTAACCTTTCGTACATTCCTCAGCAACTGTACAATACTTGATTTTATATATGTAGGTACCTAATACTTATTATGTAGAAAAAATAAATATGAAGTTGTACAGCTACACTCATTACGAAGGACCATGAAGCGTGCATGAGAGGGCTTCTAACAATGTGCGGAATTAGGCTGAAATGATGATGATGACAGCTTAGCTTAAATTTCCATACACAATAGGTGCATATACTCAATTACCATAAACCGCTAAGGGAAAGCTAGAAGAAATAACACCCATCATTATTTGCACTAAATCAAAAAAGCGGTACTTATTTGAAAATAGATTTGCGTGTTTGAGAGCTGTAAGAGCAGACATGTAGCCATATCTGTTATTATAGACTCGAGTTGCAACTTTGTGTCGAGTTTCATCGACTATGTCTCAGTTAAGTAGGATCTACAAACTTCCTATAAAAGACTTTGTACTGTATGGTTAACCCACTACATGAAAGTAGGTATGTATGTAATGTGAGGAAGATGGAAGCCGAATGGCATTAGGTATACCTCCTCCGACTTCTACCGCTTCCATTAAAGTTATTGCTCTTCAATTAAAAAGATAAGCTAAATATTTTTGCTTGTTTTATAATTTCCGAGTTTAATATTTTGTAATTAGTTACAAAATAAATTCTAAAATGTTAACGGGAATATACCTTTGGAATGCCCGTCGTTTTGACCAGGTTCCACCAAGGCCGGCTAACCTAACCTATACTATGATCGCGTTAATTCCCGTTAATATTTTAGCAGATATATCATGGAACGCGAAACTTTATCAGTTAAAAATACTTAAATTCTTTTTTAAATTGCTAAGTGTCTAAAGTTTTCCCTTGCAAGAACTTGTTGTAGTAAATTCGACCCCTGCCTGAAGCATCAAAGGAACCGCCAATTTCTTTGTCTACAATTTTCAATTTATTTGGCATCATAGTCAAGTGTCGTACTTGTAGATATTAATGCGTACCCCTGTTGTTATACACAGAATTCTGATTAAAGTTACATAACGGACGGTCGTATTCGTTTGGTAGCTGATCTTCAGTGGCGCGCGTGGGAATCGTCTCCGGGTATGCAATTAAGGAACGCCGGGAGCGGAGGGTAGTCAATTACAGCGCGCACTGTTTTTATTGCAACTTCTTGTTGGTGCAATGAAACAATAGCAGAAACAATACAAGGAGCATCATAAACTTTATTGCTTGTTTAGTAGTTCACTCTAGTCATCATTCTCTGAACCTTTTCCCAACTCAGTTGGGGTCGGCTTTCCAGTCTAACTGTGATGCGGCTGAACTTCGATATTTTCCGTGGAGCGACTGCCATCTGACCTCCACAACCAATGATCATTATGACCAATGGCGATATCGAAGTTCACTCTAGTGCGAGAAGGAAATTCAAGCATTCATTTCAATTCTAGTTAATGGTTATTATAAAAGTGAATTGTACCTGTTTAGTCAATCTCGACATTTTACATTAAGAAGTGAAGCTCGCTCAATGGAATGTCGTTTGGTAGGTACTTGTAGAAAATTATGTTTTCTACAAGTAGCAAAAATGTAGATTTTGTTGGACGTGTTTCGCGGTGGGTAGACCGGTACACCAAGGAAGCGCATGGAAACAATGTCAGTTGCAATTCTGCCATATTCCTGCACGTAGCACGTGCCGTTTCGCGTTTCGTACAATATTAAATTCTAAATCTCAGGTTACTCATGCGTAACAAATAACATTAAGCAATTCTGAGCACTTCGAGCTCCCGCGTAAAAACCAAGTGAGAAAGTGATTGCAAAAAAAAAAACATTATTAAAAGAAAAAAGAATCCATATCACCGCCCATATCATGTCACATTGCGGCGTCTTCGAGTCAACGACACAAACCAATTATAGTTGCATAATAGAAGTTCTTTTTCAACGATTGAAATAGGTTTTTCTGACCTAAAACCAATTTACGATAACTAAGTATGATGGTATCGTAGATTAAAGTATTAGACAGACATGGTAAGGTTCTTTGTACCTGTACAGTACATGCTGGTATGCGCATACATAATAAGTGGTTGATTGCAATTTATTCACTTGCGCAGAAAGTGAGTCTTATCTGCATATACCTATATTTATATTTATCTTAATCAAGTATAGTCGCTATAGGTATTAGTTTAACACATTCCAAGTAACCGACCACTTTGACTCTAACTAAAACTTTACATGGAATTAAACAGAAATTTAAAAGTTACATTAGTTCGCCCTGTAAAGATTACAAAAATAATAATTGTACCCATTTCAATTAGTTATTACTCGCGGCTCTGCCCGCGTGATATTCTGATTTCGATCAGATCTATTCTCGGGATAAAAAGTAGCCTATGTGTTATTCCAGACCATGATCCAAATTTAAACCAGATTTGTTCAGCAGTTTTTGCGTGAAAGAGTGACAAACATCCATATATCCATCCGATCAATACTAACATAATATACTTTCGTGTTTGAGTGAATACTGTTACTACTGGTACCTATGTAAAGTGCATTTGGTAATAAAATGTTTAAGTATAATAACAAATGAATTGATTAAATGGGACGTCGGTCCATGTGGTCTACGCACATGAAGTTACAGCAAATATATTCACCAGGATTGTGCAAATAAGTCATTACTATTCTAAATCCATTCACTTGGAGTGAAAAGACGATATAAAATGAATAACTCATTCAACCAGTTTGTATTGATCGATAGTTGGTTCTTTTATCCGTATAAGTAACGTTTCTCTGAACCGCCTCTTATGTTAATCTTATTAAAAGATATCAAATCTATATCCCAGTAAACTTTTAAGTTTACCGTACAATGAACCCGATGTTAAATCAGATTGACCATGAACATAGCAAAAAGTAAAATTACATTGATATAAGCCCCTTTAGTAATTTTAACACGCGAGTGACACCTAGCTAATCTCATTAAAAGATAGGTATCAAATCCATATCTTGGTATCTAAACTTTAAACTTAACCGTCCAATGAACCCGGTATTCAAATCAATATAGCAATACAAAAAATACTTTTGTAGAATCCCTTTTCACCTGCAGTGCTATTCTCTACGGACACAGTATTGCGTTCGTCGCTGCGAAAGCGACGAACTGCTTAGGTGATAATGTTTCAGGCCTTACTGTTGAGTGCTGAGCATGCCAGGTGAAGTCAATTGTTGACATGACTGATTTAAAAAGCAGGTTTAACGTGTGAGTGATAACTCTGACGTTTTAAGTGCTTATAGGCTAGGTGAAAACCGCTTATAATTGCCAGCAAACATCTTGAACAAACGTCAGAAAGTTCGCCCATGTGAACTAAGTAGGTATACGAACCAACCCACGATTTACCAAAAAAAAAACAGATCAACTAATGACGCGAGCCATATAAGCCCTTGATTGGTTTGTTTAAGTATCTATTATCTATTGGTTAATTGGCACACTTCACTTCACTACAGTCGTAGCTCGTAGCACCCCTCACAACCAAAAAAAAAAATGATTTCTGTGCAGCTAGAGTACCTACATTGTCAAGTTGTTTGCCGGTCATTATACCAACGTGTGTCTTTTTGCTCTCATAGTAGAATAAAAAAAAGTCTTCTTTTCAACGACTTCTTCTTCTTGTATTAGGTATAAGTTGTGCTAGGAAAATGCTAAGAATGATTGTACATCAAACATTCAAACATCAACAGTATAAAATTGGTGTTTCGATTACTAGTCCAATACCTACCTTAGCCGATTCAATAATAAGTAAAGCGGTTATAATTAATCATGAATAATAATATTTAGATAATTAAATCTATTAGTTGCTTAACAGATTTATTCAATCATCAATCATGTAGCCATCGCCTTCAATTATATTATCTAATCTATTTAGTTTCAGTGTCTAGATAACGGATAATAAAATTATTCATAACATATTTTTTTTATACTTACACGGGACGAATAGGTACACTGATTGACTGAATGGTTGTTCCTACTCAAAATTATCATACTTTTTGAGGGCTCAGTGTACACAAGAACGTTTATACTGGTTTATTGTTCACCTAAGTAAGAGCCATTGTTTTCCCGGAATAGGAAAAGAGCCTTATTTATTTTATGTTTTATGAATTCCATACATGTAAATAATTTATTATCTTTCCAATGAGGCACCTGTAGCCAATAACAGCCAAGCGCGACAACAGTGAGTTACTTCATCCAAGTTCATCCATTGTCCCAAGTCTCCTTTCAGGATAGACACGGGCGTTGTAGCATTTCCAGTGTCGCGTAGAATATTTCTGTTTTCTATTTAGCGTGATCGACTCTATAATGCTGCCATGTGGACAGTTGGGTATCACTCGTAAAATACATGGGAAACAGCAAGCACGTAGATACGTGAAAATTGGTTTCATCTCTGTCTATGTGTTCAGGATTTTAGGAATCATATTTCACTCTTATTCTTATCAAGATCACAGCATGTGTGCCGGTTTCACCCAAAACTTTCACTTTGGCACCCGGGATTCTCTCTTTTACTCGGCTCTACGGGGGCGACTGCCGTCTGGCTCCTCAATCCGCTTTGGTAGGTACAAATATGTCCCGGTACATTAAGGGTGCAATACTTCGTTTTGTACACAAAATATTTTTAAGGTTATAGATTGCCATTTTCGGGAGTGTGATTGAAGATGTGAATTGTTTGTGAGAAACAATGGTAATCACAGCTAGACGTGGCTTATTGTGCTGACTGTACCTACCCAACAATGATCTTAGTCATTAAGATGTTTATTGTGACAACAAATGAATTAATATCGGAGAACCTGTAAAATGAACCGAACATATTTCATTGTCACCGTTATCTAATGCATATTTTAGTATCTATAGATAGAAATTTATTGTGTTGTATTTAATTACATTCATAGGATTTATGTACAAATTAACATTCATAGGATCTACCTGCTGCTTATGTAGGTAAGATTAAAAGTTATCCTTGTCATAAAATATATATGAACATCTGACTACCAAATAGGTGCCTACCTACACTTGCTTGTCAATATATTTACCACTTTAAGAATATAACGAAATATGAGAAGATATAAAAATAAATTAACAGCGTAGAGTTCTTTCGAGTTGTATGACATAGCTACGAGTTAATTAGTTGTTTAGAATTACAATAGTAGGTAATAGATTTTTGCATCACATTATGCTGTATTCATACTAAGTATCTCAAAAAGTAGTCCTAGTCATATTAAGGTTCATGGCAAATGTTAGGTAGGTATAGATACTGGGCGAAAAACTCTTTTCATGTAAAAAGATGTTAACATTTCGGTAACTATGTTTGAAGAGAATACACAATAGAATACGCAACTGTTAGGATCTCTCTCAGAATCTCACGCGGTAAATAAAACAAAACAATCGCACTTTCTTACTTTGTATCTCTCTTCCCAGTGATATAAAAAATGCAGTATGTTTTGTGCGTTTATGAAATTGATACCGCTTGTAGGTATCTGTGCATTTATAGGCACTTTGTTGCAAAAAGAACAAATTGAAGGCAGTGGCTATTTTAGTTATTATATGTGTATTATGTGTTAATAAAGATTGGGTGTATAGGACCCACTTAGGCCTTCAGCGGCAAGTCAACCTAAGGAGGCAAGCAGCTTTATCATGTTTCAGTCAGTACCAAAAAAGAAGCCCTGGCGTAGACTATAAAGAGGAGGAATAAGCTAACATCGAGCGAAAAAGTTTCGGATGCATCCGGGAACAAGGCTAAGATAAACATAAGATATATGCTTTTATGAGCCGCATATGAAATAAATATACATACCTAATATACAGTCACACCGCTTCCTCAATGGGGTGAGCAGAAACCGCATCTTATCATCATCTTTACCATCTTCTGCTTGCATAATTGTTGTCATACATGCTCGTCGGTTACGGGTACTCTTGACATAGCCTTTAAAATATCCCCAATTAACATAAATATATGTGCGCAAAGGGCGGTGAACTTTACCGGGTCACCCATTCGCTGTCGCCTCATAAATCAGTTTTGTTTGTTTGAAAATACAGCTGTCATTTGTTACAACCGGGACGTAGCAACAAACTAACTAAGATTTTCTTACAAAATGTAGTCTCTACTTATTTAGAAAACCACAAAAGAAAATTTACATTGTTTATTCATTGCCTAGTTTATTTATTACTTTCGGGCATTAGTAGATACCTACACCCATCAACTCTGATGGTGTTTATTCGCCACTCCTGTTCATCATTTCCAAAAAAAAGTCAAGTAATTTAAATCAATTAATAAGTCTATGGCAGTAAATTGCTGGGCATATGACTCTTCCAATGTGCGCCGTACTTCGAGATCCATCACCTTTCGCCAGTGCCGACTCGCGGTCTCCCCTCTAGGACTCGGTTGCTTCAAGTTACTTTAATTTTTCTTGGAAAAATCTTTTACGTAGGTTCGTTGTATTTGAACGGTAGCATCGTGCTGTGAATTCTGGCTAATGTAATAAACTGTGGTGGTCTCACTACGCATTCACAAAGTCGTTGCCAGCCGTCACATTCTTCTTTCTATACTGCCAAAAATAAAACGCTATTTATTTTTAAACATATTATAATAGAATAGGTACTTAAGTAAATAAAAATTTTTGAAATAATAAATAGAGTCCTTCACGCCGGAAAGTTTTAAGAAGAAATCTCGCGATGGGTGGGATTCCACAGTTTACTTGTAAAGTCTTGTAGGTAATAAATCAAATCAAACAAATTTATACAAGGAAGTTATACTTCAAACATGATATTTTGTCATTCTATCTGACAATATAATTACAAATACGACATCAAGTAGGACGTAATTTTTTTCTTTGAATTAATTGCTTCCCTACTACACCCACACATAGAGGAAGATACTAATTATTTTAAACTGATATCTACAGATTTAAACTTAAGAGCAACCTCTAACATAATGTTAGAGGTTGCTCTTAAGTTTCTCAAAAAATAAACTTACATAATAATCGAAATATACCTACGTCACACTAGTCCTCAAAAGTAGCGTATGTTTCGTCCTGAAGAACTACCTACCTGTCAGTGGAAGGAAGCTGTAAATTTCCCAATAAAATAAAACAAAACAAAATATGTGTAAGTAGGTACAGAAGATGAGATCGCTCTACAAAATTAAAGTAGAAATCGATCTTACCCTAACTGTTACTCTTCTTCCCGAGGTGATAATGCCAAAACATAAGTGGGGTAGGTAGGTACTAATACCTACATAACGGCCAGCATTATCTCTTGGCTTCTCGTCTTCTCTTGTTCATAGTTATTTCTTAGTGATTTTAATCTAAAGTGTATTCACACCACTCTTTATTTATCCATCATTTCAACTGACGTGGCCCTAACTAGGTAATTATACCTAGTAATCCTCCACTATCCGCACAGTCTCGTAACTCGGTAAACTATGTGAAATTATGCCAACGCGACGAACGGACGTTGACATCGCTTAGGAACATTTTAGTTCAGTTCATTTGAGCGATTTTGAACGTAGTCTTTTGTTAGTCTCCCTTTCGTCCCCAAGGACTTAAACTTATCTCAACAGACCTAATAGAATGTACCTGACCACTAAACGTCTTTATTCTCCTGTTATTTACCTAACGACCTCTTAAATATGAGTTATAACTGCTATATTTAAACTGGGGAATGATAGCATTAATGAATTATTACTCTGAATAGAAAAGCACGTTATAGTATCCACTGCGTCCATCCACCCTTCCTGTTGCATGTACGGAAATTAAGATACAGGTAGGAAGTAAAAAAAGAGAGTAAGTAAGTTATTTATTCTCTTTTACCTAGGTAGGTACTATTTATATTGCTCCAGACGTTTTTGTGATTGAGTGGCCAATATTAAAAGACTGCGCATGATTTCTTCATAATTTATTATTATTATTACTTTATTAGACTTCACAATCATATATAAATTCCATTATTAAATAATAACCGGTTATCAGACAAGCAGGCGTATACGACTGATAATGCCTGTATCCAGCTTCCCTCGTTTTGATTTAGTTGCCAGTTAATTTGAATTCATTTTAATCTGGTCTTAAATTGTGTGGTGCTGTCAATATTGATACCACATTTAAAATATTCTTGAAGCCGTTCCACACTCAGACCACTGACAGTGTTGGTAATAAAATATTTATGTGGGTTGTTTTGTTGTTAGAGTACTTACCTGGTGCAACAACTTCAGATGGTATCCTCTTAGATGGATATTCTCATTACGTACAAATAGGCTATCAAAGTATTTTATTAATAAGTAGAGCATTAGGTACCTACAGATAAAATAAATTGTCTTATTTAAATGTAAGTTTAGTGTGTTTAAATGATCACCGTAAAATAACACTAGATATTTAAGTGAAAGTAAGCTGTTTTATAGCATCTGAATAATAACTGAATAATCATCAAAATGGTATACACAATTTAATATACATGTACTGTACAGTATTATGATATAAAACAACCCGTTATTTTCACAGAACTATGCGGAAATTTAATTTATAGCGGTATAATAATAATTTACAGATTTTATCGTTGATAAGTTTAAGATTTATTTAAAGACCGGTAATCAACCTATTTAATTAGTAAGTCATAAAGCGATAACGTCGAACTTATGTACACAGATCTTCTTGTCTCTTCCTGGTCTTAAACCACTCCACTACTGAGCCATTAAATAATAGTTATAATTACGTATAACGTGCTATAAACTATTTAATAACATATTAGTTGCCATCTTACTCTGAGTTTTGTTTACAAGTATGTAATTAGAGTTTTATTAATAGCGCCACTGCTTCTACCCACTTTTCTTATGTCATGATTAATAATAAGAATTGAGATAGGTAGAGAAGTAAAACAAATTACAAATTATATTTAAAAAAGGTTTTTCATTTTTGACGTAAAATTCAAACGATCAAGTGTTTTTAGATATAATAAAATTAATGCGAAAACCGACATCCACGCGAGTGGAGCTGCGGGCATAGGCTAACTCTATCGTTTCATTATACTTTTAGAATTTTCCCAAAATGAAGTCATCTGATGACTTGCAACGTTATACCGGGGGTTTTATTTCATAGTTAACTGTGCTATTTGTATAGAAGAGCAAAAACTATTCCGTAGACCCTTGATAATCCTCTAATCGCCTTTTACGATTCCCTAGGGTGAGCGATGAACAGAGGGTCAAGCTCAGTCAAGCTATGCTTAAGACATGAGACCGAATGTGCCAAATATTTTAAAATTTCGATTTATTTACTACGACTAGATATAGAATTTTCTTCTCCGTCATTCGAGTACCAATGCCGGTTGCATCCAAAACTTGCACTTTGGGGCCCGGGGGCTGTGTCAAGAGGGGAGAGGGGGGTACGCTTTCTTCCTCTTTGACCCCTTCCCCAACCGCAAGGGAAAAGGCTGCTACAAAGCCTGTTCCTTCTATCCGTCTATCAGTGAGTGTACTAGATTACGGATTTGGTTACCTTTGGCATCGAAGATCAGGACAAGTAATTGGGCTCCATCAAAACCTTTGGGGTTCCAGCTAACTTTACCCAAGTACAGCCATTCACCTGAGTAGGCATCTGGTGTAGGCTTTCCTCTTGGGGATGGAAGTATAGGTAGCCGTCGTTTCTATAAAAGCCAAAGTGCGAGAGCGGACTCTAGGCTCCAAAGTGCAAGCTTCGAATTCGACTTGCATTGAAGCTCTGATGAACAAGAGGTCAAGTAATTATACATGCATGCAATTAGTTAGTGCGAACTTCAAAGTAATAAATACGTATGTAGGATAATACACACTTACCTATGTTTAATGGTTGGTATAGAGTGCATCAGTACCGTTGCGTGCCGTCAATGGTCAGGTCGGTGTACGACCTGCGCCCTATCGATCCATATAAGTAGGTACAGTAAAGCCTCTAGACATTCTAAACAACTTGGAAAGTCCATCAGACCTACTTTCAAAGTATGTAGTAAATTATGAAATTACAGGTTGATAAGTAAAGTTTATGTGAGAATCATAAGATTCGCAACTCAATACGGAGAGTGCCTGGGAAAATCTGTTCGGTGCAGCTTGAAGTACGTTTATAAATAAAGTTTTTTTTATACCACTTAGGTGGCAGACCAGCACACGGCCCACCTGATGGGAAGCGGTCACCGTGGCCTATGAACGTGTACAACACCAAGGGCGTTACCCACGCGCTGTCGACCCTGAAGGGAAAGGGCGAGGGTAGGAAAGGGTGGGGAGGTTTGGAAGGTATTTTAGGACTTACGCTAGGTTTCTATTCAGTTAAGTTTAGATTTTATATTTTACTTAATGAAATGCATAGTCAAATATGGTAACGGAGTTCAGTTCAACCCTATCGGTAAAATTCACATTTAAATTCCGGTAAGGCTACTTGGGTCACCTTACAGCCCGTAGTCTATAAACCCGAGACGGCGTATAGTTTTTGTTGGCCTAAGTCCGACATAACCACCCCCAATAGCTAACTGAGGTGGTACCTATCCATGTGGATATTCGCACGAAAAAAAGGCTATACCTACCTATATAGAGATATTATAGAATAGCTATACGGGCATAAGAATCAGATCCAACTATATTACTTCATGAATTACCTGAAGAATCGTGGATAGGTATGTCTCATGATGATTCATTAGTTTATTATCGTGGTAGAAATTTTGGTCAGTACCGGTAAAGCACGTTGAAATAAAAAAAAGACCATTCGATTTCGATTATGGTAAGACCATTTTGTAACGTCACAAATTAGTCGAACCACATTGAGTAGATATTTAGGCAGCAGCAGTACAAGGAGTAACTTCTAAATAGGTTTATTCTGCCCGTAGTAGCCCTTACCCGTTGCGATGTACCATCATGTACCTAATTATAATATCCAAGAGATCAGGTAGGTACTTGTCTACGTAAGTAGGTAAGATCTAAAGTTCCGACGGTTTTGGATAGTTATCAACAATAAGCTAGTTTATCGCGGAAAATTTGGCAAAGCCTACACAATGAGGCACATCTGGAATACTTTATGAGTATCATAAATTACCTGTCACATAGTCAGTTTTGGGTCAGTTTCTGCTGGAAGCAATAAAAACAAACTGCCTAGGTATAGGTACGGTCGTGATACACGACTAAAACAGGTCAGAGACCAGAGGTTAAATTTAATACTTAATGCACTATAAACACATTTTTAATACCAATTACCTACTTTAAAAAGTATGTTTATTTAATTAACTATTTAACAAACTATTCGTACATCTATTATTTTTTGCGAGACGAGCGTTTAATTCAATTAAGTAACCATTACATTGATGACAGGCGATGTCTACAAACGTAGCGTAAAAAGTTGTCGCGGGTAGGTAGGTACTCACGGACGTCCGCCACGAACCACAATCGCAAGCCTTCAGAACCACTGACACGTGACACGCGACCCACTTACTTCTATCACTAAGTAATTCTAATCAGGATAATTGTAATTAATTAACACAGTTATATCCGACACAAAAGATCTACGCAAAAAATTTGCGGTCGATGCTCAGACTCACTCCTCCACTTGAACCGTTATTGTTATGGATGAGCAGACTTTATACCTACTCGCTTTACAGAGAAAAACGGACAACTTGACATTTATAGTTTAAAAAAATGTCCACGCTTTATTATGAAGCTCATAAAACCAAATGGACATGTAACATAAACAAGGTCCCTCCGTGTTTGTATTAAAAGTTAAAAGTATATCATGTTTTTTGGTATGTACGTAGAAAATTGGACGAATAAAAGTGATATATTATGACAGTTACACACGCAACTTCGACAAGTTTAGTCCAGTTCGTGTAGCACATCTGGGAAATCAGCAATCAGAGATCTCGCGGAAAAGATTCCTTCATGGGCACACGTACGCGTTACATAACACGAGACTGACACGACTCAAACTTGTCTCTCGTTTCCAGAAATCAATGTTGTTTGCGATAGCGGTGGCCGATGCCCCTCGGCACGAGGGTGGCACAAATACACCCCCGCTCTATAAATCACTGTCCGAATTACGACGTTTCTATAATATTTGTAATCCACCGGTCGGACACGCGGCCATTCGGCCAACGTAACAATTGATACACCCTACGGCTTCCCCACGGACTTCACAAATTAATTGAACCTCGTAAATGTGTCCTTGTTAATATTTTGATTATGTCAAACACAACGCTTCATATAAATTTAAATATACAAATGGAATATTGAATGTAGGTACTGGTAAAGGAGCTGGCTTTACGTTCAAGAGATAGGTACTGGTTTCGAATCCTGGTCATTACATTAACGACCCACTCTACAATTTAGCTCAGCTAATATAACTAACATTCCTTGCTAATTCCTCCAGAGTCAGCAAGAAATGTTAGTACCTATTAAACTAATCTTTTGAAATGTATGCACAAATTGAGCGTTAAATCAAAATAAGGTATGTATTTCATTTTAAAAATATTTTTTATTAACTAATCAAGTTTTTTAATAAGTGCATAATAAAAACAAATCAAATGAGCCGAAACATGACGATTTATCTTGCTTAAGTTAGAAGTTCCTATGACCACTTACCGTCTGCATCCATAGATAACCATAGATAATCATGTGGCATCAGAGTATTTGCACGACAAAAAAGATGAACCAAGACTCTACTTTCTCTGTTTTATTTTGATGGATAATTTCCGACGTGACCGAAAATACGCATGCAAACTAGTAGATAAGGCGAATGCAGAGTAAACCAAAATTCCAATTCCAAATTAAAGAATAGTCAACATTATTATATATGTTGAAGGGTCCCTTCATCTGGAGATAATCCTGGATTTAGGTTATCTTTATCATAAAAATACATGGTTGGAACTGAACCAAGAAGGAAAACTTTAGCTCAGAAGGATAAGAGGTTGCTTCATTCCACTTGCAAGATTTGATCTTCACAAACAAACTCGACTCTACATATAAGTAAAATAATACATTGTTAGTTTGTAAAATAAAACGTAAATCCTGCTTTCTACTATCCAATCCTACTATCTTACTTCCTGCTAAATATTATAAATGTAAAAGTTTGTGAAGATGTTACCTACTCAATCACGCTCTAACAGCTGAACGTATCTGACTGTTTGGTACATAGATTATAGTTTAAAATAAACATAGGCTTTCATACATTGGTGGTGGGAATGTTATAAGAATTATATTTGAAACCGTGGGCACTACTTATCTAGTATTTCGTAACTAGCTGATGACCACGACTTAGTTAAATCTGCGGTTTTACTTAATCACGGCAGATTTTAAGTATGACCACGTCCTTTCCATCAAAATACATCAAAATCTGTGGTATTGACTATCTTGTCTATTGCATTCATCGTGATCAAACAGACAACAATTCCAAAGAAAAATTGTTGTGTTCAGAATCGTTCATTTAACAAACCCCATTTTTTTAATAATTTTATAATAGTATAGATAGATGAACGAGATTACGACGCGGAGGCCAAATCATGAAATGCTTTTAAAACGTCATCATGTGAAACGTTTATATTCGTTTTGTTGGACTGTTCAAGTGTGAGATTCCCATAATAGTTCGAGTAGCGGTATTACAGGTTGCAGTTCACCACCTGTGAACACATTACGAACCTGATTTCTCCACTTGAATCCCATAACTTGCGCTAAGTGGCAAACAGGTAACTTCTGCGTCTATTTAGCTTTTTAGATATCATAGATAAGTACTACAGTAAGTTGTCGATTGTAGCATACATCATCTATATCTATACTTACTATTATTATGAAGCTGAAGAGTTTCTTTGTTTGTTTGGTTAAACGTGCTAATCTCAAGAATGTGTTTTTAAATACTAACTATTGCCCGCGGCTTCACTCACGATGGATTCTAATCCCGTTCCCACTAACAATGGGAATATGTTCCAGTACATTTATAGATTGTACCTTTTTATACCTGGAACATATTACCATGGGAAGCGGGATAGATTATAGTTTTAGAAGTATAATAATATATCCCTGTACCTACTAAATTTCAGGCAGATCCGTTCAGCCATTAGAGCGTGGTTGAGTAACAAACATCGAAACATCTTCACAAACTTGCATATTTATATAATACTAGCTTTTGCCCGCGGCTTCACCCGCGTGGATGTCGGTTATCGCAACCAAACATAGCCTATGTCTCGAGGTCTAATCTAATCTAGCCCTCTACAAAATTTCATTAAAATCGGTTCAGCAGTTCAAGCGTAAAAGCGTAACAGACAGACAGACAGAGTTACTTTCGCATTTATAATATTAGTATGGATTTGTAGGATTAGGAGGATAGGAAGTAGCATTAAAAAAAAGGTTCGGTTTTAACTATCCTGTAAAGATATTAATCACTGTGCTGTTCGAGGCAAACTGATTTTGGTCGGACTCTCACTCTTCTCGGCGGGCATGCCAAATCTTAAGCTGCGTACAGTACTGTACTCTATATAAAGATATTAACGATAATACTCAATTATCGACTCTACATCGTCGCTCGGGCGCACGAACCGGGGAAAGAAGATTAGGTTTTCAACCGCAATTTATAGGGGTGAGTGCAAATAGTATTACAATGTTTCCATCTCTCTCGACAACGACAACGTCATGTTGAATTAAATGATTTCTACTATTACTGTGCACTTTCTCGACATGAATCAAATTCATATTTTCTTTTATAATTGAAACATGACAGGGAAGTATGGACTCTACATACCATGATTGCTTTGTATTACATTGTAATGATAGATTCTTTGCATGAAGTTCTATTTTCTAAAATCGTTAGAATTACTTACTATTCGTCCACACGTGTAGAAACCCTTTATCGCGGCATATTGCTATTTTAAGAAACAAACAGTACCTAAGTGTTCTTTAGGCTTTTAGCTATGTCAAGGAAAAAGTTTGAACACAATCAGTTGAGCTGTTTAGGCTAGAAAAGATAACAGACAAACAGTGGATGTTTGTTATATACCTACTTGTAGATAACGCGCCTAACGATGAACCTGTGAAGATACAAAAACTACTATACAAGGCTAGACTATAGTCTGTTATAAAACTTAGGCTACTTTTTTATTCCCAGAATCAGTTCCCATTGGAAACGAGAACGGCAATCGAATCCTACGCGGGCGAAACCGCAGCCCACAGCTAATTTAAAGCCTTTCAACCACACAAAATTACTATTATTTTGTTATAATGAACCAGTTTTATCTTATTAACCACTTAACGTTAAATATGAATGCACAGCATGACCTCGTCCGATAGCTCCGTAGCACGCGAGCCATGTATGAAAAAAAAAGTCAGCATCTAGTTGCTTATTACACGGCCCATCAACTGCTACTCGGTATTGACACAATCAATTATACAGCATAAGCACTCACATATTTATTAGTAGAAAACCTGAATGTGATATGCGTCATTACACATAAACTAGACCTACTAGTTTTTGCTTCAATTAATTTGAAATCAAATCTCACTAATATACTTAATCCATATAAATAAAATTATATCGCCGAAATATTATCAGTACGCGCATAACTGCAAAATGACTGCACCAATTTGATGTTTCTCTGTGACATCTGTGTGTTTGTTATATTGTTTAAAAACAAATTTTGAATGTTTAAAAGGAAAGTGCTACAATTGTAACGGGGGAAAGACTACAGGGCGAGCAGCTAGTAATAATTAAAAATACATTGTTTAATGTATCAATATATCAGGTCTTGACATTATCATAATATTAATATTTAAGATATTTCAATGCTTTTGAATGACCCACTCTAGAGGTAGGTACTTATACACCAGGTACCAAACTATATATCTACTCGTAAATTGCTACAATTCCTTTTTTGCTACTAAGGAAGACACCCCAAGTTACGAGATAAATTTCCCTTTTCATTTGTCCCATTTTGTATACGTTGCACGCTAACAATATTTCAATCTATTAAAGAAATCTTGTTTACAAGAGTTCTTCAATTTGCAAATGTTTAAAATAAGTTGATCCCACTCTGTAGTCTAGACGGTGAAGGGAGGGTGCGCCCTCCGGGGAAATGTCAACCAATATTCCAAACCAATCATGTCATCGTTATTCTATTTCGCAAGATTTTATTCACGAACATTTTGTTGCGTAAGAAATTTAAAAAGCTTGTAGAGAATTAAATTTTAAATGGAATGAATTCTACATTTTTTTTCTACATGGACCGACCTGTATCAGCGTCTAGTCGAGTCACAGGTTGGTGTAATTCATTAATTGGTCTAAGATATCGAATCAAGGCTCTAATCAATAGGTTTAGTCTATGTCTTCAAATCCTGTGTAAGAAATTGTCAACTCTTTACCATTTCGTTCTACACAATGACTTCCAAAATTATTACTAATCTATGATTTTGGATATGCAATAATTTTAGAAGTCATCGTATATGAGAGAAAGTAGAATAGAATATATAATAAACTATTCATTTATGAGTTCTCATGGCACAAAAGACTCGATTGACAAAGATAGGTACTGAGTACCATTTCTTTGCGCATTTCTTAGAAGGTGCAGCTCACAACTAATGCAAAAGTAATGGTAGAATAATCGCACACTTGTAGACAATGGACGACTTTCAACTAAGAGATTTGTAGTGTTAAAGGTAATAATTAAATTTACTTGCCTTTATATACAATGAACTTAATTATGTTTTAACGGCTATACAGATACGTAACCTGTCAGTTTATCTTAGGAAAATCAATACTTATCAATATGCGTCTGACTGCCGCACTCAGAGACGTTTAACGGATACTTAAGTTATTCCTTAGTAAAATTTGAAAAAAGTTACCACTCAGAGTCAGTTAAGGATTCATTAACACCCCTAATGACACTTTAAAATTAAGTGATACAAAACCCTTACTTAACTTTAAGGATTGATATTTACATCTAAAAAATAGAATTATCGTGAGGAAATCCTCATGGATACCCACCTCGTGGCTAGCCGTGCCCCAATTAGGTCTTTACCTATGAAATTGCCGTTATGTACGAAAAAAATTAAAAGATTTTATTTTCATGTATTTTTATTTGTATTAATCGAAGTAGTAATTACCCATACAATCAATGCATCTTTGCCAACGCAGCGGCAGTTTATTGATGCGGTGAGCTTCTAACCCCAGTTCTTGCAACTTGGAGACCGTCTGCTGTGCAGTATAAGGTCGCACATTGTCGCGTAGGAGCAGCGGAGACGAGCGATTGAATGCTAGTTGCAGATGTGCCAGTTTCTCCATCATTGTGTTTAGTTCTTGACAGTATACATCTGCAGTAATGCTCACCCCGTTTGGTAAGAAGCTGTAATGAATCACACCGGGCGCTAGACCACCAAACAGTCACCAACACTTTTCTAGGGGTAAGTTTTCGTTTAGGGTATTGTTTAGGTGCTGAACTAGGATCCAACCAACTTTCCGAGCGCTTGCGATTATTAAACAGAATTAATTTTTCATCGCAACTAACAATATCATTTTAAAATTCCTTTATTTTTGTGTCTGTTGAACAATGCACAATAATTTGACGTTGGCTATATTGACATTGGCAGTTGTCAGTGATGCCACAGAATAAAAGAGTCCAGATGTTTTATTATCAGTATATGAAAATAGGTATTTAATTTCATCTATATATAAAAACTAACAGTAAAAGAACGGATTGTAATTTATATTACTATAAATAAAAGTTTTTAATATGTTTAATATTATTTTTCTATTTTTTACTGTTGACGCTTTTTAGGTGTGGCTACACCGACGCCTTATCGATGCCCTATCGATACTGTGATTTTGTCACTGCACCGCTCTACAAAACTTAAAGTTGTGATTAACTAATGTACCCTTAAATTATGACTCTGGGATGTTCCATCAATTAACAGATTTAATGATAATTTGTTAAGTATCATTTAGGACTAATTTAAGGAACCTTTCTGAGTGCGGCAGTGAGTTACCTACAGGTTACACGGCAGTTAATTCTATTTTTTTTAACTGCTAGAGATAGGACTCTCTCTATGTGGACCACAACACTCGATACTGTGATTTGCCTTTACTCTTGTAATTGATTTTTGAAGTCTCCACACCAGAGCCACGCACGGCGTTGGCTTTAGCCTGAAGATTTTGATGGGTTTGTGTTTATACCGAGTTGGGTTTCGTAGTCAAGCATTGTGCGGTCCCAATAAAAGTCAATGTGATAGTGTCTGCCGTCAAATTATGCAATCTATTTTGTGTGGGTTTACTGACACTTAAATGTCTCTATAATAGTTTTTGTGTCTGTCTCATACCAATGCTCGTTTATTGATGTAAGTATTATGACACTTAAATGTCTCTATAAAAGTTTTTGTGCTTGTCTCCTACCAATGTTCGTTTATATAAGTACTAGTAAAATTCATATTCAGCAGTCGCCATAGAAGGACAACTGTCCAGTCCAGCTCTAACCATTTACAAACAGTGGCTTCATCGTGAGAAGTCAATCAAAGTCTATAGTAGCATAACTTTCATACATATTTATTATCTTCTCGATTAGGACTGCAGCGAAAGTAATAGTACATAATAAAGTGAGAATTTACCTTCGTTAAATTTATTTCAACGCATGACACGCACTTTTTAAATTGACTTTAATTTTGTAAAAACAATAATAATCTAATTGAATCACAATCCCGTCCGAAATGAGCAGTCCGAGTGGGGAAGTACCTCCGCCCTACAGAAGACCGCGGCCGTGATAACCATCGTGTTGTGTTCCCGGCGGTATGTTAGCCAGGGCTCACTGTACCCCTCCTCCTCCCCACCCCTTCCTAGCCTCCCCACCCTTTCCTACCCACCCTTTCACTTCTGGGTTGGTAGCGCATGGGTAACGCCCTTGGTGTTGCACACGTCCATAGGCCACGGCGACCGCTTCCCATCAGGTGGGCCGTGTGCTTGTCTGCCACCTACGTGGTAAAAAAATAGACTCACGATCATCAGCTTAGCGTTGTTCCCGGTTGCAGCCAAGGCTTCCACTTCGGAACCTGGAACACGCTTTCTCCTTCTTCTCTTCTGTATTCGGTTTATACGGTTTTTATGAAAACATCTGCTATCTGACATTCTAACCTCCCAACTCTGAGAGGAAACATTGCACCAGAGCCTCCGCTAGTAGATACTGCGGTTTGCAAGTGAGGTTGACTTGGCCCCACACTATTATACTTTATCTTTAGCATATTTATACATAACGGCTGTTCAGCGTTAATACTCTGTTCTCCTTAAAAGCTGGTGTGCCATAAAAATGATGCCAAAGATCTGTACCTACCATCTATATTACCACGTTCACTCATCTTGATCACGATCTACATAGCGTGCGACCACATTTAATGGGATTTAATATCTATGATACAACTTCTATTGTTAACTTTGACAAAATCGTGAACCCATCCAATTGCTAACAGCGTCATTTAACGGTTCAACTTTGACACGAAAAATATCATTCCTAAACTTATGGAAGTGGGTGCTAAATGTCAAGAACTGCAGATATTGAAGGCTTATCTATATGAAGCAATAAGATTACCCTCTTTTAATATCACCAACAAGTGCATCTCAATGTTTCTTGGCATTGCTATCATTTACGTTGCTATTATTTACAGAATTTTGAACTGTTATTCAAGAATATCTAGAAGCATCTTACCTATGTCTATAATCAGTGCTTAATATGGATTGACAAGTTCATATCAACGGTTGAAAGGCAAAAGGGTAAAAGCGACATTGAATGTTCAAAGGGAAAAGATCACAAAGGACATCATAAACACTTTACTGAAAAGCGATTTTCATGTGAACTACAACTTTGTTCCTGAAACCTTTTAGCCTTCATTCAACCGTCTATTGATCGATATTATGAATTCACATTGTGAGAAGGAATGACATCAGTAGGTATCTATGTGCATCATTATTATAGGTTTTGTGATCCTTCGATGTCCCATGATGATAGTTTAGGTACAACTATATTTCTAAGAGCAAGAAATACGCCGCCGTGCGAACTAAATAAGGGAAACCGGCTTTGTCTTCAGTGTCCTTAGATGCATTTTATGCACACCCAACGGCCTGGGCTGCTTCTGACCTACACTTTTTTCAAGGTGCACGCAAAATCATAGATGTATGTTTCATAAGATCAACTCCGAACAACGCAATGTGCTCATTCAATTGTCTGATGTACCTACCTAGTTAATTTTGACGTTCACTCAGTATTCTTCGTTTTTTCTGCCGGCCGTCCTTTGCGTTGTTAACCATGATACTTTATCTCCTGAGATCCGACATTATTCTAGTATGAAGTGAGATATCATAGATGCCCATTGACTTCACCGATCGTAGCAAGAGCGCGTGCCCGGTCATCGACCACTACACGTCGCACAAGTTCACTTGCGCATGGGAAGTAGAAGTAGTTGCGCGAGCGCAAGCGCACGTCAGTGTTAACAAGTGACGTCACTGGAACTGCAGAGACCCTAGTTAACCGAAATTCGGGCATTTTTTCAGTATTTTCTTTATTTCTCACACACTCATTATTTTGCAAATTATTATTGCATCAATGTGATTCTCTGAACTGATACTTTAAATTAAAGAATTATAGTGGTACTTACAGCCAACAAAACATGAATATGTATGCCATAGGGATTATACTTTGACTGGTAGAAAATGCCTCAGGCATTAATTCCGCCTTTGTAAAAACGGAATTCATGCCTAAGGCATTTAATTTTAATTTTATTGTTGTGCATATGCAGAAAGACTAAATACTCGTAAATAAATAAAAAATCTACTTCTAACTGCGTCATGTACTATAGTCAATTTACTGCATACAATACGTCTACCTGTCATCAAAATATTCTTTTCAAACATAAATTATAGATCATTACACGATATTATTATGATCGAACTTGATTCGTGACAAAAGTAACTTTACGTTTTATTACACTTTTAGAACAAAGAAAAGTAATTTCGGAAATTCCCCTTCTATTTAGAAAAAAAAACTTTCTGGGCGTGTTCTACAGCAGTAAAGAAGTTTATTACTTTGTTTCAAATAATTACTTTATTCACACGGAAGCAGGAAGTAATCATTTATATGAGTTCTTCTGTACCTTCTCCAGTGCATCATATTAGGCGTTTAGACCAATCGTCATAAATATCGTCATTTATATTTCCTGGCTCATAAATAACTAATGTGTAATGTATGTCTCTTTACCTTTACTGTCTGGAATAACAATAAGTGAACTTATGGATTGATTGGCACATAGCGCGTCTTTCACTATGCCACACGCACCGACCATACCTCAAGTCTCGCGTGACAGAATAATCAATTCCTTCGCAGATTTCCGCATACTCGATTAAGAAATTAACATAATTTTCTTATAATAATCTGATTTTGACGTTTTATTACAGTTACTTGATAACTGTTTCGGTTTTAGTAGCTAAAATTGATGAGTGTTTTGTCATGTTTACATCAAGGCCATGTGACCTCTAAAACAGTTATCATAGATATTTTAAACGTTATAATCTTGCAAAAAAAATCTACTACGGTAATTATTGCTCTATTAAATGACTTCATCGTTACTATAAAGAATCCGCTAGATATATGACTTGAATATATAAATATTTTTGAAAGTATTTATCTAATCGTTCGATTGAGTTAAACGTTTAATTTATAGCCGACGTGAATAAAACCGGCACATGTGATATATGTTATTGGCACAACTTTATTTCGATGATTTTTTTATTTAACTTTTACTCGCATCTTTCAAATTAATCCAGGGAACGAAGCCTATTATCCTTTTGCCGGTCGTTGGCACTCTATCTGTATCATCATTTCTGTCAAATTCATAAAGACGGTTTTGCGGTAAAAAGTAGGTGTATGTTAAGTTTTTGTCAAGTTTATATTTATATTTACCAGGTCATAGACTTCAATAATGACTATAATAAAAACAATGCCCAGTCTTTTGCGTAATTTACATACCTACCTCTTTTATTTTTATGCGTAGGCTTACCATGATAACCATAGTGACCACAGCGTGCAATATTCTCTTGCGGTTTACACCTAACCTGTCTATTGTTCATCGAATAGTTTGCCATTGTTTTGTTACATAAGTCATAAATGTGTTCACGCTGTTTTGCTCTTCAATAATATTTCTACCGAGGTTGATTTTGTCGGCAGAATCCATCTACGAACTGTTATCTTATTGCATCTATTAATTTTATTGTATGGATATATATTAGACTCTATTTGCGCAGTTCGCGTGCGACAAAGCTGCCCGGCCACAGCAGGTAACAAAGTTATTTATAACCTTATCAAGATGTTAACTATTAACTTATCATTCTCTCAAGTCAATAAGGTTTTATCAATCAGACTTTCCCATCACACGCATCCAGCACTGTTCCTAAATCATGAAGCAAGTTGAAGGATTTTTTTATTGCTTTAAGTAGTTTCGAGAAGATGTCCTTTTAGAATAATATTTATGACGTAGGTGCGTAATCTTATGGTCGGTTTGAGAAATTGAAGTTGACTTGATGTCAATTTCTTAATTCAGAAACCGGCCATTACTACATTTTTTTATACCTACTGCATAGGTGGCAGACAAGCACACGGCCCACCTGATGGGAAGCAGTCACTGTGCACTGCATATCCACTACCTACCCTGAAGGGAAGGGGGGCGGGTAGGCTAGGAAGGGGAGGGGGGGAGAAGGGGTACAGTGAGCTTTGGCTACCCTACTTACCGGCGGGTACACAACACGATGGTTATTATGGCCGCGATCTTCTGTAGGGCGTAGGTACTACCCCAATCGGACAGCTCATTTCGGACGGGAGATACCGTCGTGTCCTACCTCCTACAAGTAAGTTCATGGATAGATTACCTACACAAGAATATATTTCGAAGCAAAAACAAATCTCATCAATGGATACAGCTCATTATGGCTCGTCATTATCAAGAGATTCTCGTATCCTTATATCATGTTGTATCAGCTATGTTTTCTAAAGTTATCTCAGTCTTCATCCGTGTGGAAAATAGAAAATGTCGTATGAAGGTTTTTCTGATCAAATCTGTAAAAGGAACGACAAGTCAATTGCGGTAGTAAACTTTTCTATCATGTCTATCATGTATAATATGTATTTACAAGAGTGCTTATTAGGTATCGGCAAAAGAGAGTACCTAAATATTTAACTTTACAGTTCAGTTATTCACTACAATCAGGTATCTAAGTAACTACCTACTAGGTAGTAGTAGGTATCATAAAAAAGTAACTAGTAATTTACCTACACGAAAAGGACTTCAAAAATTATTCATAGGCGTATGTATAAAATTATTTTTAAAGTTCGTAGGTATGTACTAAAGTATGTGTTAATCTTTAAACATTATCAACTAAACCCAGGTTTACAACTTGAATGACAAATAACATCTTCAAACGTCGTACGTAAACCAATCCCGTATACGGTAACTCCTGCATTATGCATTTGCGGTGAGGGCCTGTAAAATCACATTTATTTATTACCAACGAACCTCACATATAAATTCTTGTCATACTTCAACGTGTGCATTGCTTTCCTGAGTCAAGACAGTTAGCTTTTTGTTAGGTTCAATGTTGTCTTCAAAATTGTCTTTTACCTCTAATTACGCACTAGAAAAAAAACTTAACATGTTTATGGAAGATAAACTCATGGACAGTTATCATCTGTGTAGCGTAGTAATATTTTAAATAATATTTCCAGTTTATATTGCAGTGTTTGGTACGCTTTCATACATGCCGTGATCCCGTCTATTACCTCATTAAAATACTCACATATGATTTAGCTCGCTCGAGAAGGGTGCATAATTAAAATAATTAATATGCACTGTTACGTCACGTGAGGCAATTATACGATACGATAATAACAGTAATAGGTAGAAAGAGAATCTGTACAGCATCCACGGTAGTTTTACTTGGAGAAATCTTTACTGAGTTGAACAACTTCAAGACAAGTAAGTGTAACGTTGCTAAGTATTTTATAATGTCATTATTATTAATGGAGTGTTAAAGAGTGAACTTGTGTTACTGAAACCTGATTACTGCCATCAAAGGAATGAAAGTTATCTTTCACTTGACTTTAATAGTGACTCTGACGTATTGTTAGTGTTTTCGCTGATTAATGAGTTATTTGTTTTGCACCGGTATTTTTTTTGGTAAAAAGGTTTCGAGAGTAGGTATTCGAGATTCGTAAGTATTCAAGAACTTTCTTCGTTACTTTGGCTTTCGGCGCCATCATTGGATTTAGGGGTAATTTTGGAACTGGAATTTTCACACGGAATTTAAGCGTGTGAATTTTTTGTTTAAGGCCACAAATGGGTGAATATTTCATTTCATGCAGATTTGCAGTTTTGAAAAAAAATTAAAAATTTGCGCCAAAATATGTTCTTTATGTAGTTTTTGTAAAGTATTTAATAGTAGCTTCTGAATCATATTGAAGGGACAGCAATACCTCTTTTATCCTTTGAGTAATGGACGTTTCTGTTTTTTGCGAAAACGGTAGTGAGACGTGCAAGTACGGTAATTAGATCTCAGGCTACGGTAGTGAGTTAAATTATAATGGTAATTAGAAACAAAACAAATGTTTGACAAATTAGCCTTTTATTGAGAACGTAGGTCATGACTGGTAGGACGCGCTGGTCGAAGACCTTCGTTTTGAGGAATTGCGGTAAGGGTGAGATGAAAACCTGAAGTAGTTTGTCAAAATAATGCTACCCAACCTAACTGAATCCTTCGGGCGACTTCTTTCTCGAAGTTGTTTCTGCCAAACTGGATGAGCTGCCCAAGGTATACATATTCCTGAACAACTTCGAGGGTCTACCCTTCGACGTCAAATTGGTCTCAGTTCGACGTGTTCATTGAACATAATTTTGGTTTTGTCCAAGTTTTTGCCGAGACCGACACGTAGAGGCCCCAATTAGGCTTTGCAGCATCTCGCCAGCCAGCTGGCGATCTGGCTCCAGTGACTCCGCAACGCGTCGTCAGCGAACCGACGGTGTATTCGCCGATTATGTTGAGTCCTCGTTCAGTCCAATCCAGCGTCTTAAAGACGTCCTCCAGTGCGTTAGTGAACAATTTAGGGGATATGGCATCCCTTTGTCTCACTCCCGCTGTAGAGTTTTGGGGTTCGTCTTCTGGTCTTGTAGCTGGAGCTGGACGGACATGGTGGCAGTGTCATTATAAACATCTCATTACCTCGATATATCGCCAATCGACACGACACCGAAGCAGAGCATCCATAACTGCCCCGGTCTCGATGGAGTCGAAGGCTTTCTTGTAATCCACAAAAGCCATACACAGCAGCGGCTGATTGTACTCCTCGGTTTTCTGCACAATCTACCGGACAGTATGGATATGGTCTTCGTTGCTATAGCATTTTCGAAACCCGGCTTACTCTGGTGGCTGGAACTCATCGAGCTTACTACCGAGGCGGTTTGTGATGACTCTCGAGAACAACTTGTAAATATGGCTCTGGAGTGAGATGGATCTGTAGTTCTTCAGTAAGGCCTTGTCGCCTTTTTTGAAGAATAGTACCACCAACGCACTTCCGCTCTATGCCTTAGGTGTTAAGCCCTGGATAACGGAATTAAAGAGACTCGCTAGCTCCTTCAGGATTTGGGTGCCGCCTGCTTTTAGGAGCTCCTTAGTTATTCCGTCATCGCCAGGGTACTTGTTGTTCTTGAACTGCTTCAGAGCCGTCTCTATCTCGTACGGCTTGACATCGGATATCTCCTCGGTGTAGTGGCGCATGAATGGGGCTCTGTGGTCTTCATCACTGTGTCTCGTTGGTTTAATCATGCGTGATGCATACAGCTGTCCGTAAAATTCCTCTACCTCTTCGAGAATCTTGAACTTTGAGGTAATGGTGTTGCCATCCAGTTTTAAGTTTCGTCAAATGGGGCCTCTCAAACTGCTGAGCGAAACATTCGACCCCCGATTGCTGCCTCTATTTGGCAAGTGTTGTAGTGTCGGAGGTCGCGTCGTATCAGTTTTTTAATAAGGTGGTTAGGGATCTTCCATCTGACGAAGATGACTGAGTGGAGGGCTGATCACGCCTCCTCCTCATGAGTTCGAGAGTCTCGGGTGAGAGTTTGGAGTCCTGGAATATGCAAACAGCTAGACTGTTTGCATATTCCAGGAAACAACTTCCGAGATACTTCTTACAGCGTTTTGACCACTGTATCGGTCTTCTCATCAACAGTGCCAGTGGTTTCCAATATTGCGAAACGATTTTGAAGTTCCAGTTGGAACTGTTCGAACCCCAGGGCTGCTTGGAGCGCCGTGCTGTAGGTCGGAGAGTTAACTTTATCATACGGAACATTTCAGCCTTGAAGTTGGGGTTTAGAGAGCCTCGGACAAGTCTGTGATCGCTGCTGGTTTTAAACTTGTGGATCATCATCTCTAAATATGTACTTACTGCCAGTGATGAAGAAATCTACCTCTTAAAGCTGGTGATGAAGAAGGAAAAATCATTACCATTCGTTATTTCTAATTACCATTCGAGTAAAAAAGATTGGTAAATAATGGTAATTAGACGAACAGTAATTAGATTTGCAAGTATTTTTATTGAAATAGTCCAGTTTTTAATAGATAAAGACCTGATGATTTTACCAGCGTGTAGAAGATCTTATATAGGATACACCTGACAAATAATTATACAGAAGTATTAATTTGATTACCTTTGAAAATGCGAATGGTATATAGAAATATTCTGGACCACATCACTTTTCGAACAGGAGAACTTAAATTACATAGCCATACTTGGTCTTTGACGCATGTCTTCGGCTCTGTAGTATAGTGTTGACTACCGCCGTTTAATCTATGGTCAGTCTAGAGCACAGTTACGCATAAATACGAAAATATCGGATCTGAAACATCGTCGAATGGTAATTATGGGTCAGGTCAGGGACATTTTTCAAAGTCGTATTAAACTACTTAAATTTGTTCTTTCGCACACAATATTTACTTACAATATAGATTAGTTATTCTATTAACCGAAGATGTATTTAATAAATCGTTCTTCCAAGAGGTTTTTCACCAAGATGTACTAATGTATTAAAATCTGGAGAAAGGGACACCGATGGTAATTAGATTTTCGGTTTGGTTTTTGAAATTTGGAGCATTTCTAATAAAATACAAGGGGTTTTCACTGTTGCGCCTAATAGAATGCAACGTTAACTAAATGAAAACAATATCAGGTAAAGAATTCTTCAACGTTTAAGGTATTCTTTATCGTCAGCCGTGTAATCTGCACGAAATGAAATATTCACCCAAATACCTTACGTAAAAGATACCTAATGAAAATGAAAAAAATTACAGTACTTATGTATGATCTTTTTACGATTATATATTAAGGAGTTTTACAAGTTTACCAACATGTTTTTTATTGCCTGTTTGCTAATTTATTATTGCTAAAAATAAATTAGGTAGTTGATATGTCTGAACCGATCTCGAGCTGCAAATCTATGCTTGGCTAGTTCCCAGGCTACGCAGACTTAGTAACGGAATTGAAAATTGAAACGTTCAAATTCCGTATCTAGATCATCACCGTGTTCAGACTTCCATAATATCAGATGCGTTTACTGCAGAATAACTAAACCAAAATTATTAAGTAGCTACTTGCACGATCTGTAGATATTGGACTAAGTATAGAGCAATGGGTGCTTAGTGATCTACCAGGAAATTGATGTGAGAGCTACGTTCGTGCTTGGGTCATTTACGCGCCAACGACGCGGTGAAACGAAATCATACGGCTAAATAAGTTTCGTCGGATAATTTTTAACATTACAAACAATCTCAGCAACCGCAATCCGTCTGATGGGTACGGTAACGGACGCGTTTTTGCGTCTACTCGTTTGGAATCGTAACAATGCTTTTTCTCAAACAAAAAACTAGTTAGGTATACTAAATTTGATTATAGTGAAATTGGGTCACTAAATCACGATATCTACCTGAATACACAATATATCCGTTACCGAAGAAAGAAAGTAATTATTTGGCTCTTAACGAGACTTAAATGCAATTTCAAGAGTAAGCGAACGAATTCTCCGATTACAATTTACAATGTACGTGATGTGTTACTATCAAACGAAGTTAATCTGTACACTGATTCGTTTTTCAACACTGTGAGATGGCCTCACAAAACGTTTTTCTCATGAATTATGCAAGAACTTAGGTACGTTAATACTTAGGTACCTACTACCAACCCTCTTTCCGTTCTGTATAATTTCATGTTTCCGGAGCTTGAATAAGTTATACAACGATCCAGAACCATTTCATAAAATTTTAATTTCGGTCGATATAACGTAACGCACACACTTGTGGATTTTTACAGACTGGTTCATACTTTTAGTTCGGTTATACCTATCCATGTAATTATTTCTGTCAGAAATATATCGGGGATGATGTATTACAGTTTAGATGTAGGAGGAGCGGATATCCTAATAGAAGCGAAGACAATGTTACAACTAGGAATGTCATAGCAATTTGCAACAATGACATAATACACAACACACAAACGAAGTGGAACGAATCGTAATACGCTCCTAAAACACATTCAAGTCTTCACGCATTAGTGCATAGTGCTCACTGCTCAAGTGTAGGAAGGATGTTCCCAAGGTCGACATGCAAGTTTGCCACAAGAACGTTGCCCTGGTGGAGCAAGTAAACATATCCAGCGTAAAATTTAAAAACAACAAAAAACTTTGAAATACTTTACAAGTGAGATATTCTTAGAAACCCTGACTACAGGCAATATGGCTGACTGCCATGATTAATACCCTGTATTATGTTTATCTATACATATGGGTACGTGTTATTACGACCATTGTAAATCATCACGAAGGGTACCTTCCCTTGGTATGTAGACGCGGCTCAAATTTGTAGAGTAAAATTATAGTTGTAAAGCAACTCCCCGAAGGGTCGTAAGATTTTACGGCATGTTAAAGTTTTTCAAATTTGTTTATTATAGACCGTTCACTCAACGTCTATAATGATTTTCTCTACCAACTAAATAGTAAAATATTTCTAAAATTAAGTGATAATTTATTTATTGTAATGAATGAAAAAAATATTAAACTAAGGCATTTTTTTAACAATATTGTGTGATCAAATAAATGAGCTTAATATATTTATATGATGCATACGCAGCCTATTATTATGGTGGCTACAGTCAGTATATTACCAAACTATAGAGATAAATAACTCATACTCAGGCCTTAAAATTATCAAACAATGGTATTTTACAGTCATTGCTCACAATTGAACTGACTGCACATTCTAAGGCGTCAATAATATCCTCATACTTTAACCACTGATTTTAGATCAAGTGCTCTCCTCTGTTCCACTCTCTCAATAATCTATTGTTATTTATTTTCTATTGCATGTACCTATCAGATGTAGCCAATATCTTGATAAAACAACAAGCTTATTTTTTCGCAGATAGTACAAGCAGATAATAGTGCATCGTTCCTTGGTGGAAATTGTCGCTCCAACTCCGAATGCGGTGTCAGCAATTCCCGCTGCGAGAGAGGTGTTTGTACATGTCAACCATACTACGCACGAGTTGACAACTCAACTTGTCTTGAATGTAAGTTAAACTTTACTTTATGTTAATTTTTATAGCAATACTTTATCAGTGTTAGTTGATAGGGCTGAGAAAATCATCACGGAAATTACAACTGAGACTTGTAATTCACGGAGAGATGTCATTATTTTTTTGTCAACTTGCAATTGACCACTGGAAATATGGCTTAGGTATGCATTACACTTTTGAAACGAAGTTTTTGAAATTTTATGCACTGGAGTTCCTTTGTGCTTCCAACATGACCGCTCAGTACATAATTGAAGCACTTTGGATCGCGGTTTTCCTATCCAGTCTTTCTCACTAGCAATACCTAATATTCTCGTGTGGTAAATTTTGTGGTGAGACTAACAAATTACTTTCACTTGAGTTATCAATAGAGCCATCAACTAATGGCGGCAGTATTCATCATAGGACATCAAACCTAAAATTTATAAGTATTATCGAAATCAATTTTCGCTTTCCATTTACTATTTGTGAATGCTTTATTGATCCATCAAAACGTTTAATGTTAGTGATCAGTACCTACTGGGAATAGCCTAGAAATTGTATTGTAGTGTCGTATTGTGGTCTAAGGTTTGTGTTTATTTTCGAAGTAAGCTCCTCCTTTCAAGCTCTGAAAGGAGTTCGGGGACCGAAAGGGATCCGATTTTGATAAAACGTGTAGGTCAGTAAAAAACTAATGGTTACAATGTGACTAATAGTTTCGAAGATATGCGTGGATGTATATATGCTTATGCATACATAAAAATTGTAGCTATGTTTGCTCGGCAATTCTAATGTGTATTTATAGAGCAGTTCCAATAAAATACAACATACGTGCCGAATTGATAATTATAATCCCTTTTTTTGAGTCTTTTTATAATAAAGGATAAATAGAATTCTCTCAATCTCTCACAAAAACAATAGCCGAACAACAATTTCATCTTAAATTTTACAAAGAAAATACAAATGTAGTCTAGCCTTTATCAACTAGAATCAATTGAAATCCATTCACTAAAGGCGATACGAACCTCAGAACAAATTGCAAGCGATGCGAGCTTGTTGGTATCAATACAATGTCACTGATCTCTTATTTCGATAGTCCTATAACCCCACGCTCGTCTGACTTTCTTGCTACAAAAGTTTGGATTCAATTCATCCCAAAATGTACAACTGAATCATGGTTAGAGCTGGATTACAATGCGATATATTCAAATCAAACACTATATGAGTTTGATTTTGGATAAGGATAATTACACTTATGGAAATGATAATTTTGTTTTTATTCTGATTGCTTAACGGGAATTTTATTATAGCCCTGTTTGTATGCCACATTTAATTAAATACATGTAATAAGGGGAACTACTCGCGGATACGATGGCTAACATACTTTGAGAGTCGATTCCAGTCTGGCGGCGCAATTTCAAACCAGGATTGAAAACAAGGCCGGTAACCATACGGGTCTGTAGTATCATGCTATTATTTCTAATTTATAACTACCATTACTATATGTTTACTGCATATCATAAGGTAATTGCTGACATTTATTTTTACTGACTATCTTTAACTTTATTTATTTTAAAGACGACACGAATTCAGATAGTTTTACCAGATGGGCAAAATATGCTATAGGGCTGGTAAACCTCTATAACCTGTGCAACATAAGCGGCAATGCCTCTCCTTAATAATAAAATATTGACCAACATGCACCTTCAAATAATTTATCATGTTCATTTAATTACATTTCTTAGTGAACATTTGACTCGTCTGTTGAAAATCAATAGGTACGTAGCATCAGATTTTTGAACTTTCATAAGTTAAATAAGTTTTGCTATCTCTCAACCCTACACAGCCACTTTATGGCTGAATATTAAATGTTAATATAGAAGCTTAAGTTTATAGCTTATGCAGAGAAAATTATTGTTATTGAATAATTATACTATCTAATTATTTTTATCTCTGGGCCACCTTACACACCGGCGCCAGAAGATCTTAAATATGCAGAAGGTATTAAGTACGCAATTTCTATTTATTCATGTAATACAAGATTTGTCTACGATTAATTTAATTCTATATCCCACATAGAAACAACAACCCCGATGTGCTCGTAAAATTATATTTTTATTTTTGTTTAGGTACCGGATAAAAATAGGATAATGAAACACCTGCCTTTACTTTAAGAAAATCGCCACCTTGATCTGATCTTATCTGTCTTTTTTAGGCATTCTTAGAGTACTAGAAAACGAAACATAATGAAACAAATGTACATCGCAATTAACATCTCACTGCTACTAAATACCTGGAAAAGATTACAAATAGAATCTAATATATTCGAAGGAGGGTAATCATGTGCCGGTGCAGACATGAGCCGTCAACTTGTCATCTTAATTTCCTCGTGGTCAGTGTGCCAAGCGTGAGCAATCATCTGATATACCACAGACAATAACAGAAATACAGTTCGATTTAGTGTTTATGAGGGTAGAAATAGTATAACAGAATATATAAAAAGCTCTTAATACAACGCGTTATTTTAGTTATAGATAACTGCAAATATTCCGTTTAAATTGCAGTAATTTAAAATGAGATTGGGTACATAATACATAGAGTTTTTAAAGATTAGTTCAATAATTTTGTCGTAGCATCGTAGCAATAAGTCTCAAGGTTGGGAGGTCAGATTAGTCGATCCTATAAAAGCCAAATAAGTTAGTATTCCCAACGTGAATTGGATGAAATCTACCTTAGGTAAAATTAGATCAACATGTAGCATGTAAAAAGAAATATGAAGGAAAAAATTTACGCAAACTTTGGATTAAATTAGGGATCGAAATCACAAAACCAATTGTTCTAATCCATGGAGTACTGAAAAAGAATTAATCAAAGAAGATGACACTCGACTCACATTATCTTGAAATGTATATCAAGTAAAAGATCAATAAGGATTAAAATAAATTGATGTATTGATTGATAATATAATTCAACCGCGAAGATTATTGTTAGATAACCTATATTATTGGTAAGTTAAGTAAATTATGATCCGATTGACCTTATCATTTTGTACAGTTAGTGTCAAAAATCATTAAGTCGAAAGTTACTTCATTATCAAATAAATTAATTTATTTCATTTATTATTATAACTAGCTTTCATTTTCCAAAAAAAATCACAATTTGTCAGAAAAATATTGCGGTGATAAACGTGAGTAATAGTTTCGAAGATATGCGTGGATGTATATATGCTTTGGTTTAATTTAAACGTCTAAGATCGAGCATTTAAAAATGTAGGTGGTGCTATGTGGTCTACTAGGCTATAAAATAACGTTCTATTATGTTTAAACTGACCATTTCGAAAACAGAATACCCATAGCAAAAATACTACTGTAAAGTAGATAACTCCTTTAAGTAATATAACGTAAGTAATATGTGTAATAAATATTATAATATAGGTACTTATAAAAAAAGATGTCATTTTCAATAAATTTCTAATTCTGGAGTTTTTAAAGGTATAACTAGCGGAAAAAAAATCGCACAAAAAGTATTTAGATACTAGCTACTTCTGTACAGGTCACTGAACGCAGTGATTGAAAAAATTGAATATTACCGAGACTAAAAATCAAGAAGTAGATACTTAATTAGTTAATTACCCCGCTCCTTTACCACTTACACATTACGTTACCTACCTTCCGTAATTTTATGATAATATTTTATGACCCCAATAAATCCTTGTTGCTAGTAAAGCTTTGATGCGGGGAACAACGCGAATGAACATCTCTTTTATTTGTGGTGGTACCAATTTAAATAAACTTCTTGACGATTACGAGTGCGGCCCCGTCGGCAAGCTTCGATTGACTTATCGTCCGGTTTGCCAGCCGTAAATTGGTCCGGCTATCCTTCGAGGGAATCGAGGGTTATGAAGTACGGGATCGATTTTATTTATTTACCGCTATCCCACAAATTTTGCTTACTAGTTTTATTACGCCTATAAAATATTACTCAGGGTGTGCCAGGGTTCGTGACGGAACAACTCGTAGTGTTAGTTTCATAAAATATAAATTTATGTGGCTCTAAAATATATTTTAGTGTACAACATTAGAAAGCGTTCAACCAATAAGAGAAAATTGGATATAATAATTATCTAGGACGCAGCGAAGCTAAAATTTCATGAAACTCATGGTAAAGAAGTGGCATTACGAATGCAGATGGCATCAGATACGCTAACGATTAGTGTATTCTTTGTAATAACGGTACGCATAAAATGGTGTTTATAGCTTGAAGCGTTGCAGACCAACAGACGTAGCACACAAAATAAGTCTACGAGCCCATGTATACTTTCTAAGGGTTCATAATAAAAGCGGTACTAAGTATAAAGAATGTGTTACTTTCGCATTTTCTTGAATTGCTGTTATTATTTTTTTTCAATTATACAACCGTTAGAGAGTACCTAAACAAACACGCACTTATCTTTTTTCTTTACCATGTCAAACAATGGTTATATATGAGGCATAGAATTTTGTTGCGTCTATTTTTCCAGATAGGCTTATCTAACAAGCGTAGTTTTAATTTCTTTATGATTTCATTTGATGTCAGCATTTTATGCGTAGAGTTGCCTCAATACGGTGTCGAATTTCAGTTATAAATACTTTCTTTTGTTTGGATTCAGTTGCTAAAGCATCAATTTTGTTGATTTCTATGACTACGTATTTTAAAGAACATCTTAATTTATCGTGAATTCGTGACCATTCGAGACCACCGGCATCCGGTGGCGCTACAATCAGCTTATAAGTTATTGAGTTAAATTTTCCGTAAGAAACCTATTTTCCGTCCGCTAATGCCGATCATTTATATTGTTTCCCAACAATGCTTTATATTTTATTTTACTAATAGCTCTAATACCGGTGCTGTAGTGTCGGCAACTTCTAAACAAGAGCATAATTACTACTGAATTTGTAGGGCATTAAAACGCCGGCTTTCTTTGGTATAAAAGTTGATAATATTATTTATTTGTGTTCATAGAATTGCTTTTTATGAGAATTTCTTGAAGTTTTCTTCCGTAAAGCTAACTCAAGCGTCAATACATTAACGAAATCGTAAAAGAATGTACAGTATTTTAACAACATTGCTCATTAACGTCATATCATGGATTTTTCTTTTGTTTCATCATTCTCTGTGTTCAAGTTTTTCAATAATTTATACTTCACATTGTTAGTACTTAGGTAATTATCCACTCCATATCTCAAAAGTAGAGTTAGTAAATGCTAGACCCTTATAGCTTGTGATTCCATATTTATGTTTTATTCTACTCATTAAGTTGAAATAAAGGTTTATTAAGACAATTACCAAGAATGTGATTAAGATCACCTATTAGGTGCCTACTTAATAACCGTTATAAAGATAGTGTTAATGGTATTCTTTCAGACGATTTAAGTTTTTAGGTCCACATGCGGTATTGAATGTAAATTTATGAATGCACAGTTGCACTCACACAAGAATGAATAGCGAGTAGGTATAGCGACAATGTTTCATTCATATTTAGTTCATTATACGTATCGAACCGACCTTGACTCGAGATAATCTCGAAAATCGAAAATTCACGCACTATACCGTCATTTCACGGTTGTCAGTGCCGCTGCCGTGCCAGATCTAATAAATGTAAGTATTCACCTTTGTAGTCATCGTTTTGAGATTAATGTGTCAGATGTCGTAGATGGTGAGTGCGATAAATATGGAAGAATTATAATTGAATATACCGCATTCGCGTCCGTCACGCTATCGGCTCGCTAAAAGCAAACGCGTGTAAATAATGTTTACTGTTTAAACGCAATCGTTAGTAAACCTGCCTAAACGGTCTTTAAATATATGGGCGTCTTGTATGTTTATCGATTGACTTAACTGCCGAAATAATCTTATAAGTACCGTCACTTTGATGATGAAGATCCGGAAACGATCAATTCAATTGTGCATTGAGTTAAATGATAGTTGGTTATTTCAAGTTAAGTAGTTTCGTCCTTATTCACAAAACATCATCATCATCAACGATTTGTCGTTATTCCCGGTTACATTAGAAGCTGTCACCTCGAAACGCAGGGTCCTTTGAGTTGGCATAAAATACAGAGGTTTGGGGTTCCATACACCCCAAAAAAGTTCATTATTTGTTGTTTTGTGAATAAGGTACGTACATACCTACTCGTACTTTACAAGATTTTATTGTAGTCACTAAATGAAAGATGCGCTGAAATGTGAGATGTTAAGCGGCATGTTTAGCCAGTCAATGTGGGTGTTTTATACCGCATTCTATAGAAATAATAGCAGCCACAACTTCTTATAAATTCTTGAAAACTGCCATCTGTACGTGACCAGCGAGTGCGCCGTGACTATATTATTTATGGTTAACCGATGGAGTCATGTTTTACATATTCATATTATACTTATATTACTAAGTGCCAAAGAAATTCTATACATATCATCTTTTTTATAAATCTATACGTCACAACTTTATACAAAAATGTTCATACCTTATGTGATAGTACCTAATAGAATACTTACGCCCGGGTTTTGTATCGGACGCAAATTGTCGGCCACACGCGTATAAATAAACGGACCAACGGTGAACTTGAAATCACAAATAGGGTCACGCCTCCGGGTCATGAACCCATCATTCTCTGCACTGTCACTTGCAATGCAGTAAAAACTATTTAAAGTTTTGGCATGTCGTTTTTGTCTGAAGTTTTGAAAAGATTTTTCCATTAAAACAGATTGATTTGTTGCCGACTAGATGATATTGAAATCATGGTCTAGTGATTGCAATACTCTTTTGTTGCATTGCATCTCTCTAAAATGGAATATTTGAAATTAGACCATGCTTTTGAAGCAAATTAAAAAGAAAGTATTATTTGGTAACATTGAAGTTTTTTACTTGGCATAAAATAAACAGAAAGCATTATACGTAAACGGGAATTAACGCGATACACGTTAAAGGTATATACATACCTTTGGATGGTCGAAACGTCAGGCATCCAAAGGTATGCATATACCTTTAACGTGTATCGTGTTAATTCCCGTTTACGTATAATAGTTATGGAACGCGAAAGTTTAAAAGTTAAAACAGAAAGCATGTTAGGAAATAACTCAGACTAAAAGGAAATAAGAAATTTTCGCCAAAGCAGATGTTATTGCATATAGGTTGGTTACTTGTTTGGTTGCAGGTACATACCTACAGGTAATTCAACAACTTGTCATGTATATCTCTAGTTGCTGAAAAACTGACCTTGCTTAGATTGGCTGAAAGCGCATCCGCATTGAATTTCCCTAATGTTAACTTGTAGCACTAAAGTAACATTTAATTGCAAATTCCATGAAAAATTCACAAATAAAAAATTATGTGGAATGTTAGGATGTTGTTAGTCACCTTACTGATAACAAAAACTGTAAACAGTTTTTACACATTGTTTCACTGGGTTTGACGGTAAGACGGTCTTCTTTTTCAACCTTATATCGATAATTCAAGTGTTACCTAACTTGGGAGATACCCTGCAACCTCGAAAACCTTACCACTTGACAGTAAGTAGTTTCACCTACACGCTATGTGATCCTCCGTTCGTTCCTCCCCCGGTTCGCGAGGGTGCTTTCCGAAACACCAAACAAAACTACTAGGTATGTAATAAATCATTGAGACATAGGAAATATGTATGTCCCTCGTGTCACAGTTATTCCTCATGCTAACAGGATGTTTATATATTACCTAGGCAAACGTTATAAGTAATCCAATCATCGATCGACTTCCGGTGTGGATAGGTACTAATTAAAATAAGATTAAACTTTACGAGTACTGTTAATTTCTAAGTACATAACTTTAATGTTACTGATTAATGGATAACTGGATAATTACTAATAATAGGTCTTACATAAAAAATCAAAGCGAGACATTGACTTTGCAGCAGTTTCCGTCGCGAAGTCAACGACCATATATCTGATGACTATCAAGTTTATTAATTACCTGCGTCCTGATGAAGATGAAGAAATAAATCTATTTTTTTAAAGTACTGTTATAAGAGCAACCTAGAAGGATCACCGCTACGTGAACTTGGGCGGATTTAATATAATTTTTATTAAGGATTTTTATTAAGGAACTAGCTGTTGCCCGCGGCTCCGCCCGCGTGGATGTCGAAATCCGTTTCAAAAACTATCCTATCTCTCAAGTTGGATCGAACTGCACATGGTGTGCGAATTTTATTATAATCGGTTAAGTGGTTTAGGAGTCCATTGAGGACAAACATTGTGACACGAGATTTATATATATTAAGATAGTTAAATAATGCAGTACATAATTAAATGTTTTCTAAGTGTCGCAATCATCGAATGTTGTCAATGATAGGTATTACATGAATTTAAGAATCATGAATATTGTAATTATTCCGTTTTACCAAATTAACTGAGTAGGTTTGGCGTAAACTACGCATCTATTTGAAAATAAGTAAATTACTACCAATATTTTAACTAAGTAGAAAGGCTATAGAAAGTATCGTTAAAAAGGTTCATAAACATGTTGTAACGAATCTGGAATTGATGTGCGAATATTTTAATTACTATTTATTCATTCATGGTAGGCCTCCGAAAGCTGGTACCAACACAATTTTAGCATTCGAAAGTTCAGGAATACTTGAAAATTATGAATCACTTTAAATGTAGATACTATCTACGAACAATGGTTTTCCTGGGTGGTATCTATATCTTAGCCGATAAAAACTTTTTTTAAATCGCTCTAATGTCTTGGTGGGAACCTATACCTAAGTTTCCTCTCTTCCCACTTTGAAAGGCCAGTCAGGATTATGTTTTGACCGGACAGTGGTTTACGTCAGGCCAAATCTATCGTCTTTGAATAAATCCACAGATCACTAACGATGACAATTTGTAATTTATAATGCTTTTTTTTGTTACAGCAACGCTACTGGGTTCAGAATGTACAGTGTCAGAGCAGTGCACCCTGAAGGTAGCGTACAGTGCGTGCCTCGAAGGAGTGTGTCGATGTACCGATGGCCATCTACAGTTCAGGAAACATACTTGCCTCTCACGTAAGTCCTTACTAAATATATATATTTATATTAGTCAGTATTAGTTGTATATCTGTCTTCAAATATTTGCGTTTGCTTTATGCGTGTTGATTAAAATAAGATAGGTATTAAAAGAAATGAAACAGCTTACCTACCTACTGTTAGATTCTGTGAACTGTATAAGAGAGAAAAACATCCAATTCTGGATTAATTAGATTAGAGGTAAAATGTTAAATCCGGTGGCCCAACAATCGTAAGACACGACAATCATAGTGCTCATACAGTTGTAATGATGGGCCTCAGAACATTGAAGGTAACAACTACCTACCAGTAATTAAAGAATATGAATCTCTCGAGTGCAGCTGTTCCATAAATAAATACCTACCTTTATGGTACTTTCACATCGTCCTGAGTCAGAATTATAAAATTTATTTAGACCATTGTAAAAATAAAAAACGCATCTCATTACTAAAATGCCGTAATTGGTCATACAGAAAATGTTATCATACTTATGTCTATTATGAACTTAGAATTGTATCCCTAAAGTCACTTAAGTTAGAGTTAGTTAGTTTAGAGTAGGTATGTACGTGTAGGTACAGAAAACAAAAGAAGTGAAATATAATGTTTTTTATCTTATATACCTAATTGGAAGGAACTTGATGTAAAATAACAACTATAGTTTGTATATCAATGCTATAGATACATTTAACACAACACTGCAATGATAATATTATGCTCGCTAGTAGATATTCTTAACATTAAAAAATATACTAATGTTAAGTTGATCTAAGTTAAAATGGTAATGATTCTTTATCTTGGCAACAGTTTTATTGCGTACACACAACTGTTGTGTGTACGCAAAGAAAATGTTAATCACGTGACATAATATAAATCAAACGAATACATCGAAACGCACGTGCGTTTTGTGTCAATAAAACAATGTGCATTGAAAATTCCATACAAGTGCTAAATAATAAAAAAACAGTCGTAAAAACCCCGAGGAAAATCGATAAATAATTTTTCTATTTTAGTAAAAGTGCGTACCGTAAAACCGTAATATTCTGTTAGCGGAACGAGGCTATCAATTTAGTTTTTTATAGGAAAAGTGTCACTCTCATCACATGCCGGTAGTCGCTATACAGTTTCGCTATCTTCCTATAATTTAACAGAATAATCGAACTTTAATAACTCATAAAGGCGTAATCGTAAAAGTCAATTAATAAAGTCATCGTTGTCAAACGATTTTAATTTAAAGCGTAATTGTGTTACGCCTACCGGAACCGAAACTGTCAAAACTTAATATCACCCGATACGAAAGAAATTGTTAATTTTCAACGTTTATATCACTACTAGCTATTGCCTGCAGTTTCGCCTGGGTGGAATGCTGATCCCGTTCCAGTTTCCTGTGGCCTAACCTATTCGAGGAATAAAAAGTTGCCTTTGTGTTATTCCAGATGTACCAAATTTCAGTCAGAAATATTCTGCCGTTTTTGCTTGAAAGTGTACCTAACAAATATCTATAGGTACGTCTATTAGTCACAAACATTTGCGTACCTATTTGTAGGAAGAAGGATCAGGCAGAAGGGTTCAACTAAAGACGCTTTGCACCAAATTCACTAGGTAAATGTTAACGTACCTATGTAGAACAGGAGTGTCAGTCACCCTTGTTACAATCAGCTGGAGACTACTTACGATATGCCTGGGCCCTGCTCTCTTCCTTTCAAGAGAAACTCATAGAACGTATCGTGTTACTACTTACTACAATAAATTGATTAATGTAAAAGGTAGAGTTGGTAGAGTTGGAACTCCACCATGCGCAATTCATGGTAATTTCCAACTCTACCTACTTTGTTACTATGATTAAATATATCGTTAAGAATAGTTATGACATAACACTTGTTAATCACCTCAAATGAAACGGAAAATATATTTTTTTTTTACTTTTAAAATTCTGGAACATCATTTCTAAATAAATAAGTATAAAAAAAAATCTCATTTTATAAGAGTAACAAAATACATTATTCACAACATTATACAAGACAAATCAATCACAAAGAAACGATTTGTTTATAGTAAAAACATTATTAAAGCCGGTATTTGGTTTAACAATGTACCTATCAAAGGCTTTCGATTTCATTAGAATGTTTCGGTCATCATCAGCACGTACCCAACTGCACGAGCCAGACGAAGTCAAACTACTGGATCGAAACGAACAAAGCGTGTAATGCTATAAACTGGATGAAAGTACCGATTTTAAAGTCATTCATAAAGACAACCTCCATTTTCTTTATGATGAAATCGAAAAATATTACTGCCTACATTCAGTTTTCACTACTGATTAGTTACCTCATTATTTTCATCAGTTATTAATTTGATATTGATTTATTAGAACGTGACTATTTTGTAAATTTAATAAAACACAACTATAATTAACCTACGAGCCCAAGCCAACCTCACCTGTGAACCGGTACACCCTCTGATTATTGGACGAAGCTCGGTCGCTGGCTTTTCTCTTGGGGTTGGGAGGTCAGTCGGTAGTCGCTGAATAATGGAAGCCTTTTGGTTTGGTAGGTATACGCCGTACAAGCCAAACCAAATGGAGGAAAAGGTTCCGCACTCCAAGGTCCGCGAACGCCTCAGATGCAACCGGAAACATCGTTAAAATGATGGGGGTAAACGCTATCCTAATCGGTACAAATATTGTAACAAACTAGCTCTGCAGCTTTAACCTAATCTGGGCTTTCCAACACCAAATGACCAGACGTACGGTGATGTGCCATCGATATATGGTGGATATTCCACTCATGCGCACGAACGCTTTAGCATACTCATTACTCGTACTTATAAGGAGAAGAATTCCTTACCTGAGTCTGTATTTTCGTAAATCAGGAAGTTTTCAGGTTACTTCTAGGCAAGGTAAGATGGTAGTTAAATACGGGCCTTCGTATATAAAAAAATTGTACCATTTCTAGTGTCGTCTCCACAAAACAATTAGGCATAATATGTGATGAGACTATGCAATTACGTAAATCTGAATTAAACATTACATAATTATCCAAATATAAGTTTTAAATGAAAGTAAATTCACAGATGTACGAATACACAAAACAAATACACAATTACCTAAATAGGGCAGTCTGCATTAAGAGCCCAATAAAAGCTGATAGCGGTTCCCTAATAGCCCTCGTATTCTTCTCGAGGTGGTTTAACAGACCTTATTTCCGCGATTTATCGTAACAGCTCTGTGAGAAAAATGAGGTAAGTAATTGTTCTGTCAAAACCACTGTCTGCTCATGTGAACTACACTGATTATCACTCATAATGCAAGTATTGTACACTCACTGTGAGAACTCATAAGTATAGCTTTATAAATTCTTTACGTGCCAAGATGCCACTATGAAGATAGGTAGATAAAGAATCTGGATCACGAATAGAACTGACATTAAATTCTTTGACCTTGTTACCTCTAATCGTACGAACATTTAAATCAAACATATCAAGCACAATGAAAGGTGAATATAATACGTAATTAGAGGGTCTGTCTCGATTCACAAAGGTTACAAGTTCAAATTAAATCGTGGTCAGTCACAGAACATCTCCATGCATGACACCGGATTCTAGAAACATATACAGTTATTCAAAACAGGGTGATTGACGTTGTAACTTTATATTTATAAAATAGTCATAAACACAGATAGTCATAGTAACTTGTGAATATAACCATGGTTTATTAGGTAGATACAAGTAGGTCGTGGTATAGTTGCGTGTGCGCTTTACTGTGCCTGATTAACATATAATAGCCAATCAAATTACCATTTGCGTTTTACATTCACGACACTTAATCAAATGGTCGGCATTATATGATTAACAAGTAAGAAAGAATAAACAGTACTTACTTTCATAATTTAAACATTACTTTGATAGCAACTAATGGATATAAATCTTTTGACGCGTAAATTTCAGTACGTAAAAAAACAGGTTAAAACTGTACCTAACCACCTATTAGAGCATGTAATGATAGATCATATACCAAGTCTCGGGAAAATTGCGACCAACGACTCGTATGTATGTGTTTTATTCAACGAACGATTCACGTACGGCAATTTAGTATTAAATTGAAAATGACTTAAGGTGTTTTGTCTTTTTTTTTCAGCCGCGCCACCTGGTCACGTCTGCTACAGTAACGAACATTGTCGCTTGTGGGATAAAGAGAGCCGTTGCGAATTTGTCATACTTAATCTTTTTGGAAGATGTGCGTGCAATAGTTACCATAAGCAAGTGGGTGAGAAATGTGTTCCTCAAAAAATACCACCATATGCGACAGAAGCTGTCGTCGCAGAGTTAGACTCGGTCGCCGATCCTACTAATGAAACCATAATTTACAAAGATTCTGGAGTTCAACTTACAGCCAGTTCAGATAATTCATTTGGATCCCCGTCATCGAATCCAGACGAAATTCAACCAAGTAATTTACCCTTGTATACGAATAAAAATGATGTTTATAGTACTTATGAAAACAGCCCCTTGATGCAAGCTGTCATGAAAGTCCCAACAGCCGAACCAACGAAGCGTTTGCCCATTTCAAATAGAAAGGAAACCGAACCAAATGAAACAATAAGGGTAGACGAAATGATAGCGAATTTGCATGCAAATGATCAGCCAATTTATAGGGTTGTTACACAACCTTCAGTGAATAAAAAAACTAACAAAAAAGACAGTATATCAAAGGAACAACCGAACGCTGGTAATAAAAAAGGTGGACATCAAAAAAAGTCTTCATTAAAAGGTATAAATTACTTTTTGCAAAAAAATACTGCTACTGCCTATTATTTCGCGATAAATATTAATGCAATACATTTTTTTTAGATAAACATCGTATCCGTAATGAAATGGCATCGACAGTATTTGACCTCGGCCCTACTTCTCTGGGTAACCCATGCCTTACGGATGAACAGTGTCAACAAGTGGATCCCTATACACGTTGCCTTAACAAGAAATGCGACTGCACATATCGCACAAACTCGACGTCTGCTTGCTCGGCTCGGAATAGAGGCTGCTTGCCAAACACGTTCCAAGTAAGCGTTTCCTTTTAACCTATTACAGAAAGGATGTGGCCACAATATTGCACCTTCATTCGTATCGTAGAATAATTTGTCTTAAAGGTCTACATTATGTATATTCTACTTAATTCCTGCATTGAAACTTGAAAGTCTATAATTTCTTATTATAAGATGAATGGTTTCTACTATCGCAACAAAACCTTTCTATATAAGGAGATCTGACTTAATTTGTAAAGACACGTTAGCCTTCAAGAACAATACAGCAGCTCCCTCAACACAATAAATTATTTAAGTGTTCCCCGGAGAACCACCCACTGTGATTCAACATATTTATAAAACAAAAGAAATTCAATAACAACAAATTACACTACTGCTGTGTTGCTCTATATGTTTTGTTTTTAACCAACTTTGAAAATGGAGAGGTTTCTCAATTTGAATATTTTTTTTATGTAGGTAACTCTGTCATAATAGACGGATTTGCAAAATTATTTTTTTGTCAGATAGACATTTATTTCCCATTTAGGTCCTATTTAAATTCCGTAAAGATTTGATGACAACTTTTGGAGACAAATAATGGAACTCTTTAATAAATGCCAGCATATCATTCGCGATTTCTGGCATCGTATTTATAAGGATTATTTTTGCAATTTTCGTAACATCATGCCTGTATCTACACGCTAAGTAGGCTCGCAAACGTATGCAGTATATTCAATTCTTTGCCCACAGTTTAGGTGCCGATATACTTTTGAAGGTAGTTTCATTTTTCATCAAAAATTACTTAATAATCTACTTATTTTTGGTTTTATAGTGTCGATCAACTGGAACATGCATAAGCTGGTATTTCGTATGCGATGGTCGCAAGGATTGTCCAGATGGATCAGACGAGAAATGTGAAGGTACTGGTAAAGGTTCGTACTAAGCACTTGGGACTTTTCGCACATCTATCATCTTCATTACAATTTCTAATATATATCATTAAAACCTGAATGCATTGTGAAGGGAAATATTTACATTTTGTAACTAACCGTCAATAATGGACAAGGCACTGCAGCTAATATTTAAGTACCTACAGACAATTAACTTCTCTCCTTTAGTTTGAGTACCTACCAGTTTAGATTTGCCTCAAACACGTTTAAGCATTATAATTCTAATTTTATTAAGAGGATAGTAAAGATGAATAGTAATTCTATTAGTAATTAAACCGAAAAGCTACAACTTCCAATATGTAGCGTAATTAACTAACAACCTTATTCACAGAGCAAACAGGAGAGCGGTGTCCAAACAACGCGTTCAGATGTGGAGGTCCTGGTTCACCTTGCGTATCAAGAGCGTCACGATGTGATGGAACTCCTCAGTGCCCTGGAGGAGAAGATGAGAAGAATTGCAGAGCTACCAGGCGTAAAGGGTAGGAATTCTTAAATTACTTTTATTTGAAACCTAAAATTATAAACTATATTAAATAAAATAAATTTATTAAATTAAATTATTGTGGATTGGGTTCACCTCGGTTCACTGCGTTGACAGTTTTATGGTCACTGTTAAAAATAAGGTGGTTATAAATACCATCCTATCGTTTCGTATCGTAAACAAGATGTTGTTATACAACTTTTGAACAGTTTTGATGTCTTTTGTAACTCACAAAGACGTAATAACATTATTAGTTCTATCAATATCTGTTCACTTAGCTTATGACTAAAACTATCCCTTGCAGGTAATCTTTCAAAATAATTATATTTAAGTATACACCTAATTAAGTTTATTAAGCAGGTAAGCACATCAAAACTATAACTTAGAAAGACGTAATAGTCTTACTAACTACTTAAATGAATGTAGTTGCACATTACATGCGATGCCCAGACGTAGGTACCTATGATCATAGAAGCGACACTTTTACAAAGAATACGCTCAATTAAAAAGGATTCCAATAAAAACTGCTTACCTACATTACATACCTACTAACCAAATTTACAACACAATTACACGATGGAGCTTATGAGAAAAAACCTGTCTAAAAAAGTTCACGCTATTTCTAAATCGACAGTATGTACCTATTAACAATCAATGTGTTAACAAATTGTATCAACAAGTAAGATTCTGCAACTGATAAAGCAACCGTAATAGTATGTTCACATTCTTCAATGTGTGAAATTAAATTCGTTTACGGTATATTGACTTGTCGATGCTTTTCGAAGTTATGTGTGTATTTATCGCAGGTTTATACGTGCCCGGTTAATGGCAATAGGCTCGCCACCTATTACATTGGGACCTAAACATAAACTGGCGAAATGTGGGTGCTAGCACCTCTGCCTACCCCTTCGGGGATATAGGCGTGAGTTCATGTTATGTTACGGTATATTAGGAGGATTCACTTTAGGTAGAAAAACTCCATCGTGGAAAGGAATAGGTGTAATGAAACAATAATGAGATTATGTAGGTACAATAGCAGCAAGAAACGAATAGGTACTATACTATAAAAAGTACCTACTTTCTTTAAGAATTTATAAGATACCTGTTGCTCGGGGCTTTGCTCGCGGAAAATACAGATTCCTTATTCCCAGGATGAAAGTAGCTATTTTATGTAAGTATGTACAAGATCCGTTCGGCCATTCTGGCGTGATTCAGTAACCAACATCCATTCACAAATATACAAACTTTCGCATTTACAATTGTAGTAAGATTACCTCATTATTCTACAAATTATTCTTCTTCGCAAAAAAAAAACAATGAATGAAAGAGAGCGATTAACAGATGATTTTATTGTTTGAAGGGCGTAGAAAGTGCCCAAGAGATAGGAAAATGGAGAATTAATGAGTTGTATGAAAACATCTCAATTGTGATTGTGAATGAACTTCAATTACTATGCACGAATTTCTATTCAAATTATCGTGGGACCGTAGGTATCCTAGTGCCATTGAACCTCTCTAATAATAGACCCTAGGCTAATAATATCTTCTAAGTATATACAAAATATGCACATTGAAATAAATACCAAAAAATTAAGTCCTTCTTTTTTACCGCTTTGAATCCATTGTGTTTATTGTTCTTTGAATTTAGCGATGGATAACCGGCGGTTTTGATTTTGACTACGTTTAGATACAATAGAAGTCAACGACACAGATTGCTTATCCAGTTGTCAAAATATATACTTTGGGTAGACAGCACCACGATAATGGTAGACAGGTATTAAATAAAGCGTCTCACTTTGAGATGATAACTAATCTGGTTTACTATTCATAAACGAAAATGCAGATTAATCAACAGGATAATCACTGTGGAACTTTATAGTTCGTTCGACTGTGACTCGTATCTAGAGACCCATGATCACAAGTGTCAAGTTCACGTAAAATGCGGCAACACTAATAATAATCGAGTAAAATTTATATTCCAGATGTCCAAGGCATACATTCCGATGCGGTTCAGGCGAATGCTTGCCGGAGTACGAATTCTGCAACGCGATCATCTCTTGCAAAGATGCTTCCGATGAGCCGCCTCATCTTTGTAACGAGCAGTCAAGGTAAGAGAAGGTCAAGGAAACATTATTTAATTACCAGTTTTTGACTATTGATGTCAGTTAACGTAGACATGATTATAGGTAAGAGTACTTAGTCTAAAGTCTAAATTCTTCTCCAGAAATCAAGATATATTTTTTTTAATTTTCATAACGTTTAGATGTGTAGAGCGAGTAAAAAATTACAAATTACTGTTCGGAAGTAATTAACTTGCGTATCTATACTAATATTATAAAGAGGCAAAGTTTGTGTGTTTGTTAAATTGTAAGGGGTAATCTCGGGATCTACTGAACCAATTTTAAAAATTCTTTCACCAATAGAAAGCCACGACATTCGTGAGTGTCATATGCTATATTTTATTGGAAAACTGGAATTTACACCCGGGCGAAGCCGGGTCCCGGATAATATATATAATATTCGTATATATTATAGTATTGGTAACGAGAGACTGGAGACAGTCTCTATATAACGCGATCCGGTAAATAAGATTGCTTATATTGATGTGCAAACGCGATATTATTAATTGCAAACCAACGCGAATGGTCAAACACCGAATCGCGATATAGGATTGTAACCTAATTATATTCGAACCTAATTTCGTGCTCGCCGAAAGTTTTAGTCGTTCAAAGGTGAGGGATTGAGGGTTTCTTTGGCTTTATATTTCAAAATTGACAACAAATATTAGAGAACCATTCTAGCGATAAAGGTTGAGAAGTTGAGAAGCGTTACGGCGATCCGGGTCATACATACGAGTAGATGAGTGGACAATTATAAATAAGTTACGCTCCCTCTACTTCTTTGGACAGCTGCCTACCTATCTGATTGTCGACATAGCTGTCACTTTGACTGTCACGAATTCCAATGAGCAAATGGGGGTTACCTTATTCTAAACATCTGCTAAAGGGCAATTGTTATGTGACACGGACACCCAACTATCTACAAAACTTAGGATACAAATAATGTTATAGATAGACAAACTAAATACTTAGATAACAAAAGAACAAATTGTATATTAAAGGAATTAATAAGTACCTAGGTGGATTGGTACCTACCCATAAATTATTGTATTTGACGTAAATAATACCTACATAATATATTTATATATTTAATAGATACCGATATATCTATCCATCAATAAAATTTAACGTAAACATACATAATTTAGCAAACATCGTTACCTTGTTTTATTAACGACTTTCTGACGAATAGACTTACCTCCTAACAGTATCGCCTTATAGCTTCAGGCGCTTTCACGAACATAAATGTCCTTGTACCTAAAGCACAAATATAAGAAGACCGTAAATCGACTACAAAACTGCCATCTATAGAAATAGTTGAGTTTCATTGTATAGGTAGGTACCTACTTCATAAAATGACAAAGATTTTCCAAACTGCCAAGAGATTTCTAAGATTTCCAAGGAAAACACTTTCTTGTTACGTAACCTTAGGTACCTACGTAAACAGTTACGTAAACTTTCGACATTATTTTAATCATCATAAAGTCATCCTTTTTTCTTTAAAAATTACGTTGTAGGTATTTGTATTATTTATTTTTGTCACACTATGCCAGTATGATAAAAAACCGTATTTGACTCTCTTTGCATATAAACAAAAAAAAAGTAATTTTTAAAGAAAAAAGAACGACTCTATGATGATTAAAATAATGTCGAAAGTTTGAATGACACAATGGTCTACAAAATCACGATCTGCCTACCCTTGTGCCAATTATTCGGGTTCGATGCAACATGTCTTTCTCTTTCAAAATTTCCTGTCACATTGGTCAACAAATGCCTGCTTGTAAGGTCTGCAATGGTATGTGATCCGTTGCGGATCTTCCTTTCCGCAATTTTCTTAAAATAAATGTTCATAACATAATACATAGATACATACGTGCATAATATTAATATTAATATATACAAATTAATATACACAATATTAATATACCTATACAACATAATATGACGAAAAGCGGAAGGGCCGCTTTCTGTGAAGTGTAGTGTAAGCCAATAGATACCCAAAGATTCAAAACTAACCGAAAGTAAATTAGAAGTTGGTTAAATTCTACTTTCAACACTTGTTTACTAGGTGAAGTTTACAAAAGCGTGTTAAAAATATAAAGTGTAATAAATATAAAAATTAAAAAGTAAAAGCTAATGGGTTGCTTTCTTCTACTGAAATTCCTACACATTTTTACGATGTTATTTAAGAATATTTTTACACCCAACTTTAGTTCACGTTCGTTAGTGAACGTTTTTAATTTATTTGCGAAATTATTGTACCTATTGTTATCGCCTTTTAACTAGTGAGCAAAGTATCAATTTTATCGCCACTTCTAGAGGCCGTTTTCAACTACTAAAAGAGAATATAACAATTACTTCACCGATTCCGTTACATAGATATATTTATGCTTACTATTATTCTCAAGCTCATTTAAGCGTTAAAAGTTGGAAAAGCGATCCAATAGTTACTTTTACTGGCCAAGATTTCCTCAGTCAGCAATTTCAATAACTATAGGTAGATACTTTCATTTCGTTTGGTTTGTTAGTATCTTAAAAGCGTTACCTTCCATATTTATTCTTCCTGTTTTCCGACTTCCCCTTTCCTTTTCATCTATAGGTAGCATACGTCCATTCACTGAAGTTTCTAAACTATTTTGATGCATTGCTGGGATTGCTTTTTTTACATCCTTTATTTCCACTATTCATTTTGTGGAACGTTAGCTGCCCACATTTGAATACCGATGTTACTGTTAAGCCTCTGCCTCCTCAAAGTGTGGTCGTACCCTAGTATGCCAGATTACTATGTAAACCTTACAAATAGCACACGAGTGTTGTATAAATGATTGTTGAAGCTAATCCATATAAGGTGTTAACAAAAGCATTTCGTAATCATCACACGTGTGACCTGTAACGGGATTCCTCCAAATATTTGACCTTACCTTATGGTAGTTGGTGTGACACGTATTTTGTGTGTATTCAGATGGCGTGCGGCAGACTTTTGTCCATTCCGCTGCGGGAACGGACGATGCAGGAGTACTGCGGTCGCGTGTTCGGGACGCGATGGGTGCGGTGACAACAGCGATGAAATTGCCTGCAGTATTTGTAGTAAGTATCGTAACGGCGCCACCCTGGTTGTATTTTACGACTAGACTTCAAATGCTTGCACGTAGCTGGTCCTATAAAACCGTAAGAAAAGTAATAGATACCGTCACTATGCGGCAGCGTAACGGGCAGAATTCCTTTATATATGATCCGGCTCTTAAGTATCTGCAGCGCTTCATAAGGAGGTCTAGAGATTACCAAACACGGATTACACAGCAATGGTAAGTGGTAGGTAGATCTACGTCCCTAACATGCTAGACCCGTTTTGCGAATATTATATAGTAGGTTATATACCTATATATATGGTAGGTGAACTATAATTATACGACTAAACACGCAAATAAAAGATAGTAATAATCTGCGCGATACGGCGTAACTGGAGCATATCAGTTGAAAATGGGTGAATACAGCAGCACAAAGCTGCCTAAATATGTACAAAAGCCAAATAATATTCATCGAAATAAAAAGAACAAAACAGTAGGCAAAAATGACACTATTATTTCCTTCTCAAACGCTAAAATTACAAACGAAAGGAGTAGTATAAGTATTCGAATTCGACGTAATTTGCAACCGGTAACAGTTACTGCTCCGTTCTTTTCAAGCACGCTCTACTTATGGTGGGGTGTTTGGCCAGACAACCACCTTGTAGTGTAAACTGGGCAATGGCAAAAACCTCTATTATTTTTCGCTGGGAATTGCTACTCCTGGCAAGTACTCTGCAAGTTGAAAGTGGCTTACTTTATGTTGAGTTTTCATTGGCGTAGAGAGGTTGGTTGCTTGTGTAGTCTCTAGATTTATCCACAGCCAGTAGAAAACAAGATGAAAGATGGCATGATGGAAATAGGAGGGTTAGCGCTTCACCCGACTAGCGGATCAGAAAAAATATACGAAAGAGTTACGCTTTTCGAAAAAAAAGGGAGGTAATTCCCCTCGTATTGCCATTGCAAAGGGTAGACCTATCTAGAATAGGGATTCAGAGCAGCCAAAGGTTAAACTAATTTAGCTGGATCCCTGAGAGTGACACTCAGGCAGGTGTATTCTTCTGGTAGTATTGCATTTCAAAGTCAAAATTATTTTAAAACTAGAACGTTCGTCACAATAGGTGCTCTTCTTCACATTAATATTCTGAAATTCAGTCTAGAAACTTAAGTCAATGTGGCACAAAATTCTTTGGGTGTCATGCATTTAAATTTTCCAAAATGAAGATATCGTTACATAATTGTGTTCAGCTTAGCGCCAAAAGACTAGCAGCTACTGAAAATTTTCCAGCATCCAAGTTAAGGCACTAATTCACATAACGCTTTAAATTCTGTCTTCATTCATTGTACAAGTAAATTGCATTTGCAATCGTTCATTCAGAGTAACAAAGTTGACAAGATCGCATAAAATCTGACGCTGCAAATTCTCTACAAACTAATGAATCCAGTTAATTCACCTTTAATCAACGCCGACACATAGCGATTCGCTACACGTTTGTTATGACATTTACGGGACTTAATAAATAGTCTAGGTCGGTCTATTTAATTAGTAACTGAGTCTTTAATGTTGTAACTACGCAGTTAACCGCTGCAACTAACGACTAATCTTGATACACAATAATGTTAAAAAAGTGTGATGTCTAAAATGCGGAACGAAACCTTAACTGTTTTTATCGAATTTGTTTTTGGTACCAGTTACGTTGTAAGCTACAGATTTCCTTCTAGGACACAATAAATCTAGAAAGGAGGCAATACCGACCAAATTGAATGTAAATCGTGACATAAGAGAACAAGTAACAATTGATTTGCAACACAACAATGATTTCTGACAGGAACTGTTAGGTGACCACTTGACCAAATATGTGAAATATGGCCGTCGTTGTGCATATCGTCGATTCGTCACGATTAGTAATGCCGTTACGCGAACAATAGTGCTCAAACGATATATAGCAACAAAACACCGTACGGCATAACAATGCCGTAATTAAATTGCTTACACTTTTATTTTTTTTCCAGAATGCCCAGCCCCACCGCCGTCGTCGCCTTGAAGTGCCGATGAACTGTTACTTACGATACAACTCTAGTTATTCCATGGCTGGATCTCAATGCTCAATTTTTTGTATAAACATCTGTTAATTACCTTCTCTTAGATGTTTTGGAAACACAACTACGATTGTTCGGTGCAGTGACCTAAATCTAATCTAATTAATCTATCTTCTAGGTGTAATTTAATCATGCTTCATGGCGCTCACTTGTTATTTATTGAGTTCTACGAAAATATATGAAGCAGTTATCACAGTATAGCATGCACAAATGTTACATAGATTTAATATATAATATCAAGTGTGCGTTATGTTAGCTTCATTATCCTTTAACATTTTATACCTAGTTGAGGTTTGAAATTTAGCATACCTATAACCGATTCACAAAATCTGGAAAAACATGAATAGCCTACCCAACTTCATATTTTTCTATCTCTTAGTTTTAACTATAGTTCTAAGCAATGTACATAATGTAGAATTTTCTGCACCGAGTTTTTTAAGCATTTTACATACATATATAAAATTAATAACTTGCTCATACTATGTATGGTTTACTGATATAATTTAAGCATTATATTTTAGCCAGATATAAAACAAGACTGAAGAGTTATACCCGTGACAATTACTAGGCAATGAGATATGAATTATATACACGTGCCGCTTGACTATCTGTTATCAACTGCTTTGTCAGTAACTACGGGATCACTAGTCGTTCATCCCCTTCGAAGGAAACTTGAATACTAGTTTCTCGTTCGGCTTGTGGTTGGCATACTCGGACCGAGTGTTTTACTTTTCCTTTGAAGAAATTTGCGGTTATAATTGATGGTTTCATAGCAACTTAAAAAGCTCAATGCCCGCATGAAATGGTTGTAAATATTTTTTTTTTCACAAGGCAGCACAGATGCCATTATTTTCCTCCACTACGGAAGAATAAAACGTATAATTAAGATTTTGATTTAAGATTCTTGTGTTTGTGTGAATTTAGCTGGCTATGCGCAGTCGAGTGTAACTTATTGTAATATAGTGTGGTTAAGTGTGTGAATGTGATAGTATTTATTAAATTAATTTCATTATAAAGCAGTTGTTTATTATTTATTGTTTAATAAATAATTCTCGGAATCTCATTAGGTGTGTAACCTGTAAGTAGGTATAGAGGGAGATAAAATATCAGAATATTATATGAAATAATCATAAAAGATCATTTACGATGCGATGCGCCTACTAGGTACCTATAGTTGTCACAAAATAAAAGGCCCACTTTGACAGTTCGTGCCCATGAAGTTCTTATTTTTAATCAATTTAAATGTTCTAAAGGTAATTACATTTTTTATTGACAGGTACCGCCCACTCGGCTTAGTGCTGTGCATAACGATTTTTTCATGTAGTCCACAGACTATTAATAATCAGTTAAGAAAAGAAAATATCGAGTGAGATATTTTTTTTCAAGCCCGACGCGCACTATTATTTTTATTGAAGTGAAAACTTCTTTAGCGGCGCTGAGCACTTTTTTTTGTATGGGTAAAAACTTTCAAACTCGCGTCAGGGTCACGTGATGCTGATCGAAAAAGCGTAAGATCGAGGGGAAGGGAGAGGAACTAGTATCTCCCACTCTTTCTACCGTGCCTGAGTGTGCTGCTCTGTTTAGGCGGCACAGGGCGCTTGCGCGAATGACCGTGTGTGTTTATGTACAGCGTCCCACGCGTATCCAAGGATGGTGACAGCTGATTGCTTGACTGTTGTGTAGTAAATACACTGTTGTGTATTCGTAAATGTGAATAAATAACAACATATAAATTGTCATATTTGTGTACGATAGCGCAATAAATAAACATTGTATTCTACCTCATAAATGATAGTACTTTTATACTTATAATTAAACACAACGTTAATATTGAAGTTTTCACTTCTGCCGGCACTCCCGGAGTGCTATTTTTTTATTTTAATACTTGTGTTTAGATTCTGAAGACTCATTTAATTATTCTTGTTGTTTTTGTGATTGAGTGAATGTTATTGTAAAAAAAATATTAAATATAAGTAAATTGACCTTTAATAACATTGTATTGTTTTAAAATACCTACAAAATCAAAGGTTAAGCTAATTTTACTAATCAGAACTTTAATCCAATGCAGTTTACATACATATTCAAATCGATTAAATCCCCATGCAAACTGGATTCGATTCATCGTGAGTATCGAATACTGAATCGTATAGGTACATAACTAGTTATGCCACAAGGACAAACGTCAAAACGGGCCTTTTATTTTGTGTTGAGTATACCTATTTTATTAATCTCATAGATTGTCGATGGGTAGGATTATTATAGCAAAGAACTAAGAATACCTACCTACCTATAGTTACGAGTAGGTATGTGGAGTACCTACCTACAGTAACAACAGAATTAATAATAAGTAGGTAGGTACCTAACCTACCTATTATTATTTTCGGTGATAAGAACCAAATTCGTTTTTATATCTACTCATTGGATTTGCTTATTAACCATTTAACTAAGTAGGTACCTAGGTACTTTAACTATGTCCACTAACTATGTAGGTTACAACACAATATATCGTACAGTCAAACAACTCTTCAAAGTCATTTTGTTTACCAGCGCCTGCTCCGGTAAAATGTGCGGTCGTTCTATACATTTATATATGTCAACTAGTAGGGGCGCTAATTATACAAATCCAAATGCAAAATAGTTTCAGTTGGTCGGTGAGACATTACAGATACAGATAGGTACTAGACATAGGGACGGGGCAGCTGTCTGCAGGACAATGCAAATGTTAAATTATTTTGATCTTACATCTAATAAAAATGGAATCCGATGATTTATATAATTTATATATATAAGTCTGTGGTACCTATTAAAAACGACCATCTTTTTTTATAGTAGGTACTTAGGTGGCAGACAAGCACACGGCCCACCTGATAGGAAGCGGTCACCGTGGCCTATGAACGTGTGCAACTATCTCCGCAGAAACTAACTCCTATAAGTAAAAAACATGCATAATCTGATTAGGTAGCTCTTGGTGGTTATAAAAAAGCACAGTAAGTAATGTTAAACAACATGCGTTTATTTCATAAAAATATGCAGAAAAGCGTATTTTACCCATACCATAGAACCCAAAAACACTTTCACTTCCCCAACTACTTAGGGTAAGCACCTACCTACCTACTAATATGCTTGTGTACCATGGATAATAGCTCCATGGCTTGTACTCATATTGTAACGACATCTAGATACTAGATATAAACTAAACTAGGCGCAAGATACCATGTACTTGTAGTGATAAGTGATAAAGTCCTCACTACGCGATGTGCGCCTACAACCACGTGTTTATAAAGTTATGAAAACTAACGCTAGATGTCGCTTTATCAAAAACTAATTGTGTATTATATACGGGTTTGCTAAGTACAAGGAAATTTCTAATGTTCTTGGGGTTTATATACCATTTGACAGCTCTCATAAAAACCGAATTAAATCTACAGATTTATCTTAGTAGGTAGGTACTATTTAGACATAGGCAAATTATCATCTTCAACAGAGATGTGAATGTGAAACATTTTCATTTCTCATTTTACGCATGCGTAAATCTATTCGGAGAAACAATGTCATCTCAGTTTCAGCATCCCAAATCCTGTTTCCTTCCACAAAATTTTCAAGCATAATGTATTTTGATTCAGACGTTATTTAGGATGTAGTTATACTAAGTAGGTATTTAAATACCTACTTAATATAATTGGCAAATGAGTTTGTGACTAAGATGGGTGAGTCTATCATTATTTTATTTAAGTTGTACTAATCTTAGAAACAAAAATAGACATTTATTTCTTGGCTTTAATTTTTGAAGGTGGGTATCAATGATCCTGTAGGTACCTAAGTAGGTATGTGAAATATGAATACCTAATTGTGCACCTTCCTTAACCAAAGATGCTTATTTTTGCTATGCATTATGATAACCACTAACACTTCGTATCCCTAATGTTAATGATAATGACTTTGCGTAAGAGGACAACATCATACCACGATCGTGACAAGGATACCTAATTACAAAACAACAACCATTATTTTGTGATGAGAGACGACAATAGTCTTATGCATGCAAGACACATGCATACTTACATAATACCAACTCATTATAATAATACCTATTATTGCCAGTAGGACGAAGGGTACATTTATGTACAAAACATTAAAATTTACGCATTGTTCACCAATATTTCAGTCGATTTTGTACCTACTGATGTCTAGCGAGTTTTTCTTTTTGCATTGGGTTTGCTTTAGCTCCAAGGTAGTATTACTGTGTGTATTAATTACTTAATTTTTTTGGTAGCGCACCTTGGATGCCAATATATCTTTGGTCTATCTACCAGGGAAGGGAATCCCTAAAATCAATTAGACAATCATAAACCATAAACCTAAAAATACCCTGTATAACAAGTCCCTGAGACAACTTAGTTTAACGTAGCATTTGTGGTCATGGGTGATGGAATTTTTAGACCAGGTTAAGAAGGCAGTTCTATTATTGTTGATATTATGTCGACCATATGAGGTAGACGTAGACGTGCCTAAGTGGCGGTCGTAGATGCGGTGTACTGAACTAGGTTTAGAATACGTTCCCGTTCAATTTATTGTAAGAATTTTACGAATAATGGCTCTATATCTAGTGCAATAGAACAAAGACCGAAAGTCTACAAAACCGAAGCAAGTAGTTCTTGACTGGAACCCTCTTCTTACCGACATGAGCTAAATCAAAAGTCGAGTTACCATTCACCAAAATACAGAATGTTTACAAAAAATGATTAAGTACATTATACAAGTATCATGGATGTTTATGTCGTTATTGACTGTATTTGTTAAAAAACGTCGGTAACTTTGTAAATAACACAACTTCGATTTACAATTACTTACCATTCATACCTATCATAAGTGCAATCGCGTCGTCGCAAGTTTAATCCAATTTTTATTACACTTTAATTATGGAAAGAAATGAAACTACCGACTCTTGTAGGAGATTATGGGTTAATACTTTTAAGTTCATCATGTCTCCAATATTAAGGTTAGTGTGTTTTATTATTTTAGAATAATTCAATTAAATGCAAAGGTTTGGGTAAAAATAACCCACAACCAAAGAGCATGATGAAATAGAAGCGAAAGATGATGTCAGGTAAGAAGCGAAAGCATGTAGGTAATCTCTGCTTACCCTAGTAGGAAAGAGCATCACATCATACATAACCACAATGTATGTAGGTATGTATGATATGACATTATCAACATTTAGAATTAAATTTCCTTAACATACCTATTTCATTTTGGAGGATAAATACCTACACATTTGTTCCAGTAATAACGATAGCTTATTTGTTCCATACATTAATATGAGGAAGTCTCTCATATCATACGAGTATTATCGCGCTTGCATAGAATAAGTACATTTTGTTATGTGGCGACCTTAAATAAAATAATTCTACATAACTACATTATACTTATAATTGCATTAAATAAATTAACAATAGTGCAGTTATATTCTCACCTGAGAAGGATTTTGCTCTACAAGTTATCTCATTTGTTTTTGAGATAGAGGAATAACGCTTTATTCGTTGTTTTTTTTAAGAGAAGGAAACCTCATACGGTTATAACGTCTTCATTTTTTAATAAATGAGTATTATATATAGGATATTATTGGATGTTTGTTACTCAATAGAGCTCTAACAACTGAAGGAGTCAGACTGAAATTTGGTACAGGGGTATTATCATAATCTGGCATAACACAGACTACGTTTTAACCCTGGAACAGATTCCCATAGAAGGTGGGAACGGGAACAGGATTTCACTCGGCCGAAGCCGCGGGCAACAACTATTGACAATATAAGTACCATGTTAATAAAACTTGTTCGGCAGCAACATACTCACATGATTAATAAACATGACCATTGTCATTTTCGGTCATGTGAAAATAGTAGCCATAAGTAGGTACCTACATTGTCTATAGTTTTCTCAGTGTTAAATTTCCTTGTTTAACTTACTGCTTCGGTGACTTGTTAGTAAGTGAGAACATAATTTACACAAACATGTTTTTTACACATAGGCATAGGCACTTTACAGCCGACTGCAGAGATCTAGTCTCCGAAGTCCGACTCCTTCACTATGACTAAATTACCGGTTATCTAACCCCCAAACTCGAGAAGAAAACCTGCACTAGAGCCTCGCCCACCAATCAGCAGTTAGACCGGCTTGCAGATAAGGTTGGCTCGGGACCCAAAGATCTTAGAGGGACCCCATACATCATTGAAGCTAATAATAAGATCAAAACCTTCAAGGCATGTTAAATAACCCTTAGGCAAAAAATATACTTATCAGTTGAATGTTTCAGGCTAAGAAAATTATTGAGAAAGTCAAATATGAGACAAATGAAAACAGCTGTGGGTATACTTATCATATTTTCATGTATTGTAACAGCGATTTCATACTATTGGTATCGCATATCCTTATTAGACACACACGGACATGTTGAAGAAGTTATACCAACCACGAGAACTAAAAACAGAGGCACTCCTTTCCGTCATATGCCATTAAATGAGGCATACAAAGATATCGTTACAGAAGCGGATGACATGTTTAGTTTAGACGAATTTCACGAAGGTAATTAACATATTTAGCCAATTTCGTACAACTGCTGGGCAAAGGCCACCCCAAAATCTTTCCACATCTCTCTCTTGGCTAAAGGAAAAAAACTATATAAAACATCGCCAGACTTAACCCTTATAGGTATAAACTTATAGCCCAAATATTGATATTTAGGGTGCTCTACATTTTTTTCGTAGACTCTACGTATTGCGTTGCAAACATGGTAACTTGGTTGGTCGTAGACAAATTGACAAAAGCTTCTATTAATTTAATAATTTCAGCAAAAATGGTGGATACTCTCGGCTGTAAAATACCTGTAGTGCTAGTAAACTACGTAAAATATATCAAAAACAGTACTAGAAAGAGGGTTACCTGTGGAAAAAGAGCAATATTTATCAGAAAATTTGATGGTCATACTGTTCAAGCTTCCATAAAATCTAGCACATTACAAAAGTATATGAGACACAAAGGCATATATTACGACTGCTGTTACCAATTCATATTGAAAGATGTACCCACATTAACCAATCGCGAACGAAAATTAATGTAAGTAAATATGCATGGCAACAATGCATTCATCTACGAGTAGAATACATGCGCTGTTATGTAATCTGTAATCTAGGTACCTACCTAAGTATATGGGACAACATGACGGGCTTATGAAGCATAATATATCTATCGAAACCCTCAAGCCAGGTAGGTTCCACCACTTTGGGATCGAGAGAGTCTGGAATGGTGGTTAGTATCTTTTGACTTCATCTAGCTAGATCCTTACCATTTGGCGGGGTGTAGTCAATTTACGGACTGAATAGAAAAAAAATCTCTGAAAGAACCCCACTACTGCACTAATTTTAGCAGTCTGCGAATATGGATGTTAATATGCATTTGCTCTATATTTTGAGGATAGGTGCACAGGCGTGTATTTATAAAAATAGTTGCTCAGACTTTTGTAACCTTTGTTGTTGTTATTACTAATTCAATTCGTTTTGTTATTATTATCTACTCATTGTTGTTTTCAAACAAAAAATATTGATGTAAGACAAAAGCCTGTTGGTAGTCATAATTTAAGCCATCATCGATTATTTTTTCGTAATTTATTTAAGTATATCCTTAATCAAGGCTACTTAAAGTATTTAAATATGGGACTCTGGCCCTAACTAGAATGATATTTTTAAATTTTATCTAACTTCACCTTACTGTTTTCACAATATTATAATGCTTTTGTTTTCAGATTCTCAAATTGCACGAAGTTCAAAGATAATGCTAAAATACCTTTAAAGACTGATTTCATTAACATTAAATGCTTTGAGTACACGAATAAGAATAAAACTTATACTATTTACGAAGATATGTTTGCATTTGCTAAAAAACGGTATTTGCCGAAACAAAAAGTATCTAAATGCAATATAAAATATAATGTCTTAATGATAGGAATGGACTCTATGTCACTGCCTCGAGCGGTTCAAACTATTCCCAGAACTATAGACTATTTTCGAAATGACTTCTGGGTAAGCTATCGAGGATATCATAAGGTAGGTACCTACTTGATAATTTAAAGGTTTTACATATATTAAACAAATATATGATAGTAATAGAAGTTAAGTCCGCCTAGAAAAAAACGTTAAAGCTCTTTTAACCATTGTTCACTGAAATTTGATAGAGAAAATTGGGTTTTCCCCAGGATTTGCTGAATATTCTGACTGTTGATACCTCTATATTTGCAAATTATATTTAGATTTATAAGAACGCTTCGATGCCAGTATAACTTTGTTCTGTTCTGTGTTTGTAAACTAACTTTATTGTTTTAGGTTGAAGATAATACTTTACCAAACTTGATGGCAGCGTTCACAGGCAAAAATTTCACAACTATTAGGGAAAAATGTGCTGGAAATATGGATAAATGCAACCATTTAATGATTTGGAATGCATTTAAAAAAGTTGGTTACGTAACAGCTTATGGAGAAGACAATTTGCAACTACCTGACACGTTTACAAAAGAATACGAATTTCAAGAACCCCCTACCGATCATTACATGAGACCGTTCTTTATTAGAGGGGAATACATGCGCCAAAATAGCACTTTTTTATGTGCCGGCAAAGCATGTTCAGGTCAACAAGTTTTAGATTATGCGTTGGATTTCGCAAACACCTACAAAAGGGATTCATTCTTTGGAATTTTCTGGATAAACTCCTTCAGTCACGATGCAAAAAGTCAACCACATCATGCTGACAAAATGTTAGAAAACTTTTTCAATCAGCTGGTGTACACAAGAGTTTTAAAAAATACCTTCGTAATATTTTTCAGCGACCACGGCGTCCGATTTGGTATGCACCGTTTTAAAATGGAATCTTATTATGACGATAGAATGCCAATGTTCTTTATGTGGATGCCACCATATTTTAAGACAGCACATGTCCGTGCACTCCGAGCTATAGCTATAAATCAATACAGATTGATTACACCTTACGATATTTATAGCACACTTTTAGAAATTAAAAAGCTATCACAATGCAGCAATATTACCGATGAACCACCTGAAGCCTGCCCAAATTGCCATAGTACATTCAAAGTCATTAGCCCTAATCGGACATGTCAGGACGTATCAATTCACCCCAAGTGGTGTTGTTGCCACAAATTATATCCTCTTCCTGTGCAGGACTCAGAAGGGTCAAAAAGCGTGGAGCTAGTTGTAAATCACATACAATCACTGACGGTCAAGATTAAAACTCAGCAATGCTGGGGTTGTATGAGCCTCAAACTAAAAACCATTATTAGAATACATTTTTATTATGACAATGATAAAGTAAGTCTTTATTACGTTGTAGCATTTACGATGACTCCTGGTAATGCATCTTATGAAGCTACTGTGTTTCGTAGGTATGATGATTCTAAGGGAATTATTGTTGGACCCATTAGCACTATTACGAATTATAGAGGTCTAGGAAAATGTGCTATCAATAATAGAGATCGCTTATTTTGCGTGTGTCAAAAAATTGATAAATGTTCAGTAGTCCACTAATGTTCTGTGTCTATTTTTTAAGTAGGTAGGTATATACGTAATGTAAGTATATGACTGTGATAACTTAGCTTTTTATAGTCTTTGAATTGTTACATTTCAATAGCTTGCTAAACAATCTGTGCATATTTCCAAAAAACTATGTAAAAAATATATTTAACGCACTAAGTAGGTATAGGTAAGTATCTACCTACCAGTTTTTTTTAAACTCCTTATTGAAATCATTCTATATTAACTCTAAGAGTCCCTTGCTTATGGGGTAACGTGAGTGATTGACTTTCAAATTGAAATTTAAACTGTGATTGTCTTGTACGAAATTGAATTCCTGATTAAAATTTATAATACTAGTTATAAACAATATGAGTTTCATTAATAATTAGCTTAAGTTGGTTCCCATTCCCCAGGCCCTTTCTCCCCTCTAAAGAAACATGACTCAACGACAACAGACACACGTCTGAGTAACTCTATGCAATTAAAAAGATAGATTTAAATCCTAGGTACAAGATTGCGGTTATACCATCTAAGTTCCGAGAAGTATCTAACCCTGCGTTCACACGGAGCCACGTTTTGCCGGATCTTAATTACATCGGATTGGTTTTTTGCAGGATTCGGTTTAGTGGTAACAGTATTTCAATGAATGAGTTCACACATGCATTCGGTTTCAAGACACGGCAAAAAATCGAATCTTGCTGAAGTTGACTGTTTCCAGATCCGACAAATATCAGATCCGGCAAAACGTGGCTCCGTCCGTGTGAACGTAGGGTAAGTTAGTAAGTAGGATAAACAACAATAATATGTAGATATCAGAAAATAAGAAAACCCTTACAAAGTTTTTGATTGGAGAATGCTAAACAATACCATTTTTTTTTATTTCAATACGAACTCACTCCACCTGATGGTAATCTGTAAGTGATGTCAAAAAAATTACGGCCGCCATTATATAGATAGGTAGATCACATTAGTCAACAAGACTAAAATGATGATCTCTTTTCTTTTATGTTAATTTTCATTTCGAACTAAAATATTTTGTTACAACAACAAGCATATTAAAATTATCCTGTATCCCGAAGAACAATGTGAGAAAGGTTGACTTTGAGAATTGCTAGAAACAGACTTAAAAATGCTAGGCTACTAAAAGCAGAGAGTAATTAATAAATCATCCTGTATAAACAACGAATAATGGCATATAGATGTAAACTAAGAAGCCACAAACAATTTGCCACACACGCTTAAGAAAGCATTCAATAAACATATTCGGTCGATTTGCATAACGTGACGGACGTAGGCACCTTGACCAGATAAACGATTTTTTAATGCAAATAAATCTAAATAATAATCCAAAAAAAATAATATACATAGATTAAATTTGATTTCAGCTATAGATTTAAAGAATATATCACGCGAGATTATAGAAGTGAAAGTAATAAAAAATAATAATTAGTTATCATATTATGTTCCTAATCGTATCGTGAGAGAACCATAAGTACCTACAGAAGTTATTGCGTGATACAAATTAAAAGTGTTTAGGAATCACAAGTATCTCGAAAACGATAGAGTTGTAAATTAAAAAAGTAAGTACATACACTGCAAACACACTTCATGCACCTTTTACTAAACCCTATCCGTATGGATTTATTCAGCAGATACATGCAACTTCCCTACAATAAGTTCCAAATTTCGATTTCAGACCAATTCCAGAAAATTATAGATGATCATTAAGACGAAATGATAGTACGAAGAGAAAACTATGTCCTGTTGGCACTAGCGTATTTGTTCAGATGCTATAATTGTTACTCTATTGAGACACCACATTATAAGGGGAATGGCAGTCGTTCGAAATTGGGGTTATTTGCGAAAACCGATATGTTTTTCAACGGCACAAGGAGTCGCAGTAAGTACACAACAGCTTAATTTTCAAAGTAATTATAGTAATTATTATTTACCTAAGCATGGCACCCCTTTTAATTTATGTGATTTAGGAGCAAGCTACAGAGCTACTCCTAAATTAAATCTTGTAAGGAATGGAATTATGTCAGTAGCGTAGGTATAAGCCAGGATCTGAACATGGGATCTCTCGATCGTAAGGCCGACTCCTTTACCACTAAACTAGCGATACTGATCTGATTTGTAAATTTATCCGTTTACTTTCAGGTTCTAGCGATTATCTCGTTAATACACCTGGTTGTTATATACCAGACTATTCAAAAAATTACAAATATGCATATAACATGTTTAGAGAATATACTCGAAACACTGACCCTTGTGGAGTGAAAGCTATATTCTTATATAATATGGGCGATAACAAAATTACATTCGCAATAAATGAGACTGCTATGAAAACCTACAGCAACAACTTAAAATACAGCTGCTGTTACATGTACGCTTATAAAACAGCTACATTTCCTGGATTCGGAACCATGACTAAATTGTTGTAAGTTTTACTTTTCTTCTATAACATCTTTCTTTACATCAAACCTTTTAACACGTTTCAAAAGCTTTCAACCTTTCATCAAATCTTTTTTCCAAATAAAATAGTCAAAAAAATAATCAGATAGACGTCATTCATTGGCTGATGCATTATGATGCATGTCTATTGATCGTACCTATTGTGTATTTCTAATTTTAAACATAACATTCTTACAGCTATACAAAGTGTGTACCTTTCCGTAATGGAACCATGGCAATATTACAATATGAAATTATTCGAGTTACTTGTATAAATCAGCTGAAAACCGAAATATACGACGATGCTTTTATTTCCGTAAGAAAGTTAGCAGTAAATAAAAAGAAAATTAACAGTCCGGCATGGAATGTTCTATTGATCGGAATAGATGGCATATCAAGAGCACGACTTTTCGGCACTATGCCACAAACGCATAAATACTTAGAAAACCATCAATGGTTGGACTATAGAGGGTATACAAAGGTAAAACTAACGTAGTTTTCTATTCAAATAGCTATCTATACAGGTAGAGCATCCAATTTTTATTTAACACGTCCGCTGCATTGGGCAGAAGAGTGCAATATCAAACTAAAGCAAGCCAATCTTATGATCCGCTTACTTTATGTTATGTAGAGTGTTAGAGACTGCTCTACAAAAATGAAGCTAGTCGATCTTAGCCTGACTCAGACTCTCCTGCCCGTTCCGTTGCCGAACAAAAAGCATTCTGTAGGTACATACTTTAAAATAATGATAAGTAAGTACGTATTATAATTGTTTTCAGATTGATTTTAACACATTGCCTAATTTAATGGCGGTATTGACGGGCATGAACTCCACCTGGATACATGATAAATGTCAGGACGGCTTACATAAGTGTGAAGACGACTTCATATGGCATAAATTTAACGAATCTGGCTTTATAACAGCTTATGGAGAAGATTATCTAGAATTACCTGATACTTTTTCGAGGTATAAAGGCTTTCGAAGGAAGCCAACCGATCATTACATGCGGCCATTTTATTTAGTAGGTGAAAAACGTGAAGGAGACGTCTTGTGTGCAAGAATGAAACCATCTGCCACACACTTACTGGGTTATGCGTACAACTTTGCCAATTCATATAAGAACAATCATTTCTTTGGCTTATTTTGGATAAATTCATATAGTCACGGAGCTACTGACAACCCATCGAAGCTCGATAGCGAAATGGTTAATTGGTTCAAGAAACTGGATAAGGAGAACATATTAAAAAGAACATTTGTAATCTTCTTCAGTGACCAAGGAATAAAATATGGCGATATGAAGCTGCCCATAGAGTCGTACTACGATGAACGCCTCCCAATGTTATATGTGTGGGCTCCTCCAACATTTCAAACGAAATACCCACAGATGTATACTAATATGCTTTTAAATCAACACCGATTAGTATCACCCTTCGATTTATACGTCACACTAGGAGAAATATTGAAATTAGCCGATAAGTCAAGTCATAGTTCTATTTCAGAGGCGTGTGCGGAATGTTCAAGTTTGTTTACACTGAATTCCCTTTTCAGGACATGCTCAGATGCACGTATTAGTCAAAACTGGTGCGTTTGCCACAAAATGGCAGCAGTTAAAAATAACGCACCTGAAACTAAACATAGTTTGCATGTAGCCATGACGTATATAAATAACATAGTTAAGAAAATTAAAACTATAACATGCTATAGTTGTAGGCCAATAACTTTGCATTCTATTATACGATCTCATGCATTCCAAAGTGGCAGCAGAACGTATAATGTTATAGCATTTCGAACGTCACATGACGTCAAATTTGAAGCTACAATAGCATATCGCCGTGATACCAGTAAAGTCACGTACCTTCGTTCTTTGACGAGTAACAGTAAAAGGGGAAACTGTGTACGGGACGTAAACGATCGTCCATATTGTCACTGCTTAATGCGCTGCAATACTTTAATTTTATAAAAAATATGTGGGCTCTATGCTTCACTACATTTCTCATGAAGCATTAAGTAGATTCTGAAACATACGTGAAACGTTCCGCCCCGTAATTTTACTTCTTAAAAAAACTAGGCATATCGATTGCTAATAATTGTTAATGAAAACTCGATGGCTAATAATTTGAAAAAAAAAATTTGATTCTGAGTACCTACCTACCTACGCAATTATTTTTTATGTAAAACCGACACAAAACACCGAATTTTACGAGTTTATGAAATTGAAAGTTAGCTACTTATCAAATGAAACTTCAAAACTAGCAAATAACTACCTACTAACGAGTTAGGTTAAGTTACCAATGAAGGAAAAATTGACGAGTGGTGACTGGGCTTGGTGACCTATTCCGGTTATTCGTGTAAACCCGTAGACAGAGAATCTTCTCTGTCTACGTGTAAACCAAGAACATTAGAAATTTCCTTGTATGTAGGTACTTAGCGTGTAAACCAAAGATGCATAGGTACCTAATCACAAAATATGCATAACTAAAAAAATCTTACGTCATATTTAAATAGATAGGTTTTATGCGAATAAGTAAAAAGATTGAAAGTATTAAAAAAAATTATAGGTCAATATATTTTTTTGGTGGTAGAGTCACGCTAGCTTTACGTACCTACGAGTAGTGGAACACGAGGAAGTACTAACCGGTTCACTTAGGTACCTAGTACCTAAATAGGTAGGAGTTATGTGGCAATATAGTGCATTTCGTATGGTGTATAGCTTTTTTTTATATACCTACTACGCAGATGGTGCCAGACAAGCACACGGCCCACCTGATGGGAAGCTAATTTTTTGTTGTAAGCAATATACAATTATCTACTTATTGAATGCCTAGTTCGTTTTTTTTGTACCCCCATTACCCATAGGTATCTACTATACTAGCTAAGTACCTATAACATAAGCTACTTAAAGTACTTAAAGTAACTATACTTTGGGCCTACGGAGCGTTGTCCTACCTATTGCAAAAGTTTGTTTTCCTTCTAACGATAAAATGTGTAATGAGTAACAAACATCTTCACAAACTTTCACCTTTATAATCAGTAGGATAGTTGTATTTAACATACCTAACAATACTTTAATTGTATTTGCAACATCATTATCAAAGTAGGCCTTCTCAGAATCTCAGATGTCAGATTAGATTGCCTGCATAATCATTTCCAACGTTCATTGATATTACTAATCTATACATATAATAAAATGGTAGGAAAGTCAAAACTGTACATTGAATTTTTTTTTTAAAGAATACTTGGCGTGTGATCTACAATCGATACCGAAGCCAAAAATATAGTTTTTAGAATTTTTGTCTGTTTGTCTGTTTGTCTGTATGTATGTCCGGGATAAACTCAAAAAGTACTGCATGGATTTACTTCAAATTTGGCAAGAATATTATTTAGAGGTCGGGTCAACACATAGGCTACTTATTATCACGCTATTACCTACGGGGAACGAGCAGTGAACCTTTATATCTTCAACGCATTCTGTAACAACGTGTATTCTAAAGACGCATATTTGAATGCTGTTATTATGTTCACTATGCTATAAGCTAGCTTCGCACTATAAGTAACTTGACCGATAATATATACAATAAAAAACAAACTTAATTTTGCGGTTCGACCCGTAGACCCGATTACTGTACCAACCGCAAATAATAAGTTTGTCGTAGGTTACGTCAATAAAACTGTTGAGAAGTAATTTCTGTACATTGAAATATTTACAAAATAACTATTCGGAGATGATCGGTGATCAATACCAATGGTAAAAATGCAATCAGTAATTTTTTTGTCTTTCTGTCTGTCTGTCTATCTGTATGTGCATGCATGGAAAAAAACTACTGGTGGGATTTTGATCAAACTTGGTACGATTTATAGTTCATACTTCTGGACAAAATAATAAAATCAACCCATTTATGTCCCACTGCTGGGCACAGGTCTCCTCTCCTCTAACGAGAGAGCTGAGAGGGTTTAGACCTTAAGCTGTCGCACGCCGCCGCCTCGGCCTGCTTCTGCTAGGGTGACAGGCGGCTCCGACGGAGCTCTTCAAACCTCCGACGCCTTCGTCGCCGACGCCCGGGAGAGCTTTGTGCAGCCTCTCCCGAACCCTCTCCGCCTCCTTCTCGAGCATCACTTGCTCGCAGAAGGAGGCGGTGGCCGACCACGCGTCCGCACTATGCACCATCGCAGCGATCAACACCACCCGTACAGGCCCATGGAACGCACGATCTCCGCGTAGAGCCTCCTACAGGAGTCATCCGGCCCCCTCATGTTGAGCAACAGCCGCACCAGAGCGTTGGCCCCCCTACACCCTGGCGTCAGAAGACCCTAGACGGCGTGCGGTTTTAGTCAGTAAGAGTCCGACATAACCTGCCACGCTGGCCGCAGGGTAGGTATCCATAAGTATTTCCGCACGGAAAAAAGGCTATTTTTTATAGGTACAAGCTGATACCCGCGACTCCACCCGCGCGTCGTTTTAATCTAGGTCATCATTTTTTGGTTATATCTCCAGTTCTACTTAGCCAATTACAACCAAACATAGGGTAAATTTTAGGTCTAAGCAAGACCTTTCTAATAAAAAAACCACATCAAAATACGTTAAGTAGTTTTTACCATCGCGATTTTGGCTTTTGATGGTTTTTTTATTAGAAAGGATTTGGTTTGACGAGTGGAGACCAGTGGAGTGAAGAGTAGAGTGGAGAGTGTAGTGGAGAGCTGTTTTATTAAAATAGACTTGGCGATACCAACCTCCACGCGGGCGAAGCCGCGGGCGGAAGCTAGTGTATTTATAAGTCAGCGGTTCTTTCTTATCACTCGGTGGTACTTATCACTTGGTAAATCCCAAAATGGTGGAAAATCTACGGGTAAGGTGATATCATCGCGAACCCAGGCGCATTAGTCCATACCTACCTATTATTATAAAATTGTAAATTAGCTGAATCTATATTTGGAAATAGTAAAAAAACTCAGGTTTTTTTTTAAATGAGCCATTTTGAACTCATTTTTTTTTAATTCTTATGTTTGTTCGCGAATTCACGATAGACGCAAAAACTACTGAACGGATTTTTGGTGTGGTATTTTCTATTAGGAAGTTCTTATTCAGACTTGTCGGGGTTCGCGGCTTTTCAAGGGAAGTTGCCCTAGGGTTTCAACCCCACTAACGATAAGGTATGTCGGATTCGAACCTACTAAAACGATACGGTGTCTGCCCGTCTGTCCGAGGAACTAAGTAGGTTTGGATAGGATGGCCGGCAACGTTGTAAATCCAGACTAGTTTTTAGAGATTCCTTTCCCCTTCCCCTCCTCCCCTCCCCTGTAGATAAATATCAAGAAGGAAATAAAAGACTTGCTTTAATGTGACATATATTTTATGTCTTATTTTTATTTAATAATTTTGTGCTTATGTCAAGTTAGGTATATAAAAAAATCCATGTGCTTTCACATGGATAGATAATTTAAATATATAAAATTGCCCAAACGACTTAATACGAGTCTTTATTTAAAAACAATATCATACACAAGTATTTCTTTGAGAGTTTTAAGTTATAAATATTCATAACCTAGGTAGGTACTACTGTAAAAATATGTTGTACCTAAGACTTTGAAATTCAAACATATTTCATAGGAGTAGGTACTTACATAAAAAATACGTAATAAATAAAATGTATTTTCATACGATTCCAAATACACAATACATACAATCGACTTTATTATCAACTACCTATCCATAGAAGGTACTTAGGAGGTAGGTATACCTACACTGGTATACACAAAATAAACTCATTTTTATAAATACTGGCACGTATTATTTTCGTACAAATAATTCCCATAGGTGGTTATTGGTACGAAAATATTTTTTGTAAAACTTCAGATTAATTTACTAGCATATCTATAAACATTAATTAATTACGAAAAAATAATTATTTGCTAATTCACAGCACTGCAACACAAAATTTGTGTCTTAAGCTATCATATTTTTTAATAAGCTCGGCGAAGATGGCTTGTTTGGATATATCACGAATAAACCCAGCTGAGCAAGGGCTAATATTGCACCAAGGAAATTTGGTTTCTGTAAACATACAAAATTAATTACACTCCAACTAAAATATCAACAACTAAAGTGTTACACTTTATACTCCACTAAATATACCTACTCCATCCAACCATTTACATTATTTAACATTTGACGGATCAATCTTCGTCAAATATGTAGTTTATTTATATTATTTATATTTTTCCTACATCCTAAGGCGTAATTTTAATAGTCATTATACCTACACACAAAAGCTACATATAAATAACTATTTTATTATAGATACGTTCGCTATAAGTTGAGACCTGACCGCTAGACGTCACCGGCACGTGTTTGTACAGCGCACAAAAAAATATCGTAAATATTTCAATTACACAAGCTTCTGCCCGAGTCGTTACCTACCTGTCTACCTATTTTTTTGCGAACAGTACATCACGGGCGACTGAGGGGCGGTGCAGGAGGAAGTAGGCGGAGAGCCCAGGTCTCAACTTATAGCACACGGGTTTATAATGATAATGACAACTTTAATCTCTAATCTCTAATCTAAGTAGGTACAAGAATTCATAAATTATAAAACCAAAGGTACCATAGTTGACCTAAATAATATGTGTAATTATGGAAGATTATTTGCAATTCAATAATTTGCAGTGAATTCATTCCACCCGACACGACACTATATAGATTCGGTAGAGTGTTATAAATAGTTTTTTGCATTTCGTGAGTAAAATATCGTAAATCAACAGAGTTATTGAAGTATTTTAATGTTTTTAATGGATTATAAAAAGAGTAGATACTTACATAATATGATTAGGTAGATAGATAGTTTTTTATTTCTTTTCCAAGTTTACTTTCACGAATAGTAGGCACAATAGTTACATTCCGAAGCCGCGGACAAACGTTAAATAATAAATGGTTGGATAGAGTAGAGTAGGTAGACTTCAGGCAGCAAAGAAGGGCAAGAAAGACAGACGGAAGACCTTTTTAAGGCTGCATTAAAGTGCTTACTTTTCCTTTCGTGGGCTAAAGCGAGCAACTTCCCTGTCTAAACTTGGTTTGAAGGTGGTCATCGTGACATAATTCATCCAGTCATTCTCCCTACTCATTGCTGACAATGGACTAGTGTTGGGTAGGACATGAGTTTTTAAGGAATTTGTAAGAGCCACCTCATTTTTGTAATTAGCCATTACAATGTCCCACTTCAAATGAGGCGAGGTGTCTCGAAGCTCACTAATGACAAATGTATTCGAAGTTGTGAGTCTGTCATAAGAGGCGAGATTTTTTTTATACCACGTAGGTGGCAGACAAGCACACGGCCCCCCTGATGGGAAGCGGTCACCATATGGACATAAAAACTATAGGAAGACAAGAGACAGGTGCTAACTTATTTAAGTTGTTTTTTTAATATGTATGATGTTCATGTGTCACCGATTGGAATAAGAGTTGTATTTGTTATCAAATACATAAATGTCAGTGTCAAAGGTCGTTTGTACGAAATCGCAATCCGCGATTAGACTGCTCGATTCATTATAATTCACTGATATGGTAATAATGATGTGCTTCTAAGAAAATCATTGTAAGTAGGTACAGCATAGAAAACAGTTACGTTGTCTGAACATAATCGGTCAGTAAAAATAAATTTTAATTCTGCATTTACAGACCCAATTTATGTGTTTACAAGGTTAGGATTATTTACTGTGTACAAAAATTCTTCTTCTTCTTTTCATTAATGGCTACAGCAGCATAATCACCACAATTTGAATACAAAACTTATGAAGTGCGGACAGATTCTGGCGGAGCTCTGCTTTAGGCACCATCTTGGAAAAAAGTTTTTAGCCATAATCTCTAAAATACTTACAATTAGATAGGCATCCTCTGCTATCAAACCATAGAGGGCCCACAATGCCGAAACGACAAATGTCATCAATATCATTGGGAATGGTAAACACTCAGTGCTTTTAACTCTGTACACATGCAGCAACTTGCTCATAGGAGCTACTATGGTAACTATGGTGAAGGAGACAGCTATTACACCTGAAAGACAAAATATTAATAACTTTATATTTTGAGTTTTGCTTTCAAATCTTGGGAAATGTAGGGCCAGCTATTATTTATTGTTGGGATGCTGGTTGCCAGACTGGTGATCAGCCTCACCCTTGGAGGCCATTTCACCCATAAATAGAGCTAGGTATGGTACGGGGTCTAGTTCTATTATCTGCTTTACATGCTCTAAAGAACCCAAGATTGTAGGGAGACAAAAACACTATTTTGTGGGACATTCTGTAATTCACCACTCCAGTAGTATTCCAGTATCATAATACTAGTTGAAATTTTCCTAAATTCTCTAAAGAAATCACTGCAGACCCCAGACCCTGGTGATTTTCATAATAAGTGGGTACAATTAATGAACATTGCATGCAGCGGTCATGTTTCACTAATTAATAAAAAATGTATTAATTTCTTACCCAGTCTATCTTTAAGTATAGTGTAATCCTCTTCAATAATAGTATATATAGTCATAACGGATATACACACCAGCATAACTAGCACTGGTTTTATAACAGCAGACTTTTTAAAAGTATATTTATAGAATACTATTGTATATCCTGCCATTAATATTATTCCTATTGTGTTGACTAAATTCTGTACATTATCTTTTATTGCTATTCCGTAAAGTAACCAAAGGTAGCAACTGTAACATAAAAGAAAACCAGTTAATATTAAATAAATCAAGAAAAAAATATTGGATAGCACTCTTACTTCACTTACCACATTAATCCACAAATGAATGGTAAAGGTGAAGTCTCAGCCGTCGTTTTATTATGGACATACTTCTTACAAACCGGCCTGAAACAACAACAACAATAGTTACAGAAATCAATACACAATACGTGTAATTTTAGACAGGCACAATAACATAGTATCAAAGTATACTTACACGCCAGATAGAAGCTGAATAACTGAAGTTACTACAGCTAGAACACTAACTGTTTCTTTAAAATCTGATAAATGCATGATGTATATTTGTAAGCCTATTATAATTGTATCATATTATTCTACAAATTCTGTATTTTAAACGCCGCTACCACCCACCAGTCTACCACAAAGGCATTAATGTTATGTCAAATAATTGTCAATGTCAAATAGCATCATTTTTAGCATTGGCAAGACTATAGTGGCAACACTGGCAAGGCGTAGACAGAGAATAGTATATAGGTCGGGTGCACGACCCCACCGACGCGACGCGACGTCGTCGTCGGCGCGGCGAGGCGGTGCGATTTTCGCCCCACACCCCTTTCGGGGTGTTAAGGGGTCCATCTTAAAATCTTTGATGGCCCGGGGCCAGCTAGGGTGCGAGGGATCTATTAGGTAACTTTTAGTCGGTTTGATTTCGACACATTTGTACTTATCTGTAATAAAAATTAATGCCACTTTTCATTGTAATTTTATAACTCAAGAACGGGGAAACATTTGTTTGGATAGGTAACTATCCAAACCAAATGTTTAAAGGCTTTGTTCGGACCGTGTTCGGACTAATGGTTTAGGATTAGGATATGTGAAGTTTACACAAAATCGGTCGAGCGGTTCTTCATCTAAAACATTTTTTGTAATACCGGAGTCCACGCGGGCGGAGCCGCGGGCACAAGTTAGTTTTACTTACCTAATTAAAAATGTTGGAGTGAATAAACCCCTATGATAAAACAATCAGAGCATAATAATATGCCAATTTTTCTGGTTTATTGCTCTGAGATAAAAGCCTTGTACCTAAAATGCGCTACAAAAAATGCTAAATGAATGAATGGCTTGTTGACTTGACACTTGACAGTCCTATTCTCAACCTTATTTTGATATACATAGGGTCTAGGGATTATGAATAGGAATGTCATAACTTATTGTAGTTAACTAGTTATTGGTCAAGAACATTATAAATTTCCTTTTATTGGTTAATGTTTATTTGTTGTTCACGATCACGAACATTAAATAAACCAAATAATAGCTTATGGAAATATTCATTGATTAAACATACGAGCGCTGCGATGCTGCGAGGTTTATTGTTGGTCAAGAATCCTGTACTTAGACGTCCTAATTTTTATAATTATTCCAATTTCATAAAAATAAATAATATGTTGTAAATGCAATCAGCGTCAAGCATAGAAAACATGAAGTCTTTCAAGCTTATTGTCCACCAATCCAGCTTCAGTCGTAAGTATTTAGTTGGTAAACTTGCTGTATTTCTTGTAAATATAAACTTGTAAATATAAAAAATATAGAAGTACCTACTTGAACCAAACTACTTTATTTATATAGTCAACTAATAGGTATTCAATTAAAAATATGGTTGTAATTTATATTAACTTTTTAGTTCATAGAGACTGCCTATCTTATGATGGCATTAAAACATTGATATAACGGCTATCATTATAAGTCTATGCCGACTATCATACTGGTCAGCTAATACTTCCGTTAAGGAATGTTTGTTTACCATATATATTTCAAAATGTCTTGTCAGGATAATTTGGAGAATTTTACAAAACCTACCAACTAAGTAAAAATACTGTGTAAGACATACCTGGTGTGTCTTGCGAGTTGCAATACCTTGTATTTTTGTAACCCTTGGAGGTATGTACCCAATAACATAGCAAAGTTCAAGGAATGTTATTGCCATACATTAATAGATATCTAATCTTATTTTCAGCATTTGATCTAATTATAAATCTCAAAGATTACCCAGGTTTGAAAGAAAAGGATGTTGTTGCAATATATCACCCTGACAATGACTACCCTCGTCTTTTACTCCAAGTTTTTAAGGTGGATGCCCCAGGACGAGGCAGAGGTAAGAAAAATCATATTTTAAAATAAATAAAGACTTTATTCAAGCATTTCATTGCCATTTATTGGCAAAGGCCTCATTCAACTTAGTTTTCATAATTATTGAAAAAATATGAGAAAAATCACTATCCAATAAAAATATATATATTGTATTAGATAAACCTATTGTATATAAATATTGACATTAGATAAACTTATTTACATTATGTGTATACAATAACTACAATTTTAATCTAAAAGACCACTAATGATGATTGAATAATAATTAATTTGTATTTACTGATAGATATTGAAATCTGTTAAAAACTCTCCTCTAAAATACTAAAGGTCTTTCAACTCCTAATAAAATAGGAAATGAAATGCAGTCCATGCTTTAGGTAGGAGAGCAGCTAATACTCGTTTTCCTTTCACTTTGGACATGTTTTAATTGAATCCTGTATTTTTAAGGTTGAAACCCATGTACGCGTGCGTGTGTACGTCGGTTTTCGCGTTTTTTTATTATATCTCGTGTTCTACTCATCGGATTAAGATCAAACATATAGTGCGCGGCATCTTACGTGGCCAGATTTTGGAGTACTTAATACTTATAAGATTTTAATTCTGACCAAGACATCTTCTTCAACCTAGCGTTAATCCCAGGCGCATCCAAAGCTAGCCCAGTGATGATATTGGATGATATCGAAGCATTGCAGCTAGTCCGTTGTTCTTGGAATTTTTAGGGCTCTAACTACCCGTAACGACTGCCATAGATGTTTGGATGGCAACCGGGACCGACGGCTTAACGTGCGTGCGTGCGTGCTTAATACAAATTAAATGACACAATCTATGTATAACTTTCTATTTGTATATTCACAGATACCATCAGTGTCGAACAGAGCATAGCCACAACATTCCAACTGAGAACTTTTGCCGATGTTTACGTAAACATTGTAAATGTAGCAGATGTGGCTCTTGATTCAGTGGAGCTTACCTTCAAAGATCAATACATGGGCAGGTCGGAAATGTGGCGATTGAAGAATAACTTAGTAAGTCATTTATCATTCCTGTTGTGTAATTAACTAAATGTAGCCCGCTCGCATAAGTACTGTTGCTGTGATCCACACGAACCTATTTCCAGAACAAAAATGTTTATTAGGTAGTCATATAATAATACTCTGGAAAGAGTAGAGGGTTGTTATTCTCAACATACATTACTTGCACAACATGGAAGAAAAAATATAGCAGTGTGGTCATAGGTTGGAGGAGGAAGAAGGTATTTTTTTTTCGTGAGGGTATCCCCTATCTTCCTGACCTCCTGAGACTTCACCTTTAGCTTACCATCAGGTGAGGTCAAGTCATGTTAGCGTGTCTAATGTGAAAAAAATGTTAGTGAATGTTATCACTACTTTTATTAGCAGCGTTTTACCTGAAATAAAACGCATATTAAAATACTTACCTCACTGGAAGCTTTATTTGAGAGAGCAGTCGTATTTCGTCTATTTCCGGCTTAAATATTGACCTCATTTCCGGTAACAGTGGCGACACCTGGCGTACGAGCGTGTTTTTACACTTATATTGACACGCCATTTTTATATCATTGGCATTTTTATTATTTCACCAGGCAGAAATTAAGTGAAAGCTTCCAGTGAGGTAAGTATTTTAATATGCGTTTTATTTCAGGTAAAACGCTGCTATTAAACTACTTGACCGTCACTGGAAGCTTTATTTGAGATCTGTTTGTTTTCGCCTGGTGACGCCACTAAGTTATCCCAAAGCCAATGTGATAGAATTACTATAATGTAACTTGTATATGTATATGTATACCTATTGGTTATTACAAGTATAGGTAAGTACTTACTGGTATAATATTTTTCAAGTAGGTGAGTATCTTTAATAATTGATTTTAGCCTTAGGATAACACTATCTACCTACATTTTAGATTTTTGACTGTATGTACCTTAGAAGGATGTATTAGTTAGGTGAATAAAAATAGGTTTGCACAATAAGGTTTTATTAAACTGAACTGAACCTTAACTTATATCGTTAAAACAAATCGAATCATTCTATAAGTTTAAATAAGTAGGAAATCAGGTCGGATATAAACAATCAAGTCCAAATACTTATTAGTAGGTATGTAAGTAACTTACTTAATCTTTTTTACAATCAGGTAAGTTGATTAACGTTAGTATATTTTTAATTAACAGGCTGATATAACCGTGTAACATTAACATTATTAGAATGTGTAATTACTTCCCGTCTATAGAATCGACGAAACGTCTCTGCCGATCTCCAGTTCCCTCGGGCTAAGATATCCTCAATGGAGTTATTTTCTAGCCAGCTGTTTGAAGCGACTGCAGATCGTACAGTGCCAGGAGGTTCCGTTATCCCTGCTTCTTTGAAAAGGGTCTTTATCCAACTGGCTATGACTGCACGGGAAGCCGGTTTGGCTATACCTCTGACTGTAATGAATAGATTAAAGGATTTTGTTGAGTTACGTCTTTCTTTTACTAAAAGTATAGTTCTTTCTATCCAGAATATAGGGTTTAAATTATTGCTATCTGAGTTTATTAACAACTTCCAACCCGTTTGTCTAAATTTACTATTATCAGTTTTGGAACCATATCGAGGCCAAAATAAAATATAATCACTAGACCTTATGCAAAAGTCAAGTCATGAATGCGTCTACCTGAGCAGAGTAAAAGCAATATTGCTGTGTGTCTTGCAGTTTGAAAGAGGTTATTTATGTCAACTGTATAGTTAGACAAAAAATTGATAAATTCAGATACATTCCAAACCGGTGGTTTGGCTGTTTTTGGATTTTTGAGGGAGATTGATTTTAGAATGTGTTTAACTAAAACATGCGAGCTTAATCGACCTGATGACTCACTATTGCACAAGGTAGAAACTACAGATTTATGTAAAAGTACAGTATTATAGGATAATTTATAAATTAAATGTAAGTCTGATAAAAATTGAGCTAATTGCGCACCTGTAGGGTTAATGGGATCTACATCTTTATCTCCACACCAGGAAATCCAGCGTTTCCAAGCGACTTCGTAGGTCTTCAAGGTGGATTTTCTCCAAGAATTTTTCAATAGCGATTTTTGTTCAGGATTCCAACCTTCTATTTCCTGAGTCCACCCCCACATTTCCAGGCTTCTAAGGTTAAGTCTTCGACTTTCGGAGGTGGGAGCCCTGTCGACGTGTCGATCAGGTAATTTTTTAGATTCTTGAGCGTTATTGGTGCTGCGAGCGCTCGCGCTTTCAGATCTGCCCGCCAATATACCTTCTCCCAGCGGGGTACTATTAGCAGATATATTCCCGTTGACTGATTTAGGTGAGCCATGACTTTGGGGATCAGGAATGGCGGTGGAAACGCCCAGGCCAGAGGATAGTTCCATTGGACGCTGAATGCATCGTGGAACAGGGCTTGATGGTCTCGGAGATCCCGAGATACGTAATTGTCTATTACATGAGCAGTTTGTGAGGCAAATAGGTCGATTACTGGGGTGCCCCATTTGGAGAAAATCTTCTCTACACAGGCTGGTAATAGGTGCCACTCTGGAGGTGGACGGTGACGCGACAAGTGGTCGGCATGGTTGTTGTATTGGCCTGGTATGTATTGTATGTTGAAATGTATTTGATACTGGTCTAGTAGTGAAAGGATTTGATACGTGAGGTTCAATAGGAACATAGATTTCGTTCCTCCTTCGTTTCTCAAATGGGCTACTGCAGTTTTGTTGTCGCATTGTATTAATATTGAACTGTGACGCAGAGAGTGAGCGTGTGTTTGGAGAACACGATATATGGCCAGCATTTCTTTTCGATTGCTGTGAAAGGGTTTTTCCACGCTTGTCCACGTGCCTGCTATCGACAGATTGTTTAACTGCGCTCCCCAACCTCGACCGGAAGCGTCTGTGGTGAGGAAGTTGTCTGGAGGTGGGTAATGAATGGGCGTTGATGCCCGACAATTGATAATCCACCATGTTAACTCGATTGAGACTTTTGGAGGTATTGAGTATGACCTCTTTGGATTTTGTTTTTGTAGCGAGTTTAGAAACATTACAGTGTACCGATGGTTAAGTCGACCTCGAGGTACGACAAAACTGGCAAAATTTAAGCATCCCACTATTCTCTGCGTACCTTTCAGAGTTAATTGCTGTTTTTGCAAAGCGAGTTGCAACCTGTTGGTTATCTGCATGATCTTTTCGTCTGTTAATGACTTCTGATTTGACCACGGTTGCCAATGGATGCCCAAAAATACTAGACTTTTTTGAGGGTATAGGATCGATTTTTGTAAATTTATTAGCCAGCCTAGATCTTGTAACGTCGTTATTGTGATCCTGACATGTTCTTGAAGTATGTCTGGGTTTTGATGCACAAGCAAAAAATCGTCCAAGTATACTATAATTCTTATGTTCCAACGGTCTCTTAGTACTCGAGCTACCCAATTTGTTAAGGTCGAAAATGCTTTTGGAGCCGTACTCAAACCGAATGGGAGGCAAGTCATTTCTAGTAATTTGCCATTGTAAATAAGGCGTAGGAAGCGCCTGTGACCTTCTTGAATTTTCAAATGGAAGTAGGCCTGTGACAAATCGATTTTGGCCATCCAGTCCCGAGACTGGATAAAGTTCGGGACGTTGTGCATTGAAATCAAGCGAAACGGGTCTGTCATTATGTAATTGTTGAGTGATTTTAAGTTGAAGATTGGTCGAAGGGACCCGTCTGTTTTCGGCACCAGAAATAGAGGGGAAATAAAACTTGGTGTGGGTAGTGCTATTTTCAATATACCCTGCTTCATCATTTTTTGAATGATTACAGACATTTCTTCTGATACAGGTGTTTGATAAGGGCTGTTTATTAAGTTTGGATAAATAAGAGGTGGTTTCTGGTAGAAAGGTATGCGATACCCCTGAATTATTTTCAAAATAATTTTGGGAGCTCCCATTGTCTCCCATTTCGAACGGTAGTGTACTAACTGGCCCGCTCGAAAGGATTTCGCGTCATTGTTTTGATTTAAACTGATTACGTTTAGTTCCTCGAGAGGTATTAGTACCTCCTCTATTCGATCCACGATCTGCCCGTGACCCGCGTTTATGAAATGTACCCCTTCCATATTGTGCGTTATTTTGTAGAGGGTTGTGATTATTACTCCTAGGAGGGTAATTCATAGGATACTGGTAACCAGAGTAGCCACCCCGCGAGGATGGATTATTATAGGCCATGTGTATATAACCTTGGTCTGTGTAACCTTGTGTTTGGCCATAGTCAGTTCCACGCGATGGAACTACAAATTTTTGTGTGCCTTGCCCCCGCGAGAGGCGGCGATGAGACCTTATAGGTTTTTGTACATTATCATCGGCCTTTATAGGCCAAAATGCTTTACGTACCCCCCCGGCTTTTTCCAATGTGGAAGTGAGTACACCAGACTCAAAGAGGTGACTAACAGAAGGCGGTATTCTGTTTAGGGCTGCTTTCACGAGCGGATCCCTTACCTTGCTAGTTATAGTTTCTCTCCGCATTTCTATTATCTCGGCCCTGTGGCCACAAACTAATTGCAAAAGATCTGACGAAATTTTATGAAACTCACCTTTCTGAAACAACTCTTCTAATTTGACACTAAGATTTTCATAATTAAAAGGTACTTCTCTGGCCAAGGATAAAAGGTTTCGAATAGCATTTTGCAAAGCTTCCTTCTGCTTAAGAATGCAAAAGGTTATAGAGGCGTATGATTTATCAATGTTGGATTGATACCGTAAAGTGTCATAATGAACAATCTCTTCATTAGCTTGTAATTCGACAAAACCGGGGGTATGATTATAAAGTTTTTGCGTTTCCGCATATCTTACATCTGACCAATTCACATTACCAAAACGCTGTATTTCTTTTAATTGTTTCAAATAATCGTCAGGTGTTGCAGGAACAGAGGGTTCCTTTGTTTTGGTTTCAATATCAAACGTAAATTGGGCATCTTCATAGCACTGTTCATATAATTCACCACTGATAGCTGATGAAACCGACACATTATCACTACAAGGTACCACATTTTGTGGTAGAATATGTCGACGTAGCTCAGCTATTTCATTAAATAATTGTTGTAACACATATTCGTTATCATTAGTAGGTATTGAACGCTTACTTTTCTTATGATGGCGGTGATCGCGGCGCGAGCGACGCGACCGTTTACCTCGTTGACAGCCCGAGGAGGTTGAGCTCGATGAGCTGCTACTTGAGGAACTACTACTGTGCGACCTTTTGTGCGACAGTCCGCTCGGCCCCGCAACAGCCGCATCGTCTTGATTTTTGGAAGACATTCAACTATAATTTATAAATTATTTTAGTATTCACCAAGATAAAACTTTTCTGAATACTTTAAAATAACAAAATATACTGAAACTTTAATGAATACTGGAACGGAAAACCGTTAAATCAAATTAATTTTCAAAAACAACACTAAGCACTTTGTTACTAGGTGGTATTGTACTCACGCGATGATGAGGGTACCTGCTTATAATTTTGTTCACTTATTTTATTTTACACTTGTATTATTCTGAAACTTTAGACTTAGGTTGTAGTTTGTAGGAAATATGAAGCTAAAAATATCTACTTTGTCGCAGAAAGAATTGCTGCTGACTTGTTGCTTCGACGAAATACAAAAAGCCAATGATATAAAAATGGCGTGTCAATATAAGTGTAAAAACACGCTCGTACGCCAGGTGTCGCCACTGTTACCGGAAATGAGGTCAATATTTAAGCCGGAAATAGACGAAATACGACTGCTCTCTCAAATAAAGCTTCCAGTGACGGTCAAGTAGTTTAATGCCTTATTAAGTTTTTACTAAACTTGAAACGGTTGCAGGTCGGCACATGCGTGTACTTGAATAAAAAAATTGAGTATTGCGGCGGCGCTATACGATGCCAGGTTTACGAAATGTGGTCTCAAGGTGACAGAGTGGCGTGCGGAGTCATCACTGAAGATACTAAGATAGTGTTCAGATCTTCTACTTCCATGGTCTATCTCTTTATACAAATGTCTTCTGAAATGTGGGACTTTGATATTCATGGGGATTTATATTTCGAAAAAGCTGTTAATGGCTTTCTTGCGGAGCTCTTTGCTAAGTGGAAGGTAGGTAACACTTTATCTTGCCTAAATAAATAACAAGAATAATTCAGTTTTGTAATAACGATTATTATATGTATTTCACAGAAAAATGGCAGCAATCACGAAGTGACAATAGTATTGTTCTCTCGAACATTTTATAAAGCTAAATCTTTAGAGGAGTTCCCGCATCATATGAAAGAATGTCTGCAAAAAGATTACCGCGGCAGATTTTATGAAGATTTTTATAGGTAGGAGTAAAAAACAATTCTTATTTATTTATCTCCTTTAAATATCATAAGTTGCACCAAAACAACGATAGCAACGATAGTCAATTCTAATAGATTTTCAAAATTCAAAACATTCAGAATTCTATACAGGGTTCCTGAAATTTAGTTAAGCAAACAATTCTATCAAGAATTGCTTCTTTTCTTTGCTGCATACCATAAAGACTTGGATTCTTTACCACCACACGTGTTTATTTCCTTCTATAGACTTGGGTCGGGAGGCCGTCAAACTGAGGGCCACCATTGTAGCATTATCAATGTGTGTAGTGGTGATCCCCATTCCTGCGACTTTGCCTTACTATCGGGCGGGGTGAGGTCGTGTTGACATGTTCAATATATATAAAAGAAGTCCTTGAAATTTGATGTAAAACAACAAGTCAACAGTCCAACTCACTCTTATCGTCTGTGGAGAGCTGATATTGATATAATTTAAACATAAAGTTACTAAAATATTTCATTATACACAGGGTTGCAGTGCAGAACGAGAGATATGAAGACTGGTCCAACGTCTTACTACAACTAAGGCGTTTATTTACCGACTACCAAAAAATCGTGCTCCAATACCACGAAAGACCAAATATGGAAATTCCAACTGCCATCAATTCTACGGCGGCTCAGGGCAACTTTCTGGAAGTTTTGAACATGAGTTTGAATGGTAAAGTTCAAAATAATATCATATTATACTGCACTAGCTATGCCCGCGATTTCGCCCGCGCGGATCCAGATTTTAAAAGTTTTAATTTTCTTAAGCGGAACCAAGCCAAGTGAAGAAATAAACAGACAGACAATAATATTATTGCTTTTTGTTATAGGTATCGTACATACATTCATATGCATTGATTTAAAACCTGTTAATGTTACAAACAGAGTACTTGCGTAGATAATGGGTTATCTATTTTATTTATTGTAGTTTTTGTATGTTTCTTTTCCAGTGTTCGAAAAGCATTATCTGGACAGATGCTTCGATCGCACCGGTCAACTAAGCGTGGTTATCACACCCGGCGTAGGCGTGTTCGAAGTCGATAGGGAACTGACAAACGTCACTAAACAACGCATCATCGACAACGGTGTGGGCAGCGACTTGGTCTGCGTTGGAGAACAACCCTTACACGCAGTCCCACTTCTCAAATTCCACAACAAAGACAACAATCTCAATTCGATAGACGACTATTCAATGCCGCATTGGATTAATTTATCATTTTATTCAACAAACAAGAAAGTGGCATATTCTAATTTTATTCCTAGGATTAAATTACCTCCCAGAAAGAGTCAGGAACCATTGAGGAAAATGTACGAAGATGAAAAGAAAGGGAAACTGTTGAAAGAGGACGATTATATGCATAATTCTATATTTGATTATGACGCGTATGACGCACAAGTTTTTCAGTTACCGCCGGCGCATAGTACATGGTGAGTTTTCACTATACTGTAGTTTGCCCAACCATGTAACAAATGTAACTCGTAACAGCTGTTAATTGGACTGCAGACTTTTATCTGGTGGAAATAGTCACGAATACACCCCTCCCCCCTCGTCGGGGCGCAGCGGGGGCGGTAATGTCGGCACACGGTGTTTCATCACATTTTTCTGGGTGCCGCTGATGCGCCTTAGAAATGATATACCAGAGACCCCTACCGGCCTTGACCGCCAACATAGACAACCCGGACTTGTTGAGTATTGAATCCCCCCCTCCCCCCTTAGCGCCGCTAATTAGGCCTGCTTCACTTCACCAAAAAGTTATCATTAATTAATTTATTTCACAGCGTGCAGAAAGTAGCTCGCACTAAGAAAACTTCAGTGGCAGGTCTGGAAGGCATGAGTCGAAGAAGTCCGCCCACATGTAGTTTACACCACCGGAAAATGTCGGATCCTGATATACATCATAGTGTTGCTGATATCCTAGCTAGTGAGTTGTTTATTAGTAGTTTTACCGGAAACCGACTAACAGACAACAGTGTTTACATTACACCGGATCCTACCATAAAATCGAACGCTAGTTTAAAATTCCGCGCTCAGTGTTTTTATTGGATCCGAATCCAAATTTGAACTGTTTAATTTATACAGACTGGACTATCTACACCCCCCCCCCCTCCTCCCCTTTTTACAATAATGTAGATTTATAAGCTTTCAATTTTTTTGCGCGGCACTCCAATTATTTACCCAAAATTAAAGTAGCCTATGTTACGGTATGTAATATTACCTATCTGCTTGCGAAAGTTCTTCTCAAATCGGCTCAGCTATTCCAGAGATTATCTCTTTCAAACAAACAGATGAAAAGGAAGATGGATAAAAGAATTAAAAATTTGCTTTTTTTTATGTGTCGTTCGTCCATACACTCAGATCAATTGATTTAAAACCTGTTCTTTTAATATTACAAACTGACATATTTTTTCATTTATCTAATTAATAATTGGTATACTCTGGCTTCTAATTAATTAAAATCTTTTTAAATTGAAGGTAAGCAAGGTGGCTTCGACACGGGTAGCGATGTGACAGATTCGCCCCTATCAGGCAACAGGCTTTCACCGCGAAGCTCCATATCTTCACACAAGCCGGTCATCAGAACAGGACGAGCACTTATCAACCCGTTCGATCCTTCGCATGTGACTGTCAAACTGACAAGTAATAGACGCAGATGGACGCATATATTTCCTAAAGGTAACACTTTAATTTTTTATAAATATGTTTGAATTTATGTTAAAACTATAGATTGCCATGACCATTGAATATATCTCTGCCAAATCTTACTTCTTTCGAACCAGAGTTCGGCGTTATTGAGTAAAACTTTAACAGCTATATATACTTTCAAAACGCGTGATTTCAATTTAATTAGAAAGAAAACGTGAAAAAACTGATGTAGGATCTATTTCAACAAAACCTGTTTTCGTGATTGTGCTGAATCAAACTCATGCGATCTAGCGTCCGATTCAGTAACTCCCACGTATTAAACACGCGTGATTTCAACTCGATTAGAAAGAAAAATGAAAAAAATGTTAATCTGTAAAATCTGTGTAAATCTACCTACGCTTAACACGTTTTATAAACGTAATTTTACTATATCAAACCCCTGAATTTTATTTTTATTATTTCACTTTCATTGTATTTTTTTTGTCGTTACCAGGTCCAACTGGAGTATTAATACAACAGCATCACTATCAGGCGCGGCCAGCAGGAGGGCCTGCCTCGAGAACTGAAGACCATCGCAGTGAAAACAATATACCCAAGGACAATGGAAATTCTATGATAAATAATAATCATTCTATTTATCAAGTTGATGGTAAGTTATACTTAATTAAAGGCTTCGCGGACCGCTTGCAACATACGTTTTCTTTTTTACGTTTTGTAAGTTCCGATTACAGAATAAATTAACTTTTGACTTTGACTTCGAAGCTGTCTGGGTACTGGCGATCGTATCGTGTAGATCGAGAGCGTAATTGTGTGGGAAATTCGCGCGGTTTCCAAACGTAGTATTAGGTATACGAGAAAATAAAAGTTGTTCATAACATGTAAAATGTTTAGATCCTCTGGCATAATTCTTTACCTACTATTTTTAGTAATATTTTTATGAATTAATCACTGAATACAAAAACTAGTGTAGAGCAAACACGCACTTTAGTAACGCACTTTGTAAAGTGCATTACTGAAACCTCCGACCTACGAGTTTCTGAAATAGGGATCTTTTCCCTAGGAACTCTTAATTTTATTTTAGAATTATAGATATAAAAGCCACACCTTTTTTAAGCATAACTTACTTAGACTAATTTGTTTTGGTCTAATTTCATTCCCATAACTTATTACCAAAGACCATAATAACTATGTACTAGTTATTATGGTCTTTGTTATTACGTAATTGACGCTTGTTTTATGTAATACCCCATTTCGTTTACAGGTAATGTGATAGGACGCAAACGGATGATATCTGCTTCTGGGACATTAGGTGTTCTAGGTGGCAATTCAACCGCGCCATCAACCACAAACAATGCGTCATTAGCTCTATTGTGGGGAGCGACTGGCGAACAGGAATGGACCCCTGCCCTTACTACAGGTTGGTACTATAATATACAGTGATGTTTGTGCATTATGGTGACATTGGTATACCTATGTGTGTAAGACGAAATCATTGGTTTTATAACATAAATCTACAATGTTTATGAACTTTATGTTTAGTGGAGCTATTTTAAACGAGGTAAAAAGTATGGTTTTGATTTTCAAATAGGTTGAATATTTTCGTTTGATACCTGTTGACTGTTAATAAAAGCGTACGCTTAAAACTCGAAATTAAGCGATGCTCGTAAAAAATCAGTTTTGTCCGATAATTCAATAAATCTTGGAATTCATTTGAGTATAATAAATAAGTCTATGTAATAAGTTGACTAATAAATAAGACAAGAATAATAAACGAATAATTCCTTATTAATTAGTAAAATGTATATACATTTTTCTGAACATCGCAATTAACTACCATTTTGTATTGTAGCCATTTACATCGTAATATTTCATGGTAAGAAGGAATCACAAAATACATTTTAAATACACACAAAAATAGAAAATTATTCAAATATTTCTTCTAGATGAATATACTGCATGTTACATCCTTGGCATGTAATGATTCTGTGAACTAGAATACATAAAGTCTATATTTATATATACTTCTATTTACATTTCATTCATTTAGAAACTTCTAGGAGATTCATTTGAATTAATTTCAATTTGCACTAATTTTCTGAAGGTATAACAGTATTCTATTTCACCATTGGAACTACTGTGAAAAAAGTTGATTAGGCATGGAATATAATATGTGTTATTTTACTAAATGTTCACTTCATTTTGATGTTTCATGATATCATCGCGTTGAAAATTTATCTTCAAACCTCATTGGATCCAAGCGAACCGAGCTATAGGTTTGATATGCCATTTATTGGATTTGCATTGAGTAGTTTCTGCATTACCTATTATTATATGTTAATTGGTATAATATTATATGCTACAGGGGTTATTTTCAAAGCTTTTAAATATGAAGTATACAAATTGATTATTTATATAGATAAAACTACAACAATGCTACGCACATAAAAGTTAAAAGAGCTTATATTATTATTTTAAGAGGTATAAAAAATCCCTTCTGAATTTCTTTGAGTGAGAGCTTTATTTGATTTGAAACGTACTCAATGCATACATAATTGGGTAGTTATATTTTGTTCAACTCTTTTGATGTGGGTATTAGGGAAAATGTTGCACTTATTGTTGTATTTATGTTTATTTTCATAAACCCTTCACTAAGTGGACTGATGACTGGTGCAGTGGTTTAAAATTTCGATCGTAGTTCAGCGGTCGTGGCGAGTTAAATATATGGAAACTCACATAGATTTCCTAAGGCTGAACGAATGTCAATTAACGAATGTACGCACAAGGAGATGATATAATATATGTTTTACTATAAAATTGTCTCACAACTCAGTAGCGTAATTATCAACCGTATATTTCAACCACTCACATATTACTCACATTTTACAAAGTACAATGTATTGTCTGAAATATTATTACTGAAATATGATTACCGAAATTATTTAACTTAATAGTCCTTTTATTAACGCTTGTACTATAGTCTAGTCAAGAGTTGATACGAGTATAATATTACGAATTTAAAGCAAAATAAATACAGCTCTCACTTCATATCGCAATAAACTATTATACCTGTAAAGAGAACGTTAAAGCATGCGGCTTGTTCTAAATTAACGCTTCTTTAACCATAGCACACTCCACTTCATTCACATCGTATCATATGCATCTTTAATCTGTATTATGTTATGTATTTTAATACGATATTGTACAAAATATAATTCAAATTGTAAGTAACAAAATAGGAATAAGGCTGTCTATAGTTTAGCAAATTTGCTGATATGCTTGTAGGTAGACCACTAAATACCGAATATTTTCCCGTACAATTCGTTTTTCTACTTTTTTAAATTCACCCCGTCTATTGACTTACCTGCTGGATGGTGAGAAGCTGGGGTAAAGTCCAAAAGATACGGGCCGCCATTCCAGACATCATCCCTCCCAAAATGGCGGTCCCTTCCTTGACGGTCTTATCAAGCCAGATGCTTATTTGGTATTCCTAATAATAATAAAAACAAATTATATATTAGACCGTCAGATTAAAATGAAAATGAGGCGGATCGGGTGAATTACATTTATCACAACAATGATTAATATTACATATAAATGTTATTAGGTGTGGATTGGAAATCGTTGACAATACCAGCGTGTCTACCCATCACAACTGACTACTTTCCGGACAAGCGTTCCTTACAGAACGACTATTTAGTATCAGACTACAACTTGCTGCCAGATGACGTGAATGCAGACTTTGCACGAAATAGAGCCATTTATAAAGAACCGTTGACGACCATGGAAGTGTTCAAAGAGTTGGTTTCGCAGAGATTAGCTCAGGTACAGTATAATATATTAAGTAAGGCGGTAAGTATATAGAGTGATAGCTTTGCATGCCATCTGGACGGGAGAAGAGTTAGTAGTAGAATAGACATTCAAATATTTGTCTTAGCAGTCGAGTGCACTACCGCTACGCCACGGAAGCCGTCAGATATTTTTGAACCTTCAATATCTACATCAGAAGTGAAACTTCGACCTCAAATAAATCATTAACACCATCTTTGCTTTGTTCACGGTGGAAGCTGAGACTATCACCTCAGAGCCTTCTTCTCTTACTTTGACTTATACAGCTTCCATAGGAACGCATACCGTCTGACCTATCAACTTCAAAAGAAAAGCCTGCACGTGTGCCTCGTCCGTCAATAAGCAGGAGTTGAAGCTGGCTTGGTTCCCTAAGTCAGAAAGTCTTTGTGGAACCCCAAATAGCCTAAATAAATGTGATTCAATTGCAGGGCTTTCAGCTAATAGTAGGAGTAAATGGGAACGAAGTAATAGAAGCCCACTGCCCGTCCACTGCCGCGCCGCCGCCTTCAAAAGTAGCTCCTCAGATGGGCAAACAAAATAATGTCACCCCTACAAAGAGATATCTACTCTCTATTGGGAGGATATTCCATAAACTGACTCTAGTCGAATCTACCATTACTGTTACAAGATATAGGCCCAGGTAATATGTTACTACTATATAGTGTACTATTATAAATGCGAGTTTTGATGTATAGCCTGCTTTACACATTAGCAAATAAGCTACATTTTATTCAAGGAATAAGTTCTTGTGGGTTGCAGCAACGTCCGGTCCAGTCCGGTAGCTGTCAATACCACAGTACATAAATCATCATCCTCTGGCCTTTTAACAACTTAGTTGAAGTTGGCTTTCTAGTCTCACTACGAAGTTGCCGAACCAACTGCCATCTCACATCCACAAGCCATTGATGATATCGGAGTTTTGTAGTTTGTTGTTGTATCAGTTGTCGAACTTTTTAAGGTTTCAACTATTCGTAACGACTACCATAGATGTTCGTATGGCAACCGGGATCGACAGCTTAAAGTTCTTTCCGAAGCACAACTAGCACTTATAGTTGTCACAAAATAAAAGGCCCACTATGACAGTTCGTGCCCATGAAGTTCTTTATTTTTTATCAATTCAAATGTATAGGTAATTACATTTTTCATTGACAGGTACCGCCCACTCGGCTAAGTGCTGTGCATAACGATTTTTTCATGTAGTCCACAGACTATTAATAATCAGTTAAGGAAAGAAAATATCGAGTGAGATATTTTTTTTCAAGCCCGACGCGCACTTTTTTATTTATTTATTTTAATACTTGTGTTTAGATTCTGAAGACTGATTTAATTATTCTTGTTGTTTTTGTGATTGAGTGAATGTTATTGTAAAAAAAATATTAAATATAAGTAAATTGACCTTTAATAACATTGTATTGTTTTAAAATACCTACAAAATCAAAGGTTAAGCTAATTTTTCTAATCAGAACTTTAATCCAATGCAGTTTACATACATATTCAAATCGATTAAATCCCCATACAAACTGGATTCGATTCATCCTGAGTATCGAATACCGAATCGTATAGGTACATAACTAGTTACGCCACGAGGACAAACGTCAAAACGGGCCTTTTATTTTGTGTTGAGTATTAAAACAAACAACATCTCACTTTAATAAATAAACTGTCCAGAAGAAAAAGAAAAAATAAATCTCTACTATAATATAATTTCAGACATCCATACCCGCCTTTCAACATCCACTACCGATATCGTTTCCATGCACCGAACCATGACACATATGAGGTATCCTGGGTATCCTTCACTACGGAGAAATTGGAGACATACAACTGGAACTATATGGATCACTATATCTGTACGAGAGGGGACACCGACTTCGCCCTCGTTGAGGTTAATATCACGGTAATTATGGTCACAACTTAGTAAAATCCTAACATAGTTATACAGCCTAAGTTGTGACTAATTTACCTATATGTGTTTTATCTATAGTAATGAATAAGTCTAAATACAGAATAAAAAGCAGAACTGCTTAGGGGCTGTCTCCACGGGCGAGAGAATCGAGAATGCTACGATTCCGTTACCACTCGCGACGATACGTGGCGGAATTATCGCTCGTTCGTGGAGATTCTCCGACGATAAAAGCGCGGACTCGTCGCGATTCTCTCGCCCGTGGAAACAGCCCCTTAGGCGGAGCAGTCGTATTGACTGATACTTTAGTGCACGAAATATAAACTTAAGATGAGGTAACTTTACCCTACATCGTTTGAAAAATCGATCTATCTATGTAGACATACTACAAGTTTTTCTGTTAGGAACTTTGCAGTAGTTTCAAAAACCTTCCAGTTTATTGCGTGGATCCGAAAATATGGTAGGTGACATATGGGAGCTTAAACACTTTTGCTTATCCCTTCGGAGATGTAGAGATAAAGGATTAGATAGCGTGTACTATGATTATGTTGTCTCTGCCTACCCCAATGGGAAATAGGCGTGATTTGTATGTATGTATGTACTATGATTAAAAATATTATTGTTTACGCACTCCCTCAAGCTTTTCGCCCACTCACTCACTGCCTGCCTCTTCCCACTCACTCACTCTATACTTCTATTACAATTATTCTTAGCGCTACTTTAGCTTTAATGTATACCGTATAAGACAACTCGATTTTTTGTTAAAAATAAAAAATAAAAACCATTTTGTTTTTATTGCAATGAAATCTAATATTGCAAATTATATTGTACTTTTATTGATAGGTATAATAACCAAAATGTGTTTTTCAAGGCACTTAAATATTGGCGATTCCGAACCTTGCTCTTGCCTCTCTACAACCCCGCAACGAAACTCATAATGGATGATGATACGACCCATTGTGACATATATCCCACTCCAACGAGGCATGATCTCGATCAACTAACGGATGGTTTTCTCAAAATGACTGAACAGTATTTCAATAAGGTCAAAAGACCAAATAAACAAAGGGTAAGTATTAATTAGATCAGATTATATTTCGATTTCATTCATGAATATATATACAATGCATAAAGTCTTTCTTCAAAAGTCTGTTAAAGCTTCTTTAAATACTCCGACTTTCGAAATTAATCGTTTGAATAATATTCAAATCGTTTCAATTCAATTGTTTGAGTATTATGGTCCCAACGTTTACGTATACGTATGTATATGTCTGTACGTATGTGTGCGTATACGTATGTCTGTACATATACGTATATGTGTACGAATACTTTTGTCTTAAAAAATATTTGTTGGTATTACTATAATGTATTCTAAGTACTTATAGTATAACCCCAAAGAAATTATTCAAATTTTAATTGATGGAGAATTTGAATTTTAGAACACTACTTTTCCGACATTATTATATTTTTTTGTAAATATCAATATCACAGTCCACCTTGTAATATCCGATTCGTAAATCGGATCTACTTATAAATATGTACATAATTATAACGCTATAAATATTATAAATTTAAAATGACTTCATTATCCAAATAGTGTTTATATGTTGGTAAGCATGTCATTTGCACAGAATCTCATTGATATACTTACTTTTTGCACTGCATGTACTGTAGTTGAGCACCATATCCATATATATTGACGTAAGTAAGCGTTAGTAAAATATCGCACAACTAAAGCTTACTGAGACTTAAAAAAAATTAGCCTGGCGTCTCAAACAGCCCTAACCTTTGTTGTTTGAAAAATGAACTTATTTATTGAAATAGGTAGCTTCTTTTGCGGTATTTAACTAACCTATTGTATAGTTGTGCAAGACTGCTTGTAATAAAAAAAAATGTTTTGCACAGTATTTAGTCTATACTAAATGTTCACTCAAACTTGAAATTTAAAATTCACTGTCCTGTTTTTGTAATGCGCATGATAAATTCCAAACAGTTATTATCTCAGCATTAGTGACGCATTCGGAATTCATTCCTTATTCCGAATGTACTTATACTTTGCTCATTCGTGATGTATGTATGTATGTATAGTATGTGGTATGTTATTAATTTTGGTCAGGTTTAACTTATTTTTATGTTGCACACAACGTGTAATTTTATAATTTCATGTTTGGGACGAAGTGCATGTTTACTTACATGAATATTTTTATTAATCCCAAAAGACCGCAGACGGGCTGTATGTACTTAGTACATTTGTGTTAAGTAGAGAATTGGTTGCATAAGCAATTATTTTTAGTCATTTTCATTTGCTATCTACATTTTCAAAGACTACATCAATAATGAAACCTAGATTATATTTTAGGATATTAGTACATGCTGTTGCTAGCGTTACTTTATGATATTTTTATTTAGTCGTTAGCAAAGTGACATCACGGCTCCGCTCTGTGGTCTGTATAATACGTGTGCGAAAATCAGCAATATGCCTCGAGATCGCGGGCTCTCAATATCGTTATTGGGGGCGTACGGTCGGAGGGAGGCGACAATACTTCGTTGAGAGACGTGGAAGGATCCCAGGGTCCGCTGGGCCCGGTGTAAGGGTCCCTTGTAAGGTGTGGGTGCTGCAGATGGCGATGGCGGCAGGCGGCGCGGACGCAGCATTGACTCGACGCCGACACTCCACCTCGATCCTCACTCGCAATGCCCAGGTACCGCCCCCACGCTACACTAAATAATAACTTATTTTTCACTTCGTAGACATGACAACTGTTAGATTTCTCCATTGTTTGAGTTGGCCAAACACTCAACGAATTTGAGAGTCAGGTTGAGGGTAAATATATACTATAATTTTAAGTATTTAACTTACATTATCTGTGAAATTATGAACAAACATGTGCACAGATAACACATGTTAACCAACAATACTTTATTATATAATAAATAGGTTTTTAACCCAATCTGAATTATTTTATTTTATAGTATGATTTTACACTACGATATATTATGTTATGTCTACGTTAGTTATTATTTAGTGTAAAGCCCACTTTCGCCACTCCCTCCGTCTCCACGCCAGAATTTCTTGATACTTTCCAGTTTGTACCACGATCAAATGGGACAGACGTCTCGTTTTTATGAAATTGTGTGAACATCAAAATTTAACACAATGTTCAAAGTATATATGATTGATTTTGTATATTTTTGTTCGATTCGGCCTCAAAATTTTTACTTTATGTTATTTTTTTGTGGCATATTTCCGCACTCATTTCATTGGCTAGATTCAAAAGAGGTTTGTAAACGATTGATTTGTATTAACCTTCTATTGGAGTGGCGTTTGACTTCTAATCTTACACCTTAACCCACGTAGATTGAATTAAAAAGTTGAAAGACACAGTAGGTACTAATTTCACTGAAATAAAAAACCATAATTTTATAGATAACGGTGCAGTTTTAAGTTTTTCCAGGTGGATGTCACCGTTATAGTCTACTATAGATATATTATACAAACCACGTCTGTATATGTTATTCAATAAAATATCCTAAAGCTGAAAACGATAATAAGTAATTTTTGAAACATATCAATGCATTATTATATATTATTCAAATTTTCAATACATACTAATAATAATAATTCAAAAATTTCTTGTTTAGTTTTAGGGTTTATATTCTAGGTGATTTTGGTTCTACAGTATTGTTAACGAGACTACCCTCTCTATATAATGCAAACTGCGTGTATATTTGCACTGCTTATTATAAAATTATGCAATATATACCAATGCACGGAATGCACCAATAATAAAACATATTTTATTTGCTCGCTTCTTCGTTTATTTTTTACTTTTCATTCATGTGTAGTGTACGACAGATCATTTAATAGAATAAAATTCATTTGAATATTGTCAAACTCAGATTGATGAAGAAATTTATAGTGTGCAGTCATATTCTAAAGTATTAGACATCAATAAAATGCCATAATAATAAAGAGACGTCAAGAAATTATAGATACTAATTTTACCCGATTATCACTAGGTTTTTTTTTCATAATATTTATTCTGAAAGCGCGACATAATCTAATTCACTTATGATGTTGATGAGTTGTCTAAAACGGCAATTCATATTGCCGTCATAACTGTTAAGCCTTGGATATTATAACTGAGCGGATTAAAACAAGACGGTTTTAAAGACCGCTGTCTGATGTTATAAATTATACTACTTATATAAAAAAGTACTGTATACAGTTTTATTGATATAACGATAACAGGCAATTTTTTCTCTGATTTTTTTGTTATAATACTTTTGATAACTGATTGCACATTTAAACTATTTAGAAAGTGGTACTACAATATAGTTGATTTGTGTCGTGTTAAAGTGAGTGTTGTGTGTGGTGTATCAGGGCGGTGTATCAAACTCTCCCTTCAGGGAGCGCGTGGGCAGCACCCGACTACCTGATCGACCGAGGCTCCGGATCGAAGCCATGTCAGTACAAGATACTACTAGGTATAATATTTCACTGTGTATTTTTAAACAAGACATTCATTACATTTGGTGGGTCATTTATTAACTTAAAAATAAACAGTGATTTTCAATGTGTTTATTATATGCGTTTCATTCCACATCACTAACTAAATCATAACATTATTTGCTTCTAACTGATCACACTTGCAATAAAAAAATGCATGCAACCACGTGGGCTCTAATCGTTTGCAATTAAAAGATACATTTTCCCATGTCCGCTGCGTTATGCATTGGCATGTCACGCATGCAGACGCCCGCACTGTTTCATACAAATCGTATGTATTTTTGCACGAAATTCGCACCATATTATTTGTATGAAACAGGCGCCCGTATGCGCGCACATGGATGAGGCAACGGCATTTGCTGTGTTTTTATCACCAAATCTATCTTTAAGGAGACTATTTTAGTTATTCAACTAGATTGGAAAAATAGTTGAGACTATATTATAAAGAAACGCGTATGAAAACTACATTGGCGTACTTCAGGATTGCTTCATGTGTATGTTAATTGCACGGTGTGCTGGTGCTTATGCAATACTTTATTAAATAAATACACCTAGGTAGGTCCTCGCCACACTATTTGCATCTTCAATGAATCAGTTAGCTTATATTTTGTATCTTATAACTCTGTAATAAACACTTATATAATATGCATTTCACTGTGTGTAAATTGAATGTTTATACATTTTATTTTCTTTATACTTAATAATTTCACATTTTATTTTTAATATATTTTACAGATGCCCGTATAATGCCACTTCTTATCTTGATAAATTTAATTTTCTATCACTATATCATCGAATGCTTGCCCGTGCCAATCCTCATAGCTGCTTGCTCTTATTCTTATTTAATGTTTCATTGCAGCTACTATCACCTACTAAGTTACTAAACACTAGTCAATGCCACATGTAAGTATACCTATTCGCTTCACCACCAATCATTATGAATTTTATTTTTTATTTACAAACAACATGGTAAAAATTTACTAATATCATAACTTAATTTTTGTACCTACAAGATCAGTCTAGCCACTAATGGGGTTGTGATTCAAAGACGCGTTTTATAGACTTACGAATGTTAAAAAATTAAATGAATTTCATTAAAAATCAACAATAAGGCTGAGCGAAGATTAGAAACACGAGAGTCTTAAGACAGACTATTGCTAGACACTTATTACTAGACCTACATGACCCTGCAGACCATTACTTTGCAAAAGTAATTCGAACAAAACGTTTCATAGGCAAAGCTGACTAATATCTACAAGATCTGCACAGCGACAAGCCTGTCTCAAGACGTGTCTCTAATCTGTACTCGGCCTAAGCCATTAATTCAATAAACCCGTGTAAGTTCATAATTATGTCTTTTCCATAGACGTGAAAGAGGACACGTTTTTAAGCGAAAAAAAGTTACGTGTGGCTATTATGTCTTGAATATATCTATTTGTACAATGCATGCGCCTCATTTTAGGATTCTCTAAAGAGAAAGGAATAATGAATGTGGTTATATAATATTGGCTATGTTCGGCGAGCTCGATTAAAGCGCCATCAGCGTGTTAGTAAAATATTTTTTTAAAAAAAACTTTTTTATAAAGTAACAAAGATTTCCAACTTCCACATTCAAACAACTAATAACTAGTGTAGTAAAGATGCATTGATTGGGCTATGGTAGCCCTTTATGACTCAGTAAAAGCATGTTGATAACGCGATGAGGCTTCAAATGAGCTAACCGAAGCTAGTAATAATGATTTGTGTGCTTACATTCGTTATACCTAATTCTTAACAACTCCTGCTTAGCAGCTTGTGCATAATAATCTGCTTGGTAATCATTTATTGAATTTTATTGACATAATTTTCATGTAGTAATATGACATTATGACTCCAGGGCCGCTGTGAAAACTGTCCTTGAGAGGACTCAGTCTCAAACTGGTGAAAGTGACGATACATATGACGACGGGTAAGATATGGATATTAAATACTAGCCTGTTCCTTTGCGGAACACAAAAAACGTTCCTACAACCCGTGGATTTAAAATATGACAACGCAATTTTACATTCATCGGGGAAATCTAGACTTATTTTTTGCATTTCTGATAATCTATCAGAAATGCAAAATTTATGTTTTAAATAATCAGAATTTCAAAATTTCAGATACACAGGTTAAAAGAAATTATTATTTTATTTGTACATTATTACAGTGTTATAGAACCAAAACTGAAAAACAATGCGACATTGGTGGAGATAGTGGAACGGATGCGCAACCCTTCGTTAGGCGTGGGCTTCTTACAACAAACTGTCAGTCTACCGTCCCATACCTTTGTGTCCATATACGCCATACACTGGCTCCAAGCCAATATGGAAGGAGTAAGTTATGAAAGGGCAACAAGCATCATGGAGGTAATTAAAATTTACTAATTGGCGCTGGATGATTATTTATTTTTATATATCTTTATATATATAATTCTTCTGTACGTGTGTATGCCACTGAACTCCAAAACGGTTGGACCGATTTGAATGATTTTTTTCTGTATGCGTTTGAGTGGCATCCTGGACGGTTTAGATTCACAAATCAGCCCGGCAGATGGCGCTGCAGTTGGCATACAGGACAACGTCTGTCGAGTCCACTAGTACTGTTATAAAATTTTAAAGCTGTGTCTGTACATTAGAGGTATTAAAAACAATGTTTGTGGCTTTGTTTTTCTTAAAACGGTTTGCATGTTTGATCACAATCGGTTGAGTAATACCAGAGGTATGAGCCAACAAACGCGAAAACTGATGTCCATGCGGGCAGAACCGCAGGCATAGGCTAGCAATCTAAGAAAAAATAATAAAGCAATGCTTATAACGATACTTTATTACCTAGCAATTCATCAAAATTGTTTGATATTTGTTTCAGAAACTACTACAAGAAAGATTGATATGCCACGCCTCAGGCGACTATTCGAAGCGGTTTGTTGTCGGATATTACATGTACCATATACTGCCTCAGAAAAAAGATAAAGGTAGGTGATATGAGGTCGTTGTAACTTTTAAAATACTGTTTATTGCTTGCGTGAAGTGTGCGAAAATAACTCGATGTCGTATAGTATAATATTTGTCAACATTTTCAGAAAATAAACTTCTCTCTTCTCTCGCCTTGATGAATCGCAGCTTCTCTACAAACATATAATAATATTATACCACCAATGGACATGAAGTATCCAGTCTTAAAACTCCCTGAATAAAAAATAATTTGAAGCCACAAAGTACTGAGCAGCCAAACAAAATTCCCAGTATTTGTTAAGCCCTATATTTATTAGGTTACCAAAAGGGCCCATTAATAATTGTCATTTTCGAAAAAAGAACCAATATCGATTTATGACCACGTGGCATAACGAATAGCGGTTTCCTGAACTGTTGCCCAGACTGCTCACTCGGAAAGATATTATCTAATGGTGGCGCCCCATTTCGTTATTCGTCTTTATTCACGTGTATAAATCGAAGTGGGGATTCGCCTTAATCGCTCCTCTATGACGAATTGTGGACGGTTTAGTCATCTATGATAATTTCGTCGAATACAGTATAGGTGAATAGCGAAGTGAGAATCCACAATAACTGGATGTGATTCTTATTCGCAATTTCTCATTTTGAACTCCTATATCTTAGCCATTAAGTTATTGCTGCTGCAATTGATTACTGTGTTATATTGTAGACTTATAATTTTAAATTTCAATTTATTTTTACAGATACCTTAACCGATTACGTAAAACCACTGGGCGACCTGCAAAGTTTCGAAAACGAATGGATGGAAGTGGAAGTGTTAGGACCTCGGTCACCGTTAGTGCCGGCCGAGAGCATGTCAGGGGCCATAGATATATCAGGGTCCAGCCCGGTCACGGATGACTCCGGGGTTGCAACGTTCCTGTGTGACAATATTGATGCTAGTTACATGCAGCTGGGAAGTGATAGTGACAGTACGTAAAGTGCAATACTTTGGACTTTTTAAAATCTTTTCTATAATGCCCACTTACCCATAAATCACAAAGTATGTTATAATTAAGTTTAAGAAACATGATCATTTTGCTTCCTAAAGTGAATTTTGCAACATTTAAAAGAATTTATTTTTGCTTTTTTTAATTATACCGCACTGCAAGTTCACTAACCAATAAAAAGTTTCCGGTTCACCTATCGCTTAACATACTCCCACACTTTATCAGCAGATGTCCGCCCTCTAAATCGGTCTAATGTACAAAAAAAATTATTACATATTTTTTTATAATAAGCATTTAGATTATTCAAGTTCGCTTTCGAATTATTTTTTTTTGTTAATAATATAATTATTTCAGTGCCCCTTTACAAGAACACTCACTTAGACATCGACGTGAACAACAAGAGCGATCGCATTGAGTGGGGACATGCTCGCTATCAGGCCACTTTCCGACCGGATCAAGCGTACGAGATGTGTATCCAATGGGCCGTCGCCTCAGGAAATATCGTCGCTGAATTGGTATAAAGTCACATAATTTATTTTTATTTCATCTTGAAATTTTCCTATCGTTGTAAATTTTTTGAATCCATTTACAAAAAAAAAATATAATGTTTTTCTTACTACACAAATAATTCCGTAGTAGCTTTTAGATTTCTAGGAGTAGATCGGGGGTATTTCCAATCAGCAACTATAGAATTTTGTCGTATAATTAGCTTTTAAATTTAAAATATTCATTTTCAGATTTTCGGTTGGGCGCGGAAAGCGCAGAGCTGCCGATTACAGATGGTACCGATACCCGCCGACCCTCTCGCTCTGCCGTTCACCTTGAAATCTGACCCGCTGAGGGGACCGATCTACGTGCCTCTCAATGAAGAACCTTTGCTTATGAGTAAAAGTGCTTTGTTTGAAGGTGAGATAATTGCCTACTGTTAAATTTATTATTATTATTATTGTAACATAATGGACGCTTGCAACACCAGGTTGTTACTTACTAGGTACTACAATGATGTTTTACCTGTGTTGTAAATATAGCGAGAACGTCTCACGGTGAGAAGACCAAAAAAGTTGCAAGAAAAAAATGCTTATTTATTATGTATCCTGTCTGAAATTTCGTTAAAAAAGTCGCATCTCTAATAAGCCGGTTAGATTAACTAATAACACAACCCGTAATATTTTTTAGTTTCACATTTTCTTACGCTAAAAGTTAATTACCCCACAGGTTTTCCCGAAGACACTTGGCTGGAACGTTTATTCCTATTTCAAGAAGCAATAGTGGGCCGATTCGGATTCATAAAGTGTACAGTCGAAAGTACATCCCACGAGGCAGGTGTCGGCGACCATTTGTACGTGCACGTCACAGGCAACATGTTCATATTGATACCCACTACCGTCAAATCGGAACAGAAGGCTTCGAGGACAAAGCCTACTAACAGGCCTCTAAATAGCAGGTAATTTATCGTTGATTTGCAACTATTGCTCCACATCAAACATCAAATGAGTGCGAATGGACAATATACTATCCGCGGTAGCCTAGTGGTCAAGGGTAATGGACTGCTGAGACGAGGTCTCGGGTTCGGGTCCCAGGTTCACCATGGCACACACCAATGACTTTTCGATGCTTTTCGAAGTTATGTGTGTATTTATCGCAGGTTTATAAGTGCCCGGTTAATGGCAATAGGCTCGCCACCTATTACATTGGGACCTAAACATAAACTGGCGAAATGTGGGTGCTAACACCTCTGCCTACCCCTTCGGGGATATAGGCGTGAGTTTATGTTATGTAATACATATGCGGGACTCAAACCAACTTCACCTGCCGATCAACAAATGAGATTCCGGCGCAAGCTTTACTCCAGTAGTTAGGTGGTCAGACGGTAGTTGCATGCAAACTGACTACGGGCTCCAAGGAAATAGCCTCCGAAGCAACTGGGATCATTACAATGCAATATTTAAGAGGTTCTCTTCTCTTTAGCGAAGTCAGTTAGATTCGCTTATATCATTATGACACACAAACTTCCCTTTTCTGAAAGATGTAAAAGGTTCATGAATCACGTTTTCCTTCTAGGAAAACGTGATTCATCGTATACATGTGGTCTGCATCACTGACCACAAGGTGAGGTAGAGGTCAAACGTGAGCCTATCAATCATAAAAAGAAACTAAAAATGGTAAATAAATTCTTAGTGCTTTCAAATAAATATACTTTCTTCAGATGTTCTAATATTATATCGTTTTGTGAATAACAGGTACCCGGTGCATTTGGAAGCGGCTCCTAGCCCACACGAAGGTTACATAACGAGGCACGTGACTGGAAAAAATAAGGACGACTATGATAACAACCGGAGAGTAAGCATGCGTGAACTATCTTTTTAATCGACCTGACTGAAATTGATTAATTTATTAAAAAATTCTCGACATCCATGAACTTCTCGATAAAAATTATTGAATTTTTTTATCGAGCTTCGATAAATCGATGAGTAAGAATTATAATGAATAATAATATAATGTTATTAATAATTAGTAATAAAATTTCTAGATGAAATTACTTAGATTTCTAGATTCACACATGGGTCCTCAGCTCCTCAGGCAGTAAATGCAACACGCTCTAACGTTGCAGCCCGATACCTACTTAGAATGCTATCGGTAGAACATTAGAAGTAGATACCCCCTTACGTTACGTTTATGCGGTATTCTTATCAGCAAGGATAGGGTGCGGCCGCGACCGCGATATATTCATAACAGATACCCATAAAAAATATGATACACAATTAATTAAATCTATAAATAGCACAAGGTTCTACAACCTGTATCAAGAGGATAATTAAGACAATTTGTTCAGGTTTATGTTCGTTTGTCCTTTCTATTCTGTTAATAAACTTCATATCTGAGACCTTACCATGCCACTCCTACAGCATTACAAACGCGATGCAGTTCAACCCAGTGATCTCTCACTGGGTTGATGGGGCTATACATGGTGCATAGCTCCATCTTTCTCCCTGAGTTGATTGTACATCGCATTTAAATTGTTACAACAATGTCATGGAAAGATTTCAGAAATGCTTTCTATTATTTTCAGGGCCTATAGTGTGTAGTGCAAATAATTTTCCCTTCCTTTTTCGTTTTTAAAATACTAAATTCATATTACAGATGGGATTCCTTTGGTCATGGAATCATATGATATCTAAGAAGCTGAAGTCTTCCCAAACACCGGCGACAGGCGACGAAGGTTTCCAAATGCGTATGTTACGAGATTTCAAACATTTCTGCGCGAATCATGAGCAACGGCTTAGTCAGTTTTGGGACCAGTGTTGGGAGCTTAGAGAAAAAGCACGTGGTATTCAGTCCTGTTAAGTTTAAGCCAAAAGAAATGTAAATTATTTATGACTAATTAATAATATTTTATGGTTTCAGAGTGATTTTTATTTGATAAAGACGCTTGGCATAATTCGCTACAAATATTGTGCTTCTGCTTACACTATGCACGCATACGTGGCCCATTTACCAACAAAATTCGTATTAAATTCATCGGAAAAAGTCCACACCTGTGGGGGTGCAGACTTTTTTCATTGTAAATTTATTCGATTTATATTGTATTTTGTGTATTGTATAATGTATTATTAAATCTCGAAAGATCAACAAACGGGTAGACGGGTCAATGACCCGCGTAGATCGATCTGTGAGCAAGGTGAAGGTGAGTAGGTGAAGTAAAGGTTAATCAAAGAACTCTCATTCGTAATACTAGTGCGACTCTCATTAAGTCACGTATGTATGTACTAAAGTCATCAACCACTATACCCGATGCGTCATCGACAAGTTGCGGCTGCTGACAACTTTGAACGTGGCAGAACAAGGCTGAACTTGGAGAAATAGGGATGAAGTCTATAGCATTGAAGCTAACGATAAAGCTCTTTTCACAATCGTGGGTGATAGAAGCAGAGCTTTATAACTTTAAGTGTAACCAAAATCGCTCATCGAAACGCGAATGGGTCGAATAAATGTAGTTAGCCCCTAACATTGCTTTCTAAGAAACAGTATTATACCTAATAGTTATATCACTTATCTTTGAAGGCGTTCGAAAGGTCAACAAACTGTAGAAATAAAATTTAATGTAGACGGGTCAATGACCGCGCAGATCGATCGGTGAGCAAGGTGAAGGTGAGTAGGTAAAGTAACGGATAAAAGAAGTCTCGTTCGTAATACTGGTGCAACTCTCATTAGTCACGTACTCAGACTAAAAGAATCACGTAGTACTTACTTGAGTAATCAACTAAAAATAAGGTCTAATTCGTCGAATGCACTCTAAACATCGTATGATGGTAGAGTAGGCACCTACCTACTAAAGTTATCTACGCTCACTGTGATAATAAATGGCTAGCTATTACGTATCTTAATTATTATTCATAATTATAATAATATCGCAAAGTGTTATTCTTATCACCATTATATTTATAATTCATATTCATAACAGTATGTAGGTATTATAGGTACCTACTGTTAACCTAATAGCCTGTTAGGTATTTATATACTCACAGAACTAAATATTAGGTAGGTATTTCTGTGGGTAGGTAGACCAGATAGGTAGTACATACACTCACACCTTGGTCGGTTATTGGTTTAGGCAAGAAGCTAGATTCTCTGTCTACGCCTAGGTGATACTTAAATAGCAAACTGTTATAACAAACAACAACTCATACCATAAATAGTATAGGTAAGTACTGACCAAAAAAACTGGTTATTTGAAGGCCAATACGTGTTACCTCCAATTTTAGTAGCCTGTTATCCAAAACAGGATAATTTTGTAGGCCAGCATGTGTTGTTAATTGTATAAAATAAAATAATGCACTATTTCCTCATTATTAACAGTTGTGGACTACTTAGGTCCCTACACTAGAGTACATAATTACACATTTCTGTTATACCTACTAGGTATGCTGTGGTCAAAGAGCCCAGGCTCATCAGACATCGCTTATTTTCTTTTTTGGGAGCTTCCCTCTGGTTTCCGCCGACGAACAATACATAATGTTCATTATAAATTTTCAAAAAATACTTTTGGTATGGAAACACTTGACCAACGGAGCTAGTGAGCTACACGTCTCAGAGCATTATGTGAGCCATCTATACACAAAATACCTACTAAGGCACAAAGTCTAGTATCTTATTTCGCTAATAGAAAGTGGTTGACCTGAAACTCAGTAAGTGTAGTTAAAATAAAATAAAAACATAATAAAGTTGAGAAGAAATTTATTGCTTTGTTTACTAAACTTTACTAAGTAAATATAAAGCATTTATAAAAATACGAACCAGTCATTTCATTTCTTAAAAAAATCTATGAGGAGTTGTTTGTACAGAATTTTCATAACTCATTCTTGTAATTTTGATGTTCAGAAAGGCACAATTCAAGGTATTCAAAATATATATTATGTGTATAATTTATACTATCAATGTAAATTTTTGCATTATATACTAATAACCCCTTACAGATTTTTTTCAATTTTACATGAGACTAATGATAATCAGTCTGTTCTCATTATCACAAGACACAATCTTATTATAATATTGAAATTCTTTTAATACTACTGCATACATTGCAACTACATAGAAGAAAGAATATTTATTTAAAATCATTTTTTTATTATGACACCTACTATCATGCAATTAGGCACCTTTACCAACACCACAATTACATAAAATCAAAATAGTTTTAAGAATGTCTTTTTCTAAATTAATATTATTGATAATAACAACTTCAATACATTTCCTTTAAGTAAATTGACTGTTTATCAAATATTACTGTCTTGTAAGATGTTTCCTAAAATCTTATGCATATTAGATAAATTGTAATTCATAGATATAACCAAGCATTAGTCCATGGCAATGAATAGGCTTTTACCAAACTTATTGACAAGATACCTATTCAATATTTCATATTTTTGTTTTTGATATGTCATGATTTAGATAATTTAAATTATTTGTTGTCATGAGTAGCAAAGCCATGACTCATATACTTACTGAAGTCAATTTTAATGTTGCCAAATTTATGCAAAACATTATAAGTACTTGTAATTAAATGCAATTGAGCTTATTTAACTTTGAGCAACTTCAAAATCATTAATTTTACATACAATTTGTGCATTGGAATAGAAAAAACATTACTTTTCAAACAAAGGATTTACCATAGGGTTCAATCATGTATATAATACTAATATCTACTGAAATACTTGTGACAGATATGGCATACTTAAGATCGACTTAACAATCACACTCCCACAAAATTTATATTATATATATATATATAAAAAAAATTAAAAAAATATATCTGCATTAGAACAGATAAATCATTTATTGACACAAAACTAATCGATGGGGTCACTTGTGTCTATGTATATTAAAATCTACTGAAATATTTGTGACAGACATGGCATACTTAAGGTAAACTTAACAATCAGACTCCATTAAGGTAAAAAGTAAAAAATTTAAAAAGAAAATGCAAAAACATAATAATCTCTATAATGTACCCAGCCATAAAATATCATATTTAACAGCCATTTAACATTATTTTCTAAAGGAATAGGAATATGTACTTCCTAAAATATCAAAATTACAGGAATATGATATTTAAGACATTGAGGTACTTAATATAAAAGTAACAACAAAATTACTTGTTTGAGATTGTAGGTAATTATTTCTTACCAAATACAAGAAGACGTGTGAGCATACTTGTGATACAAGGGACTTGTTTTTGTTGATGCATAGGTGTTACATCAGGAGTGTTGGACTCAAAGTCTAGTGCAACTCTTTGGCTCACAAAAGTTAATAAAGTCAAAATGTCCCTCTCTGTGCCAGCATAGCGCAGTTCATCACATAATGCTTGCATAAACCAGGACCCACGTGTAGTATTCCTCCAGGAGTAATATCCAGGCACAGTAGAAAACACAATCAAAAAATCTGCATGAATAGGAATTTTATATGAAGATGATGACAGCCCATCAGTCTCTGTACGGTTGAGAGTAATGCCAGGATCCAATTTATCTCCTTGACAAGCTTGTATGAAGAATAGCTTTGGTTTCCCAGCAAGGGATGGGCATTTATCAGCAGTAAAATGGGACCACAAGTTGTCTGGCTTATAATGAGTATCTTTGGCATACAACATACCCAATTCTCCGTGTGTTAATACAGAGATAAGAAGGCAGTCATGGTCAGAATGATCCATTTCAGCGATCTGTTGAACATAGTTATGAATTTCACTAGACGTGCGATTCTCCACAACAGTAACGGTGAATCCAAGGCTCTTGAGTACTTTGTAGAGATTGTTGCTATCTACATTGGTGCCAGTGCGTGGTTTTAAGCTGTGAATATTAAAAATCTCGTGGTTGAAAATAATCGCCAGTCCACGCTTCTTGTGATTCATGTTGTAATAGGGAGCGTTTCTTTCAACAGGCATACGAGCGAATCTAGCCCCTTGTGAGGAGTCATGGCTTCCCGATGCATCGCCTTCGTCACCGCCACCACCATTTGGTCTTTGTTCTGTCTCTTCACCTCCATTGTTCATGGGTTCTTCTTCCATAATATATTTTGTAGCTCGTATTAACTTAAAATGTAAATTAGTTCACGCTGTAGTGGTCAAGACCGTTGCGAACGATTCGTTACTTGAATTATGAATGACAATGAATGTATAAGATGGTTTAGAATAAGGATAATTTATTCGCACAAACTAACTTCAGACAATGACAAAATGTAATTTATCGAAATTGACAGCTGCGAACTGCGAACCGATACGGATACCCAAACAAAAACTACTGAACTGAACTGAAACTGAACTGTTGATTGAAGTTAAACTATAGCTTCATGAGTTAAACTGACTGACTGACCATGACCGAATGAAAACGATACATCGCTAGAAATTAAAAGTTTCTATGTTTCTATAAAGTAAGGATGGGTGATAAGAATCCAGACAATCGAGTAATTCGAGTATCGACATAAAGCTTTTCGATACGACGATATTTCGTATCGATACTCTAGCACACTTATGTACTCAGCGATCGTCTTCGTTGTCAGTGATGGGTATAAAGTTCTAGTATTATGGGCATTAATCGGGTATTTTAGGTCTGCATAGAAAAATCTAACTAAATATTGAATCGTACTAGCTGTTGCCCGTGCTCCTCCTACAGGTTGAATTATTTACTATATTTGTGTTATTATATTTGTTATGCTGCAATACTTTCCAAAATGACAAACTTTCACACACACTTTCTTCCCATATTTGAACATCTTCAAGATTTAAAGCTTCGAGAGTTAAAGGTGGGTTGTTTACTTTCAAGCATCCTTTAAAGCCTTTGTCCATCTCTATACTAAATGTCATCAATCATCAAAATAAAACACGGTAAGTTAACGTTTCGATACAATAACGCATCGCAATTCGAATCGATTCAAATTGAATGGATTGACCATCTCTTGTACTCTATAAAATATTAATCTATGGATTGTAGATGTAGAATAAAAATAGCAGTGTTACCAACACCTAGAGAGCATATAGCTTATATTGGAAAACCTCTTATCATAAAAATAATTAGGCAGGTTCCGTCTTGCAAAAAATAAATATGTTTAGCTGGATTGAATTATGTATTTCAGGGGCTATAATAGTAAACCGGAAAATCCTTAAAAATATACAGCAAAGCCCAAAAAAGTAGGTTGCGAACCGTAAAAAGAGTATTGGTAATTTTATATTTCATTTCCTCCACTTTGCCCTTTCTTTGGAATCACTCGCATTGAGATTCGATAGCAATTCAAAAGTTTATAGTTCTCGGCTAGGCTAATAATGTATTAGCCACATTTCATTGATTAGCCACCAAGATTGGCTATATTAGCCATCTTATAGCGCACGAGCGCCGCACTGATTAAGTTAGGAGTCGATTTAAGTGGCCGCCATGACCAAAATCGGTCGGAGGATTATGATCATCAATACGTAATAAATACCTATTTCTTATTATATTTTCGCACAATTTTGAACGTCAAGGTGACTTTGAACCTAGGTGCTGCGGCTCATCACCTACTTTTGAAACTGTCGCAATAAAATAGATATAAAAAATACCTACCTACCAACTTGACGCTCGATGATATCACAAGTACTTTCGACACTGGACTGGATTATGATCATGGTGTTAGCGGCACCAAGGCGGCACCATGGTTGGTTCACCTTTTGACGCTCACTGTACCTAGGTACCTATCTGTATATTTAATTTAGACGTAATTTGAAGGCAATCTTTTGTTTACGAACCTAACAGCCTGGTTGCCATGACAACCGTACATACGCATTTAGTTAGACTAACATTTTAATTGAACTTATTAGGGTAAGGAAAGGGAAATGTCCATTTTTAAAGTTAAACAATGGTGGTCTACTGATACTCTACAAAATGTACATTCGAATGAAGGAGTACAAAATGCTAATTGTCTCAAAGTCGACAAGTTTAACTCGTACCCTGAAAACGATTGTATTTTGGTTGGAGAAGAATCCTTGCTAAAAGTATACAAACCAAATGTGGAAGAATCATCAGGCATTCTTTTGGAAGTCGAGCTGAGTGATATTGTTTTGCAAATTGAAACCGGTAAATTTACAGGGTAAGTAGCTATAGGTACACACCCATCCATTACTTACACAGCTTCGTTTTACTATCGGTTAACAATGTTAACTATCGATTAAAACAGAGGTGCATGCACATTTCCAATTTTATTGTAATATAGGTCTATGTACTTACAGGTTCTTAGTAGTTAAGTACTTACTTATCCAAACCGCAATCTACCCACAAATTGGTCAAACTTCTAAAGTTAAGTAGTTCAAGTGAATGTAATATTAGAGCATACACCTTCTGCAATACTATAGGAAGGTAAACCGGTAAAATGGTCTTACAACATTTGCTTAACCCATCAAACAACGGTCTCGAACAAAAATGGCTGTAGGTATAGTATTGTTATCTACTAACTGCAACTCTTCAAGGCATTGGACCAACGATTGAGATATCGCGGGTTCGAACCCCGGTCCTTACACTACCACTCACTCTTAGCAGGAGAGGTCAACGGGTTCACTATGATGGGTCACTCCTCACTCGCGTTGTGTATATAGGTATGTGTCGCGTTGTCGGTGAGTAGTAAGTATACATATACATACATAAACTCACGCCTATATCCCCGAAGAGGTAGGCAGAGGTGCTAGCACCCACATTTCGCCAGTAAGTAGGTACTTTTAATTGAAAAAAAAAGGAAAGTTAGGTAATGAATTACTTAAAAATTATAATTTTTAAAATAATTAACTAGCTACCTGCCCCGACTTCGCACACGTGCAATTTTGAGTTGTATTTTTAAGTACCTACTTACGAACTATTTAATTTTATACAAATGGTTGTGGGCATGATGTGGGTGAAGTGAACGGGACCCTCGCGGCCTTGTTCTGATTTTCACATTTGTCTTTGTAGGGGTACAGATGACCGCCAGATTATAGTGCTACATCCACAAAGCTACGAAATATATCACTTAAAAAGAAAAGATGGTCATATGGAAGCCGGTGAGTCAATTATTTTGACGCCTTGTCCTACCACCTCAGTGATAGGACTGATAGGGCCTTTGAATAGGTACCTAATATTCCTACTTAATCTAAATTTGCCACCAACTTATCGTTGCAGGTGACCAGAACATTCTTTCACCTATTGTTAAACATTCATTTACCCGTAAAGCAGACAGTTTGACTTGTGGACCTTTCGGGAATATTAGAACGAGAGATTTAATATGCATACTTAGCCTCGACGGCAGTCTAAGTTTCTTTGATCAAGATGCATTTCTGTTTATGTGTATATTCAATGACGTTATAATTCCTTCACCCGTATGTTACATTGCAAATAGTGATTCTTTCGTACTTTGCAAGTCAACATGGGTGTTAGAAATATACAGGTGAGTGAGACTTTCATGTAGGAAGTCCTATTTTAGGCAATGTAAATGTGCCAACTTTGCATTTCGTATCTCCCGCGTATTTTTTTTTACTAATGAAAGGAGTCGATATTTAAATCTATAAAATTAAGGGGTAAACTAAAAACAAGAAGAGGTGGCTTGTCGTCGGAAAGTGTACCCCGGGCTCCGAAGTATTAGGCTTCGGATGCTATCGGGACACTACGCTGAAATAATGAAGATCGTTAATTCGACCTAGAATAATATTCAAATCCATATTTACATAAAATTGTCCCATATTGAAGCGTCATAAATATTGCTTTGTAGCAACAAATCCATTTGGGCAAAGTTGGCAGGTTTTACATAATCTACCTTACCTAAATAGTAGTATAGTAAGTGTAGATATATGTACATAATGTTCATGATAATGTTGAACTTCCATGATTTTTTTTAAGTTATCAACAATTAAGGGAGTTCAGTGAATTAAATATAAGACAGAACAAAAAGAACATTCCACAGTGGATTTACAATGCAGGAGAAGAAATTACACGAGTACAAGTTATTCAGGTAAGTTAATATTAGCTACCGGGGCCATACCAATACATATATTAAACATCGTCTTCGTCAATTTTTCACAAAACGCATCTTATTCTCAGACCAGCAGCAACTTTTCTAGCATAGTAGCACTTGGCGAGAGACATCTATACTGCTTTCAAGACAATGGGCTGATGAAGTATATGATCAAGTTTGAGTTCATGCCTATTTGTTTCTGTGCTTATCTTGTCGGTTGGTATTATGGTAAGTAGTTCCTGATTTTGACGTAGGTAGACCAAAGTTTCAAGCCGTTTCAATTCTTGTATTCTTTTTCGTTTTCAGAACCTGGAGCTCGAATGCTCGTCATGGTAACATCAGATGACTCCAAATTATATGTCTACGAGAACACAACTCTGTTATGGTCTTGTTCTTTACTAAGTCCTGCAATCTCTATTTCACGTTGCTTTTTAAAGTCACTGCCTGGAGGGCTGGTCACTCTGTCGAGTAAAGGGATCCTAAATGTAGGATACTTGGGCACTGAACCCGATTTGAACTCAAATGCTATTCCAATGATTAATGAAGTGGCTGATCCGGAACAGGTGCAAGCAGAAATAGAAGTAGTCGAGGAATCATTGCGAAAAATATTAAATAGTGAAGGTACGCCTATGTACTCGTATGTCCATGTCAAAACTGGATGATAAAATTAGTCATTGCGCTGCATAATTTGTTTTTGTGAAAATGCTGTTAGTGGGGTTTGTAAATTGGAATTACTTTATAATAAATAAGAATTTAAATTTAATTTTTTTAATTTGAAATCTGTGCAATCTTCAACTACTTTTGACGCTGACTGTACGTAGCCATAATACACGTTCTATTTAAAAATTGAATTTGAAAATGATTAACATTTCAGATTCCGGCAATCAAAGATCTGTTGTGGAACAGATACTTAAAGTAAAAGCAGATGTTGGAAAACCAGTTCAAAATCTATTTCAGGAATTTACAAAGGAAAAAGATGAAGCGCTGCATCTATTGATGTGTCCAGTGGTTGTGATATTAACTTGCGAGGACCCCAAGTTTATTCAAAACGTTCAAGTAACTTATGTCTGTGCATCTCCGTTTTCATGTTCCGAGCCAACGATTTGTTTAGACAGTATCAACGGAACCGAAATAGTAGAGAATCAAGTATTCCTAACAAGTGAAGCGGATATTACGGAAAGTAGAGTGAAAATATTAATCACTGTTACTGATAATACTGGACAAGTAGTTGTATTATCCAGAAAAATACTCATACCGTTAAGTGTTTACTGTACGCCTGTTGAAAATGGTGCCGATAATCATTTGAAATTGTTCATAGAAACAAATCATTCTTGTGTAGAATTCTCAAAGATATTTACGGGTAGGTACGTCTATTTATGAAAAAAAACCCTTTAATTTGTTGTTAGAATATGAAGCGGTTGACGATTTATTTTACAGATTTTTCAGAAGAGGAACTCACGAAATATGGGAATAATTTAAGTTTCGTATATAGATCTACAAAAAAATATATAACATTAAAGTCTGATGGTGAAAAATACTCATTAGAAGCAGATTTTACAGAAATGATAGCAATATTAGAAAATTTCCTTATTCGTATCTTAGATCATTATAAGAGAATTGGTGTGAAAAATTTTCGTTTTAAATTAAAGTATGATAAAGAATTTCTTAAACAAATTACTCATAAGTTTTTGAAATGTGTTGAAATACACGCAAAGGAGCGAATAAAGTTAAAAGATCAAGAGGTATTTTAAAAATATTAGTTGGTAAGCTACTTTATATAACATTGTTTTGTATTACACATTGAACATGATGCTTTTCATCTTTAGGATGAACTAAATGTTCTTCAGAAGCAATTCACAGTGGTGCAAAAAAGGCTTCTGGTTCAATACGGTTCGTTGCCGCCAGGGGATTGTGAACCTTTGGAATTTCTTATGAAAGATACTCATGAACGACTGATCAAGGTTGTGCACGAAATAATGAAATGTAAGGAGATTGTGTGTAGGTAAGCTTTAGTTCACTATTATTTATAGTATTAAACACATTCATACTTAAAAAAAAACAAACAAAAAGAAACAATTTGTTGAAATTCTGTAATACTCAGTTATACAATTTAATTTTGATTTTAGAGCCGGTAGTTCCATGACTGCAATTGGGAATCTCATAATATTTTTATTAAAACAAAATCCGAGAGATGATTTTAAAGTTACTTTAGTAGAAGAAATGATGTGTTTAAGCTCACTTTACGAACATTATCAAGTGAGTAAAATGCTTTTTTTAATCTAGTTTATTTATTCGTTCACGTTTTTTTAATAATGAGCGAGCGTTGCTTAGGTTAAATACTTTGGTGTATAGGTACTGAAGAAGCTAATCGTAGTTTCGGTTTATCTGCTTGTAGGAATGGGAGGAAGCAGTCACACAAGCGTTATCATACATACTAAACACTGTATTTAAAAACTCAGAAAAGGATAAAGAGAAATTAGCTCCAGTAACTGAACAAGGCATATTGTCTCACATTAATCTAAAGCGATTTCTGAAACAGATAAGACTTGTTTTGGACAAAATGTTCTCTGAAGTTATAGACGACGATGTTGAAGAAAAAGGAGTAGAAAAAGTAACGCGAATAGAAGAGTTTGTTGAAGTATTATAATTAGTTCATTCATTAACTCTACGTACAACATTGTCTTAAATAAAGTGAATTGTACAATATCAACAAGCTTTATTTCATATTTTTATTTTTATGTCGAATTTATATAAATATGCCTACATTAAAATAATCTTTGCTTAGCAGTGGAGTAGGTACAAAAGCATTTTCGTTTTTTTATATTTTAAAAAGATAGGATATCAGGAATGCGTTCATTCTTGTCTGTAAAAAATATTAGATGCACTGTTAAGCAAAGGTTATTAGTAGGAGAAATGTAAAGTTGCGCTTATGCGACGTGTAGCAGAGAGTAAAGTACGAGGTTGAGATACAACAGATGTACCAACAGCAGGAGTACCTTGTCACGTCATTTTTTCTTAGCGTCCTTCAAACCAGCGCCCGCGTTGAACTTGAAGAAGATTATGTCACCGTCTTCAACCACGTAGTTTCGGCCTAACAACAAAATATATGGTTCATACCGGATAATATTTACATCCTTTACACAAGTAACCAACACTTTCTTTTTCATTGCATAAGACCTTTGGGAGATTAATAATTTGCTAACTTTATTTAGTTTATAATCAGTTTTGTAATTATGTTTATTTAATTAAATTTAACAGGCATTTAATTCTGCTCCTGAGGCCGTGTTGTCTTTAGTGGTATGAAAAACTGCCTTTGAACAGAACAAAATAATAAAATAATAGTTTATGTTATAACCAGTTGTATAATTATGTATTAAATAGAAGATTTAAATTTATGAAGGCACAGTGAACACAGTTTGTAGGGCCATGTCTACTTTAGTGTTGAAAAAACTAGCTTTGAACGGGCACTTAATAAAACAATAATTATAATACATAGGTACCTTGTTGCCGATATTTGCCGGCAGCTTTGCAAGCAGCTTCGGTGCCTTCTTCTTTAAAATCTTTATAGTGCATAACTTCTGCCATGATAAAGCCTTTCTCGAAGTCAGTATGGATTCTGCCAGCGGCTTGAGGTGCCTTTGTTCCTTTCTACAAAATTTATACAATAGGTACAATGTAAGATGCATAGGGACGTATTATCGTGATAGTATGATATCCGTTATATAACTTTCATCTGTTAGGACATGTTAAATTTTCTATGAGCTCAAGTTACTTTTCTGTCTGTTAGATAAATATTCTAAGTTAGATTCGTTGTTGGTAAATTGCAAAGGGTTGAAACCGGAATACTTTTCGGAGAATACGGAAAAAAATATATATGAATATGTTATTTTGAGTAGAAAACGGAATAACTTGTGGGTTGAAATAGGAAAAAATATTCGTGGGACGAAATATGTAGGATGAAAAAGGAAAACATCGAAAATATAAATTCATATTAACAGCCAGCACCACAGATTCGAATTCAGTATTAGACCAATGTTAGTTTTTCTCAAAAAGTAGTGAATGGCTTCTAGTTTTCTTGTAACTCCTACAGTTTCCGATATTCTCATAATGTCTCAGGTAAATAAAACAATAATTTTCAATTAGTTCTTACCTGAATAGTCCAAGCTTTAACTTCATCTGGTCCAGCAGTGAAGAAGTATTCTAACTGGAGTGCTTTGTATCCTTGGACAATGATCTTGTCCAGAGCGCTGTCGAAACAAAAAATGCCAAGCGTTTGAATCGGCAATCCGGTGTATCCTACCCTCTCAATTATAGATATGTATTTACGCAAACGTAGGGACTGTTTGATAGAAGTAGTTATCATAGAATTTGGATAGTGGTAGCTAATAGTAGGTATCTTATCCAACTGACTGAATAGCCTATATGAAAGTCTCCAATGGTTCTTTTACTTATTTCTACTCTCACATACCGCAATCACATAACCTACAGAGGTCACAAGTAACAATTTACTGATAGGTTGAAAGAAAATAAACAAATATGTACTAGGTATGATCAAAAAACATACCAACATACCTAGCATAATTGTTGTCCTTCAAAAAGGCTTGTCGTTCAGCAGCATCCATTTCTACTAATTTTGTCTCAAATGCTCCCGAGAAAGGAATCAGGGGTGCGCCGGGGTCATTTTTGTCAATCCATTCTTTCAATTTTGGTAACCTGAAAAAGCATTACAAACACTCGTTAACGAAAAATTTCTAGTATAATGGGACTAATCCCACCCTCATTCCCACTACTGTAACTTCTGTACCTACACCAAGATCAACAGTAATGACACACGAATACACCGAATAATGACATTCGGGAAGACCCAGGGAAAGTTAAACGGTCTTGGAACCCGCATCGAAATTATTCAGAATTAAATTGGAGGAGTTAGAAATATAATAAAACCACTTCCATTTTAGCGGAATAATATACCTACACCTCCTTCGACGTCGTTCGTTACGCCTTACGATAAAGAGATACTCTAGTTTTTTAGACTTTTTTATTGGAATTCAATCGCACGCAGTTTTTGCTTCTGATATTTAAAAAAGAAATGAATATTGCAAAGAATATGTAAAATCTATCACCAATGAACGCTTTGTTTGCCACAATCGATTGATTGATCTTGCGGTGACGGGTCAGCTTGTTAAACATAAATGAGTATAGTGTATAAATAATACTAACCACTTATTTTTCTTTCGTAAATAGTCCTTTTCCGACAAATTGACAAGGTACAATGCAGGTTTCGATGTCAGGAACAGATATTTATTCAATATTTCAATCTGAAAAGATGAGTCAGTAAGGTATAAATAGAATTTTGAAAAGTGTCTAACAAACTGCAAGTTAATATGTATGTAATATTTACATCAGCAGCGCTCCAATCTCCGAACCGTATGTGTTTTTTCTCATCTACTAAAACTGTTTTGATTTTCAACAACGAATCCTGTAAATATGAAAAAATATCATCTTAATTTTTTTAAACATTCGAATAACGTACCTATTTCTGATTTACAATATCCATAATCAAACTTGATGAACCAAATCTTAATTAATACAGAATGAAATGATACAATAGGCACGATTCTAATATATATTATAATACTAGCTGATGCCCGTAGCTCCGCCCGTGCGGAGGTCGGTTATGGTATTTGGTCAGATCTAAAGTTCTATTTAACCGAATGCAATCAAATGTATGGCAGATTTTCAAAGCAGATCTGACCAAAATCTCTCAGTACCAAAATCCATCAGTAGTTTTCGCGTTCATTGCGAACAGACAATTTCAAAAAAAATATGTTCAGAATCGTACCCAAATATTTTTTAATCATCAATGTATGGACACAGCTAATTTACAATTTTATAATAGTTATAGAAAATATACTCCTCTATTTATACATATTCCCTATTCCTTGTAAATGATTCAATAAGTAATAAATAAATAATAAACACATACATATTCAGGCTTTAGTTTCTTATCATTGCCTCGATTAACGACTCGATCAAGCTTCTCAATGTTCTGCATTAGCTGTTCCTCGTCTTTCAATCTGAGTTCTTCACCAATCGTTTCTAAATCTCTAACGGGATTCACATCACCGTCAACGTGAATTACATCCTCATCGTCGAATGCACCTGAAAGTAGAATGATTTTAATTTTATATTATAACTTATATTTAACAGTTCGACCTAAAGAAATGTAAAATAATAAAATGACTTACGACATAGGTTGAAAATAGCGTCACAAGCTTTTATGTGTGACAAAAAGGCGTTGCCAAGACCCTGTCCTTCAGCTGCACCGCGTACAAGTCCGGCGATGTCTACTACATTCAAGAAGGCTGGTACTTTACTAAAAAGTATAATGTGTAATGTAATAATACCATTTCATCTATATGCTTAGTTATGGAATATATTCAAATAATTCAAAATTTTTACCTAGCTGGTTTGTGAAACTCGCATAGGTACTCAAACCTCTCGTCCGGTACGGGTACTCGACGTGCTGAAAGAAAATATAGATTATCCATCTGCTGAGATCACAAGGTTATGTCGAAGAGGTGTTGAAGAGTTCACATAATCTATTCTTCTATACTTATAAAATAAAGCTGAAGAGTTTTTTTGTTTGGTTGAACGTGCTGATCTCAGAAACCATTAGGGTTCGAATCGAAAAGTTATTTTTGTGTTGGATAGTCTATTTATCGAGGCTATATGTACATCACTACTATCCAGGGGAGCGGAGTAATAATCATATGTCAACAAATCGGGTATGTATGGGTTAAATAGGTCGGACGAAGTATGTCACGGCCGTCACGGGCGAAGCCGCGGAGGACAATAAAAATATGTATGATACGATAGGCGGGCGCAAGCAACGCATTTTGATGCGTTGGCCCTTAGATTGAGGTACCACTTTCATGCTTTTATATTTTTGAAGGATCAATCTACAAAATCGAGAATCCATCCTACAAATAATTTAAACAATACTAAATAAGTCAATAATTCATTAAGATGCGGACATCTGTTACTTCTCCCTCTGTGTATTAGGATCATCTATTTGAATATATTCGTGGAGTAGGTATGATGTTACAGTATGACCATGAACCATGAGAACTTGATGTATATCTGTGTGGTCATACTGGTGTAACCATGAAGAAACGGAGGTTGAAACTTAAGTACGAAGTAACTCATCAGTGTTTCAAGAAATGAAGACATATTAAATTCAGAAATATATTTATTATGTGTAATTAAATACAATAATGAATACAATTGTTAAATTATAATATTTTTCAATGAAAGAATTGAGTGCTTGAACCAAGCCAGGCTGAAGATAATTCAGTTTCGACAGATTCTAGATGCGAATAAGTTTTCGGTGTTCCATGCCGAATTTCAGGATAAGTGGCAAACGGATTTTCCATAGATCTCATCCGTAATCCTAAATTTAAAATAAGTTGGCTACGAGATTCAAAAATTTTTAGAGCTCTTAAAAAGTAATCCAATTTTTCTTTTGGTAAGTTGGGATTGTGTATCTTTAGATATAATGCTATATATATTATACCGGATAGTTGAAACGTAAGTCCGGGATATTTTGGTCTAATAGCATTGACTGAGCAACATGCCTCTGTTAAAATATTGGCTAATGTTTGCTCTAAGTATCCCAAATCCGGAAGCTTTTTCAAAGATAGTCGAGGGAACCAACTGGATCCTTTGAAAACTGTAATGTCTGAATAGAAGTAGGGCTTATCTAAAAATTTGTGAAGACATTCTTCACAACAAAACATATATGTTTTAGACTTGTAAGTTGCTGCAAATTTATTAGTTCCGGTTTCAAGAATTTGGCGTGGTAAACTTTCAGCATAAGTAACTATACAGATTCCGTTTTCATATACGTTATCAGTATTAATTATTTTAACGACAGCTGGAATTTCAGGAATGTTTATCTCTTTTGATAAATAATAGTCTGGAAACTTTAATACTATTTTCAAATGATCGGTGCAAATCCAGTACAGTTTGTTTTTATACTGAACTACCCCTTTTTTATCACCTGGATAGTTACTATGTCGGAAAACATTACGAGCAAGACACGCTGGGCACATATTTCTGAATGATGACTGTTTTTGTTCCATTATTTCATTTGATATTGCCATAGCATGTGCAGGTACAATGTTAGTCTCAACGTTGGCTAAATAGTAATGTATTTTAGCAATTGATTCTTTGATAATATTACTAGCAACTTGTAAACACTGCCATTTTGATTCGTTGCCATTAAGAGACCACGAGTTTTGGTAATCGTTATTAATCCAGTTATTAATTTTGTAGCATTGCTCGTTCCATTTTGTAAATCTGTGGTCTATAAATGATAATGAATACGGTGGCTTGTATTTCAATATATCGTTATAAACTTCACTTTGAGAACTTGCCAATATAACGGGTTTGTCAGAAGATATATCAAATATGATGTTTGGATAGAGGCCGTCTCTAGCTAGGGCCATCGCTTCGTAAGGTGAACTGGGAAATCCATCTAGTACAAATCCGTAAGTTACTGTACGGTGGTCCATCGCGACAGTTTGAACAGCACTCATTACTAAATCATTGTCTAGAATATCACCATCGTGTAAGTTCTTTAAAATTTTAGATGCTAATTCAGTCCAGTGCATTGTACTCAATATTCGACGTAAAGCCATTCCTCTTGATATACATAGTAAATAATTTTGTTTAGCCAGTTTCTCTGCTAACGAACTTTTGCCGGATTTAGGTGTTCCAATAATACCAATCCTAAGAGGGTATGGATAATAACTTAGTATACTATCACTTGTGATATACTTCAAAGGGTTCTTTCTAAAGTCTCTCACATACGCTTCACTACTAATGAAATATATATGTGCTCGATGTATGACTGGATAAAGTTGTCCATTCCGTCGGCTTATTTTGTAACTGTTGAATATGGTTTGCTGGTTCCTGTATATATAAACAGGGCATAGACGGCCAAATTTACTCAAAAAATAATATCCCTGTGAGAGTAATATATCGGCTACATCACTATTGATAATATAAGTTTGTTCTAAAAATGATATTGTTCTATTTCTTAAATTCGTCAAATGAGATAGGACTTTTCTGTAGACTTTATAAAAAGGTTTCGTGCCGTCGACTGAAAATATTTTAATGTTATTTTCTGCTGCAAGCTCTTTCATTGCTTCTATGTTTTCATAATCAGCCTCATAAATAGCTTCTAATCTAGAATCAATTTTTTCACGCTCGTCCGCAGGTTTGTCCCATTCACGTGTATCTAAAGGTTCTGGATGCTCTTCAACAGCTTTATTATAGGCACTGACCAATTTTGGATCTACATTTACTGATCCTGTTGGATGAGCATCTATTATGACACTCGCAGCAGAAAGACTGCCTTGCCTGAGCTCAGGATTCGGACTAGGTTCGTCAGGCAATGTTTCCAAAATTTCCTCAGTAATAACTTCTGCAACAACTTGCTTTGTTATAAGATCCATCCATTGGTTTTTTTCAAACTGCATTATTAATCGATGTGCGTCTTTGGCTTCTTTTAATTGTGATTTCCACCTTTTGAGCATCAAAGGTCCAAGCCTCTCAATAGTTGTTTCTGCACTACCATTTAAATCTATAACTAAATCCGGGATGCAACTACATTCTACCATGTCTTCAATGTCCTGAGGTAGTCGCGGATAGCCATCCAAAACGATTCCTATGCTTCTGTAAGGATCATTATACCATATTCTCTTAATTATATTCTGTATATAAACAGACATTAATGGATGCCCGAGTTCGAAATAATTAAATAACATACGTCTCAATTCCACTTCATTTGATAAAATATCAGCAAACGTAATCGGATTCTCTTCGTCAACTTGGAATTCGGATACTCCTTCTTCTTCGACAAGGGTATCAGTAAAAGGATTTTCATACATACGTCCAACTTTCTTGTAATGTCTTGGTATGTAATAGTCATTAATGACAGTTTGAAAATCAACGTGTAATAAACCGAGCTCTTTAGCTATTTGTTGGGACATTGTCGTTTTACCACTACCTGTGCAACCGGTAACACATATTCTCAATTTTGGTAATTTTTTCAGAGGTTTGTTATAAGCTTGATACTTTGTTATATCTTTTTGAAATAATTCCACGTATTCCTCTTTAGCAAAGTAATGAACTTTATTGTTATATTTTAAACTAAACTCCTGTTTACCCTCCCAAAATATGTCATAGTTAAAATATGTATAAGGACAATAAATATTAGTTTCGCACAAGTTTTGAGGATTATTATATGTTAGAAGATCTTTTGAAGTATCTTCTTCGTTTAGTTCTTCATTTTCAATTACTTCACCTTTTAAATAATAGCACTGTCGTAGTTTTAATAACACTTCTTCTAGAACTTCAACATCTGTTTTACTTTCAAGTTCTATTTCAATATAACATTTAGATATTTCTTCTAGCTTTATTTTAATAGTATCCCAGTCTTCGCGAAATTTTTCAATAGATTCAGTAAAAGATGCTACCAATTCCGGGCTAGGATCGATGTTTTCTTGAACAGCATCAGCCTCAAACGAGCTGAAGCTGTTATGAACCAAGTCATGTAATATAATCTCTATATTTTTATTTAGAATTTGTTTTTCAGGCAACTGTTTTGTTTGGAGTTTAGATAAAATAAGAGGATCTTTAACCACTGAGAGTAATTCATGATAATTTTTAATACCTTTTTCAATATTCATATATTGTGTTAACAAGTCTGGTTCGACTTCTCTATTTTCAATAATGGCGATAGTGTAATCAGGCAGTAGTTTAGCTTTGCTGAGAATTTCCCAGAATTCAGGATCCGATGGAAATCCATCTATGATATATTTTTCATATGATATATTATCATGCACATCCATGTGCGTGTCGCTTCGAGGCTTTGCTATTACAGTAGACATTAAATGGATAATTTTAGTCATCAATTCTTCAGTAGTAGGTTCTATTTCCTTTTGTAAGTCGTTAACTACAATATAATGCTTAATAGCTTGGGTAACATCTTCATCACCTAAAACAGGTAGTTTTGGTTGTTCTGTCTCTGTTGTCAATTCAAGGGGAGCATATTGAAACAGAATAGACTGATTGAGTACTAAATTCGATAACATAGTTTCGCACTCTTCTACACTGACTAATGAAATAGGTAAAAAAGAAAGCCGCTTCCTAAGTGAATTTATTTTGTTTAGAACAGCAGGTTTAGGTTCGCCTGATTTTGTGGGCGATGCTTGTCTGGATCCTTGATCGTCTTTTTCCTTTTTTGTTTTTTCGTCTTTTTCCTTTTTCGATTTTTCGTCTTTTCCCTTTTTTGGAGTTTCGACTTCTATCGTCACCTTTACTGGTTCTGCCGCGACCTGTGTTTTGATGATTAGGTAATCGAAGTATTTTATAAGCAAAGGAAGGTATTCTTTTAAATCTACAATAACTAAATTACACCACTCATTTAAACCAATCACTCTATTTTGTTCCTTTAGCAGAAATGCCGCGAATCTGGCATCTTCTATTGTTGCAATGATTTCGGAAAGAATTCTTCTAGCATACATTTCATACTTTTCTTCTGTCATGGTCTTTAATAACGTTGCATAACTGGTAACAGGAATATCAAAAAGCCATGACAGACACTCAGCTGTCATAGTTTTCCCAGAAGATTTTGTTCCAATTATAATAATTCTACAAGTAGGCTCTAAATACTTCAATTTCAAATAAGGTCGTGGATTCATGCAAAATGATATAAAATTTTCAAGTGTATGCATGAGATAGACATGTTTAAATAGTTTTACAGCTAATTTTGGTTTCCCAACAATAGACTGCCTTTTTTTAAGTTCCACAGGACACCTATTAAACCAAGGTGACGAATAGCATCTGAATTTTAGAACGCCACTTTGAATTGTACGTAGCTCCCCAACTAATTGCCAAAACTCGTCATAATCTTCAGGAGGCTCTTCTATGTATAAAGGTTCTGGTATAATAACTGGTTTAATGTCCATTAACAGTAATCTTTCCGTTACTTGATGCATCATTTGGTGTGTTGAAGTTCTGCCATCAAGTTTAATCACATACTTTGGATCATAATCCAGAATTTTCTTTTCAATGTATGGAAAGATATATTGCCTATAATTGCATACTTGATCCACAGATTTTTTATTAAAATTTATAGGTGGCCTACAGTTATACTTAGGGTTAAATACATGAATATTATGAGGATTTTCATAGTCACTTATAGCATATAGAGTAGGCCATCTTAAATCAGCAGAAACTTTGTCAAGAAATGTGTCTACAGTATTTTGACCATTTTTGTAATTTATATACTTGCAGTATTTTGTAGCCACCACATCACTATCTGGGCATGTGATATAAATAATAATATCTGGTTTTAAATGTAAATTAAATAAATCGTTAAGTTGGCGTAATAGTAAGCATTGCTGTGTTTCTAAACGAACTTTCCCGGTTTTTTTAAAGAGAGTGACACATTTATGTAAAATAAATTTAGGTAGTTCTGCAACAACTACTTCTTCTTCCTCTGCAGCTTCGTCTAAAACCTCCTCTTCTTTTTCTTCTACTTCTGCTTCTTCTCCCTCAAAATTTATGGAAGACCTAGTGGATGCTGTCTCTGGTGATTTTACAGTTGTTTTCGGTTTCTTTCTCTTTAAATTATATATTACATCAAATAAAATCTCATCTACACATAATAGAGCTTCTTCAGTGTGTTTTGTTCCGATTAGGCAATTTGGGGTCTTATAAGCAGTCACTAAGGGAAAACCTGATATCACATATCCTCTGTGCTTAATTGCTGGGGATTTCATTTTTTGCTTTAACATTTTTAAGATAGTATAAGGTCTGCATATCACATTATGTTTCAAATTGAAATCCAAACACTTCCCTGATGTACTGTCTTGTGATATTTCATCAGTTATTATATTTCTTGGACACAAGTGAATGCAATTATATTTTTTAGATAGAGCTTCACCTAGACTATAAGCACCAAGGCTAGGTTTACCAAGAATTAAATAACAGGTTGGCTTTGTTGTTAAGAACATTTGTTGAGCATCAATATCTGTCCACATGTGATCAAACTTTGATGTGTGCTTATTAGGAGTTGCCGTATTATTCAAACCAAGTACTCCGGCTGCCAACAAGGGAGATATGAATTCATCTTTCAATGGTGCATCATTAATAATTTTCGTCTCTCCACAAAATATTACACCATTATGCTCCCATACATGTTTCATGTGATGTTTGTTAATAAGATCCAGATTATCATTAGTATATAAAGCCATGATTATGTCTGTATAAAGTTATTTGGTAAAATAACAGTCACCATTCAGATGGTGACATCAATGTCAATAATGACAACTTTCAAATTTTGTCAGATATTATAAGTCTATATGGCCATGACTACCACTATTCTTGCATAGCTGTAATAAAAACGAATAAATAAAATAGCATGGCTAAAACGAAATGGGCCTTTAAAAGTGATGGCAGCTTCATAGTTAAGAAGTCAACCTTACGATTGAGCAGTTCCAGGTTTGAATCCTAGTCATTACTCTACCGATGATAGCTGGAACGCAAGTGTAGTAATTTCCGATACTAGTACTAAAAAGTGTCTACACTTCCAGAAATGGATGTGTGCAACATCGGGGGCGTCACACTCACACTACCGACCCTTTAAAAACCTAATGCCCTTTTTGAAGAACTTCATTTTGCTAGGCTATTACCGCAATTATTTAGATAACAAATGATTAATTTATTTATTTTGGTCACATCAATGTTACTCCTTCTTGCCTGATGGTAACCTGAAGGTGAGGTTTCAGGAATGGGGGTCACCATTACTGCACTGATAATGCATTGTATGGTTAACCTCAGCTTGACAACCATATCAGTACCTTTTCAAGGCTGCTTGAAGGATCTGGGACTGTACCCGGTGCAAGGAAACGCAAGCACTGGTAAAGAATTCCTAGTTTATATGGATAACCTGGTATGGTAACTGCTTGGTTCTTGATGAAATTATTGCAGTGTGAGGGTAACACCACAGCCTTGCACCTGTAGTTCTGTATAGGCAAGGAGAGGTCACAAATCTATCTGTTGTTTGCTAAATTGATTTCATGTTTAGTTAATAATTAGGTACCTGTTTTTTAACTAGGTTAACATTACAGATAATATTTTGGGTGTTTAAGCACTTGAGTCTCATTCTGTTGCTTGTATATCTTATAGTGTATTAAAACTTTCTGTCTGTATGTTCCTGAACACCTCTTTTATGTTTTGGAGGCTCCCACCACTGTGGTCACCAAAAATAAGTCTTTATTTTGTAAATACATAATTATATCTTATACATGGAAACACCCAGATCAATTCATATTCATGAACACAAATATTTGCACGGAGTGGGAATTGAACCTGACCTTTGACTAAGCAGTCGAATGGTACTTGGGCTAGATATTTCACTGTCATATTATAAACATAATTAGTAAAGTAGTGGATGAAAAACCACCAAACATGATTTCTAAAAATATAATTTAAAAAGATACTTATTTTCATTAGGATCAATAGTGCAAAATGGGAAGTTCTCAGCTGCAGCTTGACTCTTTGTCAAGACATTGAAGAATGTAGATTTTCCAACATTGGGAACTCCAACAATACCAACTTTCAAATTGGTACCCACTCGTCCAATAAGAGGTTTTTTTTCAGGCTCTTCCACTTTTTTTGGAGGCATTCTGGAATTAATACAATTTAAAAATATCATCATTAAGAAATCTTTTCCTATTATATCCTAACTCTGTGTTGTATTTATCATGCAGTAGATTTGTTGTAATAGGAGAAGCAGACCATCGTTTTTTTGTGTGGAAATCCTCATGGAAACCCTACCCCGTGACCAGCGGGGCAGGTTATGTTGTACTTTTACCAACTAAAACTGCATGCCGTCTAGGGTCTTCTGACGCCAGGGTGTAAGGTGGCCCATAGAGCACTTCCCTCGCACTCCGAAAAGCAAACCATCTGGGATGTAATAAACTATGATCTCTGGTTAATAGTCATTTTTAACACAATACATCATCATCTTAGTATTGTGACCTGATTGTATCTGAAACTACACATTGAGGGTGCACTTTCCTGGTTATGACTATCCACTTTGCGCAATCTTGAGCATACATGGTTGTGAGACCATAACTATATTTTTACACTAGTTAACAAAAAAATTAAATTCAAAGTAACCTAGCTATTATTATATTAGAATGACTAGTTTTATTTGAATTGACTGAACTGTGTTTGAGAACATAAAAAAAGGTGTAAGTACTTTAATTACAAGTCTTCCTAAGTGGAATATATGTACTAAAGAAACCATTTACTCTTCGCATACAGCTGTTAACAACATGAGCCCTATGTGAAAAAGTAAATAATGTTACTCACATTATTTAGTTTTCCTTTGAATATGATCCTCAATTGGGAATTTAGTATTTAACATATACATATTTGGATTAGCTTCGGCTAATTTACAGGCAGGAATCTATTACTACTATCAGTTTACAGTGTTATTTATAACATGCAAATATAACCTGTAGTATAGTGAAGTTGTTTACCTTAAATTGTTGTCGGATTAGGGTAATATATAGCAGTATACTCTGCAACTAAAACTTTTAGTTTTATACAGTATTTTTATATCTAAACTTACGGTAAAAACCGAATGAATGGCAATAACTACCGATGATAAACGTGTACGAAAATTCCCAATTCCCGTCCGGTAATTTTGCCACAGATTAAAATACGAAACGGAACAGGGACGTCATAATATTATGTCAAAAAATGACAGAAACTCTATCGTTCAAAAACATTTGATAAGAAGTTTTTTTTTTTAATTATATCAATCTAATGTTTCGTTTAACATTGGTTTTACTGCAATCTCGGATATCATGCATGGCAGCATATTCACAGACTACTTGCAGCATTGTATACTAGTCATTCCAGCCTTTATACACGGTGTCTCTATAAAGCAACACCATTTATCGCTTTTTTTCCAAAACAGTTGGAAATATTTCATAAACTTTAGGTACAGTGCCCGTTGGGGCTCCCGTGGTATGTCCTGATGACGAATGTGATCAAAAATGTTGTATGTTGTATGAACTTCCAAAAGGAAAGGTGCACACGTTGTAAATTTCGTTTTCGAGCTGTTTTCTGTATTTCTTTCGAAGTAATTTTCTATGACGCCAAGCGAGCACTTCTAGTTCTCGATAGGAGCGGAAGACACACCGCTCTTACCGGGTTCCGGCTTAGGAGGCATCGGGGACATTTGGCATTTGTTGGCTACCACAAAATATAATCGCGTCAGCGGGCACGGCTCTTACATTTTATCCGCGGATCGCGGAAATGTAAGCTACCGTGAAGTCTCTCAATCGAACTTCCACTACTGCATTTTCACCCTTGTGACACTACCAGGACACCTTTCAGCAGGAGCTTGTGATGCTCCAGTAATGGCCACGCTTCGCTTTTGATTAATTTCAGTGAAAATCACTTTTCACATAATCACAAGTACCTATTACAACACTACTTTCATAATAAATGGTTTACACATAATACAAAGAAACGATTTTGTTACAATAAGTAAAAACATCAGTAACATTATGATAAATTTTATTAATAACAGTTTATAATTTAATTTAATATTTCACTCATGTTGTGAGGGCAGCCCATGGTGGTGACATTGGTGCAGGATTTTGTAAGTAAGACATCACAACAGCCGAAATGGACAGCATAAACGAACTCACAATCTGAAAAATATTAAAATACAAGTTGTAAACGGAGCAGTTTCAAAATTGATGTTATAAGATTAGATCAGTGAACTGAAACATCTTATATTTCGATTAGGATTAAACATGAACACAAGGACACTACAAAGATCATTTTGATATTTCGAAACATATTAATATATTTTTGGCAAAAGTTTTCATAGATGGACTTTGAAAATTTCTTTCAACTCTATAATCATCAGTAACTATCATCTAATCCAAGCAAAATGTTGTATAATGTATTTGAAGTTAGTTTAACCCTTAATAGGGTAAGGGTATATATATTACCACTTTCTGCTTTTCTACAAAATTTGAGATATATTTAAAATGGAAACATTGAATGTTATTCCTTGATTTCATTATATTTTTTTAGTAAGTTTACTGTCATATTTTTAACACTTCATAAGTTGGCAAAGTCATTTTAGCAATCTACGGTACTGTCAAAGTTGACCCAACGAATTTTGGTGGCAAAAATTGAATGATTTAGTGGTCGAGTGCGGATTTTGTGCAAATTTGTTTTACAATAATTCTTATAAGAGATTTTACGATACAAATTTATAAAATAGGGTATATTTACTTTCGTTTTACGTATTAGCAGCTTTCAGGAACGATTTTTAATACATTTTTCGATATCGTTTTTAAGTGGTAAAATAGTTACCATTGCCCGATTATACTTACTGAAAACCGTAGGTAACTATATATAAAAATCAGTTTGTTTGTTACGGTAAGCCGAGACTCGTGTAAAGTCTATGAATAGAAATCTTACTTGTTTTCAATATTAGTATAGATAACAATAAAAATTAATAAATAAAATAATAAGGTAGCTACATAAATTTATTTACCAAAAAATGTATGACAAACACAGATGAAACCACTAGTTTTAAAATAAAAATGCGCCAGAAGGGGCAATGGTAACAATATTACCACCACTCCGCAAAATTTTGAAGTTGTAAACGGGCAATGGTATATTATTTACCACCGGAAAAACTACCCCTAAAATGCAACCCCTATAAAAAATATTTAGAAAAATGAAATCTATGAGCTATTATTAGCCAGGAACCAGTGTTAGTTTGAAGAAAAAGCACTCACAGGCTCGGGCCCTATTAAGGGTTAACTCCATTCAATGGTAGACTATTATGTACCTATATTTGCTTACATTTGCATATTATGTACGTATTTAAAGCATTGATGAATAAATTGTTTTTCTGTCTTGTTTTCCTTCACGGATCTAATGGAATTATTTAAGTTCTTTTACAAAAAAATAATACTAATTTTACCTGTTTAGTATCATCAGAAACTCTTGAATTTGCGAAACTAATACTGGAGCAGAAGACAGCAGTCCAAGCACACCATTTCAAACGCATCATAAGGCCACACATAGAGAATACCATTCCTGAAAATAATAATAGAACTGTTTTACACAAAATAAAACAGTTATTATGTGCCGAAACAAGATAGCGTTTGTTTGAAGAAGCTGCCTAGATTTTTGCCCTTTATTAGCGTAAAACTGGTTAAAACATACCTTTTAAACTCCAATTCGTTGTGATAGTTACATATTCACCTGCTAGGGGGCGACGATACTTGAAGTTTGTGACGTGCCTCTATAATATTTCATAGCTGTCTTCATTCGCCAGCAAGGACCTTGCTCTAACGCTATCTTGTTTCGGCACATAATAACTGTTTTATTTTGTGTAAAACAGTTCTATTATTTGCCTCCACAAGATAGCGTTTGTTTGAAGACCTGTTTGGTTTCTGCTGGTGATGGTAACTATAAACGCTATGTGAATCATTAAGGACGGTATAATTAGCTGTAAGAATAACAGGATCCATTCAATTATACATAATAACCATGATAGAAGGTTTAAACAATTAATAACCAAGATGTTCATCCAATCATGTTTCATACAATCAGTATAACATGACAGATCAATGAGATCTCAAAACCTAAGAGATTAATGTAACCATAGCTAGACACTAGAACATGGTAACTACTTAGATCTTATTTATGATACAATTTAAATAATGCATGCTTCCGTTTTGAAGTCAATGAAGACGTTGGTTTGTTAAAATAAAATATTTATTAAATATTCATATTTAAAGAAAGGTTTCCATTGGAACCATGTATCATTAATCTATAATTAAATAAGTTCATAATTCCAGGAGTTAACCCTTAACAAAGTTAAGGTGTTTTATGTTTTGCTCATTATTTTATCAGAGCTTTAGAAGCTACAGCGATTAATAAAATAGAATTGTTCAGCTATTTTTTGTTGACTGTACTTCTCTAAGAATGAATCTAATGTATTCATTATTGAGGGGCCTGGGTGCTGATCGAACAGCCTCCTAATTAACATGAAAGAAATAGTCACATTAATATCAGAAAGATAGGATTAAGGACTTGTATAATTATGTTGAATGATGTGTTCTAAAGGACACAAATGAATACAAGAAAAAATATAGTATTTTATAAGCAAGGTAAATAAGTAAAGGAACCTGTGACTCTGTGACTCATGTTGCAATTCCTGAAAAGTGTGTTAAGCAAAAGCACTGAAACCATTGTATGAACAACTTGTACACTTAGTGGCAATAAGTAATTTGAATTTGGGCCATTGATTCTTGACAATTACTAGCCAATTGCCTACAATGCTTGTTTCATCAGTCTTAGAATTGAATTTTGGCTATAATATAATTCTTTCTACTTCTTCGAGGAAGAATCTGTGAGATATATCTCATAGGGTGAGGGTCATGAACTCTGACCTCACTTTACCTGTTAGATGCTGAATGTATATAATTGCAGATCATCTAGAATATCCAGAGGAATGTCATTACATGGTGCTGATACTAGTCAGTAGACTGTTATTTGGGTAACCCCTATACAGATTCAGTCTCAGTAGCTACAGCAGCAAACAACAACCGTAGAAGTTACAGCAATAGTTTTTAAGATTTGTTGAATTAAAATGTTTTTTTAGAAAAAACAAGCAGCATCTTGCTTCTGGGTTTCTATTGCTTATCATATAATGAGAACTCAACGTCTTATGGGTGTACACCCCTGTATATTGAGAGTGGTTGTCCGTCAACTATTCTCAGTAATTCTAAATCCGAAAAGGAGAGCATCTGGGATAGAAACTGAACCCGAGACTTCTCTCAAGGGGGACTTTCGACCGCCCCAGCCACTCGGACATGTCCTAGACGTTCAAATCCTCTGATATAATTATACGTCTTGGGTAGACGTTAGAGCCCTGTACAGTGATACTTGTGAACTATGGGACCAGTGAATGTTACAAGTGTATGGTAGTATAGGAAGGATAGCATATTGATTGCTTTAAGATTTCCGTGTACTGCTTAATAACTCTGTTATTTGCCCCCCCCCCCCCTTTTTCCAGGTTAGGAGGATGACACATTCCTCCAAAGATCTTCGTCTTAGGGAGGTTTATTGGATCTTCCGCAGATCCTTAATTGGCCTTCTCGATCTGAGGTCGAGGAGCCCAAAAGCACTGATCCCACCATGGGCTATAGGATGACTCATTCCTTGAGGAGGACATATTCCTCTTAGGAAGGTCTATTGAATCTTCCGCAGATCCTTCATTGGCATTCTCGATTGGCATTGAGTTCGACGAATGTTAATATGGGCTATAGAAAGACCTATCCTTCTGAAGAGGGTACGTTCCTCTTAGGAAGGTCTATTGGATCCTCCGCAGATCCTATTCTCGATCTGGGATCGACGAGCCCAAAAGCACTGACCCCACTATGGGCTATAGGATAACCTATCCTCATGAAGAGGGCACCTTCCTTTTAGGTAAGGTCTGTTGGATCTTCCGTAGATCCTATTCTCGATCTGCGATCGACGAGCCCTGGGTCAGCACATTAGTGGCTTCTGGTAAGGTGCCACACGGGAAGAGACCTGCCGTGAGAGGCGTTCTAGGATCTCATTGAACGTTTCCCGGAGGTAGTATGCTGACAGTTTCACATTGAACTACTCGGTTGGTTGGAAGGTTCACTGAAAACTGAAATAGTATGTCTGCGTCCTGAATGTAAGTATTCTAAGTAACGCTGCATACACTGCCAACAATTCCTCTACCTTGGAGTGCCATTCTGTTGGCTAACTCCATTTAAGCCTGACAACCTAGGGTTGTTCAGCTGCACTCCCCAAACTGCATTCATCATGTCTGTAGTGAAAAGTGAGTCACTTTATATCTGTATACCACTTGTGTGCCGTGGTCCCCAATCCTGAGTCACCACTGTTACTTGCACTTCACTAGGGGTTGCAGAGCCCTTTTTCTCTCTCAGTCTACCCTGAATGATTGCAAATTTTAAAATGCTCTGCAATTGATGACACTTCCAGAGATAAGTCATACTTGTAATAGTTTAGTAGATTATATCTTATAATGATTACTTCATTTGCTAGAATAACTACATCATTCTTGAATCTCAGGAAGCGGGCATCGAACCCGCACTTGTCGTAGCAGCCGAAGCACTAATGCTACGCCGAAAAGACAATAGTTTAGCTAAGAGGCAAACTGAATCTTAGCTATCTATGTTCTCCTTCCATTCAACAAAATGTTCCTGGTCTGAATGATTTGAAATAAAAATTAGATTTGCTAATGAGAAATAGTCTCTATTATATCTATATAACATGACTGTCTTGGCTTATCTCTGAAGGATTTTCGCAACCCAATTTGGTCTCAGTTGCAAGATAATTATGAGGTGCTGATGAGAGGATGAAAAAAGGCTGCTAGTTGGAAAATATCTTTGCCTTGTAAGATCTACAGGGACTTCATGTGAAATTACCCTGTGCATAGATAGTTATGCTTAGTGCACATACAATTTTTTATTCAAAACCCTTCGTAGGAATTGAATTAACTGTAATAAATAGGAAGGTCATCTGAATGTTTCCTATTTTTCATATGATATATTATATTTATTTATTTCCCAAAATATCCAACACGGATAAAATAAATTAAAACTGAAAAGAAACTTAATTAAAATAATTTCCTTACTGCATGCTTTGCTAAGGATAATGTAAGTGGTTTGGGTTTGAAAACATGCCCCCATTGGCTATAATATTCAAAATATAATGGCATCTAAGTAATAATTATTATTACATTGTTAAAGGCAGTCATTAGACTGATAACGCCCATATCCAGATTTTTCTGATTCAGTTGCCAGTTAATTTGAATGTAATCAGTAAATTAGTCATGCTTGTAAGTACATGAATCTTAGACAACCTCCTTAGACTGTGATTATCACTTATCTAGGTGTGCTTGACAGAGCTATATTCATGAGTGATTACTATTAAGTTTAATTATTTTATACAAGCCCGACCTACAACTTTTAAAAGTTTTCGAGGCCTTAAAACAAGGTAAACACACCTGTTAGTTACTGTTAGTACACCTAGTACTGTACTGTACCTAATAAATGTCCCTTTATTAAGGTGACATAATTCTGTATTTAATTTCTGGTCAGTAAACCAGTGATGATTGTAATTTTACTTACTTAAATCAATGCCCTTCCAGGCTGGTAGGTTACAAACCCCCAACCTTGAGAATCAGCACTGGGCACGATTTTATTTCGCTAATGTTAATCTGAGTACCTATTACCTAACCATGGTCCGTGGACGTCTGTCTTCACTCTCAAGTTCAATGATGTAAAGACTTAAGTCTATGTTATTATTAAGTAGGTATTTATTCTAACAGGTTAATTGTTAGTTCGAGCAATAACATAATATAGCAAAACTTGAGGCATACGGTCAGTAAGTTAACCAACTTATGTACTTTTAATCATTTTTATCTTCATTATAGTACAGAGTGAACACGTTTCGACGTGAATCGACTTTTTGGTCAGCTTGTTTAGCGGCGTCATAACATAAACGCCTCTCATCTTCCGATGATGAGTAGCTGTTTGATATATTATATGCGTTTTGCCCTCTCTTCCGAGCAGTCAGCAGAGCACCCTCGTGTTTAGCGATATTCGTGATATGGTAAAATACCTACTTACCGAAATTCTCGGAAAAGGTCACGAAAGGATGCCCTGCACTTACTTTTCAACGCTATATGACTATATACGGCACAAAACAACATATTTATCGGTATTTACTATGAATTTCACTTTTTAAAATAACTTTTCTCTTAGTTGAGAAAATTTTTCACGTTACGCGGCAAAAATCATAGACGCTATGAAATATTATAGAGGCACGTCACAAACTTCAAGTATCGTCGCACCCTAGCAGGTGAATATGTAACTATCACAACGAATTGGAGTTTAAAAGGTATGTTTTAACCAGTTTTACGCTAATAAAGGGCAAAAATCTAGGCAGCTTCTTCAAACAAACGCTATCTTGTGGAGGCAAATAATATAAATTCCATGTAACGATGGATTTCATGATCATAAAATAACTTGGTCAAGGAACTAAAATGATAAGGTATGTACCAAGGATATTCATATAATCTGTGGTTAGGTCTTCTGCTGGTGCTGAAGTAGGTGGCGGTGGCTTAAACCGTCGTTCTCTGTCTGCACGACGTGGGTCGGAGTTTAGTTGCATCTGGAAAATCAAATTGGGTCAACTTGAAAAATTTAATCCCCAAATAGTTATTATGAAACGTCGACATGGCGTTGCCACTGAAGGTTAAAATTACACTATATCTATAACACAAATCATTTGTATCATTTTCTTTCCTAATATAATAGGTTACCACTAACCTTTTGGGGTTTTATTACAGGCCCACAAATAATTGAAACTTTATTTGTATTTTTCACTTAGAATATCTGTTTCACAGGATTCTGTGAGACGTGAGATAGATCGTATACGATCACTATTTAAACAAATATTATGAAGAAACGATACGCCTGAAATTGTCCTGTCAATTCTGTAACTTACTAATCGAATTATGAAAAATTCGAGCAAGTAAAATTAACCAAAAGTACAAACGATTTTGACATTTTTTATTCCGAATCAAAACGTCGCTGTCATCACCATGACAAACGAATTGGATTCATTCTTTTTTATTTATGTGACGGCCATGGATATAGGTCTTTGAAGTAAGGAACATTCATGATAGCAATGTTATTTTATTAGACGGATAAAATAATAATACGATGCTTTGGTGACTGCTGGGTCAAAAGAAATTAAATATTGAACTAACGTCTGCCTGCGGCTTTGCCCGCATGGAATTCTGTACCTGATCCCGCTTCCCGTGGAAGCCTATTAAGGGATAAAAAAATGTTACTCAATTTCATACTAAAAATAATAATTGCTGGCTGAATGAATTGAATTGAATTTGGCACAGGGCTATAGAATAAAATAATAGTTTGAAATAAAACATAGGTTTGATACTTTTTACCCAGGAGTAGGAATATGGAAAGCGAGAATGGTAGGTAACAGAATTCCATGCGAGCGAAGGCGTAGGCAACAACAGTCCAAGTTTATGTCTGGGCATTTTGGCCGGTAATAATAAACACCCGATAAATGCCCAAAATGTCAGGGCATTACAGCTAGTAGGCTATAATAACATCATGCTACTACATCATACCCAGAGTGGAGCAGTAGGTATCTACGTAATCATAAAGGTAGGTATTTCAACAAATTCGGCGGATTCCCATAATTTATAAGAAAACTAATAAATAACTGGCAACGACTTAAAGGAAATACGACACGGGCGAAGTCAGGTAGAGGAGACCCAGGGGAGGTATTGACCTACTTACCTACAGGTAAGAAAGTACTGGCCTACATGACTTCATCTCGTCTGATAGTACCTAAGCTAGAAGAGGTAGGAGTCTCAGGAATAAGCATCACCAATTTGCTTGGGACCTAACTGTAGTTAGCGGTTGATAGACTATTCGATACCATGACCAAAGGAAATAGGAACCCATTTTTTTGTGTATAGATAGGTACCTACTCTATAGCTTCATGGTACCGACCTACGTATGCATTTAAACAATGCATAATATGCATATGTCTATTTGCATTGATCTTAATATCATGTAAGTAAGTTACATAAGTAGGAATTTACAGAAAAATGTAGTCAATGTAGGTACTTAGGTAGGTACCTATGTACCTACTACCCACATATTTCAATAACGTACTTACCTATGTTTACCAGAAATCTGGAACCCATGTTTTTTAGATAATGTATAACAAACTAGCTATACATATAATTAGTACTTAGTTCTAAGGCAACTAATTATCTAGAGCTTCTACAGCTCGGTAGCGTCATAGCCTCCTGGGCGGTATTCTATCACCTGGTAACCATGGTGAGTGTCTCGATGAACTATTTCAACTGATTCCACCTTCTCTGGCTTGACAGCCTCTGTGCCGTAGCGGAGTATCGCTAATAGTAGTAGTAGTAGGTAGTAGTCGCACGCACTAGGTAGTTATACCTAGTGCGTGCGACTGCTACGGCATATACCTACCTACGGTGCAATCAATACCATTGCGAACCGAACGGTTTGGTGATTCCTTTCTTCACGTAGGTACCTACGATAAAGAAGTGGAATGCTTTACCTACGCACGTACCTATTAACTTCTTCTTACAATCCCGGGTTCTTTAACTGGGGCGCGAAAAAGCATCTGTTGACGCTGCTTGGGTAAAGTGTTGGATTATTGCTCTGAGGGTAAAGTCCACCACTATTTTAGACTATTCCTTAGCTTATTAGTTAGATGGGGTGCAGTCAATCCGACGGACTAAATATAAAAAAAAATACGTTATCTAAGTTGACTTTTGTTGGTGCTATGGGTAGGTATAGCAGGCAGTCCTCCTACAGTCCCGGGTCCTTTAAGCGGGGCGTGTAAAAGCATAATTGCTGAGGCCATCAAGTTGAGGGCTACCATTGTGGCACTGTAGGTATGTAATGGGGACCCCCTTCCTGAGAATTTAGGTACCTTTAGCATACCATCAGGCGAGGTGTCGTCATACTGACGTGACCGATATAAAAAGTAGGTAGGTAATTATGTATTTACCTTTAGAATGTGTTTGTTAGTAGGTAGATAAGCGCCTAAGTAGCTACTTTACCTACCCAAAACGGGCAACACAAACTAATGTATTTTTCAAGTACGTAATGGTCAAAATATGTAAATGAACTCAATTATTGTAACTGCCCGTAGAAAAAAAGGAAAATATTCGGTATATTTTGCGGCCCTTGGACGCCATTGGCCAGACTAGTGGCGCACGCCCAACGCCCGCGGCACGCATACCAAACGCCTCGCCCAGCTATTTACATGTGAAATCTTAAATGGCTGTGTCCTTATCAATTACGTATTATGCCGGCCACCCGCAAAATTATTTTAATTTTGCCTTACGAATATTTATATACCTATAAAGTACTTAGGTATATACTTATAGCCCTACCTTCATTATTTGAACGTTACCAAATCTCGGTTGTATTCAAATCTTAAAACACTGGAGCTTGGAGTTTGGTTATACGATCTTACTCCTCGACCTCAAAAGGATAGTCTGCACCAAAGTCTCGTCAGTCAATCACTTCGTGTACCTACCTACCTACCGACGATGACGGAGTCAATCTCCCCTGCAAGCCACTGAAAATTCTGAAAACCTCATTTCAAAATTATTTTTTTGCGATAATAAATGTTTCATACCTGTAAATCTAATGGCCACATTATGTTTTACGTATAATGCTACCTAAATATAGGTAGGTACTTACCTAATTTTACTTTTTAAATACCTAAGTAGGTAACTAAGTACTAAGGTATTTAATACGTAGGTAATTGGCTTTCGGGCTAGGTTTTCAGGTACCTAAATAAGTAGATAGTTATATCTAATACCTATATACCTACGTAGTGGCTGCTTGTTGTTTAAAAAATTCTTTGCGTAGATAAATCACTTTAATTAAAAAAACCTATTCAATGGTTAGTTATACCAGCCAAGATTAAAAACCATATTTCTATATTGATAACGCCATCTAGTGCCGAATAGCAGTTTTGTAAATATACTTTTATTTGAACTTACACATGCCTATGCCTAATCTCAGTTGCTTCGGATTCAGCTTGCCCTTTGGAGTCCAGGCAGCTCTCCCGCTCCTCCGTTCCATGATGTGATTTTTATGGGAGTGACTGCCGTCTGACCTCCCCACCTGGAAAGGAAAGCCAGCATCATATCCATATCCGTCAATCACACCTGCAAGCCAATACCTACCTACCTTTTTTCGTATGGAAAGCCCCACGGATCCCACCTCCGCACTCAAAGGGGCGATTATGTCGGACTGGAACCTACTAAAACCGCACACCGTCTTGGGTCTTCCGGGGTGACCCAAAAGGCATTTTCCTCGCACCCTGGCTCACCCACGGCCATCACCGGCATTCACGTCCTTCGGGTTTAAGAACCACGGTGTCCCCGTTTTGCCCCCGAAAAAACGGAAGGCACCGAGCGATTTGGTATGTACCTACCTATATAGATGCCTAAACTTGCTGATCTGTAATTTATATGAATTTTGATGAATGAGCAGAAAACAATTATTATTAAATAATATAATAAGACTTGCTCTTAGGGTACAGTTAAAATAACGTTACCTATATTGACTTAGGTATACCGACGTTTTACCTCCATTCTACAAGGCCTGTTTCATGTTATCACGTCCTTCTTAACTTTTTTTTTATAAAATAGGCTAATAGACTCATAATCTAATCTGATTACTATAATACATGCCATGTACCTACAGTGTAATGATTGCAAAAAATGTGTAGCAAACGGAAGGTACAATTACTGGAGCATAACGCGTGGTGGATGAGGGCGGTGAGGCGGGAACAATTAACTAATATGGCGGGCAAATTAATAGTCTCACGGTGAACGATGCTCCTACTGAATGCATTACCATCGTAGGTACTAGCATGGAGGATAGTTTGCGAGATCATACATTGTGTTTTAAACGGTGTTCCTAAGATACTAATTACAGACTAGTGTATGACTATAGAGTAGATTATTCGTTCCTGGTTGTATAAAAAGAGAACAGTATTCTATTGTAGTGAAGTTTATTATGCGTAGGTACCTACTGCTAAAGAGTTGAATGCCCTGCCTGATTCTGTGTACCCAGAAAGCTATAACCTGGAATTCTTTAAGTCATAATAGTGTATAGGTAAGTTGAGAAAGGTATCAGGTGAGAAAGTGGTCAAACGCGGGCCTATAGATACCTACATTTATAAAATAAAATAAAAAAATGTCCTCATCTATACATAGATATAATCTATATCTATGATTCATCAGCAAGGCCGTTGTGGCTACTAACTTGATATTTTGGTACTTATCATTGGAAACTAAGAAAAGGATTTTTGATAATTTCCGCCTGTAAAATATCTACCTACAATATTATTCCCGTGCGAAACTAGAATGGACGCTATTTAATTCAAATTATAAAAATTAGTTAATCACAAATTAATTTGGTTTCGTGTGACCTTTATAACGTAGGTACCTAGGTACGTAGGTAGCTAGCTAGCTATAATGAAACTCATACATTGTTAACACTATCCCAGTTTAGCCGTACCTGTCGTATATCCGATATCAATAGAGTTACCAGACCCCCCTTATTAGTTTAGTTCTCGACGGGGTTGGCAAGGCAGCTTTGACAATCAATTCATTTGCGATGTCTGGGTATACCTATATCTGGGTATCCTGCGTAGTAACGAAGGAAGGGTTAATTTTGGTTATCAAATAAGTGAAAAATCCCAAAATCCAAATAAGGACTTAATGTTTGTACCTACCTACCTAATGACGTTTAGTCCGAATCACCGTTCCAATTAGATCGTCATTCTGAAATTGGATTAATAATATCTGTCTGATTCGGACATGATTCTTGCAAAATTAAGTCAAATTACGTGGCGAGCTTAATTTTATTAGTGATCTGAACTAATGTACGTCATTACCTCTTGATCGTTGAGGGCAAAACAATGTTTGGGTGTTATTTAGATAAGATATTTATTATTTAAATCGGCTCGGTAAGTATAGGCAAGGGGTCCGGTAATTCGGTAATCAGTGGGTGCAAGTTCATGGCTGGACAAGGTCGCAGACGGGCTCAATAAGATAATTTTAGACTACAGCATGGCCAGCCGATGTGTTGAAATGTACCGGTGCCGTAAACTACCTATGTCGGCGAGCTTTACTTAACTTCATAATTATGTCGTTCATCGTTTAATATGACCATTATGAGATTCAGGAGAACACAACCTAATACGTGTAATTGAATTGTGAAACTTACTTAGTTTCCGAGAACTAGATAACGCAAATAGCGTTAAAAAGAGGTAACTACGCTTTTGCACTTTTTAACGGTATTTCAGTCACCGCTTGTGAAACGACGGATTTATGTTTAAAGATCGCAGCTGTTGCTGGGTTCAATCTTCACCCAGTAAATTATCAACCACCACGAAACTATTCCTAGTAGGTAAGTATTTAGCTTAGTTACTGGGTTAAAAGAATATTGTATTAGATGTACTTATCTGACTCCTGATTTTTGCACGTTATCGAGAAGTAGAGTAGAGTCGGCATAAGATCGGCTTTGTAAAGCGGTAGGTACCTACCTCATAAGTGTCCTACTGTTTCTTACGAAAACCAGCACTAAGATCAATCTATATTTTCACTAGAATAACAGGTTACCCCCGAGACTGTATTGAATATGTTTGCTTATTTCGGTTAATACTGTCTCTACATAGCACTATTGCCAAATACCTAAATGTTCTAAACCATAGTTTTATTTGCAAATTGTCCATCGATAAGCAGATTTCTACGACACTGAATTAAGTGACCTACTCTACAACACTGAGAAAATCAAACGCAAATGCAATTACTAAATGCGGTCAACCATTTTGACTATTGCTTGAAATTTTTATGTAAGCCTCAGTAGATAAAGCACAGCATAGCATATAAATTTCGTATCGTGAATTTCACAGTTAGAGTCCGGTTTTACTCGAGCTCACTTCAGTTACATTCTTTTGCAGGGTGGAGAAATTTTGCCCAGTCCAGCAACTCCGATTTTACCTAAGTAATCATTATCACTTCAATTTTAAAGTAGGTAAGTAACAATATTGTTCTATCGAATCCAATATTTTTTACAGGCCTCCCTATTTAAAATATTGGATTTGATAGATAGATAGAAGTAGGTACATAAATACCTACAAAATAACGTAATGTTTTATTTTTCTTTAGCTTTAACTACTTTAACGGTCTGCTACATAATTTTCCTCTCGTTTCTTTACAACTGCGCAGTAACATGTCACGTGCTAACGTGTCAAGACAAAATTCTTGCGGGGCGGAGTTCATGCTCCAACAATACGAGTCCTGGAGAGTCTAAGGATCGCTAATTCCAGGGTGAGAGCCTGACTTCCGCTGACTGCTGCGCGGCAAATTGTCGAAGAAAGGGTACCGCAGCGCGCCATTGTCAACCGATTCCAACGAATAAAACTTTGTTAACAACGTTGCCGATCGGCTCTTTGTCCCGAAGCGGACTCTTTAATTATGTGGAACAGTGAAAGGGTCATATTTTCTATTAAATTTACACAATCGTAAAATACATCATGTTTCTATATTTGCTCGAATCTATGTTTTCGGATAAAGTCGTTATTGAATGCAAGAAAGAGATATTTTTATTGATTTTCTGATTTATAATGTAGAGATCTCTGTGAGCTAGTATTTTAATTTCATCGCATTAGCGTTACATCGCAAAAGCAAGAGTCCGATTAAGTTCAACTTAACAATGAAACTTTCTTGTGCGCAAAAAAATATTTACAAAATATAATTATATAACAAAATTATGGACATTGATACAAACAAAGGCAAGAATTTAAACTATTAGAAATTTGAAATAATACACACCTAAGAGAATCTGTTTAAAAATAATATAGGTAGGTAACATACGGAAAGGAGGATACAAAAACACCCCAAATAAATAATATTATATAGTCTGAACTGAAGGATTTAAATCATCCTGTTTGCGTACGTATCGCATGTGGTGGCATGGCGAGTGCAGCGCTATTGTGCCCTCATGAGCAGATTACTATAATCATTGCGCACGTAATGCGGTAAATGATAAGGTGTGCTCTAGGGCTCAAAACATATGCTTTTGTAACTCATTCGTTCTGGTAGAGTACACACACAGCGGTAATGCTGGACTGTTTTCTATAAACAACCCTTAAATTGAGGTAAACGTGAGTTGATGCCTAGAATCTTGTATACCTACATAGTAATGTTTTTTAACAGGATTAATATTTAAATGAAATTTTTAAGCAATTGCATGCTAACTATTTCCAATGATTTTCTGATCGGAAAAAATGATCATCCAGGACGGGACTTGAACCCGTGACCAGTCCCTTACAGGGGGAATGCTCTGACCAACTGAGCTACCTGGATCCATTTTAGATGTACGAAATTTGCCGATATATTCTGCGGCTTCAGGATTAATAATATTTTTTAGGATTAATATTATCTAGTAGAGCTATTATAGGACTCTTATGAACGTTGTCAATTGAAGTAGGTATATTTACAATTATTTGAATCGTTAGTATCTTCGATCGTATCTAGACAATTTAAGCTCATGGTATATGGCTACATTTAAAGTTGACTAGCATCTGAAGAAGTTGCAAGTGAATCACTATTTCAAAATTACCGGAGTTCGTGTAGCGCAAACCTACAATTACATCTTATAACTCGAATTAAAATTGATCATTGAAGCTTACACAATACCTATATCAAAAGCTACCGGTTAATAATAACGTTTCACGCACGACTCACGTACGTATTTACCTTCCGCGACGTGGAGCCAACATCCTGAGCAAATCGCTCCAATCTCTTCTAATTACCACGCTGTAATACTAGAGCATTCCATACAGACTACCACTACTTGCATCTAGTTAGGTATAGCTGCATAGTACAGATCAATCGACGGGATCGGCTCATTATGCAGCATCCATGAGCAGAATCGCGGTCTGTCATTACGGCAAATGGAGGCAAATTGCGCACATCTAACGCACTGCCGCCGCTGAACCACCGATAATGCCGACTGCCGGTAAAAGCGTGAACTCGAATCGTTTCAGTATTAACTCGTATGGTAATGACGATTCAGGTCTATAGAGTAGGCATAATGACGGTAGGAAGAGTCCTATGGATGTTGTCTAAATTAACAAAGTTTTCTTTGAAAAAGTATATTTTAAAGTCATTCCTGATTTGTTACTGGCATTTTATTAAATCTTAGACCTAGCTCAAAACACTATTATGTACCTAAATATTCTGTTCTACTAGGCACCTACGACATAGCCATAGATACCTACTCGTAGGAAGGCTCGCATTCAGACACTACCTTATCATTCGTACCTATCTATTAATTAATTGGTACCTACAACTTGTAATTAGTACAAACCTAATCAGAGGCCTTACGTTACGTGACAAGTGGACTTTAATGATTCCTCAAACCGATTCCAGCTGTCACACTCGCGTAGGCCCAAGGAGTCTTCATTGTTAATGCAAATTATGTTGTCATATGATTACTCGTATGTAGGCTAGGGAAGAATAACCAGCAATTGGTATTCAGTCAGGAAAATCATCTAATTGTCGCCGGCCTATCATTTGTCGTAATTTGCGTTGGTAATAACTGTTGCCTTGTGTTGTTAAAGTTCTACTTCTGTATGAGTATTATGAATACGTATCAAAATACGAATTCATATACTGGTATGTATATGATTACGTATTTTGATATTACCTAATAGGTTATCTAACATGGGTAGTTACTATTTAGTCAAAGTCAAAGATCAATAACTACACGAGACAATATGTAAAATCTTGACGAATGTTTAGCAAAAGGATTTTCGGTTCACAACGTGGCCCTGTCCTAAGACTCCTCAACAAACTCAGCGGGTTTGGAGATCTACCTTTATAACGAAACTGGATATTTTTTTTATAGAATCATCATCATCATCGCTACAATGTTAATTCCCCTTGTTTATCGAGCTTTTGAGGCGACTTGTCAGGACGGGATCCGCTTACTGGATTCTCCCCCACAACATGGGTGTTGGTGCTCGACCAAAATTTTTGGAACCCAAGCAAATTTCACCTACTCTTCGGTATACTCGCTGAATAGATATGGCCTTTAAATATACTCGTACCTAAATGTTTCAGAGAGTGAGAAATAATCGATTTTTTTGAATTTTACATTAATTGTTAGTGCTTTATTACTTACCAGTTTGGTACCTACTCGTATTTTAAAAAGTTATGGCGTTCGCTGCACATCGCGAAACCATTGAGTGTTCGAGTCGAGTGCTAAGATTAGTTTATCAGCCGTGCGATGAGTTCTAAGTCACCGTTTGTGACCTATTTATCATGTTTTTCTTTTAGAACAACAATATAGTTAATAGTTGGTAATAAATATTATTGTAGTTGTATACTTACAAGGGAAACCAGCAATATTATATATTATTTAACATAAATTACACGACCTTAACATGCAGGTACAGTCGCCCTCAGAAGTATTTATCTGAACACTAACAAAAACAATATTGAAATAAACCAATAATTATGTTGATGAATAAACATTTTCGTAATCTTCGGAGCATACATTTTTATTATTTTATGTTTAGTTTCAGAGCTATGAGGGTCAGTAGGTACCTACCTGGAAATGTGTCATTAATACCGATGGCGACTGTACTGTACATAAGATAGGATGAAATATTGTATGGCGGTCTTCATAAAGAGGAATTATTCGCATCAGGGCTCATGGTAATGGACGAAATGACATCAAAAATGAAAATTATTTTTAATCGCGACCAATTGGCGTGCAGCGTGACGACGACTAACCATAGTTAAGTACTGGCCGGTAGTAAGCCAACCGTGTCCTTAATTAAACGGTAGCTCTGACTGCTGTAGGTACTATTCAGTGATGTAAACATCCTATTTGTACGAAGGTACTTATATAGGTACTATCTTGGCGTGTTTCCGTCAGTATTAGTTGCCTTCCTGAAAAATAAATCCAAATATTAGGTAGTTACATTATAAACCTAGTTCGGACCTTCTGACATGACTTTGTAAATTCATATCTATACCTACTTAGGTAGTAGGTAGCCTACTAAGAGGTGTGAAAGTTTGTAAAGATGTTTGGATGTTTCTCACTCAATCACGCTTTTAACAGCTGAACGCATCTGGCTGAAATTTGGTACAGGGATTATTTTGTACTCGTGAATAACGCAAAGAATTTCCTCCCTAGAATAGGTTTCTATGCGTTGTGGTTGTGGGAACTGGATCAGAAATTCTACGCGGGCGGAGCTGCAGGTAAAAAATTAGGGCAATTAGGCAAGTACCTAACTGCAAGTGTACCTATAAAATATGAACACCTCCCGGGTTGGTCAATGGGCACCCAAGGGAAAACATCGATAGGGTCATAACTTGAAAACCAGATTAGCGAATACATGATTTGTAGTTTTTTAAGTTTTCAAACATCACTCTCCAATTTAAACCAGTAGTAAGAGAGCCTCCCTGTCTCCAAAGTGTACTACCTGTACTAGCTATGGATGCAATAATTATGTAGGCACTTACAATACCAGGGTTGTTACGTTACATGCACGTTATTTAAAATCCTTAATGCTGTAGGTCTTTCAGGTCGCAGGTCACTCCATAATTGAATCGTTCGTGTAGAAATTCCTATCCATGATGATCAGTCATACCATGTAGCATGAATTATCAGCCTCACTTAAAGCCGTAGGTAGATGGCTCAAGATCAGCCGGGGTGTGAGGGTAATGCTTTTTTGGGTAAAATTACACCCCGAAAATTAAGAACTGAGATGGCGTACGGTTTTAGTCGGTTTGACTCCGACGTAAACACCCCCGATGGCCAACGGGGGTGGTATAGGTGGGGATTACACACGAAATTATCATACGAAAAAAAAGATCTCACGAACGTGCTAGTGATATGTCACAGGCTACGGTGGCAGCTTATATAGATATAATCAAAGGGCTGCATGCTTGTTTGTGATAAGTATTTAACCATGGAATATAACTTCCCAATAAATTGTTGATGAAAAAAAAACAGGGTAGGCAGCGCGTGTGTGACACTCTTAGTGTTGCACTCGTTCATCATAGGTCACGGTGACCGCTTCCCATCGGGTGGACCGTGTGCTTGTCTGCCACTAAAGAAGTATAAAAAAAAATATTGACTGGAAATATTACATTGGAAGGCTGTGATTGATATAACCTTTAAACCAGTTACCTATTGCCTGCAGCTACACTGATATAAATGGCAGATACCAATTTGTTCTCGCAGCTATCTGCCTACCTTATTATCACGTTAGAATCGTGAGCCTTTTCAATCAAACAAGTTATAGGTAGATAGACATTGTTCATCCAATACATCTATGACGTCATTATTTACACAAATAACCTCGTCATCATCACAACGTTTGCACCAATATTTTCACGTCGGTGTCTAGGGCCCGCTATCCTCTCCAAATGTGGCTTACCCCAGGAGAAAAGCCTGCGCCAGAACGTCATTCACCAATCAGCAGTTGAGGTTGACTTGGGCCCTGAAGATGTGGTTTGGGTGAGGCCGCAAATGGAAGGTGGTACACCCCCATCCAAATGAGCTGATAACCTGAAAAATGTAGCTGGGAGAAAGTCGAAGCCAAAGGCGCACATGTCCAGTATTTGGACTGCGACAGGTTAATTGATTTATTGATTGCTTGTGACCATTTTAGGTGTAGGTAGGTACCTTTCTATGCTACAGAAGGTTGGTAAGTGGGTGTGTGGGTAGGTACTACCTAAATGTTAGGTACTTTAGTATCATATAGAGATAAATGACCATAATTCAAGTTTAGTACTTGGACTCACATATCATTTTCAGACTACCGTTTATGGGGTTGATGATCAGTTAGTAGGTGTGATACTCTTACTATTTCAAGCGTCCTGATAGTTATTGAAAGGGTACTCTACTACATAGCATTTTTACGACCCTACCTACAATGTAGGTACTCATACAGGTATAGAGTAACGACTTTGAAACGACGCAAAATTACTGGCGTGTGTATAATTCTTCTGGTAAGTGTTATTGCGACTAGAAAGCATTATTAAAGTAATAACTTAGTAGTTTAAATAGCGGACTTCATCACGTTTCGACTGCCCAGCTTAACCTTATAACTACTGAAATATTTCACTCCACTTACAGTAATATCGTGCATTAACCGCTATCGCGTGTGTAATTACCTTTGTCGAAACAATACAAAATAATAAAAGTGAATCGGACGGCAGGCTATTTGCATTTCCGATGGATGGCGAGGCAGGTGTTTTTTCTTTCTCGCAACTTGCCGCGGCACCAGCTAGAGCGAGAGCTCCACGTACCTACGTACCGCCATGCCTTCTTGCCTCATTCGAAATTATTATTTTGATTACGTTTAATTTGCATACGGCCTGCGGAGCGTTCGCCCCAGGGCCAGCGCGCCGCCCGTCGTTACAACCCCTGTACTTTTCTGTAATGTTTTCGCCATTTTCAACAAAGTTCCTCACAAATCATATAATTTCAGGTATCATCATGGTTATTACGAAGAAGCGCCCGTGGTCCTCGTACCTGTGTAATAGGTCGATCGATGCTCAAATTCCTGATAACTACGAGTAATCGACATAGAACCAGCCCCGGCAGGCTTAATGATCCGATATCTTCAATTACAGGTAATATAAGACTTTTAAACGTTCTTAGGAAGCCGACAGACAGGTTTGGTATGATGGGCAACGGCTTATTTACTGTTAAGGTCACAATTCTTATACGAGGACCGTTGGGTACATCATAGGTATATGTATGTTACAAGTTTCCTACATTTCAAATTTTACGGTAAGACCGAAGTGCATTGCAATATCTTTCAAATTACTGTCCAAGACAGCAGCAACATAGAGCGTGATAAACAGAGAAATGATAGGGACTTCAAAAGCGCATAACAAAATGTATATTATATTATGTTTTATTTAGCCAGACATGTAACGAGAATATGTATGTTGGAGTCAGCTACCGTGCGGCGCACACGCATTGGCGTCGGGCGGTCCAATCGGCGGCGTAGCCACGCCCACACCCGCACAATCAACTCCAATCTCGCGTTGTTATTGAGGTTCGACTCAAAGCACTCCGAACCTCAGTATAACTTTCAAAAGAATGGGTAAGTTATTGTATTTCTAAGTTACGGTGAGAGACCTTAACCTAGCTGAAGATTTAGGGATTCTATCTGCAGGTACCTAAGTATCTAGTATCGTTTGAATCAGTGATTGTGTTTCCATAGTGATTATATTTCTATAGCAAGAAATCTCACTAAAGTAATGTAGGTACTTAGACATAAATATTTTGAGATAAGTACGATACGTAAATCGGTGTTTTGGATTATTTTTTCTTCTGTACCTAGGCACCTACTGCTAAGATAACCGACAAGCGCACTAACCCATTTGTAACAGGAAAAGTTTATTGTGACTTATGGGCACCTATCTGAACAGTTTTCAAGAGTACCTAGTTAGGTACATTTAACCATGAGACTAATAGCGTTGGTAGGTAAGTATTTCCTATTCAAACTTCAGAGCCTTGTAGAGTTAGGTACCTACCTACCTAATAATCTAGGTGTTCCTCAGGTAAGGATTTTAGATTATTTATTTTTCTTTCTTGCAATTTTTCCCCGTAAAGGGCCTAAGTCAAGGCCTAAGTTAACATTAAATACGTAGACACTTATGCATAAAAAAACCCCCAATCGATTTTCAAATTGCATAAGTACCTATCTAACGATCAATATGGCGCCACCTCGACGGCTTATATTTTATTTAAAAAAAGAAAGAAATAATAAAAAGGTAGGTACTCCCTACCTATTACATTTTAATACTGCATATAAATTGCTACACACAATTTTCATTCTTACGAATATGAAAGTATTCATTTTGATAATGAAAAGCAACAGCTTCAAAAATGCCTAACGTATCATTCGAGACAATTGATAGATAGCTGTCGGCTATTCTTATTGAGCTTTTCATCGGCTTTGATATCCGGGACATTCAGAGCTGCATCTAATGACATAATCAGGCCTTCAGGCGACGTGGTGTTGCGATCACAGTGATTACTAGAGGGAGAACCAAGCGTAGCGGACGTCGGGTTGCAAGAATATAGTTGCAAATTGATACGATGCTACAGGCACTGTGACTGTAACACCTGACCACTATTTTATATAGGTAATGTAGTGAGTTGTTAGTTGGAAAGCGAATTGCGAGGGACAATTTTCCTTTGTAATTTTTATAGGATAATGCACAGTGCCGAATTGACAAAGCTTTATGAACAGATTTTGTGGGTATGGTTCTGTATTGGATTTATCAAGTTTAAAAATATTACGTTCACATCTTTCTAACAAAATCCAGTTTGAATATTTAAGACAATCCTATACTACTTAATTAATTAGATAGTTGGTAGGTCTTAAAAATATCTAATTATATGTGCAAGTATGGTACAGTTCCCGTGCCAGTAGAATGCGACTGCATTTAATTCGCGCACCTATTGTAGCAATTTAAATGCAGACAAATATCATATAGACGTCATTAAATTCCTCAGTATCACAAACACCGTGTCTACCCAAAGAATTGCCACGTAAAACGGCTGTTCAATGTTTGAAAGTCAGTCACGAGTTGACCACGAGAAGCTGCCAACTGACGTTTTGCAATCTCCTCAGTAAGATTGCAAATATACGCAGTCCTCGAGTCCCATTTTAATCGAAACGGCATAAATACAACATAATCATTTGAGTATTAGCAACGTATGGTAATGTTACGTCCAAGGTTTTCTTCCGTACCAAAGTCGTACTTATTTTTTGTGACATCAAAACATATTAAATCTGACTAGCCGTGCCTGTGACTGCGTCCGCGTGGATTTAGTTTATTAAAGTTTTTTGTGCGGCACCTTAATTATTTTTCTGATATAAAAGTAACTCTTCTTACGCCTTCTGCCAGTGAAAGGCCCGTCTAAATCAGCCTAGTCGCTTCGGTAAGTAGGTATTTTAAAAATTGTTTAATTTTTAGTTATATTATGTATAGTGTAGGTAAACTACTACCAACATACAACTACTATAACTACCAACACACTAATTAAATTATGTGTACAATAAAACCGAGTCCAATTAAGTTTGCGAAATTCAATTTAGGCGTCATAGGATAATTATTCTTGTGATTTACAGACAATTACCTACTGACTGTGTGGGGGTGGGTGGCTTTGCTTCCTATAATAGTATGTTTGTGAGGTCACCAAGGTAGGTACAGTTTTAATTTTCTACTACTCTTTTATACCGGCGCTTTAGAAATAGGTTGTCTAAGAAATAAAAGTGGTTGTGTGTAATATGTTAAGGACACTATGAAACAGCTATAGGTACTTGGGTTAAAATACTGCATTAATATTGGTGTGAAGTCTTCATATCACCTTAAATACCTAAGTACTTATAGGTATGATTGGAACAAAAATGAAATGTTGTGGGATTTCTCAATCTAAAGAAAATAACAATTGAACGTTATTAATTACCCCCTTTAAATATCGCACATGATGGTCAACCATCACATTGACACTCGTTTCTTGCTTTTAAAATAAATTTAGAGGCTATGTACCTACCTAATTTAGATACATTTATATAGATACTGATATGGGATTTACATTGCTACTGTGTCCGGTGTCAGCAACCGGACTTAGTTGCCGGTTGCGGCTATTGAACACCGGAAGCAGTGGTCGGACCGTTCAATATCGAAACGATAAGTTAAAGTATAGGCTTCTTGTCCCTCTGCAACTTCTACTGAAACAACTAAAACTTACTCATCCCGATATACAAAGCGAGACGGTGTACGATGTTGCATACTGAACTTAGTCAACGGCTTCAGCAGCCCAGTATGACTGAACTGAAAATAGACTATTCATTGCTGGTTGCCAGTTGCCTGTGTCAGCCACCAGTCATTAAAGTATCTACATTTGCACAGCCCCATAGGGTACAATGCTAGATAGCTACTTACTTGAAATAAAGTCATCAAACAGTAGACAAAACGTTTTCCCAAACTAATAATTTTTGATACCTACTTCATAAAGAAGCTGTAGCAACGTAGGCACCTACATAGTATTGTGTTAAATTCTCTTCACCCTTCAATGGATTTTTAAATAAGTTTTCCACGACAAATTGCCACTTAGACGATGCAAAATAAATAAAGTAGCAACGATTCCCTGTTATTACCGTTTTAAAATTTCAGAGACAGAAGCAGTAGGCACCAACATTGTTTGTGAATATATACTAACCAAGTGCGGGGCATTTTACGTGATATTTTACTGCATCTTTATTGCAACTTAATTATACATTGAAATAAATGCAGCAGTGGAGTTTGTTGCGCCGTTTCTTCTCCACTAGCGCCTAGGAAGCGGTGGTAAACTTAGTATTAAGTAGTTTTTGACGTCAAAAAGATGTAATTACGTTACACTATTTTGAAAAATAAAGAAATTGAATTGAATTGAAAGATTATTTTCAATGGATTCTATCGCGATTTATTTGTTATTTTCTTCCTGTCACCATGGCTGTTAAAAAGGCAACCTAACGTCGGCATCGGCGTAGGATGTAGACCTACACTACACTAATACCAAAATTTCGATTCCTTATTGCGTCTTTCTTAATAAAATTACATACATAATGTTCACTCAGGTATTTTTCTCTACGGGGTAGACAGAGACAAGAGCCCGCCATCTGTTTCTGTCCTTAAATAGTTATACTTCAAAAACTTCCTCTACTGTCATTACACCTTTCATTCAAACTCACCAGTTTCACGTGCTTTTGACCTGGCTTTTTACAGTACCTCATTAATTAATTAAATTTCATCAAATAAATTGCGATAGCATCTGTTACAAACGGAAAGCGAAATTTTAGTTCCGTTCCTTCAAGTTTTCGAATGCGGAACCCTATAGGTAAATTCACTCTGTATGTATTTATTGTCCGTATTGTACGCTACTGGTAATGAGCTCTAATAGCATTAAATTTTCCACGTAGTAAACGTATTTTTTTCATTGTCCTACGTTCTAGTGTTTTCAATGCATAATAGAAGGTTTCGCTTAGATTATAGTGCCGGTGTTTATAGTGATACCTGTGTTTCCGTTGGACTGTAGCGGGAATGCGTTAACAAAAGACTTCGTTCGATTGAGGCCATGTCGTAGCCTACCATTTTCTTCATGGGAAATTACAAAGAAACGAACGACAATTTTTGTAACGATCTCTTTACGACTAAGTGCGCTCTGTTATTGAATTCTATTTAAGTTTTCTAATAGGAATAGAAAATCTCCTCTGATCACAAATGACCGATGAATTTATAGCAGTAAGTACTCAGTACTTACTTGGCACACCTTTTAAAGACGTTATTTTATTGTATCAAGCGTCTGTTAAGAGGGATTGGAAATATTTAGTAGCTCCAATACCTTTAATTATTTTATGAATTAAAGGATTGTAATCAAAGTTCAATGGAAGGAAATCCTCACCATTAAGGGTTTCATATTTAACTAGCCCATGTCGGAGACTACACCCATGTGGACGTCGATATGCGTAAGATTTAAGTCGAACCTTTAAAAAAACCGCATCAGAATACGTTTAGTAGTTTTCTAGTTTTTGTATTCATCGTGAACTAAAAGACAAGAATTACAAGAAAAATATTTTTGTGTTGAGAATCGTTCATAACCCAAGTTTTTTTAAAAATATTTCCAATGTACAGACACAGTTATTGTACAATTTTATAAAACAAGTAATTTATATAGGTCAAATTTATTTCATGATCATAAAAGTAATTTATTATAAAGTTAAGTTGATATCCAAGATACAATGTCAAATTAATCATAGATGGCTGCTTGCTTCTATCAAATATAATGTTCCGTGATAAAACTAATAGTAGATACCTGCCATACATCTATGATGTATTGTATGTCCTTTTGTCAAATTATCGTAATTTAAAAAGTCATTAATGAACAAAAATGCGTTTTAGTAGGCGGAGGGTCCGCCCTGATCGTTCTCAAGAGTCCCTTTCGTTTGATAATTATATGATACAAGAGACCGCATCGAAGTAAATGCGACATAAAAATTTATTTTATTACCCTAAATTGTCTCAAATTTGACAAAGATTGTATCTTAATTAACGTATTTGGAGAAATGAAATGATCATTCATGACTGATGTGTCCCACTCATCGGAATATCATTTAGTAGGAGCGCACATTGGTTTCGCAATGATCTACCTACGTATTTCTTAATGCGTAGTTATATTTGTATCACAAAAATAGGTTTAGTTTAAAAAATAAGGATGTACAAGTTTCTCCCGAAACTCCTAACACATAATACCTTATGGTAAGATCGCGTATACCGAGGTATTTAACCGACTTCAAAAAGAAGGTTCTCACTTCTTGATTTTTTATTAAGAGTTTTATCGTGTCTAGGTAGAGTAGGTACATGGCTTTAGATTTGGTAAACCCGAGGGTTACAAATTTGTGTATCAAATAACTATCAGTCTGATGTGTGATATGATATAGAGTATGCTCTACATAACCGAAACCGGCTTGATTCTATTTGGGAGAACGCTCTCTCTTAGCCGGACCATAGGCCAGACTCTTTAGAGCAAATCTGTATGAAGAGGACGAAAAAGCTTACTGCAAGCCAAGAAGCTCAGGTGGACTGTAGAGTCATGCACGACTGTGGAGAGACTCTATGGACTTTCCAATAATGAAATAAGTACACAATAATAATGTGTATATACTTAATAGTAGGTACATACTTCAAACCTACCTACTACAAATTGACCAAACTTGGGGAAACCTTGGAAGAAATTTGAGGTAGCGCCCTACCTCAAATTTCAAAATTTTTGAAAACACGTGAATAATATTGTAAAAATATGACATGTAAGCACATCTTAATATCTATTATATTTTATGTTGATGTATAAATACTTCATCTATACACTAACCATTCTTGCATAATGCCAGCTTTCATAGTACTAAGCACATTTGTAGAGAAAATCGCCGCTCGCTACTCTCCGCAAGATGGCGAACACTATGTTTCTCTAGAATTACACCAGATGGCGTATTCATTTTGTGTTCTCAGCAATTTTGTAAATTGCATTCTCCTTCTTTTTATTCAAAAATGATAAATAACATTAAATAAAAAGTAAAAGAAACAAGGCATAAAAATAATTTATACACAGAGGTATCCATTACCGACCTACTTACATTTATTATCCTCGAAGTAAGTACTTACTTACTCGGTACTCATTGATTAATTCAATCGGTACTCAGAAGAATGAAGCGTAATGAGAATATTTAATATTAATTAGGTCATTATATTATTGTTTATTACGTATTTAATTACTGCGTTTCCCGTTGTTGGTGGGCGTGAACACAACATGCCATTTGTTCTTTCACAAATGGCGTAAAAAACATTCGGCGAGCTCTCCGCCCCGAATGGTTGCATTTGTATTCATCACCATCCATCCAGGCTGTATTGGTGCGGAACCAAACTGTTGCATGACATGCAATATGCAGTGACATAGACATCGCAACGGATAATTCATAGTACAGTTAGTAAATTGTGTTTGGGTAGGTTTGTGTGGATAATTTCGTGGTTATTCTGTTGACTCTACATTATTGTACTATAAGGTCTATAAGCTTGTGCCATTAGATAGTTTCTCTTAAGTTGTTAACGAGAAAATGTTTTTTTTCTATATTTTCTCGTTTTTGCATGCATTTTAAATCCACCCTACCACGAATTGTAAAAAAGTGTATAAAAATTGTATGTAATAACATGGTATAACGTCATATCAGGTTATTTCATACAATATTCCAAAGATTCTAGATTATCACTAGCGCATTAACCAAAGAGAGCTTCCTTCATCCAAATGTTCACCTTTCGGTACTGAAACCGTTAATTAGGGAGTACGATTGTTAGTTTGTACCTAGGTTTAAATTAGTTATGAATGAGTAGCAATACCTAGTGTGATGTAACTAGTCCGGCCAATATAGACATTTGAAATAACAAAAATTCCCACAGAGACAAATTTTGGTGGAGAACTGGGGTTTACCATTACAAATAATATTTTAAAAATCCCCATCAATCCTGTGTGCTATAAAAATTATTCGGGGTCAAAGGTCAATATTTCAGGTATAGATATACCTGATACTATATACCTACCGGCAATTTTGACCTTTGACCCTGAAATTGAAATGTATATTTAGGTACATACTAACTAACTAAATATATTTTTTTGATCCAAAACTGTATAGTGTGAGGTTACGTACTTTTTTAGGCTGTAATCACACCTTGCATCAGGACGCGTGTTCTCACAAAGCGCGGCAGCTGAGGGGGCGGCTAGGGCGGCGCAGCACCGCCTTACCGATTGTACCGCGAGGAAATCTAACCAACTTCCCCGCACCATTTCATTTCGCTACACTTTTTATTAGCAACAATAGCTAAAGCGCCTGGAGCATGCACAGCTCATTAATTACACTGATAATCCCGTTTTTTCCTTCCAATTAGTACTTTCTGCAAGTATGAAAATTCATAAGATTTGTGCATTGCAAACGATCACAACTTTGTTGCAACAAAGTGTACCTATGCGAGTCATCGCGTGTAATACACGATGTTAAATCGTTCCCGCAATAAAACCGTGAGCTTATTTCACAAAGCTCAATAAATAATGGTCAATATGTCGGGCGGCATTGTCGATGCTGACAAATTGCTGCTCTCGGTTGCCGCCGCATTGTTTGCTACTGAACAGCGTGCCTACACTTTTGTCATCTCTCTCCGCACAATGCGCACGAATCTTCCGAATGACTTTTGTCAACTATCATTTTCACTTTTATATTCAACAGAATTGCAAATCGGTTTTATTATGTCTCGTGGGTCGATTCCGTTTTACGATTTCATGATATGACAAATGGGAATTTTTGTTGCGGATTGCTCGACATCGATAAATGTTTGGTGTGCGTTTTGTGTGTTCATGAATGATATTTCAAAAGGAAGGCAAATAAAAATGATTGGTTATCGGCAATAAAGGAATGCTGTTGTTAGTTATATTTATGCCGGTGTGTGCTATTGAGCTTTGAGATAGTCCGACAATTATGGAATTAAACCAAAGATGACATACCAAATACCTACTTAATTGCAATGGTTATGACCTCTTGGATCAAGTTTATGGTGATCTTTATTCTATTACATACCTACATCATCAGGTACCTACTTATGTCTCTACAACTCTCTGCCTACAGTAAATCGTAATGTGTACACTGAAAAAAAATAACATGCGTGATGCTCTTCAGCAAAAGATCTGCTAATGTTATCTACCGACATTTAATTTAAATTATTATTTAATATTATGCCTAGTAACGTAAAATATGCAATTATCGTTATCTAGTAAGCATAGTTATATATAAGCGTTCTTAATAAGAGGTTCACTAATACATATGCCTAGGTACCGACATACTGATTAGGTAGAATCATAGCTCGATGTGCATAATCTATCTGCGATGTCCTTCTTAGTCAAACTAGGTACTTAATAAAGAATTAACTAAGCCACTACTGTTCGGTTTACTGTATTCATCAAAAGTTCATTTACCCAGCTTATTTCATGTTTATCTGTTAAATAGGGTGTGTACCGTGTCCCCGTTACTCCCCCCAAACTCACACATATTTGCTTTAAAATCGAACATAACAATAACATTATTGTTCACTAACAAAAGCAAATTACTGTGAAAATGAAATAAAAACTCTTCATCCCCTACTATTAAGAGATGATGCAGCGATACTTGCGCGGGCGCAACTGTGACTGTTTCGAAGTTCACTAAATTTGATACTTCGTCGTGACACAGAATTGTAAAATTGAAAATCGACCTTAATTTTATATCTAAAAAGTTTAAATTAAATTGACTAACATATGAGTTTGGCAGTACTGGAATATAATTTAAAGTAACCATGACGGGTGAATAGGGCATAAAAAAGCTATAAATCAAAGTCAAAAAGGCATACAGAATGGGCAAAGAGCGGTCGCGAGTACGGCGTCACCAGCTGCGATCGCTCGTTGTACGCCATGAGACCTTTGTTCACATGTTCCCATCAATAATGAGGGTAATTTTCGACATTTTGTCACATTAGTAAGACGTGTTAAACTATTGTTGTTTGTTTGTAGGAATTATACTTTTGTAGCATAAACATAGCTTGTCGAAAAAGTAGATAGATGGTTCTGGCATATTGAACGTTTTATTGATTAGATGAACGGTTCATGTGATCTTATTAGTTTCTGATATACCTAGCTAGGTGCAGACTGTATCTATGCCCACCTAATTACCAACATTTTCACCAAGTTAGGAGTCGTGAAAGTGTGAAACTCAGTTTACCGAATAGGATCTGCATCCTATTCGGTAAACTGAGTTTCACGACTAGAGTACCTAGGTATATAATATATTTAAATAAATATTATCCTATCCGAAAATAACCTCGAAATTGTTTCACACCTCTATTACGCTACACGAAGCTTCAACAAAAGTATGAACGTCTTAGAATAAGTTACTAGTGTACAATAAAGAACTTGATGTAGGTACCTACCTACTTTTTTAAAAGCCTACCTACCTTCAGACATCTTTTGGCATTACAAAACAATGTTCAAATAATACCTTTATAATAAATGCTACATAATAATTTTGGAATCTTCGCTCTACTGTGACCGCACAGGTACATTAGAAATTAAGATATCTGCCGTGGCCTGGGCTTAGAATCCCAGGTCCTGTTGATACTTAAAAGCATCCGATAGTAGACACCATTTAGACATGCAGAGATATAATAAGTACTTACCTAACTTATAATTTGGTTGTAGCACAGAGCAATAGACCGCAATAGACTGACGACCTGAAGAAGGTAGCTAGGATGGACTGGATACGAAAGGCGAAGAATCGTGTGGTATATACACATTGCGAGAGGCCTATGTCCAGCAGTGGACATCGATAGGCTAATTGTTTGATTAACTGCAGAGAAATAGATATCTATCTATGTACCTATGTATTGTAGGCAAGGTCCCACAATACGTAGATACTTAGATATCAAAAAAAAAATTGCTAAACTTAGAAGAAAATACTCTGAAATAGAAAGATGCTTGCACATACATTGACATACTTAGGTAAAAAGCACATTACTACGAGTATACATAATTTGTTAATAGTTTGGATAGTCGCTTCGCCTCGAATTGTGGTCGCATCAAATAAAATACCTTTTTAATACAACCATTTGTCAAATTGGGCTATTTCGTTTACATCCATGCCGCGACCACAGTTTGCGTGTGCGTATTGACCACTGTGAACATTCACACTTCATTATTTTTACCACAAGCCGTGACAAAATTTGTATCTATAGTTTTGCTCAAAAGGCTGTTAAAAGTGCTGTTAGGTTCTAACCAATAAGATTAAAATGATTTCAAACTATAACATGCAATTTTGTTAGTACCTAACAATTATATCGTAGCATATTTTAGTATCTATTATTAAATAACAATTATTATTTAATTGATTAGGTACATGATCTATCCCATCCAATATCTCAATATGGGACAGTCTATTTTCGTCATCCATAACCCCTTCGCCTGGAGGGCAAATTTCGTTCCATCCACCCGCGTCTAAGCTCAGGATGGGCAGATTTTCAGGGTTCAAGCCAACCTCATCCGCATGCCGGCTGATTGTAGATTCCAGTATCCTCAGGGGGTTGGGTGATCATAGCGCAGTCGCTCTGTCAGCTAGATACCTTTTACCCTTTCAGTTATACTTTACATTTATTCATCTAAGTAGATAATAATATATGTAGGTAGAATCTACTGTTAGTATAAAATGAGCTATACTTATTTAAGTGGCTCATTATTTACTAGAATGTTCTTTTAAGTACTTGCAGCTTAACGTATAATTGTGTTTCAGTTAATTTGTACCTGTTCACATATTTGAAGCACGTATCACTGGCATGTGCATCCATTGCACACATTACCTACGCAGAGGCTACGGCCGAGGCAGTTGCGGTCGCGTTGTGGACAAGACGCGCCGCGCGCCATCTGCTGCCGCCCTAATTACTTCCTATGCTTTTCAACCCGACTGTACCCGCTACTGGCCTTTGTTAAACTTAATACCGTTTAATTTTTTAAAAGGTAATTACGTGTGTATAAAGAAATAAGAAAGTCAGCCAACAAAGAACTGCGAGCAACTGTAGAAAGTTTGTTTCTGTCGCTATCAAACTGTCGTGGTAATAGTTCCGGTCTTAACCACAAACTATTCAAATACATTATTAGTATTTTCCGTTACAGATGTGTTGAAGTTTCAACGTTTTATTTTGTAATTATACCTAAAATGTTTATGCACTTCCCATAAAGTCGTCCGTGAAAAGTTTAGTTGGTTTGTTAGAACTTTCTCTACTCGCCGCTAGATGGATTTACTGAGATGTATCCACGTTATAGTTATATGATTTAAAATGGTGTTATGATATTGTTTAGGTACCTAACTTTTTTTTTTTATAAAATCTGATTCTTATGGGAATCTTACAATATTTATCATATTGATGCAAGTTATAAGCCCGTTTATAGATATTCTCCAGTTAGGATAATGAAATCGGAGATAAGATCAGTATCTTTAAATTCAAGAATAATAATGTAAAAAAATCAAGGAAGAAAAAATAGAGTCATTCTCAGTTGCATCCAAAACCTGTACTTCGATGCTCAGGTCCACACTTCCTTTTAATTATTTTGGTTTTTACGGTAACGACTGCATGCACGTTGCAGAATGTCGTGGTCGTGAGTCTAAGTTTGATCCTGGATCTTGACTTGTTGACTTAATCCGATTTAAATCTATACGAATATTGATGTGTTTGTTTGTAATGTCAAAGTACCTAACAAATGTTTTGATAAAATGGATTTATAAAATTATTGTATTCATCAATGGATTTTAGTCGTTTATTTATTTGTACGATATCTACATATAGCAAGATTTTTTTTGTCTGTCTGTTTTTATCTCTGTCTGTCTATTCGTTGTGATATCCGTGGCGGGCCCGATTTTTACTGGATCTTACTGTACCTACTTATAAATATAATTTCTAAATGTAACTAACTTTCACTTAAAAATCTACTTATTAGGGCTTAGCACCTATCCTATATAGGGGTTTGCTATGCTGTATAGTGTTTTCTTGACTTTATCTATAATAGCTTTACTCATCCTATACCTAATACGATAAACACTTAATAACTAACTCTTAATCACCCTTTACTATAATACATGTGCTGTTATGTAGGCAAGATGTTATTATACCTACGCGTACTATAATCGAACATGACTCAATACTGTATCGGTTAATCAACATTCACAGAATACGTGACTCAGGGTTATTGGACCTTTGTAAGGTCTATAAGACACCACTGCAGAGATTATTGGGCAATTTATATCTATTACTAGACTACACCATTGTTATGAGTACTGTTTATTATACTAACATAGGTAGGTATACTTAGGTGTAAATAAATTAGACTAACCAACTGCTCTTGGGAACCGTGAGGAAAAAAAAGGAAAAAAAACTTAAAGAATATGATTAATTTCCATTGCATACACTCAGGCTATGGAATGATCTCCCTGTTGTGGTTTTCCTAAGTGACTATAATAAGGCGTCAAGTCAGATCTCGTTTCTGTTTTCTTACATTTTATTATTTGGGAATAATAAATTAATGACATTTGATTTTGGTACGGTAAAGTTCGTTAGTAATATTACTTGTACCTCTATAAAAACTCGCACCCCTTTGAGATTTTATATTTCCTCAACACACAAAACAACAAGTTTATTAAATTAATACCAATCAGTTCACTTGTAAAGCTTTTAATTACGAAACGTCCAAATATTTAGCGAGCGACGTGTTGGCTCTTCTGGAGCGATCTAATTCAATTAATTTATTTATGGACACCAATTAATGGAACAACAGCGAAGCGACCAAGCGCAGAAATTCGGAACAAAATACGACTATTTATTATTTTGTGCATTGTCCTCTGAATAAGCCGGGGCGGCGCCACATCACAATGGAGCCCGCCATTATGCCGATAAAACAATAAGCGCTTTATTAAAAAGACATTCAATAATTTATTTTATTCATATTTTATTCGCACCGGACTGGCTCTAAACAAAAGTGTTCAATACAGCGCGGCCACAATAAAACCACAAATTCTGCCGTGCGTACTAACTTTATACGGCACAAAGGTAGAAATTGATAGATTTTCCCTTTGTTAAGCAAATTTTTCTGTTTGTGGTTGGTATTTTGACCATTTTGGTTGTTCAATTTATCTAATTTATTCACAGCAGAACTTTCTGCACTGTCAGGTAGGTATATAATCTCAAAGGCATTAGTCAACCATAGTGTGATGCTATGATAGACCACTTTAGTCTTGTCCTTGTGCTTGTCCTTATATGAAGAAGGTATATTTACTTTACTAGTTGGTATATGTACCTACATAAAAACAAAAACTTAAACTTCGTTACCATTTCGATAATTAATTTCATCGAGTAAAACGTGAGAACTCACTTTAGTTGATAGAATTTTCACTGGTAGGGAAAATTCAGCCATAGGTAAGTATAAGTAGATCGTGATACGTAGGCATAAGTAACGTACTTATATAGATACCTACGTAAATTTCTGTAGGTATATTTGTATTGCAAATTATGTTACAGTACCTATTACCATACACACATACACTAACTATGGGCATTGTTACAGTGTGTCACGCAGATACAGGTAGGTACGGTAGAATATATCGAAGAATAGGAGTGGGCGGTACAGAACACACAAACAGCTGAACTATTCAGGGAATGTTTGAACAATTCGGGTCGCGCGCCATCTGTCGAGGGTCGATTGAGACATTTTTGCGAAATAGCGACGTAATTACACACTTCCGCATCCGGTAGCGCGTGCGCAGACGTCGACGCTCCCGCCCACCGCATTTTCGGATTTCATGTAATCTAACACTTTTCGCAACTCATTGTGCCTACGCTGATTATTTATTTTAATTCATAGTACTTTTGCTTTTTTATATAATATAAATAGTAGTAGCGTAGTTAGTAACCTTTGCCGGATACCTTTTTTATTTATGCCATTTCTCCTAATTTTTGCGTATGGAAACTCCCTTGACCTTCACTTCATTGAAGTCAACGAGTCGGACCGACTAAAACCGTGCCACGTTTAGTCAAATTGACCTGTGTGGCTCAGTAATCCAGTGTGGTCTAGAAAGGATATCACATAGACCCCAACTAGCTTTGGTCACCAACAAAGGTTACTCCGACGTGTTGTTGAGGTTTAAAATCCTCTGGGCCTGGTATTGCCAGGACGATGCCTTATCCTAACCGTCATCCACAGGCCCGTGCTCATGGAAGGTGGAGACACGACAGTATTAAGAAATACTTATGTGTCGTGAGTGTCGTGACATGACTTGTAGGCATGATACACCTTTGTTTTGTTCGTAGTGTGAGTACATTCATATGTTTCTATAGAGCAATAGTTTGCCTTAAGACTGTAATGCTCTAATGAGCGTTCAGTCTCACCATCATGCTATTATAACAAAAACCTATGAATAAATTGTCTAGCGTCCCAAGTTCCCACCTTGTTTGCCTGATTAATTACGAGTGTATAATCATTTTGATAGTATGTAATCAACCAATGGGTGAACTTATTGAAAGCTCTAATTTCCTAACCCGTAATAAGTGTCAAGTAGTTTACTTCAATAACTTATGAACTAATGGTATAGGTTAGGTACCATTCAAGATGTTCTTTCATATTTTTTATTAGATAAGTTTGTGTAATAGTTAAGTAGTAGAAAGACTGTGCCACCTTCTGTAACATGAGCAAGTTTAATTTGCCTAGATTGAGGTTGCTATACATTTATGAAGGGTAGATATTTTGTTCCAGTAATACAAGATCTGAGATTTTTTTTATACCACTTATTTGGCAGACAAGCACACGGCCCACCTTTGTTCAATCACCAACAACACGGCGAGCAGCCTCTTTAACTTACTATTTCGACCATTTATTACCTGATTCATAACTTCTCTTATCGTATTTATTAACTAACTTGTTATGGGAAAATGATCAAGAAAGCAAGAATATTAGACGTTATTGTCATCAATATCTTTGGCGTAAGTGTGGCAGACGTCAAGGTTCAGCGTTAGGAATCCACATTAATAATTAAAGGCCCTGACACTAAATAACTGAGTGATTTATATATTAGTCCGTCGGTATTTTAGTTTTTGTGACGACACACGACATTCATTAACAACAGTCACGAGTTCGAAAAAAAAACTGCTTTTCGAGTGTGAATGTCACAAATTCATACAGACGCTTCTACTTTTTCTGATTTTAGCTGAGTTCATGATGAGTTGATCATTTTTCTAATAAGTCGGTATTGATAACTGCAATGATAATATTTTTTACAGCCTTTTAATCAACATAAATTCAAAAACTATAAGTTATCTTTAAACCATTTATGTAGTTGTTAAATCTGTTGGTAGGTGGATATTGTAGCTTAATCATTGTTGGGGTGCAAAATTTATACTCGCATTAGCATAAGTTGGATAATTTTTGATAGAAAAGAATGGACGAGTGACAGATTGACATGTAGAGGCGACCTCAAATCGTTTGGGCCAAGGACAAGCAGATGATGATGAAGGTTTTTGTCTTGAAGGCCAAGTAGAAAATAATTAGAAAATCTAATTGATTATTTGATGATTCAAATATTAGAGACAACACTAGCGTCTGCAATAATGTAGGTAGGTACAGCACAGAACATTAAACATTTTTTCTTTGTTCTGTGAGGTACAGGCACGGTACGTAGACCATACCATTTTCTTCGTAATAACATTAATCCCGGGAAAAATAAAAAAAAATATAAAGACCATGTGATTGTTCCTAATTCAAAGAGTAAAAGCAGTGAAGGAAACTCTGTAACTTTCTCTCAATGAATCGACATGGCAAGCCATTCTGAATATCATTTAGCTCTTACAGATCGTACCGCTGTTTGATCTGTTGGCTGCTCGCTTCTCGCCGACAAAGATAGCATTTGCATCCACTTTGCCATTCATGTCGCAGTCTCCAACTCATTCTTATTCCGCTTATATCACCGGAGAATGTTGAGCTATGGTAATGAGATTCAGACGATTTCAACTTTCTTTTAAAACTTAATGATGTGTGCACGGCAGCCGTAATGTCGCCATTATACTTATTATGTGTCTGGTCTATACTCCCACTGATATTCCTAATAAATTATAGTTATAGGTACATTTGTTTCGCTCTCCTTATTTGGTAGTGAAATTAGCATCAATAAACTGGCAACACAAAGCAGCGCGATTACTTTCCAACATCAAAAGAACAAAATAAGCACAAACTAATAAAGTGACGCAATACGAGATTGCTTTAATGCTTAAAGTCTTCAAACGAGGGTTGATTGAAAAGCTCCCCTAAGCGCCGTCAAATGACAGAGCAGTTTTCATTTTACTGAATAGATGCGCTAATTTGCATCATCTTTTAGCATTGCAAACAATATTTCGCCCTGGTGACCTTTATCTTTGATGTTATTGGTGATGTCATTCCCCAAAGAGACTTATTTCTTTATTTAGGTTCGCCTTAATAAGCATAATGGTTAATTACAACGGCTCGCCTTGACTAGGAGTGTACCTAAGTTAATATGAAAGAATATGATTCAGTGTAAGTAAGGTCTGCTAGGTTTCACCTAGCAGCAGTTTGGTGTTATTATTTTATCATGTCACAGAAAGACGAGTCGTATTCCCTCTGGGTGCGTGTTTACGAATTTAAAATTCTCTCTGTGCGGTGTGTGTGCGAACTTGACGCCCCCTGCCGTTATTGGCGTCGTCGTCGCCTCTTTATTAACCAATGTTTGATCTTCGTGTGACGCATGAGGAAATAGATAAATTGTTTGTTTTCCGTGCTGACGTCAATCGCGACAAAGGGTGCCATTTGATTTGTTAAAAAGACCTTTATTTGTCTGCATGTTGGAGTATTCTAATTCATCATTTGAAGTTCAAATATTAATATCTTTTGACGGTTGTCTTAACGTCGCGTTGTCATTTAAGCGGAACATTAAATGTAAACGAGTCAAGTGAAGGGTTGTTTTCATTTCCGTGATTAGTGCCGGCGCGTTTGTGGAGATTTATCACCTCTCGGAATGAGGCGAGTGTCAAATGGCGCGGCGGATGGCGGATATGTGCGCCTCACCGCGGTCGCGCGGCACAGTGCCGCGTGTGACGAACCGCGCACTAAATTAAAACATTTTAACTTGACAGCTACCGTCACGGTTATATTGTACATGTTTTAACGGAGATTTGCCCTTCGGCGAACAGTGACGGATGGAATGTTCTTTGAATTTCAATTTATGTACTCGTACAGAAAACTGCTGACTTACTTACAAATTAAAACAAGTAAGTAAGTATGATTAAACTCGTTTTTTTTTTATAAAATATTTACTTAGGTATGTTTCCCATTTTCTTTCATTTTTTCAATCTGTTAGATTATAATCAGAGGGAGATATCTGATAATTTTTAAAACAAAAAAATATTTCATTCGTTTACCTACATCCTTACTTCTGGTTCGAAGTTACTCGGAAGATTTCCCTTTTTTCTCTATTTTTGATATATTTGGTAGGTAGGTACTAAGATAACAACTAATGGTTACCGAACGACAGCCAGCATCCTGCTAGTTAAGGTCAATATAAGTTAGTATGGTAGGTATTTTGCCGGTCAAGTCAGGACATTCGTATCTAACAGGGAAAAACATATCTAATTCAAATCCCATGCCTACGCAGCTAAATCAGGAATTTGCAAAATTTAATGAAATAATAACAGCTCTTAGTAGTTTCTGTTCTGCTTGGGTTGTATATGTGGCTGTCACTGGAGTTCAGATGATCACAGCTACTGTTTTATGATGCGCACTGACAGCTCCAATAGTCGTGTCGCCTCCATACAAAAAACAAACCACGGATGCTTTGTGTTTGGAATTTTTGTTTTTGTCAGTGAAATTTGAAATTCGAAGTTGTTTCACCACTTACGTGTTATTTCCAAAGTGTTTTTGAATATTAAAGATGAATTATATTTTGTGTGTTTGCTAAATGCGTTCTCTTTTGTGTCTCAGCGTTTCCCTTCATATATTGAAGTATGGCAGATTAATGTGAGTTCGAAGAAGTCGATATTACTTCTGAAGGGGGTCTAAACTAAACCTTGTGATTTACTGCGACCGGCCAGCGTTGTTAAAAAGTTGTAAACTGCCTGTGTTTCCGCCGCACTTTGCAACAATGTTTTACAGTTTTGCCATCTTGTACGGTAAGATTATATAAAGTACTTACTGAAACATATTATCATTATGCGTTTTGGGCATATGAAGAGTATATATTATATCATAATCCAGAGTTGTACTTGCACCTTCATTGAATCATAACTATCATGGTGTACCATACGTCGATACCTGTTGTCTAACGTACCGCGTCTGTACCGGATAGGCAATTCAAATATTTTACAAAAATACGTATCATTGGGTTTTGTACCAGTTGTAGTCCCTACTAGTTTTTACATTGTGAAACATCCATGGTGAGTTTAGTGCCTAGTTTAGTAAAAGAAATTTCTTGATGATATTGGTTTATTTGTTTTATACATTCGTGCTTATACAACCACTCTCCTAATCTGCGGATCTAGGTGAATTTTGACACAGCGATGTAATATAATGTGAAATAGCATTTAGGTCGTTATACTGGGAATAGGCCTTTGTGGGTAGCGTAAGAGGGACTAATAAATGCATGTGGGTAGAGCCGCGAGCAATAGTTCTGATAGTTGTCTAAGTGAATAATATTTTGATGTCCCGATCTTCCATCAGTAATTGTTCTCAGACTTCTCAGGAACTATGAAACCTCAAACATTTTCGATGAACGAATTTCATAAATCCTCACAGGACCTTATTATACTTTGTAAATGTTCCTAAAAAGTATCCAATTAATTTGTGTTTGTGACATCGGTTCTCGGAAGGTGTCCACACCACGTGGCGCGGCACTTTGAGCCGACGACTTCACAATTTATGTGTCGATATTAATCATAACTTGTTAATGAACACTTTTATTTCAAGTACACGTGCACGCCTTCTGTCAGTGTGTTGACTTGCAAGCATACACACTTCCTAAGTGATGGGTAGATATTAATAACTCAATGAGACTACTTTTTAAATCCCCTAAGGGGTACCTAAGCAATGATGTACCTACGTATTGAAAAACACATTTGCTAAATAATGAAAGGTGACATTTTACTTGGACGATTACACTCACTTACGTCTCTATGGCGTGTGAAGTACCTACCTACCTTTTGTCCAATCAGCAATAACGTGTAGTGCCAAAGCTATTACTCATAAAACTCACAAAAATAGTAAGTAGGTACCTAACCTTGTATAGAGGAGCGGGGCGTGAAGTTCCACCAATATAAAGGAGCATCCACGGACCAGGCAATGTGATCAACTCAGGCGGGCCGTGGCCCAACGGTTGTTGTTGGATGTTTTATATATACGTTATAACAGCGCGAGAACTTTACTTCCGCGATGCAGGATTAGTAGTGACGCTAGTGAGATGTTAGTATCGAAGTAGTTCCAATTTGCTGTCGCTAGATGGCGCTGGGTGTATGTGGTATTACTACACATGATTGTGCATATCAATTGCTTTACCAACAAAGAGTACCTCTATAACGAATTTAATTCATTTACATATTATTTAAATGCAATAAATAGTAGGTATACCGAATACATCAACTGAATTCATTACCTTAGATATGCATCAGGCATAATTAAAATTGTCAACACGAAGTTAAGTGAATAGAGTTAATTACTCATGAGTTACTACTCGTATTACGTGGGTTTAAGCCACCTAGAAATAAATTAAAATATGGTCATATATTTATCATAATGTATAAGTAGAAACTCTAGAGTAAGTGTTCAGATATACCTACAAATTATAATTATATTGCCTTTTATCGCAAGTAATTCCTTTCTTTCTTTGTAAGAGGGATGAGGAAATCTCGAAGAAGCAACTATCAGAAAATCATAACCAGGACTACTCCGAACAACACAACTAAAGAAGAAGAATCATAGGTACCTTTGACAGAAACACTAACTAAATACGTATTATTTTAACTCTCATTGAATTAGTAAAAATTAGTGGTAGTCCTGAAGTAGTGAAAAAAATAATACAATAAAATTTTAATTGATATAATAATTTGGAATATCAAGAATATTATAATGTTTTTAACAAATATAGGAGGAATACCAAATTAGAAAAGTAGGTAATTCATGAACTTTTATTAGTTGCCTACAGTTCACTAAGAAGGTCAATTCTGGGTTTAATGCAGCTTGAAAAGTGTTCGAAGTAAAACAGTGTGTTGCAGCTATAACTACGGAAATATTAAATCTCATGAGCAGTTCAAAGTCGAAACAGGTGGTACTGGGTTTGCTTTAACGACTCGTTTAATAATGTCCCCTTTGATGTGTATGTTTCTCTATCGATCGATATAAGGGCAATGTACACTTCAACTAAGTTTTCTTCTTATTAAGGTTGTGTGGAAATATAGCCCTTTATATATGGCTATAGCCTATTCCCTTTTTTGGCGATAAACTAGGTAGTAATGGCATTAACTGTGAATGTGAATTTTCGAATGTTATGGAATGAGACACTTTGAATTTAAGAATTTAACCATAGGAATGAGAAGATAGGGACCCTCCGCTACCGATAGTTGCAGAGTTAATCTTGTGCTAATTATAAACTAATCTAATTTAGATAATGCAAGAACAGGACTTCAGGTAACTCACTTGGATAAAATATTTTCACCATAGGAAACTGTCGCGAATTTAAAAGTCCATCCTACAATCCTAAAAAATGCATCTTAATTTCCATTGATGTATGAAATAACTATATGTTGAAGATCGAAACAAATGTATAACTTTCACTATATAAACGCAAGCTTACAGAACCCTCAACATCCAAATATAAAGCATTTAAAACGTTAGTGCAAAAGACAACTAAACTCAAGATAATGTCAAAGCACCTGTTGCGAGGAAACATAAATCAATAGATACAACTGTACTTATGCCAAGCTGTAAAGAGCTAAAATGAAACATTTACTAGCTGTAGGTGGTTTCATAATTATACTGCATTTAGATGCATAACTGAAAACGAGGAAATATGGAGACGGTACCTATAGGTTTTCAATTTTGTTTCAGACAGGTAATAGAAATTCCACCCTACCTTTTAACTGCGAAGATATCTAAGGATATATATTTTTTGTACCACTGAAGTAGTCATTGCTATGGATCAAGTTGTAGAAGGGACTTGTGGGCAGACCTAGGACTTTGAATTCAATTACTATTGGAGCTAGAATGAAGAGAAGAATCATAGCGCTACCATCTGAAATGATTCAAGTTATCACTTGTTATTATAAGCGTTTCATATAGGTAACGAGTTATTCATATCAGTGCTTATACGAATAAAAATTTATAACACATATTCGAACTATGTCTAGAACTAAATATTCTTAAAACCACGTTTGGAGAAGATATCTTTTAGGCTACATGGGAAAAACTTAAACGGTATTTCAATGCAAAATGGGAAAATTATACAATGTTGTTTTATACGTTTACCTACCTACGTAGTTACATTAACTGTTCTTAATGTTCTGTATAATATTATAATTATGTTACAGTGTAGGCTACATTTGCCTATAAATTGTTATAGTCACAGGACATTAACTTTGTCGAACATTCAACATTTGAATTGCTTAACTTAGTAAAGTACCTATAATACGCGTATTTTTTATACAGCCAAACTGTTACTTAAGACCAAGACCACATTTGAAATATCAGGGTTGTCATTCGCTTATCGCTTAGTCGGTAGTTTATAAGGCCTTGTTGCCGTACGTTTGATCCGTAAATTTATGAGATTTGCACAAGATTATTTTGAGTCAAATGATCTCAAGAATGTATGATGCCCACCATGATTTTAGGAGACCAAGCTAACCTAGTTATGCTTCACGGGGTCTCACAGGGTCACTAGATCTCTTTTGGTCTTTCAGAGTATTCCAGTAAGGGTTCGTCACGGTTTCAAATCTTTTTCTGGATATATTGGAATACTACATTTATTGGAAAGTTACCATACGAATTGCTTCGAACTGTAATTCAGGGATGTAACTGTAATTCATGCTAAGCTTAATAAACATAAAGTTGAAACGTTATGTGCATGATTTAGGGAACGACAATAATGTATTTCATACATTGACGGTAATTCCGCAAATGTTGTGACTGTTATGCTCTTCCCAGACGGGGAGAGCCAACGACCAGAATATAAAACAGTTAACAAGGCCTCCCTCTGATTCAGTTTACGCATAATTTGGTTAGGGCCGATAAATCTGTGTGAAAGGGCATAAGGGTAGGATTCAATTTGATTACGGAGGCTCACTGCAATAACGGTAGGGATTATGTGATTATAGAGATCACTTCGACTTGATTAATCGTGTAATCTTAAGTTTAATCAGATGTGAGCCCGCTTATACCCTAATTGTATTAGTATTGACTCTGTATTTGGCACAGTCATAAATACGTTCTAATGTATTTATACGCAGTGCAGTTATAATTATACTGGAGCTTAATCATAAGAAAGAAGTATGCGTCTAAACGTCATCCATGAATCAGCAGGTGTACAAGTTTACAGGTTAGATTGGCTTGGGTCGCGAAGAAGGTCCTGGTGGAGACCCAAACGTATTCGGTTAGGCTGATATCACTTTAAGTCTCGGCTGGCGGCATAGCTGTTCTTAGATCTGGCTACATTTCTGGACGCTCTCGTACTGGAAGTTCGTGGTGTTTGATTATTCTGCTTCACATACATACTTCGAAACTTACCAAACAAAGCTTTAATTTCAATGATTATTAGGCTCAGTGAATATGTAAACCAAAAACAATAAAAAATTATACTTAATGATGTACTGATTCTTCAAAGTTACCTAAAACATATCCTATCGATGACTGATTTTTTACAGTTATTTTATAACTGTCTTGAAGTCTTGTAACAAGTAACAATCATCTTACTGGAGTAGATTCAGCTCATAATAACGCACATCCAAAACAGTACAAAATAACAGAATTTTAAGAATTTGATTCAAAACTCTAGGTATGTTATTTTGTTGGCAGTTACTCTCATAAAAATTATTCACCTAGTAGTTAGCAACTAAACTGATTGAACAAAACATTATAGGCAGGTGATATTATCACAAGAGAAAAAGAGATAAAATGAAGATAAACCAAAACCAAACTCAATATCTAGAAGAGTTCATATCCATTTTCTTGCGCACAAATTGAAAAGCTTACCCAAGTGAATGAATCCAGTAGTGTATCTTATCTACTGTTGAATTGACACATTATACTAGAATGGCGGGGCCACCGAAGCGTTGTGTCATTAATAAAGAAGCGTAGATTGAGCTAGACCGGCGGTGTGCGGTGTAATGTAGTCGTGTTGGAGATGAGCTTGGTTTTTACGGCACGAGCTCGCGGCCACCCGCAGAGGCGACACTTAATACTGATGTATCTTTAGCATATGCTACGCCAAGAACCTAATTGAATGCTAGCTAGCCAGCTGTACCTAGTAACTACATAAACAATACATAAAAAATAATTTCATTACAGGTTTATTATATAAGACATCGATTACCATCATCATTAATTTGATGAAGAGGTCTTCACCCAAAGTCTTTCAGACCGTGGTTGCCACTCTACTTTATAGTTAAAAATGGAATCAGCCAATTAAAATCCACAAAAGAAATGATTATAAAAGATTAATTAATTTAAATTACACACCACTTGCGAGCAAATATGTGGTACTTGTGTATTTAGTTTTGATGGCATAGCGTATACTAGATTTGTTTTCATCTTTACTATGCCTCCCCTTGTCATTTGTGGTTTCAATTCGCTGTCTACGATGAACGTCGCCCTCTTTGCTTTCCAAATTACTTTTAACCAAAAATGTCGTAATCACCATCATTTTGTCAATTCAAAAGTATATTTATATCAAAGTACTAAAGTTGCGATAAAATTGTTGTGGAATGTGTTAAAGTCATTTTAATTGATTAAAGTGTTTGTGCAAAATTTATTTTGATTAAAATAAACTGTACTTACATGTACCAGTACGGAGCATCAGATTTCTTTTCTATTCTGGTTGTTGTGCTTATTGTTACTGTTACTAAGATACTTATTGTATTTATTTCTCTCTTTGCTTGTTAGTCACATCATTAGGCAGTAGGTGTACTTATTTTGTGCGTAATTGGATTCCTTCTGTGCATAAACAGATTAACGAAATACACTACTTTATTTGAAAGTGGCCTATTTGTTTGTGGAGCTCCATTAGATTTTAGCGGTTTTTAGACTGCATTGTTAGTGGATGGATTTATCTTACTGTTTTGAGTAGGTAAGTATTTACCTACGTTACTTACCAAGAAGACATCTGCAAATGTAGTGGCGTGTTCATCAAGATAAATGAGTAGGTATGTGTGATGAGCAGGAATCTACTTAATATTGGTACTAGCTACAATTGTAGTAAAGATGAATTAGGCTGGCTATCTCGTCCAGATTTTGGTAGATATTTATTAGTTATGATACCCACTCGTATAAGCACAGATTAGATATTAGTTACTACGTATAAGGGAAAAGATAAATTATGCATATTGTTTAGAGTAACAGAATTTTGCCTTCCCTAAACTCTTGTCAAACTTTACACGAAAATGAGACGGTTAAGCTGAGGGCCACCACAGAAGCATTATCGGTGTCTGTAATCCCTATTTCTGCGACTTTACTTACACTTTTCAAAGTGTTTACCATCAGGCGAGGTGAAGTAACATTAATTTGTCCAATATAAAATGAACCTTTACGGTTTATCGAACTATTTATTTCGGGTACCTAAATATACAACAGTTAAGGTAATTCAGGATTAATTTTTTTTAAATACTTACGTATCGTTACTACTTACCTACTTACTATTATTCTTTGTGACACGACGTCAAACGGATGCCAGCCATTCATGTGCTTTCAATTTTTGTGTTTTACCTACTAATAATTCGCTAATTGCTCAATCTTGTTTGTACCTATATTTATTTCTTAACCTTGCATGTATATCTTAATATATATAAATCTCGTGTCACAATGTTTGTCCTCAATGGACTCCTAAACCACTTAACCGATTATAATAAAATTCGCACACTATGTGCAGTTCGATCCAACTTGAGAGATAGGATAGTTTTTGAAACGGATTTCGACATCCACGCGGGCGGAGCCGCGGGCAACAGCTAGTCTAATATATGTGACGATGGGTGACCCAAGGGTTAGTCACTTATGTTCTTTAATATTGTAAGATTTTATTTGATTTAATTGCGATGAATTCATTCATTAATTTCATCATTCAAAAAACTGTTATTGCGTTGAAAATCTCAGCGATCCAATACGAAATAATCATAATTAGCAATGAGATGGCCAGCAATTATAGTAATTGGTAGTAACCCAAAAATCTATTTTCAGTTCAAATTGTTAAATGAAAATTTGTATTAGTACCTACCTAGTCATTTACATATTTATCTACCTACGTTTCGATCAACTAAGCGTAATCTGTACTTACTTAATTTGATCATCATTCTTAAATGGTATAAAATTGTTACTTATAATTGCAATAAAAAAACACATATTTTTTTTAAAATAACTAATACAAAAATAAATTTTTACGTGCATGCATCGTAAAATTCCTCCGCAGCATCACCAGGGTAATATTCCCAGAAGGTTGGCAGCATTGCCACGCTGAATGGCAATACCTACTGATTCTTTCTGCAAGATAGAGTCCAGCCTTCTGGTCACCATTATTACTTACCTAGTTTTGGAGGTAATAGGTACTTGGAATACATATAGGTAGGTATCTATCTATCAGGATATGTGTCTATAGCGACCTCACCACCTACTGTTACTGTTTTAATGAATTTTGATATTAATTACTTTTATCAAATATATTTATTTATTTTTTGTTTTTGTACTTGTATTCATTTATTCTCAAATATTGTCATTTACCTACGTATATACACGTAACAATAGAAATGAATAAAAATGCAAATATCCACTCGGAAAAATATATTCAATTTTTATAAAATCAATTTCAGGCATTTTTAATTCGCACAATTTTGTACAATATACATTATATTATAAATTTTACAATTAATGTTCTCAAGCTAACAATTATCACTGAATAGTTTTTGATATTGGCTGGCAAATAGGTATGTAAAAGCCAATTCTTAGAAAAAAAACACATTAAGATGAAAATAAAATAAAATAAAAACATGATAGGTATATAACACAATATTACAACCAGTACGATAGACTTTTACCTTCTTATTGATAAATGATAAACGCACAATAGAAATATTTTTGCCACGTTTCCTCTTTCCATATTCAATACAGAATAGTAAAGAGCAACTGAAATATGTCTAATGCACCTTTGGATAAAACAATAACAGTGTTTTTTTCACTTAGCTCATATACAAGGTGAAAAATTGTAATGTTTAGAAATTATGATCACATACAACCTGTATGTACATACTTAATATACAATTTCGCATAAAATGAATTTATTACAATGAAGAATAAAGCAAGTTGGTAGGTATACCAAAATATCTTTATTAAAAAAAACTATTGAAGTTTGTAGGGGGTAAATATTTCTTGATGTGATAATTAGGTACATTATCGTCTCTTCTTAATTCTGATTAAGTTTAGACTTTAATAAAAATGTAAGACCAGTGACATGGAGGAGTTGGACGGAAGTGAGGAAATATCACTCACTGTTTAAGGGAATACAGAACTCAGACTGTGATTAGAACTGGAAGTAAGTACCAGACCTTACAAGATTATTATGTTTGCAACTTATAATATTATTATTTAGTAGTTATTATTATTTAAGGTGCGTTCATATTAGATAGGTACCTATCTATTAACAATTCTGCAAAAGACATTCACAAATCTTTGATGAATATAATTCGTTATTTTTATTATTTTTCACCTTTATTTTAATTTTATTCATTCACAGAGATCTACAGTGATTTCTTCGTTAAAATAATAATTCTTCTTTGCAAACAGACTATATTATTTAGGTATTACCAGTAGGTATTAAGTAGGTGCTTATAATATTTTAGCTTAACGCAGACACAAACTTCATAATATTCTTAAACAATTCTGCTTGTTTATGAGCAAAATGAGTTTTATATTTGCTTAGTTCTGTACAATAAATAAACGATTCCTTTTGAAACATGATGAGGTATTGCTTTAAATAAATTACATCTGGAAATTTGGACTAAAGAGTGTTTCTACTTACACTAGTTTAACATACACTATCTATCTATAATATGAGATAATTAATTTTAATAGTATCTATTACTGTACAACACTTTAAGTCTCACAACAAATACATACACGATCGCGTGGAGCAGCACGGGCGCATTGTCTATAGTTACACGTGTGTCTATGTTACAGTGTGTTGATATGTGCTATGTACATACAGTGGCAGGGCGGCGACTCGTGGGGCATCATCACAGGAGCGGCCCGTGGTGCGGCCCAGCGAGAGCCGCATGCCCCCGTCACACCAGCGAGTTCGGTTTCACATCTAACCCGTGCTCCGGCGACCTTCCGCCCGCACCACCTTCTCCTTGGCTATTCTCTTCTGAATCCGAGCAAGAATCTGAACTTCCTTTCTTTCCTCCGTTGTGCGTCTTCACGTGCTTCGCGAGGTGGTCTGACCTCATGAACCTTTTATTGCATACTGGACACGCGAACCTTTTCTCTCCTGTATGTGTTCTTAGGTGTCTTTGCAGTTCATCAGACCGTGTGAATCGCTTGCCACAGAATAACCAATTGCACACAAAAGGTCGTTCGCCAGTATGCCACCGAAGGTGAGCTTTAAGGTGGGAGGTTTTTCCATAAACTTTCCCGCAACCGGGAATGTGACAACTATGTATGTTTTTTTTCCGGAGATGTGCGCCTGCAGGACCTAGCCTTTCGGCCTCTTGACAATTTGGGCAATCACACGTTGCTCGCCCAGCGTAGCGACGCTGTGACCTCGGAGATGGTGCTTGAGCAGGAGGTGCCGGTGAACCGGGCGCATGGAGGCCAAATGAGCCTTGTGTAGGTAATACAGACTTGTAAGCATCTTGTAATAGGTGAGGTGCCGGTGGTAATAAATGCGCGCCACCCGATAATGAATGGGTCAGCTGAGAATAATCTTGTCCAGCATAATTTGCCATTTGTCCACCAACGTCTAACCAACCGCTATGTACGTCCCACCACGTACTGCCGACAGCACCAACGCCACTCATTTCAGCTGCTTTTAGAGCACCGGTTCCGCCACCGCCTCCGACATTAAAAGGCCACGACTCGTAAGGGTGACGCGAATACATGGATCCAAGACTTGCACTAGATTCACTTTTACCGAGCAGTTGATCTCCAGATGATGGAAAATATAGATCATTGCCGTAAGAGGGTGCGACTGCGCATGATGTTGGTCCGCGACCATAAGGCGTACAAGTTGGAGGTTGAGAGCGTGGTATCGCACCAGCCCCGGGTGGTGAGTGAGTTCCTGGGCTTTTCTTCCACGGATGAAACCCCTTGCCCACGGCTGCGTCCGCCAATGGTGGAGGTGATTTACTGGATAATTTGTTGCACTGCGCTGCTAGCATCGCCAGAGGCGTGCCGCGTAAGCTCGGATGTTCCTGGAACGACAGAAAATAAATAGTTAATTATTTTGAATAAAAATATAATATTTTATATTGGGGTTTAATTATCCGCTTGTGTTTACATCGTGGGAATCGGTCCGAGTGTCAAATCAGATTTATAGTCTAATTTATTTGTGAACTGACGTTGCGGTGCCGCTTATGCCTCGGGCTAAAGAAACAATATAAATAAATTACAAGAAGCTGAAGGTAGTGTATTTACAATTAGGCGGGTACGGTGACAGCCTCCTGCTGCTACTGCACAGCCGCAGGACGTTATAATTAATAAATGCCGTCTACACGATGACAGGCTATTGTAAAACTTAGCTCTGATTTTTATTGATACGATTATCGACAGCAATAGCTGAAGATATTTTTAAACTTATGTGGATATTTAATGTATTTGAGAATCTATACCAAGTAGGTACCTACAAATGAAAAGCGAAAAGTATGAAAGGAAATTTGTCCTAACTATACCTAAATACCTAATCAATACTTACTGTATTTTTTTATAATCGTAACCCACATTATTAGTGAAACTAGTTAATATAGTAAGAGCGATTATAAAGAATAATAATCCGTTCGTTGATGTTCTTTTACTAAATAAAGGTGAGATTCATAAGAGCATCCGGCCGGATATTTCACCCCAATGTGAAACACAATGGCTTGATAAAAAAGTTCCATTGTATGCAATAATATAATTCGGGGATCACGACACGGCGCCGAGCCGTGAGAGGGGAAAAGCTAGTGAGGTAAGGGGTGCAGGGGGTAAGCGACCACGCCCTGTTTATTGTGATTGGCGCAGCTGTTGCGTCGTAGTGTGCGCTAACCCTTACTGTTGATCGTGATACTTTGAAGTTTTAGTGAACTTAAAAAATGTTCATTCAGATTGCCGTTGGATGGAGGCCTAACATAATATGGGTCATCATAATTTATCAAAGAAATCTCTATGTGGGAATAGTTTCAATATTTTCTTAGAATTCAAATTAGTAGATCATTAGAAAGGTCATGTCAAGAATAGTATTTAAGTAGAGTTCCCTGTGACCACTGCCAGGTAAATTGAACTGAAGCTTTGATTGAAACGTTGGTGGTGGATTTTATGGACGGTAGCCTTATCGTCCATAAAATCCACCACCAACTAAGGCCTCTTAGGAATAGAATACTTTTTATTGCAATGAGATGTCTACACGAACTAAATTACGCGACAGCCAATTCAAAAATGGTTCTTAAGTTTGGGTTTGTAGTAAAATTGTAACAGAAAGTTCTAAGAAATTACAATCGAGAAAATTGTTCGCTACTAATCGCAGATACGAACATATATAAATAGCTATAATAATAGTACACAATGCGTTATTAATACCTACCGGTCGCAGGCGAGCGACGCGCGGTGGTACTCTAGTAAATAGAAATAATGGGGGCGGACCAAGCGCTATCAAACGTCAGATCAACGGAGCTGAGTTGTAAATATGGCTGCGCTCTCAATTAACTCCACGACAATTACAATTACCATAACAAAATAATAAAACTCCGCCAAATTGCGGCGGGCACTTACGTCGCCAGTGTGTGGGCTACATTACTTCCACGAATTATTATTTGCTCTCAATTATAGAATTATGTTTGTTGTCTTGATCTCAGGTTAAAATAATAAGGTGCATATGTAGGTTTAATGACGCTTGGAATGAAAGCTTAGCCACTTGCGCTTAGAACAAAAGTCAAAAAATTACAGGTAGATAGGCACTTGTCAATTAAAATATCTACTTAGGTACCTAGTATAGAATTATCAAGACGGGAAAAGTAACTATTAGGTAATAACTGAACATAGAGAGCAACACTTTTCGTGAAGGAAGAGGCTAGTGTCAAAATTATTCAATATGTCAATATTAGACCATGATACAACTACATAAAGGTATTCCTCGAAACCAAATAGGCATTCATTGAGGTGCTAACCTATTGTTAGATGCATGAGTAACTGTAACGAAATTAAACATATCCACGAGGTGAAGCTCAAAGTGGATTAGAAAATATGATGAAAATAATGACAATCAAATTGTTCGAAAATTCGATTTGGTAAATGTCGCTGTCAATAATGAAAGTTATAAAATCGACACCGATCCAAAAGCTATTTCGAAACAATTCAAAGATAATAGGTATTAGGCGACGAGTGGTAGAATGGGTAGAATTGATTCAAGCCAGTGAAACATCGTCGGCAAGTCGGCTGAAGTCATAATTACCCTAGGCATTATGTTCCATTTGGGCGCAGGCGCAAGCCGAAACAGAGTGATACTGGGTAATTGGTCGTCAACCGAACGCGCCTCAAGATTGGATCAAAGCGTAGATGACGCCTCGGCCGGGCCCCGACACGCCGGCGCCATGGCCGCATTATACAATGTTGATGGCTTTCGTTGTCAAAAATGACGAAGATCTTTTGTCATAAAAAATATGAGATGAAATAAAACAAGATTACCTAATGTGAGCACAAAATTGTAGTATCAACAGGTCAGGTAGTCGCAGCTGACACGGTTCACAAAATCACGTTGTTGGTGTAATTATGGTGATGAGTGTGATGACTCTCGGCTAAAGGTGATGCTATGGATAGACATTGTATCTAGATACGTGTGTGATACTAGTATTTAGAATCTTAAACAATATAATACCTATGGGTATACGGTATCCGTATGTATATGGTCGCAAAAGAGGGAAAGTACCTTAGTCAACGGATTCGATGAATAATTATAATTATGGCAGGTCGTGGCATTTATCCAGGAGTTTATAGGTAGGTACCTACATAAATATTGCTACAGTAGTAATTAAGTACCTAAATATTTTAGATTTAGTAGAAGGCATTATTTTATCAAAATTTGCGCGTGTAATGCAGGGACAGGGTCACCTGCTTAAAGATTATAAAAAAAAGTTTAATTATAAAATGTTTCTTTCTAAATCATCTACCTTTTTAGCGTATTCATGTGATAAACCGTCGTGTAATGTGTTCAGTGTACCTTTATTCCCTCTCTACCCTTTTCCCAATTAGCTTTCTGTTCTCTTTTTCCAATACCTCTCTAGAAGTGGCAACAATATATTAAAACATCCTAATCGTTGTTGTACCTAATGTTATACCTAATCGTTCACAGTACCTACTCGGTTACCGCTTATCATACAGTTAGCCGTATGCTGGATTCATCTACTTATGCACAAAAAAACTAAGACTTGTGGTTTTGTATTTACTATATTTGCTACTGGTTGCTAAATTCTTAGGAAACCAACAATGCAAAAAAACATTATTGTACTTACTTAGTTATAAAATATCAAATTTGCCAGGGCAACTAGTTTAAAAAAAGCGATTAGTTAAGGCACTTTATTCGATACGGTATGGCTTTATCAAGGTCTAATCTGATTTTATCAGAAAATAATATCTTTAAGTTGTATAATTACTCGAATGGCAGCCAATAATACTAAAAAAATACGCTGATAACTACGTTCAACCTTCGCAATTTGTTTGCTTAATAGCTTTATAATTAGTAGGAAACAAATCTTAAATTTGATTAAGACGAAATAATTAAATCTGTGCAGATGTATTTTTAAACAAAATGGACGGACATACTCTTGAAGAATGATGAAGAAAACGAACATTTTTATGGGATTCGCACCTAGTTAGAGCCTCCTACTACTGTGAAGTCTATTATTATTGCGATTTATGACGTGGACATGGTATAAATCTACATATTACATACGTACATACATACCTATTAGAACATAAAATATTTAACTTACGTAACTACATTCGTATACCTTTAGTAGATATACATTGGTTAACTTTGTACATACAAGTATGTTATAATATTCAATAAAAAAAAAATTACGACCAAAATTGCACTTTAAACACAGAAACATTCATAGGTACCTATCTACCTATAGCAATTACATCGATATGAAATTATGAATTAGTTTTAAAATAAGTTAATGATTTACTCAATTACGGGAGCCCGTGGTACATTTTAAATTACAAAACAGTAAAAATCAATACGATTATTATGATACCTGCGACACCTTTGACTTTAGGATGTCCTTATTCATACTATTCGCAAATTCAAATATATCTGATTATAAAAATAAATGATTTATGATGGTAGATTCCATTCTGAAAGCGTAAATATAGATCCATCGTAAACATTTCTTTTATCTGTGGGACACTACTCTTATATTCTTTGAAGAAATTAATTATTCTTGTTATAAATTAATTTGAATAAAGTTATTAGTTAATTAAATTATTTTGTATGAAGGTTTCGAATTAAGGTGGTCGATAATCTGGAATGCGTCAAGCCAATATGGAGAGTGACCGTACCTACTTTGAGAAAAGCATGACTCTACCATCTTTACAATAATGGATTAGGTCATGGAGCTTACGAGTGTGGATGAAATGAATAGGTATATTATTCGAAATTCCGCATTCTACATTGTCGCTTTTTGTCAGTAGGTAGGTAATTGTTTACCAACATTTTGGTACAAAAAATCAAGATATAGACATATACATATACAACCTATTTTTTTTTTATATTTATATTTTACTGAAATTGTATGATTTATCATCTAATATAGTACCTACCTAACAGCAGGTAAGTAGGTATTGATATTTCTCAATGTTTTTCACAGTTGGGTCAAAATTTGAAAAGAGTCAACTTCTGAATGAAAGCAGTACCTATACTTATATACATACATATCATTCAATCATCATCATTCTCTGAACCTTTTTCCCAACTCAGTTGGGGTCGGCTTTCCAGTCTAACTGAGATGCGGCCGAACTTCGATATTTTCCGTGGAGCGACTGCCATCTGACCTCCACAACCAATGGTCAGTATGACCAATGGCGATATCGAAGTTTGGTTGGACTTTTGTGGGCTCCAACTACATACTACATACATATATACGTAAATATCCAGGGCTAGTACATATAGATATATAATAGAGTGATTGAAATTAAGTATTGCTTTCATTGACTACGGATAATTCGTAAGGCAACCGGACGTACCTACCAATGACTAAGCGTATCGGATTACTTAATAACGCACCTTAGTTTTATCAGGCCAAAGAAACATATTGAGGTTACGTTCACCAATATTAAATAAATAATTGTTTTCAATTATTTTATTTCATATAATCAGCTGTACCAACAAAAAAAAGAATTATCCATCGCCCAAAGCAGAAATTTAATAAATCTGTGAATTTAAAAACAAAGAATTTGTGAATATAAAATCATAATAGTTACTTATAAATAAATCAAACTTAAACTTACAAAGGTAATACTTACACAATAAGAGTTTACGTTATGTTTGTCAATAGCAAATAAGGGCTCTTACTGGATTTCAACATTGATCTGAAGTAACTCACAAATAAATGCCAACCAATTACCAAAAACATTAATGACAACAAAACTCTTATACCGAAAACATGTGTAAGAGTAAAAATATGAAATTAATGTGTGAAGCAATAAATCGTGGTAGCTGAGAGCAGACTTATCTCACGGGTCGAGAAATGGCCACAGCTTCGCGCAGATTGGATAATTTTAAATTATCTACCAAAATTATGATGAACAGAAATGAATATTCAACCAAAACGTTTAGCTCACGACGTGTTATTAACATGATCGTGAACTCGTTACTCACAAAATTGTATTTTATAAAATTCATAACTATACTTACGAGCTAATATTTTTTCGACAACACGTTATTGAATATAATGAGTCTAATTTTTATTCGGCGGTCGAGTATACTACACAAGATAATAATATTGATTGGTTTATATAAATTTATGACGATTATAATATTATATGCATAGGTTGAGGGTGGGCAGATAACTTAAAGGTGACGTAACGCTATTACATACGTACCTTCGTACTGATTAAATCTAAACCAATTTAGACTATCTATTTGATTTGAATTTTACATTTACAGTCTTACACACAACATACCTACTTATAATCTTGAAGTATTAATTCATCTATAGTTTATGTAACTAGACAAATAAGTGAGATTAATAAACAAGCACTATACTTATTGACAAGAATAATCACTAGGCACTCAACAGATAACAAACAGTGGAATTAGTTAATAATTAATACAGTTTCACAAAAATAATTCAATGCATAGTATCATTATAATTATTACAGCAACATTGTTTAAAGCAACCCACTTCTGGGGCAATTGATGTGATTTCGGTCGATAAGCCGAGACTAAATTGCCAATGGGTAATTGCACAATTAGGGAATTATCGAGTTAATTCCGGGTGAAACCGTACGCCGTCATCGCCGGCAGCGCGTTGAGTTAACATCGCCACCCTTTGTTCCCCCGTCGATTCTAAGGCCGGGACTCCACCAAAGCGGAGACGAGACGAGCGGAGAAGAGATGTTTTTTAAACATCCAATAGAAATGCGTTAATAATACATCTCCTCTCCGCTTAGCTTCAGTGGAGATTGCTATGCGGAAATTTGGAATATTTGTATGGCGCGATGGAATCGGAGATGTGAGCTTCGCGCGGACGACGCGCAGCGCAGACGAGAGATGTGAGCGGCGTGCTGTGAGCGGTGCCACCCTCTCCCCTCTCATCCACCTGTATCTGAATGCGTACTGCGCACTCAACACACCGCACATCTTTTCTCGCATAGCACATAGCACACCACACAGCTCTCCGCTTTGGTGGACTCCCTCGAGCTGAAAAACATCTCTTCTCGCACAGCACGCAACGCACTGCACACATCTCCGCTTTGGTGGAGTCCCGGCCTAATGCAAACGGCAACCAACTAATTTGGGATCTACAATTTATGACACATTGTTGGCTTTAATTTCGTAACAGACTTGACTTTAATCTATTTGATGCAAATTCAACTATCACACCAAAGTTTATAGGACGTAACGTAACCTAGGGGTGTTGTACTTTTTTGTCTATCTTCGGCACTTTAATTATTTCGTTATGAACAAATCCTCTTAGTTATAATAGTACCTACCTAGTACCTATATTAATTGGGTTGTTTGGGTTGACTTTGAGTTCGTATAAGATCAATAAAAAATGTACCTTACTTGTCATCAAAAACATTTCGTTGGTAATATAATATATCTACATCAATATTTTTTTTTTCATGTGCTTATATCTCTTATTCAATCTTGAACTAGTGCTATGGTAGTACAGCTAGATAGGTAACTAGTTTTTGCAAGAACCTCAGACCAAAATGTTGAATATCCAATTTTGATCTTAATATCTATCAGATAGGTATATACGATACAGAAAATTAAGAAATAAGGCGAGTCACAAATTAATGCTGATATGGACGTCATAAGAGCATTATACCGTAGAGGTAATCCAAAGTGGTGGTAAACAAAAATATACGTCATCACCTAATAAGTAGATCTTGGTCACTTGTCAGCTCGTAGCCTTGAACTGGTAGTCAAACGTCTAGAAATTTTATGAAAAAGCTTCACTCTTAAAATTAGCAACTTGCAACTAAAACTCGCACAAACTTCATTCTAAGTCTTTTTTTTTTCAATATATAAATATAACAATATATAAATATAGAACAATACAATATAATTTTTGATGATAAAACTTATTTTTGCTTACTTATTCCTTTGCTAAATTTTCATATGAATAAGGAAATTAGACATCTGAAAGAGATGCATTAAAAGTGAATAATCACCGCTCATATTATCGGATCTGTCCAATTAATGAGGCAAGGATATGACATCAAATTACAAAATAATTTGTCGTGACTGTACACTGTAGCTAATTGTGCCAGCAGACAGCAAAAGTCACCGACGTTAAAGGGTTCACAGCGGTTCTTGTCACTTGACACTTTAGGAGGGGGAATATCGATCGGGTCGTCCTATAATGTGAGCTTTAACTAGAAGCGTACGACTATAATAGGTCTCTACATTGCCATGTGTAAGCCAAACAACGATGTCGTAAAAATAAGTTGTATGAATTAAGTAAAAGATAATGACTTTGGAACATTATTTCCACATTAAGGTACGTCTCGCACGCGAACGGTCTCGTTGATGTGTGAAACTCTCACTGGCAGCTTAATTACACTTAATTAGATCACTTTTGTTGCTTAGATCGCTAGATGCTGAATCATGTTTTACCCTTTTTGTGGCAAGTTTATTAATATTTTTAATGATTTCACAGGAACGTTGCTGAGACACAAAATTAAAGTGGCCTTATGAAAACCAGAAGATTAACTATGGCAGTTTTGCTTCCAAATAAGTAGGTATCTTAAAACTAACGATTCAGTACCTATGCTTTACTGATTAACGATATTTAGTTTTTGAGGAAATATTATAAAGTTTACCAAAAATACCTACAAACAATTTTCATACGTCGTGTGAAGTGTAGGTCTTAGGTGCGATCTCCTATAGAATGAAGGTACTTTCAAAGTCAAGCAGCTCGTATTTTCTTAAACTGTCTTATTAGATGGCATTTCTTATACATCCATAATTTTGTAATTTGGGATCAGCGAACAATATAAGTGACCTGTAATGTATGTAATGTTAGCAAAAATTATAGTCATTATGTGTAATAGCGCTTTAATTATGGCGCTGATAATCATGCAACTATGTGGGGGGGTTATCTGCATTATCGTAATTAGTTCAATACTGCAACACATTTATCAATCTTTCAGCAACGCAGACATGTTTACGTTGCGAATTCGTCTAATATTTGAGCAGACTTTATATTCTAAAGGTGCGTACTGACCAGCGCTATAGAGTGTTATATAACTTGTAACAAATCGAGCATTCGTATTCGTTCAGTACCATGCAGTACAATCAATGGCAAAAGTTGATGATGATTGGATAGATTTCAAGCTTAGAAATCTGAATGAAAATTATTAATTATATTTCAAACAAAACTTCAAAACAATAAAAAGAGCCATCTGAGTTAGTTAAACAGCATTTTCATTAAGAAATATAAATTATTTTTATTTAGGAGAATGAAACATTATTTGTAATGGCAGGGATCAGCAATTAAATTGCTTAGCAAAATGTAGAGTCACTTTTTGTTATCTATCATATTTATTCTTTCACTTGTAGTGAAAGATTTATTCAACTTCAAATATAACCAAAGTATTTTTCTTACACAATTCATTGTACTTAGATTCCTTTTTTTTACTGTAACTGTGATGTAACTGATATTAGCCTCTTTAAATAATGATATCTAGGTATTCATTTGGTGAACTTATTCAGTTTTTTCTACAATACAATAACAAGTGCAGATAAGAAATCAACATAATATACATAATAAGGGTTATTTTAACACAACAATTGGTGGCAGTGAGAGAAGGCGTGAAACCGCGCTAGTTAACTGAGGTCATTAGGTGCAAGCCACATGGCGGATCCTACAAATTGAGCCGAAACAAATTATTTATTTCAATGGAAATTACCGAAGGGTCTTTTCTTTTGACGACATGGGTAGGTATGGCATTCTTGTTAACACATTGAAGGTCACGAAAATGAAGTTTAAATTAATTATATATATGCCGGTGTTTTTACGACAACTAGTTACGTGCGTCTTCGGTAAAATACTTGCCTACCATTACAAGTATTAATCTCCTTTAGTACATTTTCTAATGAAAAAACTAGTTACAGTAATAACTAAATTGTAGGTACCTAGTTATTCCCCCAGCTTAGCTATATTGCTTGTGTTAGAAGTGGGTTCATATCGGCATTGCAATGGTCAGGATTCGCATCCAAGACTTCTCCATCGTAAAAGGATTCCTTAACCTAGTGATTAAGGAATGTGGTTTAATTCTGACGGTATACTTACCGACCGAATTAAATTACCAATATTAATGGGGTATTAATGGGGGTTCTAGTCGTTTGTGTGTGGGGTATGTTTTGAACCCACAATCTCTTGAGGAAGCTATTGTTATTTCAAGTTTATTTTGGTTATACATTTCAATTGAACAGAAGAATCCTAGCTCAATTACATGCGCTTTTTCCCTGTATTCACAGTGAATGAAAGTACCGGCATAAGACGGTTCACGTTCAAACTCAATATCAGAATCGGGTCGTTATCGTATCGTGTATTGTCAAAAGTAGTTTATGACGCGGTGAGGTCCAGCTTTGATACGCATGTGCGTCCTCGTTGCCATATGCGAGCGGCAATTTCAACTTTTTGTGCCGATATTATAAGTTGTCATGCTCTATTGAGTCAAGCCGACTTTTTGTCTGGCACTAGTTTTGATATATTTCTTTGCGGGTCTTTTTACTTGCCGGTCTAAGAGAGGTCAAATTTTATTATGGAAATGATGAAATTAAACAAAAGATTTTTTATATTATTTATAAAATTATTATGTACTTAACTATCATAAAAACTTTGTATGAGTAGGTATCCTGCCTATCACTCAAAAACTAATACATTTTTGTGCTTAAAGGTTTTATGATTTGACATACTTCGGTACGGGAGAACTAAACTTAACTGACTTTACGACTATTCAAGTCAGGTCAAAGTCTAAAGTACCTATTCTAATTCTTTCGTCGTATAAGTGCTGTGTTTGTTGAGAATTTTGTTAGTCACGTTTGCTGTTCAAAAAATTAAGTTCTAATGCTATTAAATATTCACAAGCAACGCTTAAGCCATAATGTTAGCCTTTAAATTTTATAGGCCGCTGAAATTGTGTGGTAATGTGTCGGACACAGGCGTGCGGCGCCCACTAGTTGTTCGAACATTAAAGGCCTCGGGCAAAGCCTTCAGCTCTGACCAGGAAAGTAACATACGGATTAAAAAAGAACATTCTGTACTGGTGGGTACTGTAAGTCACAAAAGTCAATTGACTACAGAACAGGTTTACATTATACTAAATTCATATCAGTGTCGAATTACGGCTCTATCTATCCAAGTAGGTACCTACCCAACATCACACGAGCCATGCGCTTATTTGCAAGCTTCAAAGTACTTATAAAAAACTGGATATAACAAGTTTATTTTCTCAAAACGATTATTGATTTTCATCAGGCATTGTTTTCCTCAGGTAAAATTGATGCCAATACACATACCTACCTACATATTGGGGGGCATTCGGTGTCGTCAGAAACATGTCTGTAAAAATTACCATCTAATATTTTGCGTGTTGGAATTTGCTCCAAAATGTTATACTGTCGGTCGACCTTCACCGGTTGGGACCAGATAATAGGTGCACCAATTTGTAAACCAGTTCCAGCCTGATAAAAAACAATCGACGAACGAATGGAAACAAGGGACTCCCTTCTCCGAAGCCTTTGTCTGTCTCTTTTGTAATTGTATTCAATGCGTCGCGAGAATATAGATGTACATATACCTACGTTAACATAACAGGTAGGTATGTAAATAGGTGGGGCTTACAAAAGTTTCTTACATTGTAGCGATCGTATGCACATGCCGTACGAAGGTTAACATAATGAAAAGCTCAAAACTTGTTTTTTTTAAACAAAGAAACAAGTATTGCAACATAAGTCCTAGACAAAAAACATAGTCCCGGTGCAGAATCTATAGTGCGAGTACCTACTCGTAAAGTTTTACATGTGATATCTGTAGGTATGTGGTAATTATTATAAAGAGGTAGTAGCTTGGACTATGAAACCGCGTCCAAAGAATGTAACAGTAAACCTATGACAAGATGACAACATGTAGGTACCTACACCGAATTGTGATTAAATTTCTTATACTTACATTCAAAAATATTTCACTGACTGACCAATCAATCAACCTATCGTCAGGTCAAGTTAGGTACCTTCTTAATATCAATTAAAAATAATACAATTAGCTTGAGTGTTTAATTTCTGAAATATTTTGTCGTTCTAACTTAAATTCCTTCAAACTTAACAGAATCGATTCTGATGAAAGTTTGTTGCAATATGTATCTATCTATAGAAAGGAATTCCATTACTATGTTGAGGGGTATGCATTATTACATAGCTATTACAATGACTCTTTATCATAAAACAAGCCATTAACATAGCATAGACTACAGACCGCGAGCGTGTACATCCAAGGTCGCTTTGCGAATACATTCGCTGTACGTGCATGGCACATCGCCTACGGGCCCGCGCGTCTCTCCGCCGACAGTTCCAAGAAAAAGTGGTTAAACTCACGTATTTTTGGTAGCAGCTTAATGCCAGTAATTTCCAATGAAATTATTATAATTAGCTCCATTTATTGGATAGTAACAAACAAATAAAACGGTTGGAACACAACCCTTGCGGGCACGCGAGGCGTTTTAACATTAGTAACGATTTGTTTTGATTTGTATCCTTGGCTTGTATTTAAAGATGCTTTCTGTATAATACTCTACCTAAAAGCCTAGTTCCCTTTATATAACTATTAACATATTGGATATTTTAAAAGTTAAGATTACGCCACTCACATTGTAATACCGAAGGGATAGGCATAGGTAATCCACATTTCAATAACTACGATTTCAGCCACATATACCTAGTAAAAGACAGCGATCAATTAAAATCACAGCTCTCGTACAATAGACCCAGTTCCATCCGAAGCTTGCCCTTTGGAGTCCTAAATTGCCTCTCCTAATTTTTTTCTTGATGTGGCTTATCTTGTGTTTTTACTTTTATAGCCGCCTGAAACCCGCGAGGAAAGCCTATGCCAGCTTCGTTCGTTAATTGACAGGTTGGTTAATAGCCCGAAAATCTTAGTGGACCTCATATACTTACGCCCGAGACAGCCATCAATTTACTTGCAACGACACATGTTAATACAAAACAGAAATTATAATTATTTGACATTTCACTCGGTCTCAGTGAATAGCAGTTTTAACCACGGTCCAGTAGATAATTTCTTTCAACTTCTGTTTCGTGTTTTTTGCATTTAACTAATTGAACCGCGTAGGATATATATTAATTGCTGAGAAAATTACCGGCGCGGAGACCTCCGGGGACTCCGGGACCTAAACCACAAAGACGCACTACACAGCGGTATACAGCAACCAACTCATAAAAAGGAATAATTATGCTTTCAACTCTTTGTTTTACAATAATTAGCTAGGAACAACGTTTCTGCCATATTTTCTTAGTAGTTAGTAAGTTTAATTGTCTACCTGTACAACGAATGGCATGTATAGCAAATACGAGTTTGTGCGATGTGTGGTCCAATTCCCAGGTCAGGCAAGGTATTCCTGACTTCTTTGGTTAAACAATTCTCTGTTCAATCTCCACAGCTCTGAGTTTGAAGAAAGTATGAAATTGAAAGAAATTGTCATAAATGTGATTAGGTACATGAGGGTGTTCGTATCTCGCAGTAGGTATTCGTAACACTAACATTTTGAATCACCTTCGCGAACCATACTGATAACGTCCATTACTTATAACAATAGCAACAATTAGATAATAAAACAAAAGACTATAATTTGGCGTCAGGAAAAGTGGTAGTGGCGAACAATCGCGGGTGAGGAGAGACATCGAACGATTACGAGGCGCGGAGTGTTGAGAGTTCTATCGTCACGTAGTCGAGCGGCGGAAGAACAAAGACTCGGTATAACACAATTGAACGGCCACAAAAAGTCCCATAATTCAATTTGCATCCCGCTAGATGAACGTAATAGTCGGCAAGAAGTGTGGGTACGGTTAGATGCCGCAGGCGAACTGCGCCGCGCTCGTCGATCGCTGAGAACGCTTTCGCCGCTTTTCAACACTTCGACGAATCGATTAGACGTGTTTCTTTTACTGATTTTACCTATTATGGGTATAATTTACGTCTCATTTTTGTTTCTAAAGTATCGAATGCGTCAATTTTAACGTCATTAGTTATAACGATATAGCCAAGCACGTAATTTTTTCAATTTCGCTTATTTTACCTAAGTGCAAAAGGAATGCGTATTAGGTGGGTGTTTAAAGTATCGCGTTTAACACATTTACACAGCCCCTAATTACTCCTATACGTAGTTATAAGTCTGTCTACCAAAGTGAATTAAGTCTACGGCACCTACATATCACCCCAGCATTCCTTATAATTATGACCAGCTTACAGGTTTTTCTGAAGTATATCATTTGAGAAATTATGCGTTTATAACTTGTCATGATGTATTCACGGGATGAGTTGACAATATACCAAATTATATAACGATACTTACTGCCAGGAATCTATCATAGGCTTATCGATATTCTAATATAGGTAAACATTTGCATGTTAACTCGTATGAAGCAAATAGGTACTCATTACTTCTTCAAATAAGTCCTACATGTTTCATTAGATAAATCAGTTCAACTGTGTTACACTGACCAATGCAGGTGATTAAATATACATCCTGTATATCTTGAAAGCGTACTGATATGGTAAGAAAATATCGTTGTCTGCATCGGTATCGAGGTGCGTGTCGACAGCCGCAACAGCTCGAGCACGAGGCGTCCGAAGTGACTCGCGCATTATTATGATAATGCAGGCGGAGTAGATAGTATCGCGATCGCAGCTATCCGCTCTCGTAACACAATTGAATTAGCATAGCGCTGTACCCGCGGCGGGAGGTCGCGCCGGCCACGCGACCACCAATGCACCTCGTCATTTTCAGCTATCGGTATATTCGTTACCAATATCATTTCATCGCTTAAATCTAATTTTATTAATAACGTATCTGATATACACAACCCAGATTGGTTCTCACAAGAATATTTTCGCCGTTTTTTATACCTATTGAGGTCAACCATAATACGATTGCTTTATCACAGGCTTTACCTATTGCCTGGCTGCAATCTTAAGTACAGAAGTATTGATCTTGAAGTCCATAGTTACTAGTGTATTGAATTTGATTTAACTACAAAAACAAATGATGACTGAAATGTAGAGAATTTAAAATTCAAATATAGAACGGAAGAATCTAAACACATACAGGCGTACATAATGGTTAGAATGTTCAGTGTACAAGCGTAGTCAAATTGTGCTAAACGTTTCCACACGTCCGATGGGCATTTGTGGTGAGTAGTAACAGTTATGAATGAAGAGCATCTGAATGGAATGACCGCAGACCGCAACGCAATGCTTGTCCGCTTGTCAGATGCCCATTCCATCTATTTTAAATGATTGCTCTATTTACATACCAAGGTAGATAAATGTCATAGAGCGTCGGATAACATTCAAAAAGGTGTCATCTATAATCAATAAAACATTTGAATCATTCTCTTTCTGTGAAACTTTCTTACAGTCTAAAGACATTATCTATTTTTGTATTGTCTTAGGATACGCAACGAGATGAATTCTAACCTACTAGGTATTTATAAAAGTTCAACAGGAATAGAATTAGGTACTTTGAATAATGCATTTTCGAAGAATATGACCTCAAAATCTTTTTAACTTTTCACTTTTTACTGAGTATTAAATTATTATTAAAAAAAAAAACAAAGAATTAACTATTACAATCATGAAACATTTTGTGACAAGACTGACAGATCGACGATGTAGGCTTAGATATTAATGCAATTCCATACTTTTACTAAGGAGTCATAGTCAAACGATAAGTACCTACTTACCTAATTTCTTAATTATTTATGATAATAATTGTCCTAATAATTCATGCAATGCATTTGTGCTCACGTATTCAATACTGTTTAATGTATTCATATTTTTTTGTTGGAAATATCGCCATGTTAATATTATGATTGCACATCATAATAAGATTGTGTAAGAAACACAGTTTTGAGGTACAGGTATATGTAAGTACTATTTACAATGTACCGACTTTATTTTCGAACTTGTACTAGGTACATTCTAAAATAATGTACCTAGTGTCGCTGGTTCAAATGTCGTGCCGGATGTTGAATTGTTTTATTTTGTAAGCAAATATAAAATAGTAGGCAGATTTACTTAAGTTATAATAGTTTGGATACTATTTAGTTGCAGGTTCTGTATGATTAAATATGTTTGATAAACTACAAATACAATCGAACAATCTTGTCAGAAACAAAACATCACTCAACTTTTTTTTTAACTTTAATCTGGTTTGAAAAACTTTGATGTTTATTCTTGTATAACTTAAAATTAGATACTAATATAAGAAAAAAAATAGAATTAAAAGCGACAAGTTATAACGATGAGTAGAAATTAGCAAAGAGATATAAAGAGACTAATGCATCACTAAAGAGCTACTATGGGACTGCATTAGAGCTATCAAAGTCAGGCGCGGCTTAAATTCAAGTGTGCGTCGAGTATTCATGGTTGCCGGAGTCAAGAGGACGTGATATATCGCCCCCAAGAGGGAGCTAATGGCCGGCGACCCTCTGGTACTCTCGGAAGACAGGAAGATGTTACCAACCCAAAAATGTAGAGACTATGAAACATTAAGTTGCCTAGCCTGTATTGTTGTCAATATTTTTCAAGAATTAGTTTTAGGTTTTATGAACTTGAAACTGATTCAATGTTTTAAAGATAAATAGTAAAATCATTTAGTTTACATGATTCTTGCCACACAAATAAGTTGACAGAATTAATTACAAGAGATACTCAAGCGTATCGCGCGGTGCATATTTTTTTGTTGTGAAAGTCGAGTATTTTATTCGCTTTAGTAATTATTCAGTACTGGGCTTTTCAGATGCATCTATTTTTATTGCAATACGAACTATTTCCTGAATTACGCTTGATATAATTCCGAATTTCCTACCATTAACATTACAGTGAATGTTTATACCTCACTTTGTATCCTAGTAGTGCTTTGCGAGATTTTTATCTGATTCAAGTCTTAGCTGAATGCATTTTATAGCTAACTTACAACTTTACACAACAATTACGAATATGCACAGACCTACACTAGTTCTTTTACGTTACAAGCAAAACAAAATGAAATTCAAAGGTACGTTCTATCCGCTGTAGCCTTATGCTATGCATTGATAACGCATTATTATTAGTAACTTTGTATTTGGACAGAATAAGGCAATTGAAACTTAAATGACATTAGTGAAACGAACCAACACAGTGACGACATCGGTAAAGTATAAACACATTGACAAATCGTTCAGTCACTCTCATCTTTCATTTCAAAAGTGAGTCCCCTCTTGCCATAGACATCCGGATTCATAACACGACAGGCGAGTGCGTTTAATGGCCGCCACACTACAAGGAGCATTTTGTTTGAATTCTACAAATTGCCACCGGAAAATTTACAGTTAAAAGCCGGATGCTAATAGTAAATAGTTGCAATTTCCGACATATCTTTCAATCTTTGGGTTACTGGTTTTACAGTAATAGAATGGATCGTTTAAAATTTTATTGCCAGTCCTTGGGAAAATCATTTAGATTGCTCGGCGTGATGAATCATTGACCATATTGTGACTTTGTAATGGTTGGAATTTATATTAACTTTTAAACATCTCTATTTTATAAGTATTATCCAAGTAAGCAGTATTTTATTAGTATTTCAATAACTAAGTCTTTAAAAAATAACTATGATAGGTATTTAAAAGGATAGCTTTATTTAGGATAGATTGTGGTTATGAAATTATGATTAATTTGTGATTCAAATGGCAAATCTTGAAAATATTCGTCACAATATACTTAGAAGTAAAAGTCACATAGGACCATAAATAATCCGTTATGGTGATAACAGCGGTTCAGCGTTGGTATGAATGGTGGTATCGGTGTCAGAGCCACAGCGGGAGGCGCTAGAGGCCGCAGCGGGGCGCGCGATCATGGACCCATACTTCTTTGTACTCAAACTAAGTGTTAATTAATTGTTGGCCACACACCAATACTTTATTCCCTTTCAACAAAACGACGCCTTTATAATAAAAGATTCAATATTGATTTAGTTTCAGATCTCTTTAATGGCCACTAATGTCAACATGATGTAACACGCATTAGTCTAATATTTCAACACATTAGAGTTGGCAGTAGAACAATAGATACGCCGCTTCTTGAAACTTTTTTGCCCAGTAGAAGGCATTAATTAGTGGTGCTGCATCTTCGAAAATAACCTTCTCCGTTGTCAGGCCATCACATATTGACAGGGCGCGCGATGACGGCGCTGACGGGCGGCGGCGGCGCCTCTAGGCCCGTGACTTGCAGCTTGCCTTCATTACGCGCCTCCAAGCCGCCCCGCGGCCCGGTACCACTCTACACACTAACAAGCCCAGCTAATGCAATGAGTTGCAAAATCACTGCTCGATCTGACCTTTTCATTCTATTCCATTATAGTCTTTGTGTTTCAAATCAAAGAGCGTATAATGGCTCAGCGAATATGGTGGCCTGAATATCCAGGAGCTGTCTGGAGCGATTTAGATGACATTAATGACGCCGAAATCGGACCGACACTTTTAAGTTTCGGGGGTTCCGAGCGACTATATTAGTTTCTTTCGGTTGTTGGAGCGTCGGCGGAGTCCACTATTAACTGAGGGCGGTAACAACAAAGAAGTATAGAAGAGCCCCTTTGAGAGCAATCATTGAGGGTGATTGTGGCGGCGAGCTGTGAGATGCAACCAATCTGTGCTCCGATAGTTTGTTTAGCGATGATTGGATGCCTGATTGCTATTAGTTAGTCCTGCACGACTTTTATTATAAACTAATGTGTTTAGCGTAAATAGACTCACTACTGTTCAAGTAGTAACATATATATGTAAATTGTACTGTAATTATTTTCCTTAAAGAGTGTATAAGGGAGATTCCATAATTTTATGAAATTAGCACGCAAATGTAAATTGTTTCCTTGTAATATTTTACGATGAGTTCTTTTGCCGTACTAGCTACTATTTTTCTGGGAAGGGAATATATATTACATCACACATCGTTGGGTTAGCTAGCATCCATTATGTGTAGGACTTTTTTATTGTAACTATTGAACGTCAGAATCGAGTCTTTTAGTGCCGGTCATTATGTAGACATTTTGTTGTACCGTCTGCCTGTATTTCCCTTTCCACAACTTAACCACCTATATATTTACATCGGCCATCTTCACCAGTCAAGTTTGTTTGCTCATGCGCATCAATATGTCTTCTTAACGACTTCTCACATTTAGTTTGCCAACTCGTTACGTTGTGAACAAATACTTCATAATGATACACGTTAATCTTCTTAGACTAAAAGCATTATAATTTGTAAGAGACTCCTATTATGCTGGAATGCAGCTGGTTTTTAATATAACTACGTGAACCATGAAGATGGCAAGTCAATGTCATAACAAACAATAACAGTGTTCATGAATTTATCTGTTGTCTATTATAACTGTGTCTATTTTCACCACATATGTAGAAACACTTTTAATAAAATCTGTTAATCTAGGTACGTACTCGTATTGAACAATATACCAAATTTACTCTAATTCATCTTTCCAGAAGTTTTCTTAGCTTTCTTTTACTAAGTATGTGGGTCATACTTAGTAAAAGAACTATACTGGTTCATATTATTTTTTGTGTGACTTCTATGCTAATTCCTGTCTCTGTTTCATTATTTTATACCACTTAGGTGCAGAACAATACAGTTCACCGCAAGCGGTCATCGCGGCCTATGGACATGTGCTACTGGCACTGCAGGCTGACCCTGTAAAAACCATCTAATGCCGTCATTGTAGTTATGATCTTAAAGACAAAGACACTGTTTGATTGATTGAATGATTTATGTCAGCTATACGAGTATGTACTTACTAACATGTACTAACTTGTTGTTATATCTTTATACCGTGTTAGCATCTGATTGTATTCCGTTTCGATGGAGGGTAGTCAACTTGCAAGACTTCTGAAGTTTCATAATGATGTTGATTTTAGCAAATTGGGTTTTTAATTTCTATAACTAGATACCTACCTCATTTGATGTGATGATGACGCAGTCAAGGATGAGACATATTAAAATTATCTGACTTAATCCAAACTATCATTAAATTGTAAATTGGCTGTGTAATTTTCAAAAAATACTTTGGTTATGTTAAATCAAGAACATTAGAAATTTCCTTGTTCTTTGCATATGCACGATTCTGGCACAGAAATATTTTTAAATCAAATTCAAATAATCTTATTTACCAATTAGAATTCTATTTTCAAATATGTTTGTAAGTTTTGACACAGAACATTAAATATAGTATTGAACCAAATTAAATAGTAGTGTAATAAAATAACACCTGCCATTATAAGTGGAGACATTCCAAAACGACCCTGAATGATTAGAGGTTGCAATAAAATTAAAAGAAACAAGATTGAATTTATACATTTATTATATTTATATTTATACATGATAGCAAGAAAGCTACTTAAATACCAACAATTATATGTAACGGTATAAAATTAACGTCTAGGTAACTAGTATTAAAAGGTCATTTGTGGTTGCGGGCAACTGCAGTTGCGTTGCGGTTGGGCCGTTCTTGTCCAGTGTGTGGATGTTGGTTACATTAATAAGCCTTGTGCAGCCTGAGCCGTAACTGACGGCTGGAGTACCTACTTGAGCACCTAGTACGATTAATATACGGGTTGCAATACTTACAACGCATTTAGGTACTAATTATTGTTACTTTGAAAATACTGTAAGTCGTTTCTTGACTGTAGTATCCTATGTTAATTTCTTTTTTATAATTGGTTTTAGAGCCGGGTGTCTGGTCACTGCCTCCTATCGTATCATTACAATTCATTGAACACATTATTAAATTATTGTGAGATTTTGTTTTGTATAGATTTCTACTTAAAAGCAAGTGGATACCCATTATCATTTCAGTGTTAATTGGAATTTTGCAGTTTGGAGTCTAGGTGCCGCTCTTCAACGCTTACTCACCCTGATATATACTTAGTCTCCAAAATACGAGAGGAAAGCCTGCGCAAGATTTTCATCCGTTTTAGTAGAATTGCCGTTTTAGTACAAGTAGAAGAAGTAAGGTTATGTTTGCTTGGACACAGAAGACTTTCTGGAGCTTCATATGGCTCCAGAAAGTCTCAGATAATCCATAAATCAAAATATCCTAAATCCCTTAAGTAATAAATTATTCATAGCAATTCAGTAATTAAGATATTTTATTAAAGTAAAAAGGATTGAAAATATCGTCGCAAGTGAACTGCGAATAAAGCAAGTCCCGGAATGTCGACAAAACAATTAGACGTACGGCGACAATAAATCGTCTTAACACGCGCACTGACAGATTTGCACTTCATTAGTGATTTTTTTTAACCGTGCCCGCGACAGACGCGCGACTAACATTGTTAAATTTGTCGCTGGCACCCGCCGCGTTGACGGATACAAACGTAAATAACTTAACGAGAAGCTTTGAAAGTGTTTGTACTATGTAATGTATTTAAAAGACATGTCTGAGACATCGCTGATAAAATTCAGAGAGTCACTTTTGCCACGTCTTACGGTAACCGCCAGATTACGTTGGTAAGAAATATCTGGCCATCCAACTACCATCGGGCCGCGGTAGGATGGGGAGACCCAAGAAGTGCTAAGTAGTTTGACATGAATTAATAAGATATGACATGCGTGCCAATGGGTCTCACTACTCACACAGGAAAGCGGATCGTGGGCTCCTCGGATGCAATCGGTATCATATCGTAAACAATTATGGAAATAGATAAAGCGAAAGATGTATGCCGATGTCGTGCCGAGTGATAATGCACCTCGGTAAGAAGAGTAAGAGTCCGGTAAAGATCGGGTTGCTACGGTTTTGTAGAGCGTTTTCTTCATCGCAGAGCGCATATCTAAGGCTCTTTTTGTAGGACTTAGTAAAAACATAATCTATGGTTTTAACATTATATAAACACAAACGGTTTTAACTACTCTATAAAGGTATCAAGCTGTCAGCCAAATTTACAATAGAGGGTACGCTCTACAAAACTTTAGCTCTACAAAAGCCGGGAATGGTTATTTGCTGTGCACGCAAAGTTCTATCTGAAGAAATGTATTTAGGTTATTATTTTTCTCCAATATGAGTA